>ML058476.1:1342010-1942010 GCA_003013855.2 Liriodendron chinense
ATAGAGATGTCTGTGTCAAATCCACTCCCTCCATCTGTTTTGAGAGACCACAATAAGATAGGATTTTAAAAATCATGGAGATCTAAAATTCATGTGGGCCATACCACACGAAAAAGTGGGGATTGAAAGCTTGATAGTCACAGAAGTTTTGTGTCAAGGTGATATTTGTTCCGAAAGTTTACGTGAGTGTTAATAATTCTCTGAAAGGTTTGGATGGAATATAAACATCATGGTCAGCTCCAGGAGGGTTTCAACGGTGGCAGTTGTTGTTCCACTGTTTTGTTGGTATAGCCACCTGAGTTTTGGATTTTCCTGAATTTGAGAAATCTGTCCTATTTTGGTCTTTCAAAACAGATGGACAGAGTGGATTTATCGTGGACATCTTCGTGGACCCCACAAAGCTCCGGGCACAGAAATACCTCTGTGCCCGGGTCACAGGCAATCAGCTCCCCAACATTTGATTAAAAAGAGGAGTAGTCATCCATGACAGCTCTTACTAATAAACGCATTTGCTTCCAGATACGGTATGGTAAAATCTGAGAGAGATGACACGGCATGGCCTGAAGGACAGACTGTGCTCAGAGCCATCTCTCCATCATCGGAACCATCCATGTACTGGGTCCCATCATGGATAACGTATTAGTCAGAAATCACATCTATCAAATAGTCCTATCTCTCACCTTCCTTCAATTGTTCCCTCGCTTTGGGAGACACCGATCGGGTGACTGGGATCACCCAACCTACTTATATTTTAAACTTTGTAATGGGGTTAAACTGGTGTTGTCAAATGACATAAGAAAATTTTAAGAAAAAATGAAATAAATAACTAGACTTGGAGAGTGAAGGGGATTTTTTTTATTACGTAGTTTTATTAGACAATTAAACTCATATTAAATTAACGAACAACTATCCAAATGAATGCATGTACTAAGAAATGTAAAAAAATAGCATACAAATTTTATTGATGACATTGTGAGAGAGAGAGAGAGACTCGTAGTAACAAAGAGAGAGTAATAGAGTTATGAAAATAGAGAAGTAGGAATTTATAGGCAAAAAGCAAGAGAAGAAAATAGAAAGGTGAGAGTGCCTATTTATAGGTAAAAATTAAGAGAAGAAAAAAAAAAAAAAAAAACCCCAAACTGTCAGAAATTTAACAATTGGGAGGTAATGCTATTGCATACGCATAACCATATAATTATCTCATTATGGTCGAATACTTCTTTGTGCAATCATACAAGCTCCAACAATGCAATAACTGTATTTGCCACCAATGCTGTTTACTAGTCCAAAATGACAAATCTGATCACTAAGTGCTCATGCGGTCACATATAACAACTTTGGGTTAACAAGAGAGTGCAAGGGAAGGAAAAATTTTGGGTTAACAAGAGAGTGCAAGGGAAGGAAAAATTGTGACATGCGCTTATGGTGACATCAATGCTTGGGGGAAGCACACCCAACTCATTTGTTTGGGTTGCAATCCTACTGGAGGAAACATTTCTCTAGCTAATTTTTTTTTTTGTTGAAAGTGTGACATCAAAGGTAAATTCTTTTCACCATTTGACTCTTTTACAAGGAACAAAAAAAAAGATTTTACTTTGTTGTCATTTGCTTTTCATGCAAGTGCAAACGTCTTATCAACTTAAAATCAATGCTTTACTTGATTTAATCTCAATCCGTACATGACCTTAGCATCCATCTTGATGATCCTACTAAGTGGCACTAGGGATCTAGTTAGTCCTGGTGGTAGACTGGTTTTGGTCTTCCCTGAACCAATTTGATGGATACATCATTGTGCCAGGTGCCGTGGAGAGATGGAGCTGCGTTCAAATTGTTCATAGAATAGGCATGTTATGAAGAAAATCTCTTACATTGGGTGGTCTCTGCTGTCTATTAGCAGCTTGACCATTGTCCGCATTCAATGGGATACATTACCATCGTATGGGTACGATTTCTTGAAGGGGCGACCCCCTTTGATCCGGATGCATGGGTTAGTTAAACAACCAACGTGACATTTCTTAGTATTCAGAATGCTGGTGTATTTTTCAGATTGTAGTTGCATTTCTCTCTAATCCACCTTGAAATTAATGTAACTACAGTGTGAAGCCCAGCACTCAACACGAATGCTAAGGCTGGTTCTTCCACATTGCATGGTTATTAACTAAAATTAGTTAATTAGGGCATCCAAACATACATCAAGAATTTGAAAAAAGAAAAAGAAAAAGAAGTCTGCTAGCTAACAGAACTTTATGAATATATGGAGAACAAAACTCCAACAGATCAAAATCATCCGCCAAACTAAAACTCAGCTGATTGAAATCAGTAACCAGAACCACGTATTGTAAATCTAAACCCAACTATCCAAGCCTCCAAACTCTACAAGTATGAATAGATTCACATCTTGTACTTCTTCCAATTGCGAGTTCTAAAGACATTGGCTTATGCATCCAAATGTTCGACATGGAGGAAGAAGCAGTATCCAACATCAAGGGATGAGAATATAGGGATACTCTTGAGTGCTAAACCAATCCATGTTTGATCAGATGTCAATTTATCATTCCTCTTTAAGACTAAAAAAAAATCCCAAATCGCACCGAATTCATTGAGGTAAACAAGGGTGCTGAATGTGATGTAATTGTCACATCCCACATTGCAAACTGCGAAAGGGTTCACTGCACTGAGATTTTCTGCTTGGACACTCAGTACCCATGATTCGGCAATCGATGCTATTAGCCTCTTGTGTATGCACATGGCCCATAAATTTTCTTGATCGGACAATTCCAACCCTTATCTTCTACTAGCCTACAAATAGATGGCTGAAAAGAAAGATACAGCTACAACCCACATTCAACTGAAAAGAAAAGGAGCCAGCCAAGATCGGCAGCCATGATTTTCCAATCTGGGAGAATTTCAGGATGTGGTCCATCTATAATGGTTCAAAACAGAGCAATGGTCTGGATTACACAAAAATTGCCCCCACTTGTCACCATTTGAAAACTTTGGTGATAGGATCCTCTAATTGATCTTGAACATGAGTATAAAATTCTCATACATCCATGAGAAATTGCAGGCGCCCCTCCCAATCTGTAAAACAATTTCATCTGTAACCATGCAAGCAGAAGTATACAAGCCCAATAGAGAGACTTGAAATTACTTATGATGTTAAAAAAGTTGAAGCTTTGTCAAAATTAAATACATTATCACAATTACAATACCTAAGAAAAACTTAGGAAATACTTCTCTTGTGGCGCAGCTGCCGCATTCGCTCGAATTCTTGGAGTGTAATTCGCCATTTTCAGCTAAGAATCGCGTTTCTTCCTAATGCTATTCCTCTCTTATTCCAGAGGAGAATTGGGCATGCTACATTTCAGATGTTGATCTTATCCATCTCTCTCCTTAGGGCGTTCGCCCTCACCAAGCTCCCAATCGTATTCACTGCGAGCTTCAGATCATCCAATGGGTTCCCCGGCACGACCCGCTTGTACAGATAGCTGTCGAAGGTCATCTTCTGCACGTACTTGTCCGCGCACATCTCCACGAACGCCTCCCTCGCCGGATTCGACCGGTAAAACACCTTCTGCAATACGTCGAGCACCTTATATGTGGGCCAGTATGTCTTATCCCATATCTCCAGGTATTTTCTCAGATCCTCTTCCTCCACCATCCTCGTCCCTTTCTCCGACCCCTCCACGATTGCCTCCGCGCACATTCGCCCGCTCTTCGCCGCAAAATATATCCCCTCGCCGGAACATTTGGTCACGTAGCCCGCGGCGTCCCCCACAAGGGCCACCCTCCCTGCTAACCTGCGCGGGCGGGGGTGCTCCGGGATAGGATGCGCCTCCACCCGGATGATCTTCCCGCCTAAAATCTTCTCCTTGGCGCGAAGCCTCGTCGCCAGCTGGAACTTCTTGATCTCGCCCTTGTGGGTGACGGTGCCGGTCCCCACTGCCACGTGGTCGCATTTCGGGAAGACCCAGCCGTAGAAATCCGGGGACACGTCATCACCCACGTACATCTCGGCGAGATTTTCGTAGTACACCATCTTCTCTTCCGGAATCTTGATCCGCTCCTGGAAGGCGATGGCGTAGTCGTACTCCCCGGCGCCGATGTTCTTGGCGACGCGCGAGTTCGCGCCGTCCGCGCCGATCACCGCGTCCACCTCTAACGTGCGCTTCTCGCCGACGCCACCTGTTTTCCCGTCGAAGGCATTGTAGTGGAGTACGTAAGGAGCGGTTGGATCTTGAGGGAGGTCCATCTTCAAGAAGAGACCGTTGATGACGCTGGCCCCTGATGCGGAAGCGCGGTCGCGGAGGTACGCGTCCAGTACCTCGCGGCGCACCATTCCAATGTACTCGTTTGGTTTTAGGGTTTGGCCGATGTCAACAGCGACATTTGAGGGCGAGATCATCTTCATTTTCGTGACCCTGCGGTCTATTATATCGAGGGGGAGATCGAACTCGCCGACCATGCAGAGAGGGATGGCGCCTCCACAGGGCTTGCAGTTGTCGAGCTTTCGTTCGATGAGGTAGGTCTCGATCCCACCCTTGGCTAGTGTTTCTGCAGCAGAGCCTCCGGCGGGGCCTCCGCCGATCACGGCGACGCGGAGGTTGCGGCCGGAGAGCTTGGGGCTGGATTTGGAGGCGGAGATGCGGAATCGGCGGTGGATTTGTGGGGTTGGGAGGGATTTGGACAGTGGAGTGTGGTTTTCAGGCGGGACTTGGCGGAGGCCAACGAAGGGCTTGAGGTCGGAGGAGAAACGGGCGGCAATGGATAGGGAGGAGGCCATATTTTCCGTCGAGGTTTGGGCTCCTTCTTTCTCCGTGACTGGGACGGGATTTTATTTTGATTTTGTTGTCTGGATATGGTATCGGAGATATTGTGTTTTGAGCCGTTGGATTTGAGAGAATCGACGGTTATCGTTTGGTGTGGATAATGCGATGGATTTTTCTTGGGGACCCTTGCCACGTAGTCACTTCAAAATTGCATCCGTGGTATGCATTAAAGCATCTTAAACAGTTACTTAATGTCTCTAAGTTAAAGTCAACAAATTAAATGGGTTGCACAATCCTAGCCACCGATTCGTAGACAGTTGGATATTGAAATAAGATGATTGGATACTTTTACTTTAGGGTATTTGCAAATTCTCACATAAATTATGAATATTGATAATTATGCATGTAAAAACATATAATTTACAAATAACATTATACATTCACTGTTATTGCAAGTGTCCCTGCTGATTTTTCATACTTTCAGTTAGCAGCTGTTAGAAAATAATAAAAATCACTATATAGAACATACCATAAAAAATTTTCCAATGGGAAGATCATAAACACTTTAATCATCCTCCGTACTGAATATATCAAAAGATAATTTTAGGGGTAATTTTGTCGTTGTATCAAAATATAAATAAAAAAAGTAGCAACTAACGAAAATTGATTATTTACAATAATCGAAAATAAATGATGTCGTTATTTGTAAATATCTTATTATTTAGATAGTTATTTGCAAAAACTCTTATTATTTTAACCATCTTGCTTCAAATAAGCTTATTTTTAGCTTATAATCCATCTAAATTTTTATACCAGATGGTTTAGTAAATTTTTATACCAGATGGTTTAGAAATAAGTGTATATATGAAAATATATACTTTATAAGTAATTTACATGAATTAAGACCAAAACCTCCTAGCTTGAACTTATTAGACTAAGGGTGCGTTTGGTAAAACTTAATTCCACGACTTATCACTGAAAAATGATATTTTCAGTGATTTTAGTAATTCAGACCGTTTGGTAACTAAAAAAATTTAAGTACTTAATTAGAAAAATCACTTAAATTAAGTGGATCATTTTAAGTCATGCCAACTTGACTTAAAGCTTATAGCTGAATGCGGTAAGTGGTTTCTCTTTAAATTTTTAGATAAAAATTAACAAAAGTATTCCTATTAACATTTAAAAATGACAAGATTATCCTTCTTTATTTACTTTCCCATCCATGAAACCATCCCACACAAATACTTAAAGTCACCAAATTCTATAAGCCCCAACACAATGTATGTATTATATCTACATAGTTTATCCATTTGGAGAGATGATTTTAAGGCATGAGCCCAAAAATGAGACAGGTCCAAACCTCAGGTAGGCCACACCACTGAAAGCAATGGGGACAATGATGCCCACCATTGAAACCTTACTAGGGCCCACCATGATGTTTATTTACCATCATCCTTGTTCATCAGAACACAAAGACCTGGACTAAGGGAAAACACAAATATTAGCTTGATCCGAAACTTTTGTGGCCGTAATAAGTTTTCAATGGTAATTTTCAGATAAATTACCAAACAGATTTTTCAGTTCTTATAAGTACTTAAATTTAGCACTTTAAGTTTTCAGTACTTAAATTAATTTTCAGACTTAATTTTTCAGTTTACCAAACAGCACCTAATTGTCCCCCTCTTTAATGTTTTTCTTAAACCACCCTCTTTCATGTGTAGTGATTGCTCTTATACAGGAGAAATTGCTCTTACATAGGAGAAACACATTAAATATTTTTCTAATTCTAGCTTTGCTCTTCCTCATGAGCTGCATAATTTACCTCATTTTAAAAGTGATAGTGTTTCATTAATTGTTTTTAGTCATGCAGCGCACCCACATAGTTAATCACACAATGCACCCACCCACCAGCAGGGTTAGTTTGTCTCCTTGGCACTTGGAGGCCTGCTATTGAATCGCCTAGGTGCCTTTCAACTGGGCGTGCTTCATTAATTATGCACATGGCATAGTTGTATATTATTTAAACTATTCAAATCATTAACCTAACTAGGAATAGAGCATGGCTCCAAAAATACATCAATCGATCATGATTGCCTATCGATACATATTGCCTTACAACTACACCATCTGTATCTTTAAAAAGTCATCACTATTTTGCAGATGATGCAAAACTAACTTAGAAGTATATTACCTTTTATTGTGTGTGCACTCAACAATGCATGTTACAAACTACAACAGGTCAGCCGCTCACTTGATGGGGCTCATCATAACCATACATGGGAGTAAAAATCAAATTGGCCACACATTTCTTAAGCCATGCAAGTAGATTAGTGTGTTTGACAACCTTTTTCAACCACCCTGTTTTTCCATATACATGTTGTCTACTACTTATTCTATTGGCTAAATATTTTGCCCGACTGACGAGACCTAGGTTGTGTTGTCCACCTACCGAGCAGCTTGGATCTTGCATGTTGGCATGTGGAAGTGTGGGTGCATGAGCAGCTGCACTCAAGCCATGCATGTCTCTGAAATGTCTTAAATAGTGAAGGAGGTGATAAGGCAACAGAGAATAAAAGTGTACATTAACAATAATAGAAAATTAATGGGTGTATTTTTTTTTTCTCTCTTAATTGCGGAAACCGGATGACTGAGTTTTTAAGAAGAGGTGTTTCTTAGAATGGAAATATGGGGGACTGGCTAGTGACTTAAAAGAATTAGGAGGGGGTCCTTGTTCCTTTTCACCATTTTTACTTTTTAGTATAGGAATACTCTGTTACTTGGACAAAGTGTAATTGATAATACGCAGGCAGTTACAAAAAACTGAGCAATTGCACGCATTGAGTAAAATTAATTGAAATCATACCGTCCAAATTAGAGATACCACTTTAGATATATCATTAATGAAATAGTTACCCTCATTTGATTATAGAAATAGTAGATTGGTGGACATTTATTGGACGGTTGAAAATGAAAGTATCCAATGGTCTCATTCAACAAACAAGTGTTCATAAATCGGAGAATAGGATTGTTCAAACAATCCGATTTTTATATGTTACTTAGAGACAGTGGGTTCCTCAATTTAGTTGGTTTAATTAAGTTAATATATGCCACTTAATTAAGTTAATATTAGGCCTGCACACGGGTCGGGTTAGGGTCGGGTTGGGCCCAACCCTGGACCGAACGGGTCTCGATCCAAGTCGTGACCGGGTTAAGCTGACCCAACCCTAACCCTACCCTACTTGTAAAAGGGTCAACCCTAACCCTACCCTACCCTATATGTTAAACCGGGTCGGGTCGGGTCAAGTTAGGACTATGTTTCTATGGTGTGGTCCACCTAAGATTTGAGTCAGCTTCATTTTTGGTATCATATCCTAAAATGATCATTCAAAATAGTTGGATGGTGTGGATTTAAGACACATAATCAGGGGCCACCTACCTTGGTGGATCCTGGTGTCACCTAATATGCTCTCTGTGAGTGTGAGATGAGCGCAGCTTGGGTGAGAGTCGGTGAGACCCGAAACTAGCCATGTGGGTGAACCCCAACTATGAGGCTCACCTCGATATATATATTGTAAATCCATGCCTTCCATCTACATTTCCAGAATATTATAGGACAGTCCCAAAAAAGATGTAGATAAAAGCTTTAGGTAGACCACACCACAAAAATCAATGGGCATTGAACTCCCACCATTAAAAAATTCTAGAGTCCACCCTAATGTTTACTGGCCATTTAACTTATTGATAATGCTAAATAGATAATTCTAAAAACAATAAACTAGTATAAACGGAGCGGTTCGGGTCGGGTGGAACGGGTCGGGTATACACGGGTCGAGGTACAGGTCGGGTCGGGCGGGTTTGGCATGTACCATAAACCGTACCTAAATTAAAAACGGTCCAGCAGCATCTACTCGGGACCGGACTATTTTCTCAATCGGGTCGGGTCGGATCAGGTTACTACCGGGTCGGGTCGGGTCGGGCGGGTTAACCGGGCAGATAGTTAATATATGCCACTTACATCATTTGTAAGTGCCTGCGTATCAAGCGTCATACGCAGCTGGAGTATCAAATAAATCCCTTGTTTTTATTTGTTTATTAATGGTTTTCACTGGATGGCATTGCGACACGTATGTCTCTTTTTTGTGGATATCAGGACGGTTGAGGACGCAGTCGTTAACCAGTCCTTCGGCGCCACGTGTCTGTACCGATGGAAGTCGATAACAACTCATCTTGCCGAAAAGGATGAGTGGGGTGACCTTTGTTATGCCACACGCTCGTGCCTGCCTGACACGTGTGTGAGAGTCGAACTATCTAAGCTGTCTTTCTGGTGGGCTCTACAGGGCAGTTGCCGAAAGCCCACAAATAAGGCCGGTACACTCATCAGTGGGACTGCATACGTTTGAAACGATCGACGGTTTAAAAAGAGGACATTGTGCAGTCGAATAATTCTAACCATTCGATTTGGGCCTATTCAAGAAGGACCGTTGAATTTAAAATGTCTATTCCTTTGAATGGTTAAGATAATTTAAAAGTGGAGAAATTATTTCACGCTCCGGTGCTCGTTAGATCTGCACACAAACATCTGGTCTGCTTGATGACTGTGCCAGCTGGTTTTTTGGGCAAGGTTGTATCGCAATGGGCCACCAGATGCATGGCTCGGATGATTCACACCAGGTTGGCACGTGTGGACTAAGGCAGAGATCCATGGAGAAGAACTCGAGATTCTCGCCATAGATATTTGTCAAGGGTATTTTCGTCTTTTCGAGTAGGTGAAAGTGAAACTGGTCGAGAAGGGTTTGCATGGTCGACACATCGAGGTTTCTGTGATGTTGAATGGTGGCAACATCACGCGGTTTGGCTGGTGACACCATCCCAGGCAGCTAACTGGTTTCAATGCCCTTTGCGCACAACATGATATATGTATTTCATCCGCCCATGAGTCCAAAAATGAGGTAGATTCAAAGCTCAAGTGGACAACATCATAGTAAACTGTGGTTTTTTAATGCATACCATTGAAAATTTCTTGGGGCCCACTTTATTTGCTGACCAACATGTTGGTAAAGGATGCGGATTGCGTCCGACCCTGGTTGGACCTTTAAGCATCCGACCAGATCTGTGTGGGAGCCCTCTTTGATGTATCTATTTATCTACACCGTCCATTCCTCTTGTAAGATCATATTAAGCTGTCGGTCTTAAAATGAGGTAGATCTTATGGTGTAGTGGACCACATCATAGATGACTCTTGCATTTAATGCAATTTGTAATTATTCTCTTTTGCATTTAATGTATATTTAATGCAACCCGAGTTTACTATCTAGAGTGGTCCACTTGACCTTGGAATTTGCATCATTTTTAGGTCCATGCCTTGACATGATCTTACAAGAGGGATGTACGTCGTGGATAAATAAATATATCAATGAGAGCTCCCACACAGATATGGTCAAACGCTTAAAGGTTCGACTCGGGTCAGACACAATCCGCATCCGTTAGTAAAGTCACGTATTCCTAAATGAAAGTAAAATACAAATATTAGCTTGATCCAAAACTTCCATGGGCTCAAGAAAAAAGTTCCTAAGCCCCCAAAAGGTTTTCAATGGTAGGCATTCAATTCCCACTTTTTCATGTGGTGTGGTCCAATTGAGGTTTGGAACTACCTCATTTTTAGGGCCATGCTCTGAAATGAGCTCAAAAAATGGATGCACAGTGGACATAAAACACATACATCATGGTGGATCCATAAAGCTTTGATACCAGCTAGCAGGCTGGTGTTGGGGTTACCAGCCAAACTGCGTCCGTGGCGAGAGGCATGGAGGGTCCAGAAGAGACATGATTTGGGATGAAGCGATTACTCAAAGTTACGGCATATGAGCAGTTTCAAACAAAAGTGGTTGTCACACATTTGATCTGATGGATTTTTGCATGGTGGGCTCACATGTGATGGGCCATATTTTTATATGAATACTCACACACAAAAATCGAATATAGGCCCTCGCTCACAGTTATAACCTAATTTGGCTGAATTGGCAGCAACACTTGGGATACAAGTAATTCAACTCACACCGTCCAGATGGTGGCTCCAGTTCGATGTATAAACTATGCTCATTCAATTAGTGACTCTCCAATTGGTGCACAGTTATTTAGATGGTTAAAAATAGAAATATCCAATTCTCCCATTTCAACAAGACCAATGTGACTTAGTAACATCAGGTCCGACAATTTAGCAGCTTTAACCTATGTGAGCTTTGCAGGCTATTTCAGAGTGTCAGTGTATGAAGCTTCATATGCAACCAGAGTATCAACGGCGATGATTATTATGATGACGGCAACACATAATATTAGATAGACTGGGCCAGGTCACTTTGATCATAGCTTCTAAGGCCACCATACTCAAAATGAAGCGTGCAAGTCACAAGAGAGTAGTCAACTGCCACAATAAAATCACATGAAACCTTGGATGCCTTAAAATAAAGAAAGCATTTGAATTTGAATTAAACAGTTGGTCTAACACTGCCTAAGCTCTCTATCAAGTGCCTTCCCTCAGTTGTTTTCTACTCTTAACAACTCCTTGGGCTGTATAAATTTCAATTTATCCTTTCACCAAGAACACCCAAGCTTTTGTGTTGCTCATTTGGAGTTCTTTGACTGTGCTCCCAATGGGTCTCTTGAATGCCAAAACTACGGTGATCATCGCGACCATGGCACTCTTAGGGTTCATCACTGAGCATGGTTCTTGTGCAGTTGTGCAATTCATCTTTGGGGATTCCTTGTTAGACGTTGGGAACAACAATCACCTCCCTAAGAGTCTTGCTCGGCCCATTCTACCATGGTATGGTATTGACTTTGGGGACGGAATGCCGAATGGGAGGTTTACGAATGGCCGTACTGTTGCAGATATAATAGGTAACTATCCTATGGTCAGGTAAGCTTGTTTTGAGGCAAACCTAAAATATGCAATTGGGTCCTTCGAAATATGTTCAATGAAGTTCTAGGCTCCTGTAGGAACCTTACAATCACTGAGTCAACTAGGTCCACTCAACTGAGTCGATGTCAAGACGTAATTCATGTTCCAATTAAATGAAGTTTTCACTGTTTGATTCCTACTGAATCGCTTGGAATAAAATGTTTTCAGGTGACAAGATGGGTTACCCGAGGCCTCCAGCATTTCTAGACCCGTCTGTAGATGAGGATGTGATATTACAAAATGGACTCAACTATGCTTCTGGTGGCGGTGGGATCTTAAATGACACTGGATCATTTTTTGTAAGTAGACTCTACCCATCCTTCGGATCAAGCATGGATGCTAACAGAAATGCAGAAATGCTTAGGTTGTGTTTGGATGCACTATGGAATTTGATTACAATTACTCGTCTAGCAATCTCAGAAAAAGAAAATCTTAGTTTCTTCTACTAAAAACAAGAATTTCCTTGCCTAGCAAATGAGGGTGTAGTCTCTAAATTTCAATTACGTTAGCTTCAAATTGAGCTTGCAAGAAACATTAATTGGAGGGACACTTAAACCAGAGAACCAATCACTTATGGGTGGTTGCACCACTATATGTGGTACGGGGCATTTTTAGACACAAGATGCATTAAAAAAAAAAAAAAAAGCCCTGTGCTGCAAACACCGGTGCAGGTGCCTGCAGGTGAGCAGTTCTCTTTAGGCCAATGTTTGCAATTCAGTTAGATCGTGCGTCCAAACGCATCCTCACCTTTATTTTCTCAATGAAAGAGTGTATTAGCATGAAGATTTTCTTGGCAGGTGCAAAAGTTTTCCCTCTACAAGCAAATTGAGCTATTCCAAGGGACACAGGAATTGATAAGGAGGAAAATCGGTGGCAAGGAAGCCGACAAGTTCTTCAAAGAAGCTACCTATACGGTTTCCTTGGGCAGCAATGACTTCATTAACAACTACTTAATGCCCCTCAAGGCCAACTCATGGTCATACTCTGGAGAGGGGTTCATCGACCTTCTGATGACGACATTACGGGAACAATTGAAGGTAAAGGGACCCACGACAAGCACTCACACGCATACATTCATGTGTGCCCCATTCGAAACCTTTCGTGGACATGGTCACATTTCAATTATATAGGTCGATGTAGTTATCTTTGTTGATTAATTAGAGGTGGTTTGTGTAGCTGTTGTACAGCTTAGGGGCTCGAAAGCTAACATTCTTCGGGCTCGGACCCATGGGTTGCATTCCTCTTCAACGTATGATGAGTCCCACTGGGGATTGTCAGGAAAGAACGAACCAATTGGCGGCCGGATTCAACAATGCTGCGACCGGGCTCATTACAGGCCTTTCAAGCATCCTTCCCAATGCTTCTTTCAAATATGGAGATGCTTATGATGTAGTCCAAGACTTAATTTCAAATCCTTCCAAATACGGTGAGCATACATAATCCTTTCCAAGTTAACAGTTTAGATGATTTGTTATGAAGGCGGCATTATCTTTAATTGGATGATTTTAGGTTTGGAGAAGATAGATACGCCATGTTGCACCCTCGGACAGATCCGGCCGACCTTGACATGTACTCCGGTCTCAACCCTGTGTAGCGACAGAAGCCAGTATCTATTCTGGGACGAGTATCACCCAACAGAAAGAGCCAATGAGATAGTCGCCAACGAGATAATCACAAAGCTAGGATATTTGCCCATCAATGCAACAAATGCGCCTATGGGAGCACCAGTGTAATGGGTCATGGCATATGCCAAGAACACCTCTAAATAATCGTAAGGTTGTAGTTTATGGAGTAGTCTGTTTTAGAAACGGATGTATGGAGTTGCTAGAAGTTTGAATTTTTAAGGTACAGCATCATCATGCAATGGTCCTGTATTGTTGCAAGAAATGCATGTGTTTGCGCTATCAACGAAGAAAATTAATCCAAGACGAGTCATGGGATTTGTATTTGTTGATTCCAAATATCCTACACATATTCAATTGGATGGACCTGGGCTGGGCGTTGGTTAGCCCATTCATGTGTCCTACTTGTAGAGCCAACCTTGGCCCACATCTGATCAAGGTCGCAACTGGGCCCTGGCCAATGATTCTACAGGTCCAATTACCCAACTGTGATGCCCATCATGACGACGACAATGGGGAGAATAGTAGGGTCCGGATACCTCATGAATGGTGTCCTGATGCACCCATTGTAGTATTGCAGTGGTTCATGGTTCATTGGTTTAAACCCTTTCAAGAGTTGAGATGATATATGCAATATGAATTTTATGAACGCTATTTAAAAAAGAATTCTCATTAGTTCTATTTTTAGGGCTGTTTGTATAACGAAAAAAAAGAAAAGAAAATTTCTTGTTTGAGGCATTTATATTACACAAAGAAAATAGTGGATTCTACTGAGCAATTATATTAGTCAATTGCTAAGGCTTAAATAAAGGCCTTTTTAAAAGGAAAAAGAAATGAAATTTTCACTTACCATTCAAGTAAAATGGATTGATGGTGTGGATATACAACACATACATCAAGATGGGCCCCACCATCAGGGCCTCACTTACTAAGCTCTTAGCCCTGCCTCACCTAATCAGGCCCCATTGTGGTGTTCCTCTTTACAGATGCTGCTTACTTTGGGTGCTCCTGGGAAAGCACCCCGACCGTTGGATTTTACCCATTTAATATATATTCTTCCGTGTAGCGTGTTGGCATCTCCTTCTTCCGGTGTTTTGGTTCCGGGCATAAGATTCTTCAACCCTAAATAAGCAAATTTTGATTACCTAATTACAAGGCAATATTAAAAAAAATTAATTAATTGTTTGGCATATCTACTAATAAAAGATTCTTTACTTATTTTTAAAAACAAAAAATAGCACTCAAGAGGAAAACCTTGGGCACGGATTTCCTACGAAAGCCTTGCGTAGGAAGTTCCTGCGCTGGGGCCCACATTAATGTTTTTTGATAAATCCACCCCGTTCATCCGTTTTGGGATCTCATTTTAGGACATGAAAACAAAAATAAACCGGATGGAAGACTCAAGTGGGCCGAACTAAAGGCAAAGGTAGGTAGGTAAATTACTACCGTTGAAACCTCCCTGGGGTCCACAGTGATGTTTATATGACATCCATACCGTTCATAACGTCACTACTACTCGGATGAACTGGTAAAGAAAATATTATACTGATTCGAAACTCCTGTGGCTCCACAAATATTTCAACTGTGGACGTTCAATCCTCACATTTTCGGCCCACTTGAGTCTTGGATCCAGTTCATTTTTGTTCTTATGTCCTAAAATGAGCTCCCAAAACGGATGGACGGGGTGGATTTATCAAAAAAATCACTTTAGGCCCCACCTTGGTTCCCAGCGCACCCCGCGCCTGATACATAAAAATTTTAAATTGCAATTGTGACGTATAAATAAACAAAATTAAACTGTCCAAATTATGGATCGCAATTTATCTATCATGAACAAAATTTTAAGCTTACTTGATTATCTGACTATAAAATCTATGAACATTTATTAATTAGACGGCTCAAAATAAATAATAAAAATATTCAATGGTCTTGTTTCAATAATAATAATAAAAAAAAAGGGTCCACAAATCAGAGGTTGGTACTTTGACTTAAGGGTATGAAAGGTTGTGAAGCATAGGAATAATGCCTCAATGTATTTATTTTGTATCAGCGGAGTTCGTGTTTTGCGGATCAAGACCGTTGATATAACGCACCCAGATGGAGAAGTGCTCAAGGTTTCCATGTTCCACTTCTGTCCATACCACCGTAACTGTTATTTTACACCGTTCTTCTTGCGTTTCCTTCCTATCTGTTTATACGTAGGCAAGTGATCCAAGGAGTTGGAATCGTCTGATTCGGAGATTTTTCAGGCATCACCAATCTATTGTTGGTTCCTTCAGATCAACAGCTAAGATAACCGAACAATGGACCCGCATGTAGAAAATGGTACATCTCGGCTCTATGATGCGTGCATCACTCTGTAATTCCTCCCTACTTAAAACCAACCGGGCTAGAATTCCTCTCTTTTTGGTCAATTCAACTATATGCAATAGAGGAACTTTCTGGTGGAGATGTATTGTCACTGAACCCATAAACCGTCATTTGATGGGGCCATGGTTAAAAGACTCGGGGACTCCAACCGACTAGCTTGTCCCTGAGTCGAGTCACAACTCGCCCGAGTCGGTGGTGACTCTTCTTGTCGAACCGGATCGCGTCCCACCTCGTCGCACTCTACACTACCGAGTCTTAAAACCATGGATGGCCGCATTGGTCATGGCCTCTGCGTACAAAGCACGCATCCGTCAGAAAATCCTAGCCTTCACAGACTTCCCCGCTTCGAGTGGGACCATTGACAGCTTCTTACATCCACCGCCAAGATTCTTGTTTAATCCCGTAGACCATTGACAGTTTGCTGTGGTGGATACGGACTCGGATTGGGTAGTGACCCCTCCACTATCCAAGGTGGTTGGTGGTGAAAAAGTTCCGTAGGATCCTCCATGATGTATGCGTTTTATCCACGCCGTCCATCCAATTTTTCAACTCGGTTTAGGGCATTAGCCAAAAGAAAAAGGCAGATCCAAATCTCAAGTGGATCACACCACACGAAACAGTGGGGATTGAACGCCTTCCATGGAAAATTTCCTTGGTAACCAGTGCAATATGGGAGCGAATTAGGTGTTACACGGGGAACAGCTTAGTGGCTGTTACCCCTACCGTGTGGGCCACACGGGTGATATTTTGTATGTCCAAAATGTACATCCGTTTCTCCAGCCCATTTTAAAGTAGGATTCCAAAAATTATGGAGATCCAAATCTCAGGTGAACCATAACACGTGATTTTGTGTCCCACCATTAAAAATTCCAAAGAACCCATTGCAAGGTTTTATTAATGTTTATTTTCAATCCAAGCTCTTGATAATGTCAAGAGAACCTGGATGAAGGGAAAATATAAATATCATATTGATCCAAAACATACATTTTTAGCACTCAAAATATTTTTAATGGTCATTCATCATTGTTTCTAGTGGTATGGTCCACCTTAAATTTGGATGTTCTTATGATTTGATATAACGTCCTAAAATGATATGTACAAATAAACGGACGGCATGGATATATATATAAAAAAGAAAAAATACATCAAGGTGGTCCCACATGGTTAGGACTAAGCTGTTCCCAAGGTAACAGCGAATCCGCCCTTTTGCAATTTATTTGCACAAGAGAAAATATAATCAACCTATTCGGAAAGTAACATAAGCTGAAGGGAAAATGTAAGAAAAAATATAAATATAAGTGTGATAAAAAACTTCAATGGCTTTAAGAAAATTTTCAATGATAAGCATTCAATTTTCATTGTTTGGTGTGGTATAGTCACTTAGCCTTTGACCTGCCTCATTATTAGTATCATGCCCTAAAATGAACGGGCTAAATGGTGGATGGCATGGTTAAAACAAATATATCATAATGGGGTCATAGAGTTTTCCACCATCCACTTGGGTCACTACCCAACTGGAGTAAAGTGGATCCCACCCAACTGACAGATGGATCGTCCGGACGCTGTTTGGATCGGGGCCCAACATCAACCAACTAGCTTGTGTCAAAGCTATGTGGGCCCACCGTGACATATGTATTTTATCATGCTGTTTATCTATTTTGCCATCTGATTTTAGGGCATGAACCAAAAAATGAGGTAGAGTAACACCACAGGTGGACCACATCACAGGAAAATGGAATTGATTGAGTGTCCATCATTAAAAACTTCCTAGGGTCCATTGTAATGTTTATTTCCCATCTAACCTATTGATAAGTTTACACAGACCTCTATGAAGGGAAACACAAATATCAGCTTGATCCAAAACTTCCGTGGCCTTTAAAAAGTTTTCACCCGGCAGCGTTCAATTCTGACTACTTCCTGTGGTGTGGTCCACCTGAGATTTGGATCTGCCTCATTTTTTGGGCTCATTCTCTAAAAATGAGCTGGAAAAATGGATGAATGACCTGGATAAAACACATACATCATGTTGGGCCACATCGCTTTGCCACCAGCTATCTGGCTAGTATTGGGGTCACTAGCCAAACCGCGTACGTCACGAAGACTTGAACCTCAGCACTGTCCCTTCTGTGAAGTCAATGCCTTGCAACGCAGACTATCCAATGAGCGGCAATCTCTCTCTCTCTCCCATGCAAGTTGGTGTCTGACCTTTTCAATGCAAGTTGGTGTTTGACTATCCCATGCATGACTGTAACAGCTGATACCACCGTATCGGCCTATACAACCAATTTATCGGGCACGTTCGGTGTGAATTTGTTTAAAGGTTGAAAAAATGTTACAAAAATATCGGTGGTGGTATACTTATTCCTTGGTGATTTGTGTTTCTAAGTATAAAAAATTTATTATATGTATGAGAATCCGGTGAAATTTTTGCTTTGAAACCGGTTCAAAAGAACGGATTTAAATTTGTGGGCCCCATTATGATGTACATGATATATCTATTCCACCCATCCATTTTATAAAAATATTATGAGAGATAAACCAAAAAATGATGCAGATCACACTCAAGTGGCCCACACCATAGGAAACAATGTATTAAAGAAGTTTTTAATGGTAAGTGTTTGATTTCCTGTTGTGTGGTCCACTTGAACTTTGGATCTGCCTCATTTTTTGGCTCATACATAAATTCAAGTGGCATAATGGATGGATGGTGTGGATAAGCAGCATGCATCAAGGTGGGCCCACAAATATTTTACAAGTTTCTTTATTTTGAAGAAAAAAAGTAGGCAGTGAAATCAATATGGGTACATGCGCACAGTAAAGTAAATGCTCGAGAAATAATTATTATCCATTTGCAAAATAATTCTTGTGAATTTGAAAATCATACAAGCCCTAAGTACCAAGGTTTTCACAAAAAAATCAAGCCAATTCATGATTCAGTTGGACCACCATACCCAGAACAGTTGGGAGAGGATGCCCATCATTGATTTGTGTTGGGCCCCTCCTGAGTTTCAAAATGACCCAATTTTTTAGATGTGCCATATTTGAGGTAGATGTTTCGTATCAATTGTTTGGATGACATATACACAACAGTACAGTAGGCCCACTATGATAATTAAGGGTGCACGTCCTATATCTCAAGTGTCCCTATGACGTGGCCCACTTAAACCATGGATATACCTGATTTTTGGGCCATGCTTAAATACGAGAGGGCGTATAAGATGGTCAGAGTGGATGTCATCAACACATCACAGTGGGGCCCACAATGTTGCATGCTCTTTATAATTTACCTTCATGCGCTGATGAACAAGCTCAATATCTTGTTTGAGGATTAAGAAATTAGTAAAAGAGAAATTCTCAGTTCTCACCGCATTCTTTCAAGTTACAGTGCTTCCAGTTGCATTGGGACACTTAGACATTCCAATCCATTGATCTAGGCTGTCTTAGACATTCCAATCCATTGATCTAGGCTGTTCATCAGGTCTAACATACATTGAAATATGTGTTTTTGGGACTTAATAGATGGTTCAGATCGATCGATTAGACTGACCAAGTGAAATAATGCAACTAGGAGCACTATAACATCCAGTGCTCTCAGAGCACTCGAGCATTTCTTATAATAAAATATGTATTTTCTTTTTCTCAATGACAAGTATCGCTTTATCGGATCAGCGACTATGAAATATGAATACACAATACGTATCGGCCGATACATCTTGTAACGGCTGATATTTTAAACCTTGATCTTAAGTAATCCACCAAAGAAAAGAAACTGTAGCTTAGACCGTCGAAAACCCCTCTTTTTCTCATCTTCATCTTTGATCAAAAGAGAGAGAAAACCCACCAAGAATCTGTGTAAACAGAAATGCCTTGCACTCTTTTCATCTTCTTCACCTTTCTCTTTCTACTCCAACCAATAACAATGAATAGCCAAGACGAAAATACTAAGGGAACCCACTTCATCAGCAGCATCGGTGCCATCATAGATTCTGGGACTCGTGCTGGTAAAGAAGAGAAAATAGCTGTAGAAATGGCAGTAGAAGATCTCTTTCGCTCTACCAGTTCCAAGCCGGTTCTGCACGTAAGAGATTCTCATGGGAATCCCTTTCGAACAGCTTCCTCCGGTAATTTATTCAAGTCTATGCCATGAAGTGTATGTGATTTGATCTCTCTTTGTTTGATTCTTTTTTTTTTTCTTCTTCTTTATCGTTTTTCAGTGGTGGAACTCATTGACAAGGACCAAGTGCAAGCAATTGTCGGCTCGCTGACTTGGCAGGAAGCAGCGTTAGTCGATGAGATGGATGAAAGATTCAAAGAAGTGCCGATCATTTCCTTTGCAGAGCCGGCAGTGACCCCACCATCAACATCTGTACGATGGCCTTCCTTGATTCGAATGTCGGCCGATATCTCCATACAAATGCAATGCGTGGCCGCCATCGTAGATTCATATCGTTGGCGAAGAGTAATTGCAATATATGAAGACAACGCCTATGGTGGGGATCCTGGAATAATCACCATTCTCTCTGACGCCCTCCAAGATGTGGGGTCGGAGATTGAACGGTACTTGGCTCTACCGCCTTTCACTTCTCTATCCAACCCAAAAACCTCCATCCGAGAAGAACTGGAGAAATTGAAGAACAGTCATTGCAGGGTGTTCATCCTCTTGCGATCATCACTGCCGTTAGCAGGCCATCTCTTCACCGAGGCAAAGAAAATGGGAATGATGAAGAAAGACTATGTATGGATAACCACCGAAACCGTTACAAGTCTTCTCCACTCTGTCAACTCCTCCACCATCTCTTCAATGGAAGGAGTTATCGGAATCAAGACCTACTTCTCTGAATCCAGCCCATCATTTCAAGACTTTTACGCAAGATTTCGGCGCAAGTTCCGAACAGAATATCCAGAAGAAGAAGAACCAAATCCCGATCCAGGAATCTCAGCCCTCCGTTCTTACGATGCTGTGTGGGCCATTAATCATGGAACTGATAGCAAATTGAGCTCTGACCGAAGCTTAGTAGATGGAATCTTATCGAGCAATTTCAAGGGACTGAGCGGCGAAATCCGATTCAAAGACGGCAAGTTAGCGAATGCACCCATTTTCCAGATCGTGAACGTGGTCGGAAGGAGTTACAGAGAGATCGGACGCTGGTCGCCATTAATCGGTTTCTCTGAACATGCGACCGGAGAAGGAAGTGCTGAGTTGGGGCCGGTGTTCTGGCCTGGTGGCCCAGCTTCGGTTCCAAGAGGCTGGACGGCCACGATCGATTCAGTGGCTGAAGAAAAGATGCTGAGAATTGGGGTGCCAGCGAAATCAGCTTTCACTCAGTTTGTGAAGGTGAGATACGATGAGTTTCGGAACGAGACGTACGTTACTGGATTTTCTGTGAGAGTCTTTGAAGCTGCTGTGAAGCGTCTGCCCTATCATCTGCCATACGAGCTCGTCCCCTACAATGGCTCCTACGACGAAATGGTGCAACAGGTGTACCTCAAGGTCAGTTTCGTAATTTTAAAGAGGTACTGTACTAAGGCCCAAAAGGATGGCCCACATTCAAAGATGGATGATAAGAACCGTCCATATTGAGGATGCAGTTGTTGATGGGAAATGGTACAATAATCACGCTAAATATCTAGTTAGTGTGAATTTTATACCTGTGCCCATCTCGGAAGACTGCACTGATCAAACAATCCTGACCATCCAATTGGTGGATGTCAAATGGACGGTTAAAGATATAATGGTTGGGAAGGTCCGGTAGCTAAGATCATCCCATCATAAGGATTTTTTGGGCTATGCTTCTTCAAAGATGGGGTACGGTTCGGAAGGCCTGGATTGCCTTACGTATACATCGTGCGTAGGGATGAGTGCCACCATTTTACAATGCGGTGGTGAACTATCACTATTGTCTGCGAGAAGATCCTCGTTGTTTCGGTTGTAAGCGACTGGATGAAGGGCTAGGATCTTTCAATCAGGTGACTTCCAGAGCATACTCCATCCACGATTCGGGCCATCAGATCAAGGGTCTGGACTACTAAACGTGCATAGTGGGCCGGCATGCGCCTGGGAGACATTGGAAGTTTCGGGAGTGGATTCCGTCCGTTCGGGGTCACACGGAGTTCGGTGCGGCTTCCCTGGGCCCACCTTGTTGTATTTCTAGTATATCCAGGCCGTCCATCCATTTATCCAGCTCATTTTAAGGCATGAATAAAAAAAAATGAGGCAGCTCTAAATCTCTGGTGGATCACACCACAGGAAACATTGGTGATTGAATGCTCACCATTAAAAACTTCCTAGTGCCCACCGTAATGTTTATATGCATCCAACCCATTGATAAGGTCACAAAGACAGGGATGAATTGAAAACACAAATATCATCTTGATCGAAGACCTTTTGGCCCAAATGAGATCCGGATCGGCTTCATTTTTGGTCCATCCTCTAAAAAAAGTTGGTAAAACGTATGGAATGCGTAAATTGACAATACACATATCAAGGTGGGCCCACGGTCATGGCCTGACAGAAGAACTGACCGAATCCGCTCTTGGAAGTTTCGTCGTATGACTTTCGTTATAAAACATGGCGTTGACAAAATGCATTCGCTCCTGATAACACTGACAATGAAATTAGCATGGTTGGAGCAGACCTTTGATGCAGCAGTCGGCGATACGGAAATCATGGCCGAACGATATCGGTATGCGGAATTCTCACAGCCGTATATCGAATCCGGACTAACGATGGTGGTGACGGTTAAGCCGGAGAAAATGAGGAGGGCCTGGATGTTCACGAAGCCGTTCACAAAATCAATGTGGGCCCTGATCGGGGCAGTGAATTTATTCGTTGGAACGGTGGTCTGGTTAATCGAGAAAGACACCAGCGTCGAGTTCGGCGGTGGCACGTTTGGCAACCAAATCGGGACAATGCTCTGGTTCGCAATTTCAACCATCTTCTTCGCACACAGTGAGAATCCGTTCCTCGTCCCATATTTAATTTTAAAAAAAAAAAAAAAAAACAGAGGGACCCACTACGTACGAGATCCAATCCATCCATCATGAGGTACCCGCTATCTTTTTATCGCGGCCGAAGATCAGGTCGGTCAACTAATCAGGTGGACCACAGTTTTAACTTTGTCGAAGTTGGGTAAGCCATCCAGCTATTTCCAAAATAGTGGCCCATCTGATGAGTGTACCATCCTTATTTTCAGGCTAGCTAGAACTTTTTTACTGTTTGGACCCACCTGATGGATGGCTTGGAAATTTCAACTGTCTGCCACAATAGCAAATGTGGTGGCCTGTAGATAGATGAAAGATCCATATCCTTGAATTATAAACGTTACTTCAGACAACGTACGGTAGGATTCGATTGTAAACATGAAAAGATCAAGACCAACAATCACAGTTACCAGACAATCCTAACCATTTAAAAACTGGTGTACCAAAATACTAAAATTCGGTCAGTGGGTTTTGTAGGGAATATTGATCATATATGGTTACCGTTACCAGATCATTGTGATTTTTGGTCTATGGTCCATTCATTGAGCACTGATGAATGAATGGTTCAGACCATCATACACGTACACCACCACATGTACGTGTAAACTTGTAGCGGATCGGTACGTTCCCTTCCCATAAAAGCAATATTGTAACAGTAAAACTACAAAATTACATATGCAGGGGAGCCGCTTCAGAGCAACCTATCGCGGCTAGTGGTGGCGACATGGCTCTTTGTAGTGCTGATCCTAACATCGAGCTACACCGCCAATCTCTCATCGATGCTCACTGTATCAGACCTCGGACCGAGCGTCGTCGACGTTGCATTCCTCAAGAGGACTCAAGCGGCGGTAGGCTGCAATGGAAATTCCTTCATAGTGAAGTATTTAGAGGTGCTGGGCTTCAGCCCATATAACATTAAGAGAATCGCATCCATTGATGACTATCCTGACGCTCTATCGAACGGTGAGATTGCCGCGGCCTTCTTCGTGGCCCCACATGCCAGGGTATTCCTTGCCAAATACTGTAAAGGCTACACCATGGCTGGACCGTCCTTCAAGCTCGGCGGATTTGGATTTGTATTCACATGTTTCTCTCTCCTCCCTTTTGATTTGTTGATCTGGGTGGGTGTTATATACACCAGACATTTGGTGTATGCACCATCATGTTCTAACCATCTCCAACGGTGGTGATAAGCTGGACTAGCGTCGCCACCGTTGGAATGATTCTGTGACAATAAAAAAACTCCTTTAGAAAATCCTGGACGTCTGATTTTCAACCTGCAAAAGGATGGTTAAAGATGATAATGCAACAGGAGATGCCTAACAATCGACGACTGGGATCCTTCGATGGAGGTGACTTTTGGGCAATGGCCCATCTTCGAGTTAATTAACCAAATTCCATTTTGCAAGCGTATGCATTTGTGTAACCAAAATCTCCTTTCAATCCAATGCCACAGGTGTTTCCAAAGGGGTCGCCATTGGCATTCGATGTCTCGGAGGCGATCCGACAAGTAACGGAGAGCGGAGAAATGCAGGAGCTAGAGAAAGGAATGCTCTCGTCTTCCAAGTGTTCGATCTCACCATCCACCGCAGACGATATACACAGTTTCGGTGTGAGTGCTTTCTGGGGCCTCATCCTTATTGTAGTTAGTGTTTGTGTTGCTGCACTCCTTGCATTCTACCTGGGCCGCCAACTCCCAAAGTATATGGAGCTTTGGAGGTCCATGATGTTGATGGACCCAACGATATGGAGGTGGGCATTGGGCCCAATCGCTTCCTACTATATGAAATCCAGGATCGTACTTCCCGTGGGCCGTCCGAGCTCAGAGACTGCCTGCTGACGGATCGACGGTCCTGAGAAGTCGAGCAAAACAATGCAGATCAATGTTGTCCGCAGGATACGGTCGCCAGCAATGGATAGTGTTCTGTATGCGTGCATGTTGGGGTTTTGTATTGTAGCTGGATACTGTATGTATATATGTATTGTATAATGGGGTTTCTCGGACCTCCACCCATCATAAGGTGGCCCAGTATTTGGACGGTCCAGACTAATCGCCACACTTATTGTTTTTCAATGTGCGTCTGATCTTCGCCTGTCCCAAAAGTTGATCAGATCCCTGTTTCCCCCCTGTGAATGTTCCCACTTCATCCCTTGATCAGGTGGACCGCGCATACACAAGGAAATAAAAATTTAGAGAAGTGAAAAGCATGCTCATGAAGCCACGTCGGGTCCAGCTAAAATGACATAGGTGCTAGGTCCAAGCACGAGCCAAAATTTAATATGGCCATACGTGCCAGGTCCCAAGCCCATCCATGGGCTATGGTCCAAAATACGACTAGTAAGTGATCATGATCGACCATTTGGTGAATATTCATTTGCAACCCGCTAATCATATGAGTTGGATCATCTCATGGAAGAAATTTTGGAACACGGCCCATCCCACACTAGGGCCTACCAGATGAACAAACTGGATCCCCTAAAGAAGTAAAGATCAGCCCTACTTAGCTGCTGCTATGGCTGACATTAGTGCTGCTTCTGCTTTTTCAGAGGAAACCCGAGCCGGTCGATTCTGTTGCATGGTGGCTTTTTCTCAAAGGGCAACCCAACCCAGATTAACTGGTTCTGTCCAATGAGTCGCCGGGTCAAGCATATTCCTACCGATTTCCCTTGCACCAAAAAAAGGGCCCGGCCCATGGGCCGTAGCCAATCCAAAATTGTACCAACCTTGCGAAACAGGGATTAAACAATGGGTCATGAACTCATACCCAACCTTGTGAAGGGCGGAACACGTGTCTGAGATGTAGGCCATTCATCATGTAAGGTACGCTGTAAAAATGCCATAGACCAAAAATGACGTTGACCTACTGATCAGGCAGGCCAAACTAGTATGAGAAAAATAGAAGGGTTGAGGGTTCCATCAGTCCAAATTCAGCTTACATGTGTGACTCACTTGATGAGCGTTTTTTTTTTTTTGTTGGTTATATAGCATGTTTACATCGTCCCCTACCTGATGAATGGCCTGGATCTCTGACATGTGTGCCATCCGCCCAGATCTCTGACACGTGTCTCCCCCCCCCCTCAAATCAAGACTGCCATCCTCGCTGAGAAATAGATTGGAAATCAACCGTAACAAATTCACTCTTTGCTTCCTGTTGAGGATGGCAGGAGACTTGCAAATGAAACTGATGAGGCCACTCGTTGCTTGGGTTCGACAGCTTGACATACATCTCGCCCATAATGCAAGACCAACCATCCGGTGGGCCCCATCATGGATGGACAAACATATCTTGATTCTCTTCCAGCATACAAATTCAAGGATCCAATTAATGGCTAGCAAATGAGTTGTCATGCCAACCGTTTCCAATGGCTAGCAAATGAGTAGTCACGCCAACCGTTTCCATTAAGCAAGAGGAAAGGTTTCAGTAATAAGATGGCTTAGGTTTGGAGACTGTAAACTCCCCTATATATGGTAGGCCCTCTTCGCTTCAGCACTGGGGTCTCATGTTCGAGCCCAGGGTAACCACCATGAGCTGGTGGAGACACCGTAGAATGCACAGTGATCCAGGATTCAATCCCGGTAGTGTGTTACCTTTCAAGAAAAGATGGCATGATGCAATCACGGTGGGCCCAAGTAAACATATTGTTGAAAGGCAGGCCCCACTGACGGCAATGACAGATGCCGAAGGTAGTTTATGTACTTCATTTTCATTAAGCTAATATATGGTGCGAGCATACCATTCATATTGTTGAGGCCAGCAAGTAGAATGCGGGGTCCACCTTTTACTGGTCCAAACTATCCATCCTGTGCACTCCATTGCGATAGCAGCGCTTCCAAAAATCTCCCCCATCAAAGAATCTTAATAATCCCAATGGGGACTTGTAAATCCACAGTTTAAAGAACAGGGAGGCCAACAGTCCACATTCCATCTGAAATTCCAATAGGATGGTAAGAATCATCACATGGGAGTATTGTAGGAACATGTCACATTCATCATGGGGCCTACAACTTCAACAGTTCAGATCCCCAAGAGGTCGGGCCGCTGTGCCAAGCAAAACAAAAACAAAGAACGAAAATATAGCCCCGCTGAGCCAAGTTTTGTGTTTCCTTTACAGCATTGGATCATAATTGAGATGAAAAACTAAGAATGGATATAAAAACTGTCTTGGAAGCAAACATAACTCACTTGTAATGCTTGTGATTGGGAACCTGAACCATGCATGTGAGCTGTTTCAAGACAAACCCATCCAAAACAAAAACAAAACTATTATTATTGTTACTATTATTATTTTCCTTTTTTAGGAAGAGTCCCCAAACAGTAAATTTCATCGAGGCAATCAAATCCATGAGTAATATGTTGTTTTGGCGGAAAGCAGCAAGTAAACCTCAGAGCAAATTCATTGTATGTGCTGCAACTTCATTGTATTACAATCTGATATTATAATATTTCTCTTTTTCATGGGAACCGTATTGTGTGTGTGTGTGTGTGTGTGTGTACACTACCAGAATTCGATGCAAGTGGAGCTCTGTTGGAAGTTCGAACCCAGAACCACAGCTAGACTCATTAGCAATCAGCAATGCAACCAATTTAGAAGCAGCATTGGCAGCTATGTCAAACTGCAGTTTATGGACAAAACTGTAGAAAGATTAGCTTCATGTCTGAAATTTGGAAGTTCAGGCTATGATGGGGGACTTGTAGCCAACATGGACTTCTTTGGTGGCGGGTTTCCTCCAGAAAGCATCACATAGGCATAAAAGCACAGCATTGCAGCACTGCCATTGATTATAAAAGATGTGTGAGAGAGAGAGAGAGAGAGAGAGAGAGAGAGAGAGAGATTTTTCATAATTGGCTAATATTTCTGAGAAAATAAAACTAAGGGAACCAGATACGGGAATACCTAACAACAGCATACAACCCAGAAGGAAAGACTTTCTTCGTCTGCAGGACAAAAACCATCAGTAGAGGCGAGCTAAAAATTGAGAATACAAAACGAGATCAATTATATGATCCTCGGGTGAGTAGTGTTCTGGGACCTTAAAACCATGCACGAGGGCCCATGGTCTGGTTATCCAGACCATTTATCTGGTAGGCCCCACCATGGACATAAAACTGCTAAAAGGAACTACCAGATTAAAAGATCCTAGGCATCCATCCAATCTTCAGCTTTCTTTCCATCAAATGTGGATTAAAAGATCCTCTGACTTATTTTTCTCCCATCTATTGCAAGCTGCCAGTCAGATTGTTAGAATTGTCTCAGCAGGGATGTTATTGGGGGGCATGGTCCATCCTCCACGTAATCCATTAGATCAACGGGCTGGATCACCCATAGGCCTCATGTGTGTAGATTAAAGGTCCAAGGATGTGTAATTCCTCACAAAACAACATGCAGAGTGCCTTACCAAAGAGTATGTCTGAAAATGCTTTGCAAGAAGGGCAGCAGCAAGGGCTGCAACATCAGAAAGACAGCATCGTGTTGTATATTGTACAAAGAGAAAATCCAATAAGCTTGAGACCCAACTAAAATAATAACAAACATTTGAATATTCTACAATTAGAATAGAGAAAATGCTCCAGTGCTCTCATAGCATGATAAGTTATAGAGCTCCTCATTGCATCAGTTCACTTGGACAGTCCGATGGATCAATCTGAACTGTCTATTAAATCAAGAACATATTCCATGGATCACCATGCATAATTGAACTAATCAGATGGTCCAATCAATCCTTGATTTGGCCTTATTTCTGTAACTGCCATGGATGGGGACGGCCATGATTGCCTAACAAAAGTGATTCTTTAGAATCATATTCAAGCCATGATGGGCCCTAACAAACAGATGGATCAAAGTGTTAAATGGATCTATTTTTGCGTAAACAATTTTGATCATCCATATTGAACAAGTTGCCCTCGGACCAGATGGTATGCCAATAAAGGTTTGGAAGTGTATGGAAGATACTAGGTTATTTTGGTTGACAAAGATTTTTTTTTTTTTTTGAAAGGCAAGATGACTTTTTTAAGGGCTAGCTACAGAAGTGCACGAAAAAAAAAAAAAAGGCTACACCTCAACCTGAAAACACAGGCCACCAACCCAATCATGATGCCCAATCCAAAAGGAGAGCCAAGACTTTGGAAAAAAACCAAAATGGAGGAGCAGGAATTGTTCTTGAAGATGCGATTATTCCTCTCCGCCCAAATAGCCCAGCAAACGGCGAGAAGGAGGCATCTCCACTTCCTTTTCCCTAAGGCTCCCCCCCATCTTCCGCATGCCAGGAGCATAACAGCTTGTCCAAGTTAAGCAGCATAACCCAAGACACGCCCGCCAGCCTAAGAACGCTCCACCAAATGTCCGAAACAAATGGACAGTGAATAAGGAGATGATCCACCATCTCAAGTCCTTCAGGCATAGAAGACAACAGTTGGGGAGGCACATCCCTCTTTTACGGAAGTTGTCTATGGTAAGGATTTTGTTTCTTCTAGCTAGCCACCCAAAAGCAGAAAAGATCAAAGAAATGGCAGACGAATGGAGAAAAGGTACCATGATATCTATTAATAAGAATAAAGGAGACATTTAGAGCCACAACAACTATCGTGGATTGAACTTATGAGACTTTTTTTGAAAGATAACACTACTAGGGATTGAACCCTGGATCACCCCATGCACGCTACATTGCCTCCACCAACTCATTTATAAAGCGAGAGACCATACTATGAAACTGCAAGAGTGATTGAGCAAAGATGAAGGCAAATTTTTTTTTTTTTTTGAACAGTGATGATTTATTTGCAGAAGGCCAAAGCCAAAGAAATACAAAAACAAAACAAGAAGGAAAGACTAATTACAAATCTACCCACTATCGGGAATTTGAGATGGCACCATAGGCAAAGATTCGGCAGCCCATTCTTTAACAAGATCTGTGGCCCCGACTACAAACTTCCACAATATCTCTTTTCCAATTCCTGAACAGAGAAGATTCCTTTCCTACCATACCGACCAGATTCCCGCTAGGCTAAACATAGATGCCAGATCTTTTTCCCTATCTTCCCTTTGCCCCTCCATGCATGCCAACAAAGAGATTCGATGGAACCCGACAAGACCCATTAAATGCCAAACCTGAGAAAATAAAGTACTCCCACATCTTTCTTGCATATAGACAATGCATAAAGAGATGATTAACTGATTCCTCATCTTAACAACATAGGATACACATTTGGTAAAATCATATTCCTCTAGTGAGCACTTTATTCCTACCAGTGTTCGAAGTTTCGGTATCGCTACAAGTTTCGCTAGCCGGAGATATAGAAACAATATCGATATCGCCGATAATATCGCTGATAACCGGAAATGTAGGGAAAATGGGAAAAACAGTGGAATTTTTCAGTGAAACCTCAGGAGTTGATAAAATACACATAGTTGCATATTTTGGAATAAAAAAATTGCATAAAGAATGCATACGTAATAGGTTTCTATTTAATGGGGGCCTAAAAGCACGTGTTTCTGTAAGAAGTCAGTCCAATCATCTCATCCCATGAAAATCTGAACTTCCATCCAAACATCCATTGATATTTCAGAATATCAGCAACACATGAAATTTCTAAACAAATCGTTAACAACTGAAAAAGAAACTAAAGATTGTGGTCTCGTTATTGCCATGTTGCGATATTGATAATATTGTGATATTATCAATCTTATCGTCAACAAATTGAACGTTGCATACAACCATGCACCCATAAAAAATATGAAATGGGAATTTTTTAAATATATAAATTTTTGGCATATCAATACATTGGTGATATTATTCAAATATTGCAGATACATTGACGATACAAGCAACACTTGGAATTCACACAGTAAAAAATATTGGCGATACACCAATGAGATCAATGTATTGACAATACAAATGAGGCTTGGAATTTACACAATTGAAAATATTGACGATATCGATACATTGGCAATATTTAGTGATACATCACCGATATCAAGAATTTTTATTCTATCAGTGTTATCGGTGTCGCTACCGGTGTTATCGGTGTCGCTGAGCTAGAAATAAAGATAATATCGGGGATATTTCGATAATATCGGAGATAATGCAAACACTGATTCCTACCCATTAACCAAGTAAGAGTGGCTACCTTTGGCAGAGCACCTTATTTCCACACGTGGGCTGTGTGATTTGCCCCATTGGCATTTGATCGATCACTGATGAGAGGGATAGCAATTTAACGAAGAAAGTTGCCCAAACTTCCATCCAACCACCTTAGCAAATCCTTGTCCAAGATCGATGGCATACCTTGTTCAACATTTCCAGAAGTATCAATAGCTCCTCAAACTCCGATTCATTGAGAATTCTTCTACAAGGGGGAAGTCAAATGACCAAGGCATGAGACAAATGTATCAGAAAATTACTTTGGTTTCATGCCTGGAGATCCACTGAAGTGGCTATTGATGGAGAAATATAGGGCGAAGAGGAAGGATCTCCACATGGTCTTTATGAATTAGAGAAAGCACATGATAGGGCCCCTAGAGAGTTAATCTGACAGCCATTGGGAAAGAAACAAGTCTCAAGAGGATATATTGACATTGTCAAGGATTATGAGGGAGCGATAACAAATACGAGGACCACTAGTGAAGAGACAAGTGAGTACCCAAACTGTAGGCTTACATCAGGTGTCCGCATTGGGCCGGTACTTTTTTGCATTGGCTATAAACAAGTTAACGAGGCATTTGCAAGAAGAAATCCCATGGTGTATATTGTTTACAGATGGCATAGTTTCAATTAACAAGATAAGGGATGGCATAACCACAACTCGATTCATGGAGGTATGCTTTAGGATTTCAAGGATTTAAAATTTAACGGACTAGAACAAAGTATGTGAAGGGAAGTTTTTGTAATAATAGGAGTGGAAACAAGAATTTATTTAAGAGTGTTGACCCGAAAGTCATCCAAAATGATCAATTTCAATACCTCTGATCAATTATTCATGAGAATGGAAGATTGAAAAGGATACATTATTGCCCATAGAATTCAAGCTAGGTGGAAAAAATGGAGATGTGGCTTTGGAGTTTTATGTGATCCTCATTTACCACTCAAAATGATAGGAAAATTTTATAGGACAGTTACCAGACAGCCATGCTTTGTGAGGACATAATGTTGGGCTGTTAAGAACATGTTCATAGAATGAGTGTGCCTAAATGAGGATTTTAAGATGGATGAGTGGCAAAACAAGAAATGATAGAATTAGACATGAATGCATTTGAGGGAACTCGAGCTTAGTTGCAATAGCTAATAAGATGAAGTTGACTTGGATGGTATGGTCATGTGTAACGGAGACCAAGGTGTGATGTATCAGTTTCGGTGGATGTATCAGTGTACACTTATTGGCCGGCCAATACGCCCCCTGTAAAACTCTTCTTTTTCTTTCTTTCTTTTTTTCTTTTTTTTTTTTTTTTTTGCTAAAAAAATTCTGGAAAAAAGTGAGAAATGTTGAAAAGATAATTTGAAAAATCATTAGAAAAGAACACGAAATAAGTAGAATCTCATCGATCCTAGAAAGTGTTTTTTAGTCTTCCCAAGGCATTAATATAATGCATAGAAAAGTGTTAGTTCATTTATATTTTCTTGTAACCTTTAGTCTCCCTAAGATGTTAAGTAACGCATAGAAAAGTGTTGTCTTTTTAAATCTCTTAGATCATTTATAATCTTGTATTGCCCATGCATGTAGAATCCTTTTTGTGAGTCTATAAATAGGCCAAAGGTCATAGGATGCAATCAAGCTCAAAAAGCTAGCAAAGCCTTGTACCACCATTTTTCTAAGATAAAAATACATTGCAGCAGCAATATTCTTCTTTTTCTTTTTCCCCAATAAGAAAATCTCAAATATTTAGAGGATTCCAAATATTTGGTCTTTTTTTTTATCATGTTTATGATGGCGTAACAGTCCACTCTTTGGTGAGAACGTTGTCTCGGTCTATTTGATGATTTTAACTTGATAGGTTTAGATTGACCTCAAATTGGCTCACATTTCATGCAAGTTATAGTACTCCTCCCACTAATGCACATCCCTAAGCATTTGACATCATTCCTCCAAAGAAATTTTAGGAAAAATTGAAATTAAATTTGAATGAATAATGTCACCAATGTAGGGCCTGTTTGGTTTTCCAATTACAATGGTAAATGGCTGTAAATGGGTAATGATTATTTACTCTTGTAATTGTGTGGTCACATCACTTACATTTGACTATAATGATGATTTTGCTGCATTGTTTGTTTCATCCAGAAATCCCTATAAAAGTGGCAGTTTATAATATGAAAATGTAATGACTACGATTTACTTTACCTACTAGCTTTACAAGTGTATTTGACTCTCGATTTATGAGCCATAATTCATTTTTAAACAAATACTTGGAAATAATAATGATGGATCATTTACTTTGCATTTCATAGGAAATTAGAAAATCAAACAGGCCCTTAAGGGTCATTCGGATGTCCCCAAATAGTTCCGAAATTCATGTAATGTATGGTATTCATCCAAATAATGCATATGCCTAAGTATTTGACATCACTCCTCTCAAGTAATTATAAATAAATAAAAAAATTCGAATTCGGATGAATAGTGTCACCGATTTGGTTGGCCACTCAAACGCCCCCAAAAATGGTCCCGAATTCATGCAAGCTATGATACCCATTCCACTAATGCATATCCCTGACCATTTGACATCATTTCCCCCAATAACTTCTAAGAAAAAATTGAAATTAAATCTGATGAATAGTGTCGCGAATTTGGGGGACCACTTGATGCCTCCAAATCAGCCTCAAATCATGCAATCTATTGCCACTCATCACATTAATATAATTGGCCCCAAATCCATGGACATTTATTGGATAGTGAAGAATGAAAAATGAAAAATAAAAAAAAATCCAATGGTTCTATTTCAAAAAACAATTGTTTGCAAATCAACGTTTAAAATTGTTCAAACAATTTGATTTTGGGATTGTGATTTGGCAACAATGGGTCCCATAATTAATTATTAATTTTGAGTTCATATATGCCATATATACAATTTTCTAAGTGCAAGTGTATTGAGTGCCATGCTCCACTGGAGTATCATATAAGGAAAAAAGAGGTCTCAAGTCAAATCGGTTGGACACAAGGTACGGTCCACCCAACAATAACTTCCAACTAATTAAGTGCATGTGAAATCCAACCATTCAAATAGATTGGCCCCAAAATAAGGGTCACCTAGTGTAAAAATAATTCACATCTACTCAGTAGGTGGACCATACCATAGACAAATTTCTATCCATTGATAAATAACAAAAAAAAAAAAAAAAAAAACAAGTACAGTCCACCTAATAAGTGGATACGCCTGAATTTTGCAAAAGGTCCTTGTGATAGAGCAAATCCATTGGATGGAGTGGATTTCTCACACAAAAGGTTGGAACTTATCGACGTGGACCAAACTTATGGTCCAATCGGTTGGACCTGTAAGTAAAACAAAAATGGATGATATAAACCACGTCGCATATTTTGAGAGAGAGAGAGATTCTCAGCCCGGGTCAGGGGTGGATACTGTAACGACCCGACCTTTATGCTTGGGGTTGTCGTTATATATCCCGTACTTCTTAAGCATGACCGCGCATCCCTGCTTCGTCTCTTTCCTTTGGGAGTAGACGTGAGAGCTTTTCCCTAACGGCATGGTCTTCGTCTTTAGGATTTTTTTGTCTTATCTTCTCTCTCTCTCTCTCTCTCTCTCTCTCTCTCTCTCTCTCGGACATCCACCAACGTCTCTTCCGCTAGATTAGGTATACAAGGGCTTTGCCAGGCTCAGCTACACGCCCTGCGGGCCAAGCGTGGACATGCCTAAGGGCTACATAAAGAGAGTAGCGGAGGGAGAGATAGAGAGAGGAGGGAGGAAGCTCTGCTAGAAGAGCAGAGGAAAAGGAAGAGATAATAAGACCCTAAAACTAGCACATGCCACCGGTGATCGTGTCAATGCTATGCCCCGCACATAAGCCAGTCCACTGACAGCAAGTCCGGCATTGGCACCTCGGGTGGAACTACATACACAACTTATAGGTACGACAGGTGCGGCAGAAAGTCCACCTGGTGTGGTGTCTTTTGTCATCACTAACTAGTAATTTATGAAGATATCCGGTGTTTTCAATGCTTATTCGACTATAAACACAAAAGGGAATAAACTGGATTAGTTATCCAACTTACCTTTTATTTGTAATTCCACCTGGACTTCTTCAAACATTACCGTTGGCAGAGCACACCACACCAGGTGGATTCTAAACCTACATACATACATTATGTTCCACCCGGTGCCAGTACCTGGGCAGCACTGACTTACTCGAGGAATCCGACTCCGTCTAACGTACGCCTCCCTCAGCCTAACGCAGGAAGGAGTCAAACCTGCGTTTCGCAGGTACGGTTCTACACCTCCCCGGGTGGCGTTACCTAGACAAATAGGTGAGGCAGGAAAGGAACAGATTCTAGACCGGCTGGTGTACCCTGGTTCTTACTCGTCCAGGTTGCCAGTCCAGCTGGTGTGGTTTATGTTTCGAGGCCAACGTAATTACGTGGGTCGTGATTTTCGTTCAACGTAATTTACGTCTCAGTAAGAACACACCAGCTATCCTGGCAACCTGGACGAGTAAGGACCATAGTATACCAACTGGATTAGAATCTTTGGCTTACCTGCCTCACCTATTTACCTAGGTATGACTCCTTCCTGCGTTAGGTTGAGGGTACACCTCATGGAATCATGTGTTATGCCGGGTCACTCATTTTAACCTCCACGGTTTTTCGAGTTCACCACGCGAGAGGAACTCTAAACCTGTAGGAAGTTGAAACCCGAGTACGGGGCTTTTACTCGACTATCTTGCCGTGCTTATTCTTACACCTAGGAGACAATGAATAGGGGTTCCTCAACCCTAGGAGACAACCGAAGGTTCGTCTTTTTGTGCTCCTCGGAAGAGTAACCAGGTGTAGTATGACGTACTACAGTCATACTGGGGGAATGTAACTCCACTGTAATCCAACGTCACTCCTACACTGTCCCAACGTCTGGGTACACTACTGAACCAGGTTATTTTTCCGAGGTTCGTTCCAAAGAGACGGACCTCGGTTGTCTCCTAGGCCTAAGTATGGGATCGTTGAAGACGAACACGGAGAAAGTTACCAAGTCGACTGATACGACTAGTCAAGACTGTGTTAGTCAGACGAGCCTATATTGTCTTCTAGGCCTAAGGTGCCTATTCCGTGTGGTACCCCGAATACCTCAAATGAGTCGTTAGGTAAAGGGGTAGATTGTGGATCGGGATATACAAATGCAATACAAGTGAGACGTAGTCAAAGTTGGTCAATAAAATTCTGTATCGGGTTTGTATTCACTCTAGGTTTCCCTTTCATTCGACGTGGTTCCCTTAGGGTGGAATCTTTAGACACCGGACGTTTTTCACAATTATTCCGAGTATAGATAAAAAAGGAAAGTAGCCCCACCCTTAGTGAAGTACTTTCCAAACCTTCCAGTTACTTATAATGCCACCCGGTTCCTGCACCTAACGGACGCTTTCGGAAACCGTCCGTAGAGGATGTGAGTTTGATCGACCCCGGGTGGCACTACAAACACTCTTTAGATGCGGCAGGTTGCTAAAACACTCTAGTAAAATCTGTAACGGTGTTTTTCACTTGTCCTAGATTCCGAGATCATCCGGCGTTATTTCGTTTTCCACACATCCCTTTAAGGATGGCAACTTTGGAGATACCCCAGGTGTTACTACAAATATACGGAAAGTATGACAAGTATTACAGTAATGCTGACTCTACTTGACTTTTGTTTTATAATAAGACTAAGCATTGAAGACACCGAGGTCCTTATAAGTTGATACCTTCAGTTAGCAGTGTAAAAGTCGGGTGAACTCAGAACCTAGGGTAAGTAAAAAACAACGTTACGGATTTTACTAGAGTGTTTTGCCAACCTGTCATATCTAAAAAGTGTTTGTAGTGTCACCCGGGGTGGATTTAAGGTTCGCGTCATCTGCATATGTTTTCGAAGCGTCCGCTAGGCGTAGGCACCCGGTTCTTCCGGACCCTTGATCTTAGCGGCATTGGGTTCGACACACCTCTCGCGACATTATAAAGGGTTGGTCGAGTAAAACCCTCTACTCGGTTTACTGGCTCCTATAAGTTTTGAGTTCACGTCACCTCTACCTCTACAGATGGTAACTTTTGAAGGACTCGGGTCGTACTACGAATACACGGTAGGTTGGAAAAGTATTCCACTAAGGGTTATCTACTTCCCTTTTATACAGTCAGAGCAAGTTTTGGAGACGACAGGTTCTTCCAAAGTTACCACCCGTAAATTCGGGGTCACAAAAGTCCACCACACCGGGTAAAATCAGAGCCTGGTGGAACACGTATATTGTGTGTGAAGAACCACTCGAGTATACCTCGGGTTCCATTATCTTCTAAGGATACTAGAGGACAGAAGTGGTGACTAACGTAGAATTTACTACTAACTTCACGAGTGGGACACCTAAGGTACTGCTTTAACCTTATAACCGTCGGAAAAATTACCGAGCAAAGTTTATGTAACAAGTTTCCAGTCACTTTATACTAGTGTTCGTGTATTGAAGATAGGTCGTCATTACTCTTGAATTTGCCAAATCTAGTAATTAGATTCCAACGTTACTTCTCCATGTTGGGGGGGTGACCTACCATAACACTAGTTCTAGTGGTGTAAAATAACTTTGTAATAGGTACATGTACTACGAGCCTGTCTCCCACTTCGAAGTGTGCGTCCGTTGTTAACATGTACGTCGAATGTAATCAGTTCTATTTGGTTAATTTGGTTAATTTGATACCTTAGACGAAATTGATCAAGTGTAGTGGTACTGGCCTAACCGATTTTTTAGTATGTTTAAATAAACACCTGTGAATAAACAGTTTTCTTCTACAACCTATAAAAGTAAGATTCGGAAGTCATTTAAAAGTGTCTGGATTACCAGTTTATTAGTTTAAATCGAATTTAGAATCATGTAGTAGCCAAATTTGATCTTTGATATAAAATTAGTTAAAGCAAATTGGATAAATATACAGTACCCGTCAAACTAAGTTGATTGAGTACACGGTTGGTACATTAAATGTTCCTTACATATTTATTAAAGTTTTCAAGACAGTAATATGAAATCGACCTACTCAGGTCTAGCAGACGAATTAAACAACTGGTGGACTAACCACGTCGAGTAGTGACTGTAATAAACGAATTACGTCAGTCATGATTACACACAACTCGATCTGGTTAGTTTACAGTCGTTTGATCATTAAGGATAACTTTTGCTCGTCTGTTAGACTTAAGATCGACCTATCCAGCCAAAACGTCAACGTGGTAAAATTTATACCAACACTAAGAAGTTGACGTGTGTCCCGCACCTATATTCGGTTAGGTCTCTGGGGTCAAATGTCTCGGTTTAACCTGCCTCGTATTAACTTTTAAATGTGATGTTGCTATTAAAATTGGTAGACTAAAAGGGTATGGGGAGTGATAAAAATAAAATTTGCAAGTAAACTATCGACAATTAACTTACCAATCGTAGAGTTCGAACAACAACAAAACCTACATACTATGTAGACCTTAGGTGTTGAACCACAAGATCTAAAACATGTAATCACAGTGTACACTCTTCCTACTTCGCGTTGGTAAAAAATTTCTCTTCTAGAGTCGAGGTTGCCCAAACTTGGTGATCAATACCAAGTGGATTTCCTATTGAAAATTGAATAGTTCATTGACGTTGTAGGTTGGAAAACTTAACCAACCGAGGTTTTAATTCTCGTAGACTACGTTTTTAGTCAGTATAGACGAGTAGTCGACTCGGTGTGGTACTTTTGCTTACAGATAGGTAACTATTCATCTTTTTATGTTACACCATCTGAGTTACTCACCTACCCCGACTAAAAACATAAATTATTAATAGTACCACCCGGGTTGGGTAACCTATCTAACCTAAAACGTGTTGTATACTTTCTAACTTGCAATAGACCACCCATCAGCCGTCGAACACCAGTTGGCCAATCTGGACTCTGGTGGTGAAAAAAGTTTACCACGTTTTGGTTGCACCTAGGCCGGGACAGTCAGAAATTAATTAATATGTAACTATTGAATGAGCAGCCATCTAGTTGCTAGGTGATATTAAACACGAGGCGGATTTACATAGACCGACGTTAAAGTACCCTGGCCTTGTGAAACTTTCAAACGATGATTACCATGTGTTAGAAAGTTACCTATTCATCCACTACCTCACTTAAAGTCTACACCGTATACCACACCCACTAACTTTTATTTGGAATGTTGTTAACTAATTTTGATCTATATCTCGGTAGAGAGGTGTTCTGTACAGCGGGTCAACTAATAATTAGGCCAGGTGTGTATACGAACGTGTCTACCTACCGAATACGAAATTTTTATTTTGGGTACCCTGTTATGGTACGTAATAAAAAGGATATCAAAATAGGGTTACCCGTAAACGTTGACAATGAAAAAAAAAAAAATTGAAGTTGTAGTTAGATTACCGACGTTTGACCTATCTACTCTTACTAAAAAATCTGAATTTGGTAGGTACGATCTCGTACCTGTCTGGGTTGAATGTATAATGTAACGGTGGGTAGGATAACTCCCTACCTAAATCATTTAACATAAGCAAGGTCAAGATGCAATAGTCGAGGGTACAAATTTAATACTCTGTGTTGAACCCACCTAGTACTTATCTCTAAAACGTGGTTGAACCACGGGTTTTATAGCCAACCACGTGTTAATTACCAACTTTACTTTTTGTAGGTTGTCAGGATTATATCGTCCATACTTAGGTACTAGTCTCTCATACTATCTACTTAATTAAACTAAACCCATTTTTACATAGTTGTAGGGTGTTTGTTATTACCGAACGAGTACAGTTTGAGCTTCACGGTAAGATAATAATGGATAATAGGTATAAGGTATACGCTTAAGTATATAGAAAAAAAAGAAGACTTTATCTTTTGAGTAACCATACTACCTTACGATTCCCGGGCAAACCTATTCAATGAAAAAGATGAATATCATTATTTACTCATTGAATAAAATCTATTCAAACCAAATACTTATCAATATTCATTGGAAAAATGAATTTGAATTAGGAAAATCAATTAAGCACAGTTTTTTTTTTTCATAAGCATTGAAGAGAGATCAGAAAGATGAAAGGGAAAGGCTGGTAATTTACCTGAGGCATCAGTAACTTATGATCCAAGCATTACTTTCTATTTAATAGTAGAACCAGATAAGTTACTTGAGGCATAAGTAACAGCTTATTTTAAATAACTTATGATCCAAACGCCATACTAAGCAATTGGTAATTCTCTTCTGACTAGATGAAATATTCCATTGAAGTGGTATCTCATGCATATGTATCAATGCTTGTGCATCAACCTCATTCCTTGTCAAAGTATTGAATAGCTTCCCATAATTATTTTGTGAAAAAATACAAGTGCGCTTCTTATTTACTGTCATGTACCTCCATGTGTTTCAATAACCAAAATATACTAGCATCCTAAGGAGGCCAAAATACCCTAAATTCACTTAATACGAGTCTTCTACAGGAAAATTACAGCACTTAAGCACGTACTTTAAAAAATTATGAAGAACTATGGTTTTCCATATAAAACCCCTAAAAGTTTTCCTCACTAAAATATTAGAGATTAGATTTCTAAATCACATGGCAAACTGACAACGGTAAGTCTCCCGGCTTTCCCTCTCTCCTCTCTCTCACACACACACACCTTGTCTCAAAATCGGTAATCAAATATAGGCCTCTACTCAAGGATAATCCAAATAAGCATTCAGACAATCTAATCTCTATCATAATCAATTGGTTCATTCATCTTAGCTGTTTGATCGATCAGATGGTTAGATGACCTGATCAAATGCAAATATGGGCTCCACATGATAGAGGTCTAGATCATTGATTGTACATTTATATCATAACAATTATTAACCATTGATCAAGTGGTTAGCATTGTCTAATCAATATAAATTGTAAAAGGGACATGCAATCACAGGTACTCCCATGTGATGGACGGCCCATATTAATGATTGGACTTCTGTTATCATCAATATGGACCATCCATTTTCTTTTATATTGATCGAATGGTTCAATCAGAGCGGGCATTTACAAGGGATCCATAATTAGAGATAGCTTAACTTGTGAATGGTCCAAATCATTGATCAAAACTCTCTTTGCAATAAATATGGGCCATCCAATGATCTGAACTATTTATATGAAAAGTCTCACTTCACATGGTGGGAAGACAACAAGTGAAGCTCTCAATTAAATTATTTCCAGCCTTTTGATAATCTTACTCTTTGCTTTTAACATCAGCGTGCGGTCACCATGACCTTCGTAAAATTAATGGGTTATAACATTCAACATACGAATTCTTTTGTGGGCATTCCCTTACCAAGGAGAGCCATGTCAAATAAATGTGACTATTGTGAGATGCAGTAGGGTGTTCCACTTGTAAATTAAACATATAATTTAAAATAGATTTTATTTCTCAACGGAGCATTTGAAAATAGTTACTATAGATTCTTACTTATCAAACAGGCCCTCGCCATAGAATTATTATATGAAATGTTTTGGTACCCTTAAAGGACCAAAAGTTAGAGTGCTCCTAGTTGCACTTGGACCATGAGAGTCTTGCTGGTTCAATCTTAACTACAAAAATGTGACCATCCAATGATCCAATCTATCCTTGATTTGGTCTTGTAGTCATCCATCATTTTTTTTCCCCCAGCCATGGATGGGATTGGTATAATTACTCCATAAAGGCAATTCTTTAGAATATAGGTAATCTAAGAGGGAAAGAATCTTGATTGGACTTATTTTTACATAAAAATCTTGACAGCTCATATCAAAGAGCACTGGTCAAATGGTTAATATTTGTCAATTTGGTGTGAGGTTTGCACAACAGCCCCACTAAACGTCTGCCGGGCCTAACCATTCATCTGGATCAATGGATTGAATTCTTTAAAAGTGTCCCATTACAGCTAAGTGCACCTTGAATAGTGTTGTGAGAGCACTGGAGCATTTTTCCAGAATAATTAGATGGCTAATCGTCATAGAGAAAGCTCTAATGTTTTTGGAGCAGTTATAGTGTTTATAGTTGCCGAAGGGCCCTATTTAGATAGCACAAAAGAAGGAAAAAAGAAAATATTGTAATAATTATTTAATGATGATTTCTCAAAAATTTTCATCAGCCTAGACTCCATGAATTCCATTTTATGGGGTCTTGTTTGATAAAAATTTAAAATCCAAATAAAGCTTTAGCAAAAGTCATATAATAGTTTGGGTATGAAAATTTGATTATGGTGTTATTTTTCATCTAATGCTTCCTTTACCATTTAAAATTGCGAAACTTCCCCTCAGGAGGAAATTCACAATTGATTGTCATGACCTCGACATTAGTCATTAAGTCCAAAACATACTTTTCAAGATGGCATGCAAAAAACTGTATTGATGGGATGGTACTATTCATCCTTGATTTAGATTATTTTTCTTTTGGGTCTCTTTTCAAGCCTGGATGGGATGGCCATGTTTACCCCAACAAAACTAGTTCTTTGAAACCATAAGAAATCAGTGATGGTCTATGACAAATAGAATGATCAAATTGTTGATTGGACCCATTTTCATGCAAAAATGATATTGACCGTTTAAATTAAAGACCTTGATTGAATGGCTGATATTTGTCATATTGTGCAATTCTTGCCCAGTAGACCATTTAGTGTGAGTTAGACCCAATGGTCTGGACAGCCAAAGTCTCCCTATGCAGCTAAATGAAACTAGGACCACTGTAATTCACTGTGCTTTCTAGAGCATTTCTTATAGCTGTATGGATGTGATTATAATATAATTTAAGAGTGCTTGACTGTAAATTTTCCAATTGACCAACGACAAAATTAGCTGGCAGGTCGCCCATGCAATTAATCAAACCTACCATCTGTCGATACCTATCCGATACAAAATGCGTTGACCCACTGATGAATGGCTCAACCTCAGTTCAAGGTAGGGGCCATCTCACGCACGCTTTCTCCTGCCAGCACGCAAAATTGCCGGAAAAGGGCTCCGCCCATGCGTGATGCTAGAAGTTTTAACTCCCAACTACACGGGCACTCCCTCTTGCCTTGTCATTTGGGGTGGATTAGGAAGTGAGGTCTTTCCTTCAGCCGCGGTGTGGTGATGTGATGAGACTGGATCGGTGGGTCATATGCAATAGAGACGATGACTGCCCAACAACCTAAAAAGCCAGGCTATATCTCTGACAGCTTACAGCCCCACCAATCTAATTTCGCCACATCACCACACCACCCCTTATTAGGATGAGATGCTGCTCACCACATAATCCATGTCAGTCATAGGAGCACATGTGACATATCGAAGCCGGTTAACTGCTAGGCCCACTACTGATGTCTTTCCTAAAGTCTCAGGCCGACCTGATAATCAAGTGATTATGAGAATTTGATCAACGGTCCAAGTACAACGTAAAAGTGTGATCTATATGATGATCGAATGTGCCTATTTTCTGAGACATGACATCTAAACACTGGGATCTGCCTGATAAGTGGCTTGGATCTTTGAAATGTGCTTAAAGCTCAAGAAACAAAAGAGTTGTACTCGGCCCACTTCAATCAGCATCCCTCGGACCAAGTGTTTCCTCAGCCGCTAGCCTGAGATGGACAAGGACTTACCCTTACGAGCGGAAACCTCCCATAAGTTTGTGAATCCAGACCATTCACCACGTAGGCCATGTTGTGGACATTTAAAGAATAATCACACAGGTCCCCTATCACGTTGAATACGGACCATTAGATACCTCTTTTTTTTTTTTTTTTTTCTAACTGACCATTTTCGACAAAGAAGAACAGAGTATAAGACAAACGATATCGTTTTATCTAGGATTAGATAAGAACAGTCGGTATAGATCTTTTCATTCGTGTACGATTCTGTCACACATGATGCGAATTCACCGTCGATGTCACGCGAGAGTGTAATACTTTTCATCCCGTACAAATAATCTCCCTTCCGTCATCCGCACTGCTCATACTCATTAAGAGAGATTTCATACTCTACCAGTCTTGAGGGTTCATACGCAGGCACTCACGAATAGTACATGCGGCATATGAATGATACCATCCGAATCGTACAGATATCAGGTCAGGTCCGCATTACATTAGTCGCAAATCAACAATTAAAAAACCGAAATAATTCCTTATTAGCCCGATAGTGGCCATCCAAACGCGGTGAAAACGGTAAACTGATCAACCGTCCAAAATGGAGAAATAAATGTACACTGATAATAGTTTTTGATGGTCTAATAAATTTATTCTATAGTAATGAAACTTATATACTTTACGCTATTTGGACAGTTTGATTTGAGTTAAATTCATGACGCGTGTACAATTTGTTGCGAATGCGCATGAACGAACATACTCTACTAGAGTATTAAATAACGCCCCCTTCTATAAATTTCGATCTCTCTACCTCGTCTCTACCTATCCCTCTCTTGATCTCGATTCGATTAGATCATTTCTAGGGTTTTACGAGGGTTTTTCAAAATCCACTCCAAAATCCCCCCAAAACCACTCATTTCCTCAGAAAACAAAATCCTCCTATATTCCCTTTGAAAACCCTATAAAAATTCAAAAATCCTTATCCAGGGTTTCCTCTTTCTTCCGCCATGGCAGAAATCCTCTCTCGAACGGCAGCCGATTCCATTCTGAGACTCTAGAACGTCTGTCCTGGATCCAAATGTCTTTTCTCTGGAAGAGCTTGTTTTTACAGAAACTCTGAGAAGGCGGATGCGATCTGGCTTAAAACCCTAGGTAGGGTTTCATATGAAGGAATTTGATGTGATTCATTGAAATATGAGCGATGGCGGTGGGGAGAGTGGAAGAGATATCGACAACAGCGGCATCAATCACGACAACAGCTACAACAACAGCAACGAGAGCGGCACTAAGAGTCGGGCGGTCCCCTCTGGCAGTGACGATTACGGCCGTGCAGTCGCTCGTATCGCTGTTTCGCAGGTCTGTGAGGCTGCAGGGTTCCAGAGCTTCCAGCAGTCTGCGCTCGATGCCCTCTCTGACATTGCAGTGAGGTATTTGAGAGATCTGGGGAAGACGGCCCGCTTTTATGCGAATTCATCAGGAAGGACAGAATGCAATGTGTTTGATGTCATTCAAGGGTTGGAAGACTTGTGCTTGTTGCAGGGTTTCTCTGGTGCGTCAGATGTCAACCGGTGTCTTGCTGGTTCGGGCACAGTCCGTGAGATCATGCAGTACGTCAGCTTGACAGAGGAGATCCCATTTGTGCGGCCCCTCCCACGGTTCCCTGTCATTAAGGCCCGGAAGCCGACACCCAGCTTCGCCGAGGTTGGGGAAGTACCGCCTGGCAAGCATATACCTGATTGGCTGCCGGCCTTCCCTGACCCTCACACTTACATTCGCACGCCTGTTTGGAATGAGCGTGCCAAGGATCCCCGCACGGATAAGATCGAGCAAGCAAGGCAGCAGGCAAGGCAGCGGAGGAAGGCAGAGAGGTCACTATTGAGTTTGCAGCAGCGGTTGGCATGCAATGGTACAGCAGGGCCATCCTGGGCAGACGCTGGTGATGTTGGGAAGGAAAAGGGGGCATTGGACACTAACCCTTTTCTTGCCCCACCGTTGCAGTTTGGGGAGAAGGATGTGTCTGTGGTCAATATTCCTGCTCAGCTTTCGAAAGAAGCGGCTGTAGAGAATCGGGTTTCCGTGCTTGAGACCTTTGCACCAGCCATTGAAGCGGCGAAGAGCGGATTTTCTGATTCTGGAGAGGGTGAGAGGAAGGTTCTTCCGAACAAGCGGCCTGCTGTGAGTTTCGGGTTTGGGATTGACAAAAAATCTGTCTCTGTCCCTTTGGGTTTGGGTGCTAAAAACTTGGGTGTTGAGAGAACAGCTTATTGGTTTGGGAGGGACGACGAGAAGGATGACAAGAAAAGGAGAGCGGAGCAGATATTAAAGGAAGCAATGGAAAGCCCACAAGAACTTGCTCAATTGTAAACTAATTGGTTGACTTGCCTGCGCGATGAGGAAGTTGTATTTTTATCCGGGAATTGGGTAGCGGTAGTGGGACGTGGCATCTTGTTGTAATGGTATGGAATTCAGCCAGACCGCTGTTCGCGTGTTCGGTATGATTTAGTCTTAACGGGTTTCAAGGTATGTGAATATCAATTCCCATCGCACAGTAGGATTTGTCTACAATCCATTCTTTTCAAAAGAAATTCTTGCTTCCCCCTCCTTCCATTGTCTGCTTTAATGCTTTTATACCAATTGCAGTTGAGAAAATTAATCCCTCAACACTAACAAAATTATGTCCACGGGAAAAAAGAAGTGATCACGACTTGTATGCATCCTATTCTCTAGAATTTTGAAACAATGATAAAAGTATTGTTGTGGAATTTTTTTAGTTCAGCCACAAGAAAAAGGATATAGCTTTGTATAATTTTTTTTGGACTCATGGTGCATCTTTGAGAAATAGGCTTCTGCATGTGATATAGAGGTTTCACTTTCACCCGTCAAAAAAAAAAAAGGTGATATAGAGGTTTCTTGTTTGTATGAAGAGCGAGTAGTACCAAAGAATGATTGTAGGAGAATTGTTTTAATTTGGTGTCTGGCTCTGCTGAAATCCTTCATCTAGTTGTATTTCTAATCATTGTTGTTTTAGCTGTCTGTGACAACTATGCCCCCTTTTGTGGGTCTTTGTTATATTCAAGTTGTTAGACATTTAGTGTTGCATCAGTCGTTTACTTATTATTATTATTTTCCCTCTGAAGATGTCTATTTTCACTTATGCCTTAACCTTAGCAAGGGTTTACCATGGGAGCCTGACTGGATGAAGTTATGGTTTGAACACTAGATGAAATTAGGAGCCAGTAATCTAGATATTGCTTCTTAGGTGTTGCACTCCTTAATGTAATTGTATTTGTAATCTTGTAACCAGACGTTGCTTTGTGTCAGTAGTACTATGTAGAAGTTTTGTTATGTTGAAGGTGTTAGACCTTTACTGCCCCCTCAGTTGCATGTTTTTTTTCTCGAAGAATAGCAATGTTATTTTCAATTGCACCTCTCCTTTAGGAAGTGTTTTACAACAGGGTATCCAACTGGATGAAATAAGGGCTGAAACACTGAATGAAACTATAAAGCCGTGATCTAGATGCGGCTTGTCAGCAGTTGGTTGAAGCGTCATAGCTGAAAATACAAATTATATTTCGTGAAATGCAGTAAGATCACACATGGAGGTTGATTTAGCTGATTTGGATGCTGACTTGCTTTGAAGGCATAAAAGAACCCTATGACCTTTGGCACTGCATTGTTCTTATATATATATATAGCATGTGAACTTTGCCATCATGTTTGAACTGGTGTCTCGTGCTAGGGCTCTTGTACTTTTACTTGCATTTTATGAGAACCAAACATAAACTTTTGCCAAATGTTTTGGCTCCCTAATTCACATTATCATTGAGGATTTTGTTGGAGGTTTGAACTTGCAACTGCTGTATCCTTTATATGCTGTTTTATATATGCAGAGGCTATTTTTGATATTACTCAGGATATGTGAAGCCTACCCTAAGTAGCTGAGACAAAGCCTATGATGGTGATGGTGAATTCTTATTTATAGGAGGACTTTCCCTGTGAGCGGCTTCTTACTTCCTCCATATTGTTTTTATTTTCAAGTTTCCGGTGGTCATTTTCTTAATATCAGTTTCACTTCCTATTATCGGGCTTTCCATGAAATGCCTTCAACTTAGCATTCTTCTAGTCAATCAAGGTGAGGCAGCTTTATGTTTCAATTTGTTGTCCACATTAGCAGATAATGGTGTATTTTCTCTTTGTCACAACGATTGCTGATTATTACCCAGGTATGGGGATGTTCTACTTCACTCAGATTAAGTTCAGAGTCTTCAGTCTTGCAAAAGGTAATAAGGTGCTTTCGATAATATATTCATACCAGGGTTTCCCAAGCGCAATTGCTTTTTGTTGGTTATGTGGCAAAAGGCAACAGGCTCACTCTCCGTCACCTGAGTAGACGATGATTTCACAGGCGTGCATGTCCTTTGCCTTTGGAACATGGACTGTACCATTTGCTTTTGCATTGTGAGTTTACAGGACAGGTTGGTGGTGGTACTTCTTACTTATCAGGCTAGTTGGGTGATGACTAAGTTGATTGAGCATTTTTTGAGGTTTGAATGAGGTTTACTTGGGTTTGAGGAGGAAGGTCTTGTGGAGACTTTCCTTGCTGTGCTCTGGACAGTCTGGAGGAGCATAATAATTTTTGTAACAAAGCAATTCAACCGGAAGAGGTTCACTGGATTGGCTAGTGATTGCTCTTCTTGGTTGTAGAATGACTTATGAAGTTTGCACTAATATGTGTGAAAGCAGGTGTAGGTGAGGACTTGAATAATCAGTATGTGGCTTAAAAATCGGTACCTGAACTTGAAAAGTGATGGAGTTGCTCAGTTTTCCAACAAGTGCCTATATAAAACAAGTCACTTATTACTTTTCTTCCATATTTCTAGCCAGAAGTGGAAAGGTAACTTAAATCCTTTTCCACCTGGAGGGATAAAGAGAGGGAGATCATTTTGGATTTGAAGTCTTCCATGTTGAGAAAAAATTTAGTTACAAAAATGAGGGTTTTGAATGTCAGAGATTTTCAACTTTGGATAGAGAGGGTTGCCTGTTAGAGTTGGAGAGGTGGTTTCCATTCTCCTCCGTGGGGGTGAGAGGGCATACAATGTGGCAAGAGTTAAAGGGTGATGAGGTTATTCAAAGCTCAAAAATTCCTTGTCCTGTGGATAATTTTCTATTTTTTGAATATTTTAAACCGCTTGCCCTAATTAGGACTGTTATGACAACGATGATAGTCATCATCATCATCATCTCAGCCTTATCCCAATTAGTTGGGGTTGGCGACGAAGAGACAGTGATTTCAATATTTTTTGACAATGAAAACAGTGATTTCATTATTTAAAACCCCCTTACAATGTTGTGACAATGATGGTGAGTTCACATTCGAAACCCCTATATATTCCCATTTACAATTTGCTGATGATGCAACTCTTTTTGGTGATGCAAATTTAACTCAGGTGGCTACTTTGAGAAAGATCTTGATGTTTTTCGAAGCAGCATGTAGAAAAATATTGAATCCTCAGAAGGCCTAGTAGTTTTTGTCTTTTTGAGGTTGTTGGATGCTTCGAATGCAAAGTTAGAAAACTTCCCTCAAGCCATTTTGGTTTTCCATTAGTTTTGCAAACCGACCAAAAGCCTTTGGAGGGTTGCATTGGAGAGTGGAATGGAAGGCATTCAGCATGGACAAGCAGGTATCTTTTCTCAGGTGCAGGGTTACCATGATCAAATTGGCAATTGTTGATATGCTAATTAACTTCTTGCCCGATTAGTGTGCTAAACAACTAGAGAAAATTTGAATGGACTTTTTATGGGGAGGCATTGGGTGAAAAGCATAAATTTCACCTGATGGTGTGGGGATTGGGGAGAGGTATGTCGGTTGCAAACAAGGTGGGGCAGGTGTGGGATCACTAGAAGCTACTAGTATTGGATTGCTTGATAAAATGGTTGTGAAGAACGAGGCAGTGGGAAACAACCTATGGAAGTAGGTTATCACGAACAAACATGGTGATAGGGAAGGGTGGTGGTGTGTAAAAATTTTATTACAGTATAAGGGCAACAAGCTTGTGAAAAAAGGGGTAATGGACAATGTGGAAGCGGTGATTGTATTTGGTTTTGGGAAGATACATGGTGTGTAAATACTTCATTGTGCCGAGAGAAGAGACTATTTGGACTCCTAGGTGATATCATGGGCCTCCCATGGTAATTGCTTCTGGGTGCTTGTGTAGAAAGAAGATGATAATGATTTAATCACTAAGAAGCAAGAAGATGGTGATTACTGAGGTTTGCATTTTGTCTCTAGGTTGTAGAATGAGTGAAACCCTTATACATTGAAAGAACCCTTATTGAGGTTTGCATTTTGTCTCCAGGTTGTGATTACTGAGGTTTGCATTTTGTCTCTAGGCTTGCATTTTTAGTAGGGTTGTGGGTAATATGGAAAGAACTCAACTACCAAATTCTTTTAAGAAGTCAAGAGGTAGGAAGAGTTTTTTCTCTACGGGCCTGTAGAAACATCTAAGCATAGGTGAAAGTTTTTTTTTTTTTTTTTCTTCGAAAGATGCCTAGGTGAGAGATTTTTCGGCATGCACAAGAATGCAAACCGGATGAATTACAAAATATATATTGTTGATGATCGATTCCGTAGGTGTTGAGGCCTTATTGTTTGCATGTCTCTTGTATGGTGTTTTTTTTTTTGTGTACTTGTTTTTCCACAAGAGACTACATTGGGGAAATCAGATATTGTTTATTTCATTGAGAATGACATGAGTATATAAAAAAAGTGGGACTGTGGGAGCTCTGTAGGAGTCTATATATATGCTTAAAAAAACCCGACAATCTTACCCGATTCCTCGTTGCCATCTTCTCCGAGCAACATTCTTCTCAGCCTCTCCGCTCTCTTAAATTATTAACCCAAGATACCAGAATGGTCATTTTTTAGTATTAATTGGTCGACAATCTTACCTGATTCCTCTTTTCCACCTTTATTGTTACTAAATTTGCGTTCTGTATACTTGGTTTTAGCCTAACTAAGATTCTGGAGCATCCCTCCATATTTCTAGCTTGGCATTCCCTCGTCTCATCAATCAAACTATGCAATTTGCAAGCAACATACACCATGAGACCTCCTTTGTAAATTCCTCGTTAACTTTTTTTGTCTTTCTTTTTTTTCTTTTTGAAAGGTCAACACACACACACACACACTCACTCACTCGTACACCCACCCACCCCGTCACCCTTACACCACACGGGTTCTCGAACCTATGACCCCAGAGTTGAAACACAATGTCTACCACTAAGCCATGAGTAGAGACTCTTAAACTCCTCGCTAACTTGTCCATAATCAATGTAAAAAGATATGGGTTCATTGCCGGCCCCTGGTGTAAGCCTATAATAATTGGAAATTCACTTCTCTCTAGTAGCGGTCATCACATTTGTTATTGCTTCCTCGGGCATTTTCTTAATCTTGTCAGTATATCATCTTGACACTCCTTTATTTCCCAATACTCACTAGATTAACTCCTAAAACCATCTATTGAAAAAATGAATAAAAATAAAAAATGATAGAGGAGCTTCAACTCCGGCACATGCCTTGATAGAATAGCACTCCTTACTCCCATGAACTACAAAATGCAAGTGGGATTAGAGCTGCACACGAGCTCAAGCCGAGCTTGGCTTGATCAGTGGCCCACTGAGCTTGAGCTTGGCTTGGCTTGGCTTGAGCATCGAGTTCAAAACAGCCGCTCGAGCTTGGCTTGCTGGTCGAGTCGAGTGAGCTTTGTTCGAGCCAAGCCGATCGAGCTCTATTGAGCCAAGCTGAGGTTTTTTTTTAATAGAAGTATGTAACTATCCACTGACCTGACCTAATCCAACCCATTGACCTAGCCTGACACGACCCAACTAGTTGACCCAACCCAACCCAACCCAACCCAACCCGCTGTCCTAAGTCACCTAACCTGACCCCAATCTGACCTAAAAAATTCCCAAAACTAGTCTTATTGGGTATTTCCTATTTCAAACAAAATAAACCCAAAATAAGAAGAAAAATTCACAAAAACCTACCTGTTTGGGAAGAATGAAACCCGGGGTGGGTGCGTGCCGGTCCGTGTGAGCGGACTGAGTGTCTGGTCTGGGTCGGGTGTTCGCTGCTCGAGTACGATGTGGGTCGTGTAGTGCCGGTGGCTAAGGAGGAAGCCGGAATGGAGAGAGAGAGAGAGAGAGAGAGGTTAGGAGGGAGGGAGGGAGGGAGAGGGGCAGGGGCGTGGCGGGTTGTGTTGGAATGAAAGTGAAATGAAAAGGGGGATGGGTGGGGTCGGATTAGGGTTTTGTTATATATATATATATATATATATATATATATATATATATATATATATATATATATATATATCAAGCTCAAGCCGAGCTGAGCTTTTTTCGAGCTTCGAGCCAAGCTCACTCGTGCTTGAGCTTTGCTTGTTTTTGAACGAGCTTTCAAAATCAAGCTTGGGCTTGATTGAACTGCCCTACAAGCCAAGCCAACTTGAGCTTAAACGAGCCAAGCTGAGTGAGCTTTTCGAGCTAGCTCGGCTTCTGTGCAGCCCTAAGTGGGATATCCTTGATGATTTACTTGGGTCTAGTGTTGGTACCCACTTCTTGAAAGGTTTTAGAAAAAAAAAGCTACAATGTGGAAGAAGTTCTATCTTTCCATTAGACACCTCATTATGTTCATAAAGGCTACATTGGCTAATGTTACAACCTATTCTCTCACGTAAATAAGCCGTTAAAACTTATACTCATCTAATCCCACCACATGAAAGTTAGTGCACGATATTTAAAAAAAAAAAAAAAACTCTCTGAGCTCAAAATTCCAATAAAAATCTCTAAAAAGGTTGAGAAAATTCATCCAGATCCAGATTTTCTCAAGGAAAGCAAGAGGGCACATCCTTGGGGTGCAAAAAAAAAAAAAAAACCTCTCGGAGCTCAAAATTCCGATAAAAATCTCTAAAAAGGTTGAGAAAAATCATCCAGATCCAGATTTTCTCAAGGAAAGCAAGAGGGCACATCCTTGGGGGGCAAAAAAAGAAAGAAAAAAAGAAAGATCGCACAACGGCACAAGTACAATTTTTTGAAATTGGAAGATATGCTGGAGTCCAAAGCGAAGGGGATCATTGACATTGGTATAATTGCAGTGCATTGCTCTTGAAGTGGTGGTGGAAATTTGACAGCAAGCAGGATGTGTTATGGAGGAAATTGTTGCAAGCATGGGTGATGCATGAGGGGTTTACATAAGGGTTAGATATATAGTTTGCAATAGTGATAAATTAAAATTTGGGAGAATTTATGGGTGGGGGATGATTAGCACGACTGTTTCAGATTCGCACAGAAACATTCTTATCAAGTGACATTTTGAGATTTTGGGAAGAGAAGTGTTGCGCAATGTGTAGTGAAGGAGAAGATTGCTTGATGATGGAAAATTTATGTTATTAGAGTTATCAAGCTCTAGGGTTTGACCTTGTGGAAGAACATCTCGGTAATATTGGTGTTGATGTGGGCACAATCTTTGTAGAAAGGGTTGTTACCAATGGTTAGAGTTCTCATGTTTTTTTGCAGAGCTCATGTAGAAACATTCTTATTGAGTAATGTTTGAGGTTTTGGGAAGAAAGTGTTGTGGAATGTTAAGAAGAAAATTGCTTGATGAACATCTTATGTTATCAAAATTATTTTGCTCTTAATTCGGTACATTCCCCCCCTCGATGTGATAGATGAAAGGGGTTGGCCCCGTCAATCTTTGTAGAAAGGGTTGTTACCAATGGTTAGAGTTCCCATGGTTGTTGTAGAGCTCATTTAGAAACATTCTTATTGAGTTATGTTTTGAGGTTTTGGGAAGAAAAGTGGTGGGGAATGTTAAGAAGAAAATTGCTTGATGAGGAACATTTTATGTTATCAAAATTATTTTGCTCTTAATTTGGTACATTTTCCCCTTCAATGAGAGAGATGAAAGGGGTTGGCCCCGTCATTGCTTGAAAGTTCATGATGAGGGGTTTCTTCAATTCCCTTGCCTTGGCCCCACCTCATAGGCACCCATGTGCAAAAGCGTGGGGCACTTAACTTGCTGTCCCAGGGTATTATGATTAAGGATTTTGGAGGTGTCTCGCCCTCGGATCTTTTAGAGATTGGTTGGAAAGTGTCAACGATCCAAACAAGGAGCCTAAGGAGGGGAATGTGGAAGCCTTCGTCTACTAACTGGTGGAAGGTGATTCTAGGAGTGCTCTTGGACATCTGCCTCTTGTAGGGGCTGAGGAATAGAAAACTCACCATTAATGAGATTATGAAAAATCTATGGCAGGCTCCTTAGATAAGTTGCCTTGATTGGAACACCCCCTCCCCCCAAATCAAGTTTTTGAAAGAAACTTCCTTCCATGCCTTAAAAAAACAAAATAAAAGAATAGAATAAGTCATCTTTTGGAGGGAAGAAAGCTGTGATTTTGGCAGGATTGATTCCCTTTGGTGAAGAGGAATGGGTTGTTTTGATGTATCTAAGCTTGTCAACAATTTTTTTTTTTTAAATGCTCAGTAAAAGTAGATTTAGGTAAAGATAAAGCTTTTACCCGCTGTCCAATATCCCCTTTTCTTCCAAATAGTCTAGGATTACACTTTTTTGACATTGAAGTATGTTCTAACTAGGTGCGCTTCCACTTCGAATCATGCTTTGGCCTTGCACGCCCACTCCTCCTTGCTAGCTGTTTATGCTTGCTAACATTTTAAAATAGAAGCTTCCTTGCTCCAGCACCCAAACCTTCATGAACAATTTTTGGCATTATTAATGAATAGGGAGAAAAAGCTATGAAGTTCATCTTCGTAGATGGCAATAGGGGAAGGGGGTTGTGTGTGTGTGTGTGTGTGTGTGTGTGTGTGTGTGTGTGTGTGTGTGTGTGTGTGTGTGTGTGTGTGTGTGTGTGTGTGTGTGTGTGTGTGTGTGTGTGTGTGTGTGTGTGTGTGTGTGTGTGTGTGTGTGTGTTGTGTGTGTGTGTGTGTGTGTGCGTGCGTGCGTGCGTGCGTGCGTGCGTGCGTGCGTCAAGGCTAGTAGGATGCTGGGGTTGATGCCTATAGTCAGTCCATTATTGTCTATTACTGCTGTATCAGTGGTTTATTGAAGATTTTGGTGCCAGATCTTAAGTGTACAACTACAAATCTAGACCTACAACTGTGGTTTCATCCTACCGCTTTGATTTTACCTTACATATTAGGACTAAAATACCTGACACATCAGGACTAAAAAGGTCTAACTTCGTTGGGCTAAAACAATTTTGGTGCAAATTCGGGTGAAAATGGGTTTTAGAGTAAGAGCATGTGTGGAGTGGCCTTCTAAAAAGGAATGGCAGGTTGGGCTGTTTAGCTCAAGTCAAATTCTCAATTCCGGCTGGTTTAAGGCATGTTGGTGGAAATTTAGGCCTCTTGTGGTTCTGTTTTAGGGTAGATGTGATGATATTATAGTAAGGATGTTTTGAAGGACTGTAACGTGTTGATATAGAGGAGTGGTTGGACTAGTAGGTTGTTTGGGTGAAGTGATTGTCAATTGTTGAAGTTTGACGGTTGGCTTGATGACATCCTTATTAATAGAGATAAGGAGGATGTTAGGATGTGGTATCTTCTCAATGATTCCTCCCTTAGCTCTTACTTTGGTTGGCATGATGACATCTCCTTGTGAATGTGTCGGGGAATTCCCTTAGGGCTCATTTGGGAGCTTGTAAATGGAAGTAAATGGGAAATGAATTTGGAAGTAAACGAATTGGGAGTAAATGGCTTTACATAGTTTGTGTTTGGATGCGAGTAAATGAAATGCATTTGAAATCAAAGTATTCTGTTTGGATGAGAGTAAATGGGAGGAATTGGAATGCATTTGAATTTTTCAATATATTCACAAGAATATACGTGATATACCAAATCAACTTTAATATCCCAACTTAGTGTACATATGCGATATTTAATAGGATGATTGTAATAAGCCCATTGAAATATATACTTCAGCAAAAAATGAAGAAGGCCACAAATGTAAGGATCACAAACAAGCAACTTGCGAGCGTTTTTTAACCGTCCATTTAGATGGCCATCCTTTGGATGGTTTGGATCATTCTTTTAGTGTGATTTTAGTGATGTAGCTGATATTTGGATTGTTGGGGAGTATCATTAACGTGACATGTGTGTGGTGGACATGTGCATAGTGGCACGTTTGTTTACACGCGTGACTCTCCAAGGGAGCTCAAAAAGGCATTTCACCCTACCTACTTCCAAATCCTCTCTCGTGGAGAGGATTTCATTTACCTACATTTACTTCCATCCAACACACCCCAAATGCCAGTTACCTCCATTTGCTCCCAACTCCTCCCCATTTACTCTCATCCAAACGGCCCCTTAGGATTGAAGCCGTCTTGTGGCTCGTCACTTCTAACTGTATCCTCATTCTCAATAAACTTTTCCCCTGATATCAATTCTTTTCCCTAGCATATGCACTGTGTTGGGAGGCAGAAGAAGCAATTTATTGCCTTTTCCTCATTCCTGTTTGCCAAGGAATGTTGGCCATTATTTCAGATTTTAAGAATTCATTAGGTGCCATCAATGGGCAGTCGAGGTAAATGGTGGACGGCGGTCGATTGATTGTTTAATGCAGTGGTAGAGTTTTCTCGAAGTGTTCCCACTTCCAATTATGTTAAGGTATTTGGAAGGAGAGGAGTCACAAGGGTATTTCACAATGTGGTGATGCGTGTGGAGATTGTGAGAAACACTATTGTCAGTTTCATTGCTCAATGTGTGGTGCTGAAGGTTGAGATCTGTGGGGTACCCAATTCTGCTGGGAATGGAAAGCAATGGTTTACTCGGGTGATAGTAGGCAAATTTCTAAGGCTAGTTGAGAACCTTGCCTTTGGGTCATAGGTAGCTTGATTTTGACAGGAGGTAACTTGGGAATCTTAACATGTCTGTTATCGGATGCGCTTGGAACAGTAAGGGCTATATCAAGATGGTGTTTCAGGTTTCCAGTTGTGAAAGTTTCAAGTGAGGCAAAACTATGGTTCTCTGCCAAGGTTTTTGTCTCTTAATTTCATCGTTTTATAAATCACTACATTTAGAAGGTGATTCTCACAGAACCATCTTGGTATGGCCTACTAAACCTAGAGCATGACCTCTATGACCTGTAAAATTTGGAATACTACATCCTATTTAGTTTCTTTTTTCATGCTCAATGGAGGCAAATGATATCAGCTGCTCCCTTGCTAGTGATGGCAGTGTGTTGAAAGGACAGTTCATTGTTGAATTATGGCCTGTTTGGTAGATGCCTAAAAATGAGTTCATCCCACTTTTGTTAACAGTAATTATATATAATTCCTGCTAACTAAAATGAGATGAGCTCATTATGTATTAGAGAATCTCTAGTACATAATTAATGTTAACTAAAATGAGATGAACTCATTTTTAGGCGTCTTCCAATGGAGCCTTTCAAATTTTCCTCAATTCTTGTTCTCTTTTTAAATTAGCTATTTACTTATTTTGCCACATGGAATTTGGATGTTGTGATTTTCAGATGCTTCAGGGCTTAAAATAGATAGTTCAATGTTCCCTATTGTTTGTTTCTGCTGACACTAGTTTTTCCTTCAGCTTTCAGTAACTAAAGGTCAGTGGGCTTTTAGGATCCATAGCTCCATATTGACAAGATAGAGTATGTTATTGGTCAATGGGCTATTCTTGATCAAGAGCTCTTAAACATTCTTAAAATAAATAAATAAAATAAAATAAAAAAAGAAAGAAAGAAAGAAAGGAAGAAAGAAAAGAAGAAGAGCTCTTTTAAGTTCAGGTTAAAAACAGAAAGAGGCCTTTCCCTGAACAGAGATGTTCAGCTTGCTCGTTGCTTTTCTCTTTGTCAAGATGCTTTTGTTTGCACTCCCCCTTGCTGTAGGAACTTTTCAGATGAGGAAGTCGACGAGTTTGTAAGTCTTCAAGGTCATGTCCCATTGTTGGGGGAAAAGGGACTGCCTTTTGTCAGATCCTCGTACAAGCTGCTTCGGTTCCCCAAGCTAGGAGAGGATTGTTTTTGCACTTCCAAGATTGGTCCTATGGTGCTCCACCTAGGGTTGTGGCTTTTGTGTGGGCTAGTTGGGAGGAAGAAAGTGCTAACTGATAACCTTTAGAAAAGGTTAATGTCGTTTCCTAATATCTACATGTTGTGCATGAATGATACAGAGTCCTCATTGTCCTTTTGTGCAGAAGGTTTGGGGTCGGTTTTTTAACATCTTCATGGTCTCATGGGTGATGCTGGGGACTACTGAAGACATGTTTTTGGCTTCACACAGTGGGAAACAATCTTGTGGGCAATTTGGGGAGAGAGGAATAGGGGGTGTTTCTAGTATAAATGTGGTTCGGAAAGAGAAGTCTTTAGTTGAACAAAATTATATTGTGGGATGGGTTTCTTGTTCTAAGGCCCTTGGTGGCTAATTTCTCTCCTTTGATCGGGTTGTAGCTTGATCGCTTTTTTTGGTGCATTCTTAACAAGGTGTTCCATAACGGTAACAGTGGCCGTAACGGCCACCACCGTTACTGTTATGATACGGGCCGTAACGGCCGTTACGAACCCCGTATCGGCCGATACGGCCCCTTTTTATTTTCTGAAGAAAACAGTTACATGACCATTACGGAACCGTTACAGGACCGTTACGGGGCTGTAACGGTCCGTTACGGGGCCGTTACGGCCTATTTTTTCTGTAACGGCCGTTACGGCCGTTACGACCCCGTAACGCGTAACGGCCACCACCGTTTCCTTTACGTATCGGCCGATACGGCCGTATCGTAACCGTTTTGGGATACCTTGATTCTTAATAAAATTCCTCTGTTACCTTTCAAAAAAGAAGAAGAGATTGGAGATTGCAACTTCTAGCATGGTGATTATCCTACATTCAGATAGCTTCTTCTTTGAGTGATTGTGACCACAGAACCCGATTAAGAAACAAATGTGGGCGGTGATGTGAGAAACATCCATGTTACAATTTTCTATGGTAGCATTCGTGCAATGGATTCGAGAAATGGAATCAGGAAATCATAGCTGCTTTTCAGTGTAAGCATGTTTTGTGATCTGGCAATAGGACCACGGGCTGGGAATTTCAGGTTTTCTTTCCTTGCAAGAACAACAACTTGGTCTAATTACTAGCTAAGGTAGTGTTTGGATTCATCGCTTGATATGGTCCCAAGCACTCTAACATGCTTGGTCTTTCACATGGTGCAGAAAAACACAACCCTTATTCAGTGAGGTGGCAATTTCCCACCTTTTCCACCATAAATCTTGGTTGATACAAGGATGCAAAGTTCATGTTTTATCTCAACCCAAATTGGACATTACTTAGTGCATTGAGTTGACACAGTGGTATTAAGAATGGTTATGTCACCGGCTGTATGGTCGTTACGTAAAGGAAACCTGGTCACCTCCATTATGTGATAAGGGGGGTGAATCAGCCTGTTATGAAAAAAATGGGCCGTATCAGCACTGTACCGTTACAGGGGCCAATACGGCCATAAAGGACCCATGATGAAAGTTTCTATTTTCAAAATTTCTCTAGTTTTCTACTTTATTCATTTCAACCATGAAGCTTAGAAGCTATTTTAAAACTAAATCTAAGCTGATTTTTAGGTTCAAAACACAAAATTGGAGTGGCATTCGATGAACCAAGTGTCGACCATTTTGGGAAATATTAGAATAATGGGTAAACCATCATGTTCTTTTCTTCCATTTTTGTGCTTTTTTGGTTGTAGTAGTTATATGTAAGGGGCCCTAAGCCACCAAATCATGTGTTCATTTAGGGTCTGTTTGGTCGACTTTAAGCAAGTCGAGCTGACATTGCCTGATGGACAACATTTTTACCAAAGAAGGGCCTGTTATGCCATCAAACACATGCAAAAAAAGAGAGTATTAATTTGGGATCCCCACATTTTTTAGAATTTTACCAAATCTACTGGGATTTTTTTTCCACTAAAAAAAAAAAAAACTGTTGCAACTTGCAAGTCTGTATGGCCTGTATCGTATTGGCCAGATATGCCTGCCGGTACCTGTTACATAACACCTTGGTTGGTATTGGTTGCTGCCAGCAAGTTATCCCAAAGTAAATTGCCTTTTGATTTGTCTTTCTTGTTTCCCAGTTTTAGTTATAAATCACCTTTAGATAATTAGGTGAAATTCTGCCAGATTGGGTTGATAAACTGGCATGGGGTCCATAAAAATGTCCTTGGAGGATATGGAAGAAGGAATATTGGGGATTGAAGTTGGTATGGACATGTGTTCTTTGAGTGTCCCTTATCTTGGCCAAGCATTTCAATTGGGATTGAATGTCAAACTGGGGGTTAAAAGATGTTCAAGTGTTTGGCTTTGGAGAAGGCCATAAGATTTTAGCTTCTTAGTCCTCATGGTGTGGGCTTAGTTCTTTTTATTTTTATTTTTTCCAGTAGATGCACGAGGTTTGATTAAAAAAATCACAATGTTTAGAACGATTGTGTAACCTTCTAATTGGCATCATAAAATACAAAAGCCAGCAGTGGCTGGTAATGCCAATTCAGGGAGAAAGAAAAGAGATTATGGTTGTGAGAGCCTAACCAGAGTAGCTTTTGCTCATAGCAAAACCAACGGCAGAGCATGCAGATCATTATACAAATGTGCCACATGTATGGAACATAATCTGAAAAATGAGAAATATAATGTTTCCGAGGGCACGATGTCCTCGCCCATGGAAAAAGCATGTGTACAAAGACAAAAAGACCTGCATTCATACTTGAAATACTCGAATTGCTGTCACTTGTTTCGCAAAAAAATTGAGTATCATCTTAAAAAAGAAAAAGAAAAAAGAAAGAAGTTTGAGTAGACCATCAGAAGATAAAATGACAAAGACGAGAATGGAAAGGATTAGAGGGGCTTTACTCTTTCATTACTCAAAAGAATCTCTATTTGCATAATAAACCCCCCACCCCCCCCCCCCCCCCCCCCCCCCACCCTAAAAAAAAAAAAAAACCACACATGCACACTCGGTTATTACTGGATTATCTTCTCGAGTCTTATAAGACAGGTTAGTTTCTGATTCCTTTTCTTTTGTCCTGACCTCTGTCATTGATGCTCTCCCTAAATGGTTATCACTAGATTATCTTCTTGCTTCTGAGTCTGATAGACCATGGCTTATTTTCTGATTCCTTTTTTTTGGGTCCTGACCTCTGCAGTTGAAGTCCTTTTTTTTAATAGAATTCATGAATTATTCACGATATTTTCAGAAAGGAAATTTCGTGAGCAACTCACTACCAAAATAAATTTCGTGAGTAACTCGCTACCTTTTGAATAATTCACGAATTATTCTCATAGTTGCAACATCATTGTGTACGGTAGACAAATTGCTTGTGAACATTCATGGAATTACTCTCGACTCTTGGATCATGCAGCTATCCGCATTTCCAAGAATCCAAATCATCGAGGTGTAATGATTGCTTGCTTTAATCTACCCTTGACCCTTGTCTTTGCCATACAAGTGACAAATTGTCACATGAAAGGAAAAACACTTTTCTATTGTTTGTCATAGAATCCATGTTTTTAGACATGGTCCAAGGGAATAGAAAGTAAAAAAAATGATATTTATCAATGATGACTTCCATGAGAATTATGAAAACATGGATTTCTTTCAATTTTGAGTTCTCGATTAGGTTATCACAACTCTCACCTAGTTTATTGTGCCAAGATTGGATAAATGTAATAGTGAGTGCTGGGTGGAATACATGCTCTTCTCTGCTATCAAAACAACACATTGTCAAATTCAAATAGAAAGCCCTTTTTCCTTTTCCATTGATTGACAATCCATAGTTTCCAAACATAGCCTAAGAATAATGTCCTGATTATTTCCCGAATTTCTTAAAGTATAATGCCTGTTTTTTTTTTTTTTTTTTTCCCTGATTAACATTGCTTGTAATTGAGTAATGATCTGACAGGGTGCCACTCAGCAGCTATAAGAAAACGTGTACATTCTGGTTGCGGGAACAAAGAGAAGAAAGAGGGTCCCATTGCCAATGAGAGATGTGATCCATTCCTTTCCAAATAAAGGGAACTTCTCTTTTATCATGCATGTCCTTCACATTGAGGGAAAAGGTCTTGATGGTGACCATGGCAGCAATATTGCTCTTGAGAAAGCATACATTTTAAAGGGCAAAATGCCTGTGGAAGGGACTACTGGTTAAACCTACAACCTGTTGTAGGTGATCAATTATGTATGGGAGAAACTATCCAGGGAGCTCAGTGTATCTTAGCCTTCTCTTGCCCATGATTACTGGTGATTATTCTAGTCCACCTATCTGTCCATCAGGTCCCCACTCGTCTTCCACCAGCTGAATGATCCTGAACCCCTGGCATTTAAGGCGTCTTCTATGAATGATCTTGCCCATCCATTTTTGTGAGCTGCAAAACATGAGGCTTCGATGATTTGACAGCTCTGAATTTTATTTTCCAATTGAGTGGGGTCAGTGCCAAAAGGATCATCCAGCTTGATGATAATGGATTGCCAGCACACCTCCAAACACAGCTAGATGCACACGGAGGTCTCCATGCCCTTAGTCAATACAGACCGGGGCGTTACAATTGCAGCATTCTGACTGGGGATACAGGTGCTCAGAAATTGAACACGAGGCACCCCCATCTTCACTCAAATTAAGAGTCGTCCATTTTCAATGAAAATCTGGCCAAATGATTGTATGGGTTGAAATAATCCAATTGAGAGCTTTAGTTTGTTTTTTTTTATCCACCATACAAAGTGAGAAACATCATATACAGTTTGTATGATTGGGGCGTTATGTGGATCTAAAAGCCATGACCCTTGTGTATCTTTATGCACTACGTTCCTGATGGTTAAGCAAACTCTTACAGGTTTTATCAAACGTGAGTTTAGGTCAACATCAGATGCAAGGGGTCTCGTGTAAAACAAGAACTTTGGGGGGTCCATTGAGATGTTGTGAGATATAATCGGTTCATCAGTTTTGCCGGTTCATATTTGGATGTGAACAAAAAAATGAGGCTGTTCCAAACTCAAATGGGCCCACACTATGAGAAAGTGTAGAAGGGACGCCAAAATTCCTCATGAGCTCTCAGTAGGTAAGGAATACATTCTAGCAAATACTTTATTGGTTGTTCTCCTACCTGTACTTACAAACGGGTGTATCTGAGCAAGCTGCTAAATATTATTATTATTATTATTATTATTATTATTATTATTTTTAATGAAGCTGAACCGCAGTTGAAACTGGAATCCAAATCGTGCATGTCATTCACCAATGAAATTGGGCCATACAATGCGATGTGATGGAGCAATAATAGTAGTGCATATGGAAAAGGTTTATTTCAGAGAAGAGCTGGAGAGAGAGGACTCAGATAGTGGGAGCAATCCTCCGTACAAGGAATGAAACGTAGTTTATCATGCATCCATACACAGGTGGTGGAGTAGCGCCATTTTGAAGATTACCTCACAGGAAAAAATAGACCGATCTATTCCTCTGGCGGTGATGAAATAGTGTCGTAATCAATGGATCAGTGGCAGTCTCATCAACAAACAGGTGTAGCCCATCTAATTGAGTGGATCAGATTGATTTTCATGATGAGGCCTAACGTTTACATGGGCATGACCGTCTGCCAATTATAGGCCTTGGTGGCAAGGTATGGTGCAGTTGCCAGTAGGTGATCAGTCCTTAAAAAAGAACAAGTCTCTTAATAGGGCACAGAACCACAAAAATTGTGAAGAGGCACCTTTGTAACATTCAGGACAAAGGACAAAGGACAAAGTATGGTTACAACTAAGGGGAAGACCTACAAGAGGTTTTTAACGAGTACAATTCTGCAACCAGACGGCAACAAATGCCAACCCCATGTTTATTTATACAAATCATATAATCCCCATTGGTCTGTTGATACCCAAATTTGTAGACGACATCTTCAAATCTCGTGTGTACATGCGCCCGTGCGCATTGTCAATTCACTGCAGGCCCCAGCAGACCAGCGGTCCAGATCACTCAAACCAGTGGACACCACTATGAAAATCCACGTGCACAGCATTGAAAAACTTCCGTTACTGCCAATTAAATACATCATCTTGCACGCGATCCAATTACAACACCACCTCTAGAGTAACCAATTTCAGAGAATGGAAAGATGGCTTGCTGTTACAGGAGAAATACACAGAATAATTGTAGAAACTACCAAAATCACATATGATGCTAAAAAAATGAAGCTGTGAATAGTGATGGGTTAGTCAAGAGGCACTGAAAGACTATGCAACCAAATTAGACATACAAACACACCCAAATGAAATGCTCAAAACAGAGAAGATGTAAAGATAGCAAAGGCATCCCCCATCCATCTGCTTGCCAATACATCCTGTGATAAGAAATCAAGAACTTCAATGTGTAAAATCCAATTCCAATGACAAAGCAGCATCTACAGAACCGGATGCTATGGCGGACCTCATGGTTCTGGATCCATCTGAACGTAGTCTGAGCTGTGTAAGCATGAAGGCAAAAATGCTCCTGCAGAAAAGAAAAAAAAAAAAAAACTTCGAAAAAAAAATAAATAAAAACCCAACAATCCAACTGCAGATGCAGTCATACAAGCAAACGTCACTCACAGTCCAAAACGTCAAACATGGAAGAAGAATCACATCAGAAGAAGATTAGTACTCTACATCAGCTGGAATTGGTAATCTTTATCAGCCAACACACTATTTGGTATGAGTTCGATCCCAGTACACCATTATTATGCAGGGAAGTATAGCATGAGTTCTATCCCAGGACGCCTGAGTTCCCTGCAGAGAGAGAGCTCTGTTGAACTTTTGACTCAGTCCCATCTTGCAACCCAAAAGAAAAAGAAAGGAAGAAGGCCATGTTCACCTCTGAAAAATCGTCCAGGATTCCAATCAAACGAAAACAGAATCAGAGTAGTAAAATTTTAGGGAGGCAGGCACCAAATGCTGCCCCTTCTAACCAAATTACTAAATTATTTGTAACCGAAAAGGCATCTATCTCATTTTATGCTTCTCTTTTGATGGCAATTTCCCCATGACAAAAACAGGGATATGTCCATGCTACAAAACTGAAAAGCAATGGCTATGCATGGTTCGCCTCTGAAACCAACCTCTCATTATTTTTCTTCTGCTGCAGCCTATATAAGGCGATAAGTACTTTCCTGCATTCAAACAGTTGCCACCTGCTTCTGGGCAAATGCCACGCCCTTCTCAATGCTGGCCTTCAGCTCTGGCTTCAGGGCCTCCAGAGCTTCGCCTCATACTCAGTCAGCCCTTGAATATCAGCAGATATCACAGCTTCAACACCTTGCCTCCCAAGCTTAACCCTCGACGCAAAGAAGGGAAGCTCGGTCAGCTCTGACTGGACAAATGAACACTCGTATACATCCTCATCTCCATCCAGAGCTCGGAGAGATGACTCCACAAATCTTGCTGCTGCATATGCCATAGACAGTGTCGCTGACCCAGCACCTGCTTTTGCTTCGACCACCTCTGTCCCAGCATCTTGAATTCTCAGTGTCAGCTCTTCTACTTCTTCATCTGAAAACCTTACCGATGGCTTCATCTTCGATAGCAACGGTAAGATAGTGATTCCAGCATGCCCCCCAACAACTGGGACGTCAACATCAATGAGTTTCAGATTCTTCTTCTGTGCAACAAACGTGTTTGCTCTGACAACATCCAAAGTTGTAACACCAAAAAGCTTCTTGGGATTGTACACGCCCTTCTGCTTGAGAACCTCTGCAGCAATTGGGACAGTAGAGTTGACTGGATTGCTGATGATGTGGATGAAAGCATCTGGGCAGTTATCGGCAACAGCCTCAACCAAGTTCCTGATAATGTTTGCATTGACGTCGAAGAGATCATCACGGGTCATGCCTGGCTTTGCCGGAACTCCTGCAGGGATGACAACCACATCAACACCTTTCAGAGAATTGGCCAGTTCAGATGGTCCAGTGAAATCCAAAACCTGAGAGGGGGTATTGCAGTGGCTGAGATCTGCTGCAACCCCTTTCACGTTTGAATTACCATAGAGATGCAAAGATGAGACCAATGGGGACATCTTCATCAAAAGTGAGAGGGGTTGACCAATCCCTCCAGCAGCTCCAATGATCGCCACTTTAAAAGCCGATGCCCGAGGTTGAAGATGATTCCCAAAACTCTGCTTTTGTTTTTCCATTGATCTTATTTCACCACTGTTTAAAATATCCCAGCGTAAGGCGTGAAAAAGTTGAATAGTCGGATGATTGTATTCCATATATATATATATAAGTCTCCCATTCATATTTGGCGTAACCATTTATGATATGACACTACATTGATTCATATTTGGCATAACCATTTATGATATGACAGTACATTGTTGTAGAGTGCGGATCACCTATTTTGGCGGTGCAGAAGAATCCAGCGCTGCCACTTCTTATTCGTCCACGTCATAAGAGCCTATGTCAGCTGACGTCAAAAAATAAAAAAAAAGTAGGAATACATCTCCAGTTTCATACGTATCTACTCATTACTTATACGAAATACCACTCATTCAAATTTGATTTCACAGGCGGGCAAATCTTCTGACAGCTAGCACATCTACCGCAGGAGTGCATAGTTTGTGGGCCCACTATGATATATGTTTAGATCGTTACCGTCCAATCAGTTTTACAGATTATTCTAAGGCACTGTCCAAAAAATGAAGCTGATATAGAGCTCATGTGGACCACATCATAGAACACCAATCATTTTAATTGTGAACGTTCATTCAATACTATTTTTTGTGTTGTGGTCCACTTGAGATTTGAATCTGCCTCTGCTTTAGTACATATCATAGAATGATCCAGAAAAAATGGATGGTCGGTATGGATGAAGCACAAAATCATACTAGAGCCTACATAGCATTGACCTCTGCGTCTAGTCTCCCCCATCACCGTCCACGCGGATTGCCATCCAATAGATTTCCTGTGAAAGCCTTGAGCAGGAAGTTACTAAGCTGGAGACCAAGGTGGGGCCCACCGTGATGTTTTCGAGAAATCCACTCCGTCCATCTGCCTCGTGAGCTCATTTTAGTGCATTATACCAAAAATTAATAGGATCCAAGACTCAAGTGGGCCGAAAATGTGAGGCTCGATCCTTTGGAGGTGCTGCGCGGGCGCGACTTGGGTGAGACCCCGGAACCAGCGTTGTGGGTCGGATCCTGAACCCAGGGCCCACCTGGATGTGTTCTTTGTAAATCCATGCGGTCCATATGTTTCTTCATATTATTTTAGGATGCATTCCCAAAAATAAAGCAGATGAAAATTTTAAGTGGACCACACCCCAAGAAACAGTTCTCATTCAACCGTGACCATTAAAACCTTCCTGGAGTCCACCGAAATGTTTATTGACCATCCAATCTGTTGATAAGGTCACGGTAGACAGGGATGAAAGGAAAAGACAGAAAGCAGTGGAGACAGTGACATCCACCGTTGAAAACTTATTAGGCCCACCATGATGTTTATTTGAGATCCAACCTGTTCATAAGTTCACACAGATATGGAGGAAGGGAAAACACAAATATCAGCTTGATCGAAAACTTCTGTGGCCCATAAGAAGTTTTCAACGGTGGATGTCACTGTCTCCGCTGTTTTCTATGGTGGGGTCCACTTGAGTTTTGGATCAACCTCATTCTCTGAGTCATGCCTTAAAATGATCCCTCCAACGGAATGGACGGTGTGGATACAACACATATCTCATGCTGAGGCCCACGTGCCATGGTGACGTCACTTCAGTAGCAATGTTTGCTACTCCGGTAGATGTGCTCTGTTAGAAGATTTGCCGGCCTGTAAAATCAAATTTGAAAATGTGGTATTTCGTATAAGCCATGAGTAGATACGTATAAAAATGGAAATGTATTCCTACTTTTTTTTTTTTTTTTTAAATTTATTGATAACGTCAGCTGACATACGCTCCTATTACGTGGACGAATAAGAAGGGGCAGCGCTGGATTCTTTTGCGCGGCCAACGTAGACGATCCGCACTCATTGTAGTATAATGGAGTACAATGACTATCTATGGTATATATGATAGGCAAGAATACAAAAATCCTAACCAACATCCATTGATACCGTGGATGTGCTATTACACACCCTCAAGCTAATTAGTTTGGAACAAACAGTGAGCTTGTTAAGAAGAAGGTGAAATCGACTAGAGGTCAGTCCCTTGGTGAATAAGTTTGCAGGATTGCCAACTGTGGAAATATAACGGACCTGAAGAAGATGCCGCAAGACTTTCTCTCAAACAAAGTGGTAGTCAACTTCAATATGTTTAGTCCGAGCATAAAAGATTAGGTTGGCTGCCAGAGATAATGTTCCAAGGTTGTCGCACCATAGTATTGGAGACGTCGGCAAAAAAATATGTATGTCCCGAAGAATGGACTGAACCCATAAAATTTCTGTAGCTGTGTGAGCAAGGGCTCGATACTCCGCTTTCGTAGAGGAGCGTGAAACAGTATGTTGTTTTTTTGCGGTCCAGGAAATCACATTAGGTCTCAGAAGTAGACAATAACCAGCCATAGAGCGCCGATCATCAGGATCACCAGCCCAGTCAGCATCGCAGTAAGCATGGAGACCTATTTGGGAGGAGGTCTGGGTGAAGGTAAGGCCATGATTAAGACTACCTTTCAGATAATTGAGGATCCGTTTGACAGTCATCCAATGAGCAGTGGTGGGAGAATGCATGAATTGCACCACCTGATTGACAGAGAAGGCAATATCTAGACGGGTCATGGAGAGATATTGTAGGCTACCAACAATACTTCGAAATTCAGTCCCGTCAGGCAGTGGGTCACCCTCATTTCTGGAGAGTTTGAAACCAGTGGCCATGGGTGTTTTGACTGGTTTAGCCTCATGCATTTTGGAGCGAATGAGCAGATCGGTGATATACTTGGTTTGACGTAGAGTCATTGAATTATGTGAGCGGGAGACTTCAATACCCAAGAAGTAAGACAAAGGGCCAAGATCTTTCATAGTGAAATGAGTGCTCATTTGAGAAATGAGACTAGCTATGTCCTTAGGACAGTTGCCCGTGATGATCATGTCATCGACATAAATGAGAACCAAAGTAATCGTACAATTCCATTTGCGTATGAATAGAGATGTGTCTGCAGATGACGACACAAAGTGAACTTTCTCCAAAAACCTTGTTAAGCGGTGAAACCAGGCACGTGGCGCCTGTTTGAGCCCATAAATGGCTTTCTGTAGGCGGCAAACATAGTGAGGGTGCCGAGGATCAACAAATCCGGGTGGCTGAGGCATGTAAACCTCCTCATGTAAATGTCCATGTAAGAATGCATTTTGTACAACAAGTTGTTGTATGTGCCACTGGAATTGGACAACCAAGGAGAGAACAAGACGGATGGTAGTAGGTTTGATTATTGGGCTAAAAGTGTCTGTGTAGTTAATGCCAGGTTGTTGATGGTAGCCTTTTGTAACTAGGCGAGCCTTATAACGCTCGATAGAGCCATCCAATTTTTGCTTGATTTTGTACACCCAACGACACCCAACAATGTTCTGTCCAGAAGATGGAGGAACCAAGGTCCAAGTATCAGTTTTTATTAGGGCATCAATCTCTCTAGCTATTGCGGTACGCCATTCTGCTACTTTTGATGCATGAGTAAAAGAAGAAGGTTCAGTATGGAGAGAAGTAGTAAGGAGGGCATATTTCGGGTTGGGTTTACGGGTTCCAGCCTTGAGATGAGTGAGCATTGAGTGGGAAGTTGAAGCTGGGGAAGGGGAAGATGTAGAAGGTTGTGGTGTGGTTAAGGTGGGTGGGGGAGTAGGTGTTCTAGAAGACGAAGGTAGAGGTAAGGTGCTAGATGATGGAGTGGAGGATAGCAATGGAGGAAGGACTACTTGTGTTGGTGGTGACGAATGAGGGATGTATGAGGGGTATGGAAAAAGTGATTCATCAAAGACAACATGCCGAGAAATATATGTGCGGCTCGTGGGAACATGAAGGCATTTGTACCCTTTGTGTTGCTGATTATAACCAATGAAATGCATTGAGATGTGCGAAATTCTAATTTGTGTTTATTGTATGGACGTAATTAAGGGTAGCAGGCACAACCAAAAGTTCGAAGAATGGTGTAGTCGGGCCTTTGATGAAACAGTTTTTGCCAAGGAGAGATGTGATGAAGGATGCGCTGGGGAAGACGATTGATTAGAAAAACTGCTGTTTGAAATGCCTCATCCCAAAATGCATGTGGTAGTTGAGCATGAGCAAGAAGGGAAAGACCTATTTCGACAATGTGTCGATGCTTACGCTCAACGGCCCCATTTTGTTCGGGGGTGTGAGGACACGTCAACCTGTGGGAAATGCCATGTAGAGATAAGAATGTCTTAAAACGGGAACTTATAAATTCACCACCCCCATCAGTTTGAACGGCTTTAATCTTAACATTGAAACGATTTTCAACATGCCGTTTAAAGATAAGGAAAAAATCAAAGACTTGTGATTTAAGATGCAAAGGAAAATACTAGCAAAATTTACTGAAATCATCAATAATAGAGAGATAGTATCGAAATCCATTATTAGAAACAATCGGGGACGGTCCCCAGACATCACAATGTAATAGTTCTAAGGGAAAAGAAGAAGTAGAAGGAGATAAAGAGAAGGGCAAACGTGAACTCTTTCCAAGTTGGCACGAGTTACAGACCGAATCATGCCGAAAAGAGCCTTTAAAGGGAAAGGCGTTGACAGAAAGGAGTTGTTGTAATGTACGCTTGGCAGGATGACCCAAGTGAGCATGCCAGCAGGTGGGAGTGACACGTTCACCAATGAAGGCTTGAAGAGACGGGACGAAAGAGGGATTCCGATTTATTGGGATGGTGTAGAGACCATTCTTACTCCGGCCTTGAAATAAGGTCTTCCTCGTGCGTATGTCCTTGACACAGAAGAAATCAGGATGAAATTCAAAAAAGCAATTATGATCAGTGCTAAACTAATGGACGGAAAGAAGATTTTTTGAAATTTTAGGAACATGAAGAACATTTTGTAAAAGAAATGTGTTGGTAGGGGTAGAAAGAATGGAAGAACCTTGATGTGAGATGGGGAGAGTAGCACCATTACTTACTGCAACACGATCAGGACCATGGTAGTCTGACTGGAGAGTGAGGTTGGATAGATCATGGGTAAGATGTTGATTTGCACCAGTATCTGGGTACCATGCATCATCAGTTGTTGCAGAAGTTGAAGCATGAAAGGCATTCAGAGAGAGCGAGGAGGGCCCCGTCCTTGGTAGGCATGATTCAATCGATGATAGCAATCCAATGCAATGTGACCAACCTTGGTGTAAATCTGGCATATCGGGCGATTGTTGGGATATGAGGAGTTGGATTGTCCTCGAGGAGGACCACCTTGTGTATGACGTCCTCTCCCACGAAAGCGTCCTCTGAAAAATGATCCTCTACCTTCTACCTGAGGAAGAACCACAAGTAGACTGGTTGTTGGTGCGAGCAGCAACGAAAGCTGTGGGTGCGTCGGTTTTGGAGGCCGTTAAGCGAAGTTCCTCTATGATGAGAGCACCATAAAGTTCAATCATGGTGATGGGCGGTTTCTGATACGATATAGAGGTAACAAATGGTCCATATTCAGGACCAAGGCTTTCCAGAATGTAGGTAATGAGTTCAAAGTCATCGAATGGTTTACCAATTGCTGCAAGTTTATCAGCAGTGGTTTTGAATTTCTGCAGATGTTCTATGGCAGGAGTGGAGCCTTTTTTTGTTGTTTGCAGCTGTCGGAGAAAATGCATAACTTGAGCATGTGATTGAGATAAAAATAGTTGTTCAAGTATAATCCAGGCTGAGCGGGAGGAAGATAAGCCAACAACTTGAACTAGGATGCCTTCGGTTAATGTAGCATTGATCCAATTGAGAAGAGCTTGATCTCGCTTGAGCCAAGCAAGATAATCATCATTTATTACCTTGGTAGAAGTAGAATTTTCTTTTAAAACTGAGATATATTCAGGAGGACATGGATCTGAGCCATCAACAAGGCCAAATAGACCATTACTTTTGAGAATAGGAAAAAACTGTGATTTCCAAAGAAGATAGTTGTTGGAATCCAGTTTGATGCTCACTAACTGAGCAACGTTAGGAAAGGTAGAAGATGCAACCATTGTGAATAATCAAATATGAGAATTCACGTGGGTACGAAGGACAACTCACAAGGATGATGCTACTCCTTAAGTCGGTCAGAGTTTTGAACGAAACTTGTGGAGAAAGATGTTGTGGAAGCTCGATCTCTCACAACGCTCGAACGATTTGCTAGATGATAGATTTGCTGGATGACAAAATTGGCAGAATTCTCTAGTAGATCTGATTTAGATTCCAGATCTGCTGTGGTAGATCTACACAAATCTTTTGAGATAGACGATCCCAAGAGTAAGAGAGACGTGTCTCTCTAATGGCTTTGATACCATGAAAGAGTTGAATACTCGGAAGATTGTATTCCATTGATAATACACACACACACACACACACACACACACACACACACACACACACACACACACACAAGTTTCCCATCGATATTTGGCAGTACAGTACATTGCAGTACAATGGAGTACAATGACTATCTATGGTATGTATGATAGGCAAGAATACAGAAATCCTAACCAACATCCATTGATACCGTGGATGTGCTATTATGGCGATCCTTCCATGGCCTTGGCCAGTGACCCCAACACCAGCAAGTTAGTCGGTGTCGAAGCTTTGTGGGTCCATCATGATGTAAGTTTTCTATCACACCCTTCTATCAATTTTTCCACCTTACTTTAGGGCATGAGCTTAAAAATGATGCAGATCTAAATCGCAGGTGGACCACAACAGACCTAGATGATTGAACGTCCACCATCAAAAACTTCCTAAAGCTAACTATAATATTTATCTGCCATCCAACCTGTTGGTAAGGTCACACAGGCCTAGATGAAGGGAAAACAGAAGTACCAGCTTGATCCAAAACTTATGTCGCCCATGAAAATTTTTCAATGGCAAGTATTCAATCCCCACTATTCCCTGTGGTGTGGTCGACTTGTGATTTGGTTCTGCCTCATTTTTGGGTTCATGCCCTAAAATAAGGGAGCAAAATGGTTAGATGACATGGATAAAACACATACATCATAGTGGGGCTCAAGTAACTTTGACACTAGCTAGGTGGTTGGTGTTGGAAGTTATGCTGGAGAACATCTCCATACATTGCTGTAAGATATGTTGGGAGCTTATCCAGAGTTTAAGCCTTGGACAGAGCCTTTTCAAAGATCAACCGTTTTTATATGGGCCTCCATGTAGATTGGGACACCGAAGGGGAGAAAAAAGCTTTACTTTTGTTGACACCTTGCCTGCAGTAGACAGATTAGCAATTGAGAAGCCATCACGTGTCTGCACACCTATATGGAAACGAGAGAGAAGCATACATATAGCAGGAAAGAGAGTAGACGCCTATTTGTTGAGAACATGTATCTGGCTGGCTAAAAGGCCATGTACTCAAAATTGTACGCACGATCGGAACTCGGAAGGTGATTGACTCTAGCATGACACGCGACTGATGAATGGAAGGCACGCACGGCTCTTAGCATGTAAAGAAAGTTTTGCCCTTGTCACTTTCGTAAAGAAATTCTTATGGAGAAACCTTTCTAGAGGCTATAAGAAAGTTGAAACTAATAGTAGAAATCATCCAAAAATAGAAACAAAAGTAGGATATGACTACTATAGTAATCAAAAGATTTTTATGCAAGTAACGCCATCTTACATAATAACCACTAACTCTCCAAGCCTATAAAAGCAACACTCAAATATAGGTTTAGGGCCGCATGCCAATTCAAACATGCACACAACTTTTCAATTGTATGCTGCTTGTCTCTTACATACTCCATGGATGTGTGTTAGTTTTTAAGCTTAGTTTCTTTCACATCTGTTTAGCACAATACTTTAACAGGCATGGATTTTTTTATTTTAGCTTCTTAGCTTAGTTTTGCCATTGTCTAGCACATTGTTGTAGTACGTCAACAAGTTACTATAAATATTCATAACCCTGTCTTTGGATTCCCAGATTATTAAATTCTTATTTAGTACATCTTTGGTCACATATTATTAACCTTGTACCATGATCATTTGGTATTTTCACAATCGTTTCATAATTATTTAGTTCTAGAGCACTGCCAAGACTAGATGTGTACATGAGCCGAGCCGAATTGAGCTTTGACCAGTTCGGCTTGGTTTGGTCAGTGGGCGACCTGGGCTCGAGCTTGGCTCGACTTGGTCCTCGAGCCCAAGTGGTGGGCTTGGCTTGGTTTGGACGAGCTTTTGAGCCGAATTTGAGCCTGTTCAAGCTTCAAGCTTTCGAGCCTGTACGAGCTTGTCCGAGCTTCAAGCTTCCGAGCCTGAATTTAAGCCGAGTAGTCGGGCGTTGGGCAAAGCCGCAGAGATGAGGGAGAGCTGGGGAAGGAGGAGGTGAGGCCGGGTGACAGGGGAGAGAAATCAGAGATGAGGGAGAGCTGGAGAGGGAGGAGGTGAGGCCGACGGCCGGAGGGAGTCGCTTGTCAGGCCGGGGCTGCCGGGCGAAGTCGATTCGGCCGAAGGAGAGGGGGTTTTGTTTTTTTATATTTTTAGGGGTGGGTGGACGAGTACGAAAGTTGCTGGAAGAAAAGAATTAGGGCGGGCGTAAAAAAAAGTATTTTTTATTTTATATATATATATATATATATATATATATATATATATATATATATATATATATATATATATATATATTTTGAGTAAAAAATGTACCGAGCTTTTTACGAGCCATGCCGAGCTTGATTTCGAGTCGAGCCGAACCGAGCTCAGGTTAAGCTCAGGCTTGGCTCGAATTTCCAATGAGCCCACATATTTGGCTCGACTTGACTTGATACGCCATCCGAATCGAGCCAAACCGAGCTTTTTTGAGCCGAGCCGAGTGAGCTTTTCGAGCTAGCTCGGTTCGTGTACAGCTCTAGCCAAGACCATGATATTTTTTGCCAATATATACTACCGTAAGTAATTTTCTTTGATTATTTATTTTTCGTTCACCTCTTGCTAGTTGTATTGCATTCACACTCTAGCTTGAAAAATTGTTGATCAAGCCTTTATTTTTATTTTATCAATCTTTTATTACTTTTTATTGAGAAATACAATATAAGCTATCATTGTTGAATGAAAAATCTTTATCTTCAAGGCAAAAAGAATTCATTCAGAAGGACTAACCTTCCCCTTCTTAAATCGCTTGATTGTTGTAAATGATTGGTGACTAAATAGTTACGCTAGTCTTTATAGTCTGGTCCTAATCTGGCTAAATCGGCGCCTAAAGCCACAAGCATTCAGTTTGCTTTTAATTGAATATGACTTTGGCACACCCGATGCCTAATCTAAGCGCATATGTTTAATCAAAATCAGCCAGTCTTTTATACATGCGGCCAAGTATGCGGATTCAACAGGCCGCATATCTGGATTCAACAACTTTCATTTGGAAGTATTTCAAACCTTTGATTATCCAACGGTTAAAGAGGACGTCCATATTCAAAAGGAAAGAGTCCAATGATCAGAAGAATGAAATATTCCAACCAAATATATTTATTTTGGGATTCTGCCGCATAAGGGTAAGGTCCATCATATCATGTAGTCTGGATCTTCTGTTCACCCTCAACAAGATTTTTCTCTTTGAGGATGCTTGATTGGTCCAGCTCAGCAATTAATGCAGTCAGTGCTGACGTTTGCTAAGCTGGACCAATCAGGCGTCCTGGGAGGAAAATCTTGTTAAGGGTGAGCAGACAATCTGAATTCCATATCATGCCACCTAGAACATCCATACGATGCAGACAGTAAGACACCTTTTGAAGATCACCTGGCACAAAAATAAGCCGATGTGCTCCTCAGGCGGTGCAATACTGTAGGAATCAAAGGACCAATGGCGGTCTCATCAACAAGCAGGTGGAGCCCATCTAATTGAGTGGGTCGGATTGATTTTCATGATGAGGCCTATCGTACGTTTGCATGGGTATGGATGTCTTCCACTAGTCTCATATTGGCCCCAATTATAAGCCTTGGTTGGTTGCAAATTACAGTGCAACCATAAAAATGTGAAGAGACTTTGTCACATTCCCAACAAATATAGTTACAACCACTGTTTGAAAGTTTCGTAGGGCAGGGAAATGAAAACAATATCGATATAGTTGATAATATCACTGATTTTTTGAAGTGTATAGAAACATTAGGGAAACTTACATATTCAAATCTTGGAGATTTTTTTATTTTTGTGTGCGCGCATGTCAATTCACTGAGGCCACAGCAGATGAGCAGTCCAGATCACTCAACCACTGGAATCCACTACGCTCAATATGAAAACCCAAGCACACAGCACTGAAAAACTTACCTGTTACTCCCAATTAAATACTTCATGTTGCACGTGATCCAAATATAGCTCCTTCTCTCAAGCTATCAATTTCGGAGCATGGAAAAACGCTTGCTGTTGCAGGAGAAATACACAAGAGGAAATGCAGAAACTACCAAAATTACATTGGATGCTCAAAAATTGATGTTGTTGTTGTGTCACACCCAAAAGATTATCTCAATGGGTGGAGTGACCCTGGGATATATGAAGCTCCTTCCATCGTCCAATTTAGCTGATGTGGGACAAACCCAACAACCCCTCCTCCCATAGCAGATCTGGGTCCTCAGGCTCTCGGAACTTGATCTCGGCATACCTCCCTCCTCGCTTGTGGGACCTGGGCCTGGGCATGGCAGATATGGGGCTCTCAGAACTTGACCTCGCCATGGGCCTTGGACGGATAACCCAGCTCCGATACCAGTTGTGTCACACCCAAAAGGTTAACCCAATAGGTGGAGTGACCCCAGGATATATGAAACTCTTTTCATCGTCCAACCTAACCGATGTGGGACAAACCCAACAGTTGTGAAATAGAGGCCAGTCAGTCAGAGGCACTGAAAGACCATGCAACCAAATTAGACATCCAAACACACCCAAATGAAATGCTCAGAATAGAAAAAAGGTATGATAGCAAAGGCACCCCCCATCCATAAAAGCTCCTTCTTGCCAATGCATCCTGTGATGAGAAATAAAGAATTTTAATGTAAAATCCAATTCCAATGACAAAGCAGCATCTACAGAACCAGATCATGACATGGTGGGCCTCATGGTCCTGGATCCATCTGATGGTAGTCTGAGCTGTGCACAAGCAAGAAGGCAGCTAATGCACGACCGGCTGCAGATGCACTCACACAAACAAACATCATCCACTGTCCAAAACAGCAAATGAGCAGAATTAGAAGAAGATTGGTACTCTATATCAGCTGCAAATTGGGAATCTTTATCAGCCAATGCACTATTGGCATAAGTTCAATCCCAGGACACCATTATTATGATTTCCCTGCAGAGAGTTAGTTCTGTTGAACTTTGAATCAGTACATCTTGCATGAAAATCGTTCAGGATTCCAATCAAATCAAAACAGAATTAGAAGAGCAACATTTTAGGGAGGTAGGCACACATGGATGCTGCCCATTTGATGTAGGACGTGGATCAAGCCCGTTTCTAACACACATGAACCGGAAGAAGCCCAAAGGGAAATCGACAAAATTCAGAATAGTTCGACTGATCGATCAATCGATTCGACATTTTGAATTTCTATAAAAAATTCCTAATTAGTTGCTGGACAATTTCTACCAGTTTAGACAGGTTGAGAGTTCAGTTCGACTTGGGTCAAACGGCCGAAATTCAAATAATTTTTAGTTTTAGTCTTTGGACGTTTTTGGGCCAGTTCGACCTGTCGAATCGACCGGTCAACGATCGATCAATGGATGAAGGAAACTTGCGCGTTTTTCCTGTTTTCTTTCTTTTTTTGTTTAGGACTCTCTATTTAGACGGGTTAAGTCCAATTCAACAGGTTGACAGATTGGATCGACAGGCCGAAATTAACATAATTTTTAGTTTTAGTCTTTGGACGTTTTTGGGCCGGTTTGACCTGCTGAATCGACTGGTCGACGATCAATCAATAGATGACGGAAACTTGCGTATTTTTCTGTTTTCTTTCTTATTTTTTTTGGGACTCTCTTAATTGTTTCTAGGGTTTGTTTTGGGCTGTATAAACTCTTTCAAACTCGTTTCCATCATTCAGTTCGTTATTATTCTTAATTAAAGTTTTGATTTTTATCAATTCTGTCTTGTGGATTCAAGAGAGCCTTGTGGATACAAGGTATTTATCGATCGAGAAAGATGGCATCACGTCCTTCCTTGCATCACCATTCTAACCAAATTGCTAAATTCTTTGCAACCCACAAGACATCTGTCTCATTATGTGCTTCTCTTTTGAACGCAATTTCCCTATAACAAAAACAGGAATATGTACCATGCGTGGTTGGCATCTGAAACCAACCTCTTATTTTTCTCTCCTGCATTCAAACAGTTACCGCCTTCTTCTGGGCAAATGCCACACCCTTCTCAATGCTGGCCTTCAGCTCTGGCTTCAGGGCCTCTAGAGCTTTCGCCTCATACTCAGTCAGCCCTTGAATATCAGCAGATATCACAGCTTCAACACCTTGCTTCCCAAGCTTAACCCTCGACGCAAAGAAGGGGAGCTCAGACAGCTCTGACTGGACATATGAACACTCGTATACATCCCCATCTCCATCCAGAGCTCGGAGAGATGACTCCACAAATCTTGCTGCTGCATATGCCATAGACAGTGTCGCTGACCCAGCACCTGCTTTTGCTTCAACCACCTCTGTCCCAGCATCTTGAATTCTCAGTGTCAGCTCTTCTACTTCTTCATCTGAAAACCTTACCGATGGCTTCATCTTCGATAGCAACGGTAAGATAGTGATTCCAGCATGCCCCCCAACAACTGGGACGTCAACATCAATGAGTTTCAGATTCTTCTTCTGTGCAACAAACGTGTTTGCTCTGACAACATCCAAAGTTGTAACACCAAAAAGCTTCTTGGGATTGTACACGCCCTTCTGCTTGAGAACCTCTGCAGCAATTGGGACAGTAGAATTGACTGGATTGCTGATGATGTGGATGAAAGCATCTGGGCAGTTATCGGCAACAGCCTCAACCAAGTTCCTGATAATGTTTGCATTGACGTCGAAGAGATCATCACGGGTCATGCCTGGCTTTGCCGGAACTCCTGCAGGGATGACAACCACATCCACACCTTTCAGAGAATTGGCCAGTTCAGATGGTCCAGTGAAATCCAAAACCTGAGAGGGGGTATTGCAGTGGCTGAGATCTGCTGCAACCCCTTTCACGTTTGAATTACCATAGAGATGCAAAGCTGAGACCAATGGGGACATCTTCATCAAAAGTGAGAGGGGTTGACCAATCCCTCCAGCAGCTCCAATGATCGCCACTTTAAAAGCCGATGCCCGAGGTTGAAGATGATTCCCAAAACTCTGCTTTTGTTTTTCCATTGATCTTATTTCACCACTGTTTAAAATATCCCAGCGTAAGGCGTGAAAAAGTTGAATAGTCGGATGATTGTATTCCATTGATAATATATATATATATATATATATATATATAAAAGTCTCCCATTCATATTTGGCATAACCATTTATGATATGACACTACATTGATTCATATTTGGCATAACTATTTATGATATGACAGTACATTGCAGTAGAGTGCGGATCACCTATTTTGGCGGTGCAGAAGAATCCAGCGCTGCCCCTTCTTATTCATCCACGTCTTAAGAGCCTATGTCAGCTGACGTCAAAAAAAAAAAAAAAAAAAGTAGGAATACATCTCCAGTTTCATACGTATCTACTCATTACTTATACGAAATACCACTCATTCAAATTTGATTTTACAGGCGGGCAAATCTTCTGACAGCTAGCACATCTACCGCAGGAGTGCATAGTTTGTGGGCCCACTATGATATATGTTTAGATCGTTACCGTCCAATCAGTTTTACAGATTATTCTAAGGCACTGTCCAAAAAATGAAGCTGATATAGAGCTCATGTGGACCACATCATAGAACACCAATCATTTTAATTGTGAATGTTCATTCAACACTATTTTTTGTGTTGTGGTCCACTTGAGATTTGAATCTGCCTCTGCTTTAGTACATATCATAGAATGATCCAGAAAAAATGGATGGTCGGTATGGATGAAGCACAAAATCATACTAGAGCCTACATAGCATTGACCTCTGCGTCTAGTCTCCCCCATCACCGTCCACGCGGATTGCCATCCAATAGATTTCCTGTGAAAGCCTTGCGCAGGAAGTTACTAAGCTGGAGACCAAGGTGGGGCCCACCGTGATGTTTTCGAGAAATCCACTCCGTCCATCTGCCTCGTGAGCTCATTTTAGTGCATTATACCAAAAATTAATAGGATCCAAGACTCAAGTGGGCCGAAAATGTGAGGATCGATCCTTTGGAGGTGCTGCGCGGGCGCGACTTGGGTGAGACCCCGGAACCAGTGTTGTGGGTCGGATCCTGAACCCAGGGCCCACCTGGATGTGTTCTTTGTAAATCCATGCCATCCATATGTTTCTTCATATTATTTTAGGATGCATTCCCAAAAATAAAGCAGATGAAAATTTTAGGTGGACCACACCCCAAGAAACAGTTCTCATTCAACCGTGACCATTAAAACCTTCCTGGAGTCCACCGAAATGTTTATTGACCATCCAATCTGTTGATAAGGTCACGGTAGACAGGGATGAAAGGAAAAGACAGAAAGTAGTGGAGACAGTGACATCCACCGTTGAAAACTTATTAGGCCCACCATGATGTTTATTTGAGATCCAACCTGTTCATAAGTTCACACAGATATGGAGGAAGGGAAAACACAAATATCAGCTTGATCGAAAACTTCTGTGGCCCATAAGAAGTTTTCAACGGTGGATGTCACTGTCTCCGCTGTTTTCTATGGTGGGGTCCACTTAAGTTTTGGATCAACCTCATTCTCTGAGTCATGCCTTAAAATGATCCCTCCAACGGAATGGACGGTGTGGATACAACACATATCTCATGCTGAGGCCCACGTGCCATGGTGACGTCACTTCAGTAGCAATGTTTGCTACTCCGGTAGATGTGCTCTGTTAGAAGATTTGCCGGGCTGTAAAATCAAAATTGAAAATGTGGTATTTCGTATAAGCCATGAGTAGATACGTATAAAAATGGAAATGTATTCCTACTTTTTTTTTTTTTTTTTAATTTATTGATAACGTCAGCTGACATAGGCTCCTATTACGTGGACGAATAAGAAGGGGCAGCGCTGGATTCTTCTGCGCGGCCAACGTAGACGATCCGCACTCATTGTAGTATAATGGAGTACAATGACTATCTATGGTATATATGATAGGCAAGAATACAAAAATCCTAACCAACATCCATTGATACCGTGGATGTGCTATTACACACCCTCAAGCTAATTAGTTTGGAACAAACAGTGAGCTTGTTAAGAAGAAGGTGAAATCGACTAAAGGTCAGTCCCTTGGTGAATAAGTTTGCAGGATTGCCAACTGTGGAAATATAACGGACCTGAAGAAGATGCCGCAAGACTTTCTCTCGAACAAAGTGGTAGTCAACTTCAATATGTTTAGTCCGAGCATAAAAGATTAGGTTGGCTGCCAGAGATAATGCTCCAAGGTTGTCGCACCATAGTATTGGAGACGTCGGCAAAAAAATATGTATGTCCCGAAGAATGGACTGAACCCATAAAATTTCTGCAGCTGTGTGAGCAAGGGCTCGATACTCCGCTTTCGTAGAGGAGCGTGAAACAGTATGTTGTTTTTTTGCGGTCCAGGAAATCACATTAGGTCTCAGAAGTAGACAATAACCAGCCATAGAGCGCTGATCATCAGGATCACCAGCCCGGTTAGCATCACAGTAAGCATGGAGACCTATTTGGGAGGAGGTCTGGGTGAAGGTAAGGCCATGATTAAGACTACCTTTCAGATAATTGAGGATCCGTTTGACAGTCATCCAATGAGCAGTGGTGGGAGAATGCATGAATTGCACCACCTGATTAACAGAGAAGGCAATATCTAGACGGGTCATGGAGAGATATTGTAGGCTACCAACAATACTTCGAAATTCAGTCCCGTCAGGCAGTGGGTCACCCTCATTTTTGGAGAGTTTGAAACCAGTGGCCATGGGTGTTTTAACTGGTTTAGCCTTATGCATTTTGGAGCGAACGAGCAGATCGGTGATATACTTGCTTTGACGTAGAGTCATTGAATTATGTGAGCGGGAGACTTCAATACCCAAGAAGTAAGACAAAGGGCCAAGATCTTTCATAGTGAAATGAGTGCTCATTTGAGAAATGAGACTATCTATGTCCTTAGGACAGTTGCCCGTGATGATCATGTCATCGACATAAATGAGAACCAAAGTAATCGTACAATTCCATTTGCGTATGAATAGAGATGTGTCTGCAAATGACGACACAAAGTGAACTTTCTCCAAAAACCTTGTTAAGCGGTGAAACCAGGCACGTGGCGCTTGTTTGAGCCCATAAATGGCTTTCTGTAGGCGGCAAACATAGTGAGGGTGCCGAGGATCAACAAATCCGGGTGGCTGAGTCATGTAAACCTCCTCATGTAAATGTCCATGTAAGAATGCATTTTGTACAACAAGTTGTTGTATGTGCCACTGGAATTGGACAACTAAGGAGAGAACAAGACGGATGGTAGTAGGTTTGATTATTGGGCTAAAAGTGTCTGTGTAGTTAATGCCAGGTTGTTGATGGTAGCCTTTTGTAACTAGGCGAGCCTTATAACGCTCGATAGAGCCATCCGATTTTTGCTTGATTTTGTACACCCAACGACACCCAACAATGGTCTGTCCAGAAGATGGAGGAACCAAGGTCCAAGTATCAGTTTTTATTAGGGCATCAATCTCTCTAGCTATTGCGGTACGCCATTCTGTTACTTTTGATGCATGAGTAAAAGAAGAAGGTTCAGTATGGAGAGAAGTAGTAAGGAGGGCATATTTCGGGTTGGGTTTACGGGTTCCAGCCTTGAGACGAGTGAGCATTGAGTGGGAAGTTAAAGCTGGGGAAGGGGAAGATGTAGAAGGTTGTGGTGTGGTTAAGGTGGGTGGGGGAGTAGGTGTTCTAGAAGACGAAGGTAGAGGTAAGGTGCTAGATGATGGAGTGGAGGATAGCAATGGAGGAAGGACTACTTGTGTTGGTGGTGACGAATGAGGGATGTATTAGGGGTATGGAAAAAGTGATTCATCAAAGACAACATGCCGAGAAATATATGTGCGGCTCGTGGGAACATGAAGGCATTTGTACCCTTTGTGTTGCTGATTATAACCAATGAAAATGCATTGAGATGTGCGAAATTCTAATTTGTGTTTATTGTATGGATGTAAATAAGGGTAGCAGGCACAACCAAAAGTTCGAAGAATGGTGTAGTCGGGCCTTTGATGAAACAGTTTTTGCCAAGGAGAGATGTGATGAAGGATGCGCTGGGGAAGACGATTGATTAGAAAAACTGCTGTTTGAAATGCCTCATCCCAAAATGCATGTGGTAGTTGAGCATGAGCAAGAAGGGAAAGACCTATTTCGACAATGTGTCGATGCTTACGCTCAACGGCCCCATTTTGTTCGGGGGTGTGAGGACACGTCAACCTGTGGGAAATGCCATGTAGAGATAAGAATGTCTTAAAACGGGAACTTGTAAATTCACCACCCCCATCAGTTTGAACGGCTTTAATCTTAACATTGAAACGATTTTCAACATGCCGTTTAAAGATAAGGAAAAAATCAAAGACTTGTGATTTAAGATGCAAAGGAAAATACTAGCAAAATTTACTGAAATCATCAATAATAGAGAGATAGTATCGAAATCCATTATTAGAAACAATCGGGGACGGTCCTCAGACATCACAATGTAATAGTTCTAAGGGAAAAGAAGAAGTAGAAGGAGATAAAGAGAAGAGCAAACGTGAACTCTTTCCAAGTTGGCACGAGTTACAGACCGAATCATGCCGAAAAGAGCCTTTAAAGGGAAAGGCGTTGACAGAAAGGAGTTGTTGTAACGTACGCTTGGCAGGATGACCCAAGCGAGCATGCCAGCAGGTGGGAGTGACACGTTCACCAATGAAGGCTTGAAGAGACGGGACGAAAGAGGGATTTCGATTTACTGGGATGGTGTAGAGACCATTCTTACTCCGGCCTTGAAATAAGGTCTTCCTCGTGCGTATGTCCTTGACACAGAAGAAATCAGGATGAAATTCAAAAAAGCAATTATGATCAGTGCTAAACTGATGGACGGAAAGAAGATTTTTTGAAATTTTAGGAACATGAAGAACATTTTGTAAAAGAAATGTGTTGGTAGGGGTAGAAAGAATGGAAGAACCTTGATGTGAGATGGGGAGAGTAGCACCATTACCTACTGCAACACGATCAGGACCATGGTAGTCTGACTGGAGAGTGAGGTTGGATAGATCATGGGTAAGATGTTGATTTGCACCAGTATCTGGGTACCATGCATCATCAGTTGTTGCAGAAGTTGAAGCATGAAAGGCATTCAGAGAGCGAGGAGGGCCCCGTCCTTGGTAGGCATGATTCAATCGATGATAGCAATCCAATGCAATGTGACCAACCTTGGTGTAAATCTGGCATGTCGGGCGATTGTTGGGATATGAGGAGTTGGATTGTCCTCGAGGAGGACCACCTTGTGTATGACGTCCTCTCCCACGAAAGCGTCCTCTGAAAAATGATCCTCTACCTGAGGAAGAACCACAAGTAGACTGGTTGTTGGTGCGAGCAACAACGAAAGCTGTGGGTGCGTCGGTTTTGGAGGCCGATAAGCGAAGTTCCTCTGTGATGAGAGCACCATAAAGTTCAATCATGGTGATGGGCGGTTTCTGATATGATATAGAGGTAACAAATGGTCCATATTCAGGACCAAGGCTTTCCAGAATGTAGGTAATGAGTTCAAAGTCATCGAATGGTTTACCAATTGCTGCAAGTTTATCAGCAGTGGTTTTGAATTTCTGCAGATGTTCTATGGCAGGAGTGGAGCCTTTTTTTGTTGTTTGCAGCTGCCGGAGAAAATGCATAACTTGAGCATGTGATTGAGATAAAAATAGTTGTTCAAGTGTAATCCAGGCTGAGCGGGAGGAAGATAAGCCAACAACTTGAACTAGGATGCCTTCGGTTAATGTAGCATTGATCCAATTGAGAAGAGCTTGATCTCGCTTGAGCCAAGCAAGATAATCATCATTTATTACCTTGGTAGAAGTAGAATTTTCTTTTAAACTGAGATATATTCAGGAGGACATGGATCTGAGCCATCAACAAGGCCAAATAGACCATTACTTTTGATAATAGGAAGAAACTGTGATTTCCAAAGAAGATAGTTGTTGGAATCCAGTTTGATGCTCACTAACTGAGCAACGTTAGGAAAGGTAGAAGATGCAACCATTGTGAATAATCAAATATGAGAATTCACGTGGGTACGAAGGACAACTCACAAGGATGATGCTACTCCTTAAGTCGGTCAGAGTTTTGAACGAAACTTGTGGAGAAAGATGTTGTGGAAGCTCGATCTCTCACAACGCTCGAACGATTTGCTAGATGATAGATTTGCTGGATGACAGAATTGGCAGAATTCTCTAGTAGATCTGATTTAGATTCCAGATCTGCTGTGGTAGATCTACACAAATCTTTTGAGATAGACGATCCCAAGAGTAAGAGAGACGTGTCTCTCTAATGGCTTTGATACCATGAAAGAGTTGAATACTCGGATGATTGTATTCCATTGATAATACACACACACACACACACACACACACACACACACACACACACACAAGTCTCCCATCGATATTTGGCAGTACAGTACATTGCAGTACAATGGAGTACAATGACTATCTATGGTATGTATGATAGGCAAGAATACAGAAATCCTAACCAACATCCATTGATACCGTGGATGTGCTATTATGGCGATCCTTCCATGGCCTTGGCCAGTGACCCCAACACCAGCAAGTTAGTCGGTGTCGAAGCTTTGTGGGTCCATCATGATGTAAGTTTTCTATCACACCCTTCTGTCAATTTTTCCACCTTACTTTAGGGCATGAGCCCAAAAATGATGCAGATCTAAATCGCAGGTGGACCACAACAGACCTAGATGATTGAACGTCCACCATCAAAAACTTCCTAAAGCTAACTATAATATTTATCTGCCATCCAACCTGTTGGTAAGGTCACACAGGCCTAGATGAAGGGAAAACAGAAGTACCAGCTTGATCCAAAACTTATGTCGCCCATGAAAATTTTTCAATGGCAAGTATTCAATCCCCACTATTCCCTGTGGTGTGGTCGACTTGTGATTTGGTTCTGCCTCATTTTTGGGTTCATGCCCTAAAATAAGGGAGCAAAATGGTTAGATGACATGGATAAAACACATACATCATAGTGGGGCTCAAGTAACTTTGACACTAGCTAGGTGGTTGGTGTTGGAAGTTATGCTGGAGAACATCTCCATACATTGCTGTAAGATATGTTGGGAGCTTATCCAGAGTTTAAGCCTTGGACAGAGCCTTTTCAAAGATCAACCGTTTTTATATGGGCCTCCATGTAGATTGGGACACCGAAGGGGAGAAAAAAGCTTTACTTTTGTTGACACCTTGCCTGCAGTAGACAGATTAGCAATTGAGAAGCCATCACGTGTCTGCACACCTATATGGAAACGAGAGAGAAGCATACATATAGCAGGAAAGAGAGTAGACGCCTATTTGTTGAGAACATGTATCTGGCTGGCTAAAAGGCCATGTACTCAAAATTGTACGCACGATCGGAACTCGGAAGGTGATTGACTCTAGCATGACACGCGACTGATGAATGCAAGGCACGCACGGCTCTTAGCATGTAAAGAAAGTTTTGCCCTTGTCACTTTCATAAAGAAATTCTTATGGAGAAACCTTTCTAGAGGCTATAAGAAAGTTGAAACTAATAGTAGAAATCATCCAAAAATAGAAACAAAAGTAGGATATGACTACTATAGTAATCAAAAGATTTTTATGCAAGTAACGCCATCTTACATAATAACCACTAACTCTCCAAGCCTATAAAAGCAACACTCAAATATAGGTTTAGGGCCGCATGCCAATTCAAACATGCACACAACTTTTCAATTGTATGCTGCTTGTCTCTTACATACTCCATGGATGTGTGTTAGTTTTTAAGCTTAGTTTCTTTCACATCTGTTTAGCACAATACTTTAACAGGCATGGATTTTTTTATTTTAGCTTCTTAGCTTAGTTTTGCCATTGTCTAGCACATTGTTGTAGTACGTCAACAAGTTACTATAAATATTCATAACCCTGTCTTTGGATTCCCAGATTATTAAATTCTTATTTAGTACATCTTTGGTCACATATTATTAACCTTGTACCATGATCATTTGGTATTTTCACAATCGTTTCATAATTATTTAGTTCTAGAGCACTGCCAAGACTAGATGTGTACATGAGCCGAGCCGAATTGAGCTTTGACCAGTTCGGCTTGGTTTGGTCAGTGGGCGACCTGGGCTCGAGCTTGGCTCGACTTGGTCCTCGAGCCCAAGTGGTGGGCTTGGCTTGGTTTGGACGAGCTTTCGAGCCGAATTTGAGCCTGTTCAAGCTTCAAGCTTTCGAGCCTGTACGAGCTTGTCCGAGCTTCAAGCTTCCGAGCCTGAATTTAAGCCGAGTAGTCGGGCGTTGGGCAAAGCCGCAGAGATGAGGGAGAGCTGGGGAAGGAGGAGGTGAGGCCGGGTGACGGGGGAGAGAAATCAGAGATGAGGGAGAGCTGGAGAGGGAGGAGGTGAGGCCGACGGCCGGAGGGAGTCGCTTGTCAGGCCGGGGCTGCCGGGCGAAGTCGATTCGGCCGAAGGAGAGGGGGTTTTGTTTTTTATATTTTTAGGGGTGGGTGGACGAGTACGAAAGTTGCTGGAAGAAAAGAATTAGGGCGGACGTAAAAAAAAGTATTTTTTATTTTATATATATATATATATATATATATATATATATATATATATATATATATATATTTGAGTAAAAAATGTACCGAGCTTTTTACGAGCCATGCCGAGCTTGATTTCGAGTCGAGCCGAACCGAGCTCAGGTTAAGCTCAGGCTTGGCTCGAATTTCCAATGAGCCCACATATTTGGCTCGACTTGACTTGATACGCCATCCGAATCGAGCCAAACCGAGCTTTTTTGAGCCGAGCCGAGTGAGCTTTTCGAGCTAGCTCGGTTCGTGTACAGCTCTAGCCAAGACCATGATATTTTTTGCCAATATATACTACCGTAAGTAATTTTCTTTGATTATTTATTTTTCGTTCACCTCTTGCTAGTTGTATTGCATTCACACTCTAGCTTGAAAAATTGTTGATCAAGCCTTTATTTTTATTTTATCAATCTTTTATTACTTTTTATTGAGAAATACAATATAAGCTATCATTGTTGAATGAAAAATCTTTATCTTCAAGGCAAAAAGAATTCATTCAGAAGGACTAACCTTCCCCTTCTTAAATCGCTTGATTGTTGTAAATGATTGGTGACTAAATAGTTACGCTAGTCTTTATAGTCTGGTCCTAATCTGGCTAAATCGGCGCCTAAAGCCACAAGCATTCAGTTTGCTTTTAATTGAATATGACTTTGGCACACCCGATGCCTAATCTAAGCGCATATGTTTAATCAAAATCAGCCAGTCTTTTATACATGCGGCCAAGTATGCGGATTCAACAGGCCGCATATCTGGATTCAACAACTTTCATTTGGAAGTATTTCAAACTTTTGATTATCCAACGGTTAAAGAGGACGTCCATATTCAAAAGGAAAGAGTCCAATGATCAGAAGAATGAAATATTCCAACCAAATATATTTATTTTGGGATTCTGCCGCATAAGGGTAAGGTCCATCATATCATGTAGTCTGGATCTTCTGTTCACCCTCAACAAGATTTTTCTCTTTAAGGATGCTTGATTGGTCCAGCTCAGCAATTAATGCAGTCAGTGCTGACGTTTGCTAAGCTGGACCAATCAGGCGTCCTGGGAGGAAAGTCTTATTGAGGGTGAGCAGACAATCTGGATTCCATATCATGCCACCTAGAACATCCATACGATGCAGACAGTAAGACACCTTTTGAAGATCACCTGGCACAAAAATAAGCCGATGTGCTCCTCAGGCGGTGCAATACTGTAGGAATCAAAGGACCAATGGCGGTCTCATCAACAAGCAGGTGGAGCCCATCTAATTGAGTGGGTCGGATTGATTTTCATGATGAGGCCTATCGTACGTTTGCATGGGTATGGATGTCTTCCACTAGTCTCATATTGGCCCCAATTATAAGCCTTGGTTTGGTTGCAAATTACAGTGCAACCATAAAAATGTGAAGAGACTTTGTCACATTCCCAACAAATATAGTTACAACCACTGTTTGAAAGTTTCGTAGGGCAGGGAAATGGAAACAATATCGATATAGTTGATAATATCACTGATTTTTTGAAGTGTATAGAAACATTAGGGAAACTTACATATTCAAATCTTGGAGATTTTTTTATTTTTGTGTGTGCGCATGTCAATTCACTGAGGCCACAGCAGATGAGCAGTCCAGATCACTCAACCACTGGAATCCACTACGCTCAATATGAAAACCCAAGCACACAGCACTGAAAAACTTACCTGTTACTCCCAATTAAATACTTCATGTTGCACGTGATCCAAATATAGCTCCTTCTCTCAAGCTATCAATTTCGGAGCATGGAAAAACACTTGCTGTTGCAGGAGAAATACACAAGAGGAAATGCAGAAACTACCAAAATTACATTGGATGCTCAAAAATTGATGTTGTTGTTGTGTCACACCCAAAAGATTATCTCAATGGGTGGAGTGACCCTGGGATATATGAAGCTCCTTTCATCGTCCAATTTAGCTGATGTGGGACAAACCCAACAACCCCTCCTCCCATAGGAGATCTGGGTCCTCAGGCTCTCGGAACTTGATCTCGGCATACCTCCCTCCTCGCTTGTGGGACCTGGGCCTGGGCATGGCGGATATGGGGCTCTCAGAACTTGACCTCGCCATGGGCCTTGGACGGATAACCCAGCTCCGATACCAGTTGTGTCACACCCAAAAGGTTAACCCAATAGGTGGAGTGACCCCAGGATATATGAAACTCTTTTCATCGTCCAACCTAACCGATGTGGGACAAACCCAACAGTTGTGAAATAGAGGCCAGTCAGTCAGAGGCACTGAAAGACCATGCAACCAAATTAGACATCCAAACACACCCAAATGAAATGCTCAGAATAGAAAAAAGGTATGATAGCAAAGGCACCCCCCATCCATAAAAGCTCCTTCTTGCCAATGCATCCTGTGATGAGAAATAAAGAATTTTAATGTAAAATCCAATTCCAATGACAAAGCAGCATCTACAGAACCAGATCATGACATGGTGGGCCTCATGGTCCTGGATCCATCTGATGGTAGTCTGAGCTGTGCACAAGCAAGAAGGCAGCTAATGCACGACCGGCTGCAGATGCACTCACACAAACAAACATCATCCACTGTCCAAAACAGCAAATGAGCAGAATTAGAAGAAGATTGGTACTCTATATCAGCTGCAAATTGGGAATCTTTATCAGCCAATGCACTATTGGCATAAGTTCAATCCCAGGACACCATTATTATGATTTCCCTGCAGAGAGTTAGTTCTGTTGAACTTTGAATCAGTACATCTTGCATGAAAATCGTTCAGGATTCCAATCAAATCAAAACAGAATTAGAAGAGCAACATTTTAGGGAGGTAGGCACACATGGATGCTGCCCATTTGATGTAGGACGTGGATCAAGCCCGTTTCTAACACACATGAACCGGAAGAAGCCCAAAGGGAAATCGACAAAATTCAGAATAGTTCGACTGATCGATCAATCGATTCGACATTTTGAATTTCTATAAAAAATTCCTAATTAGTTGCTGGACAATTTCTACCAGTTTAGACAGGTTGAGAGTTCAGTTCGACTTGGGTCAAACGGCCGAAATTCAAATAATTTTTAGTTTTAGTCTTTGGACGTTTTTGGGCCAGTTCGACCCGTCGAATCGACCGGTCAACGATCGATCAATGGATGAAGGAAACTTGCGCGTTTTTCCTGTTTTCTTTCTTTTTTTGTTTAGGACTCTCTATTTAGACGGGTTAAGTCCAATTCAACAGGTTGACAGATTGGATCGACAGGCCGAAATTAACATAATTTTTAGTTTTAGTCTTTGGACGTTTTTGGGCCGGTTTGACCTGCTGAATCGACTGGTCGACGATCAATCAATAGATGACGGAAACTTGCGTATTTTTCTGTTTTCTTTCTTATTTTTTTTGGGACTCTCTTAATTGTTTCTAGGGTTTGTTTTGGGCTGTATAAACTCTTTCAAACTCGTTTCCATCATTCAGTTCGTTATTATTCTTAATTAAAGTTTTGATTTTTATCAATTCTGTCTTGTGGATTCAAGAGAGCCTTGTGGATACAAGGTATTTATCGATCGAGAAAGATGGCATCACGTCCTTCCTTGCATCACCATTCTAACCAAATTGCTAAATTCTTTGCAACCCACAAGACATCTGTCTCATTATGTGCTTCTCTTTTGAACGCAATTTCCCTATAACAAAAACAGGAATATGTACCATGCGTGGTTGGCATCTGAAACCAACCTCTTATTTTTCTCTCCTGCATTCAAACAGTTACCGCCTTCTTCTGGGCAAATGCCACACCCTTCTCAATGCTGGCCTTCAGCTCTGGCTTCAGGGCCTCTAGAGCTTTCGCCTCATACTCAGTCAGCCCTTGAATATCAGCAGATATCACAGCTTCAACACCTTGCTTCCCAAGCTTAACCCTCGACGCAAAGAAGGGGAGCTCAGACAGCTCTGACTGGACATATGAACACTCGTATACATCCCCATCTCCATCCAGAGCTCGGAGAGATGACTCCACAAATCTTGCTGCTGCATATGCCATAGACAGTGTCGCTGACCCAGCACCTGCTTTTGCTTCAACCACCTCTGTCCCAGCATCTTGAATTCTCAGTGTCAGCTCTTCTACTTCTTCATCTGAAAACCTTACCGATGGCTTCATCTTCGATAGCAACGGTAAGATAGTGATTCCAGCATGCCCCCCAACAACTGGGACGTCAACATCAATGAGTTTCAGATTCTTCTTCTGTGCAACAAACGTGTTTGCTCTGACAACATCCAAAGTTGTAACACCAAAAAGCTTCTTGGGATTGTACACGCCCTTCTGCTTGAGAACCTCTGCAGCAATTGGGACAGTAGAATTGACTGGATTGCTGATGATGTGGATGAAAGCATCTGGGCAGTTATCGGCAACAGCCTCAACCAAGTTCCTGATAATGTTTGCATTGACGTCGAAGAGATCATCACGGGTCATGCCTGGCTTTGCCGGAACTCCTGCAGGGATGACAACCACATCAACACCTTTCAGAGAATTGGCCAGTTCAGATGGTCCAGTGAAATCCAAAACCTGAGAGGGGGTATTGCAGTGGCTGAGATCTGCTGCAACCCCTTTCACGTTTGAATTACCATAGAGATGCAAAGCTGAGACCAATGGGGACATCTTCATCAAAAGTGAGAGGGGTTGACCAATCCCTCCAGCAGCTCCAATGATCGCCACTTTAAAAGCCGATGCCCGAGGTTGAAGATGATTCCCAAAACTCTGCTTTTGTTTTTCCACTCTTGGTTGAAATGATGAATGGAGAGCAGCATTGCTTTCCTTGCCCAAGAAGGATTCCTCTGATTCACAGCTTACTGATGATGCTACCTTCAGACTACTAACGCTCTGAAGATAGAATGGAGAAGTGAACCTCACATTGAAAGGCTTGGATTTCGATCCCGAGAAAGTCCGGGGACCATAAGAAGCAATGGAACGAATAAAATAAGTTGATGCTGCTGTGGCGGCCATCTTGAAGTTTGATGGTGGATGCTAAAGTAATATCGAGAACCTGGATGTAGACATACAAAAACCAGAGTTAGCCAAACATAACCAGCCCAGTAGGTGTAACGGAACCACATAATTTTTTTTCACTGAAATGCAGAGGTTTTGTAATAAACATAAAATGGATCCTAATCCAGTTGGCCAGTTAGAAGCAGTTATTCCAAGCCTACCCAAATCTTTGTAGAAAACCATTGCTAGAGTTGGCTTTTCAAGAATTCTTAGGTTAAAAAAAAAAAAAAAAACTCAATTCTGTAAGTAAATGTGTTTCCATAGGGGAAAAGCAGGATTATTTGTATTTCATTAATCGCAAAGTATTTTCTTTTGTTCGTTTACCTATTTTAATTCAAGTTTAAAGGATTTCTAGATCTTTTAGGGTTCAATTCTTTTTATAGGAAAAAAAATAAAAGACTCAGAATTCACTGGGTATGGGAACTCCAGCAAGTGGAATTAACTCAATCGCATGCAATTCTCTAATAGAAAGGCAGTCCCCAATGGTCGATGTGATTGTTGAAGGACCTACTGGCTATGGAGAAATAGTAGTGTCAACAATTTGTAAATATTCTTCTCCCATTTGCATTTTCAGAAATTCAGAATGATGAATCATTAAATTTATTATGACTGTTCCTTGGGAAGGTTTATAAGGAGAGCCAAGATCAACTTGATTAAGTGGCGCAACTACAAGAAAAAGAGTATGTGATCGGAAATAGGATGTTGGTCACGTATGAGAAAGCAGATCAATTAGTGATTAAAATGGGAAGGTTCATGGAAGACACCTTCACTTGGAGATTCAATCTCAACTTTTATGTTCTTCTTTTGTTTTGTTTTTTTAATATATATGTTTTTTATGAGCAGTCAAAGGAACTTTGGAAATTCATATGGCAGTCTGGGTGTTAAACAATTCAAATCCAACTTTCACTGGGCCTTGTGAATATTGGAAGAGAAAGTATGCCACCATCCATCTTCTATTGTGCCGCAAGTGTGCCACCATCCATCTTCACTTGGGCCTCACATGTACAACGCACCTCAAATGGGCTGCTGGGGCCAGCTTTCCATTGTCCATCTTCTGTTCTGTAGGATGTGTGCCACCATCCATCCTCACTTGGGCCTCACATGTATAAAGTGCCACGCGTGTGCCAACTTTTCATTGTCCATCTTCTATTATGTCGCACATATGCTATGTCGCACATATGCCACCATCCATCTTTTGCTTATGCACCACATGTGCAAAACACCCACATATGCCATTGTCCATCTTCAATCACTCTATATGTGCTGTATGTGACAACATGCCACATGAACAACTGGACCTATGTGTATGTCCACTATCTACCTTCAAGTGCCCACATATGTCAAATGTGCAATGTGTCGCTTGTGTCACATGTACATCATACAACAACTTAATTCATCATACAATAATGAATTAAGAAACTTTCTTTGATTTTTTCTAAGAAATCTTATTTAAACACAAACATGAAAAGCAAAGTTTCATTTTTCACAATTTTCTGAAAATAAGGTTTCCTACTAATAATATTTTCTTTCCCACACGCTTTTCACAAATCCAAATAATCCTTAAAAACAGGAAGGTTTTCTTTTTTTTTTTTTTTTTTTTTTTTTTTTTTTTTTTTTTTTTTTTTTATAAATAATTGCCACTGTTTGGGCCTATGAATAGAAAAACTGATACTTTTAAGTTTTAAACTATTTATTCAAAAGCGCCAGTTGTTTTTCCTGCTAGAATAAAACCGCTTGCCGTGTGCCTCGCATACGTTCTGAGAAAGTATATTCGTATTCACGAAATTACCCATCACGCAAAAACCTTTTCGCAGCTTCAAAGAAACCAAGAAGCCAGGTGGGGCCACTTTAGTGAGGCCATTTTCCCATCACATTTTAGAGGGTGGCCCCAAAGTCGAGTCTAATCCAATAATCAGATAGGTCCAACAGCCGGAAAAAGTCCAACAGTGGCCTCGCTTTTTCTTGAATTGTGCCTACTTAAGCGAGACCGGAAAAAGTCCAACAGCGGCATCGCTTTTTCTTGAATTGTGCCTACTTAAGCGATGGAAATGGACCGCGGATTCCCGGGGAAGGAAGTTCCTGCGTTGGTAACCCAGATAGGGTCCACCGTGATGTTTTTAAGAAATCCAGCCCGTCCATCTGATTTGTGAGATCATTTTAGGACACTATGCCAAAAATAAGCCACATCCAAGACTCAAGTGAGCCGGAAATGTGAGGATTGAATTTCCACAGTTGAAATATTTGTGAGATCATTCTAGGACACTCTAACAAAAATAAACCGGATCCAATACTCAAGTGCACCGGAAATGTGAAGATTGAATTACTGTGGAACCCAGAGAGGTTTCGAGCTATAAGAATCTCCGTACTCAACTTTTCATTTAGTACTGCCCAGTTGAGCCTTGGATACGGTTCAGTTTTTGCATAACGTACTAAAATGATTTAAAAAGAGGATTGGACGTGGTAGATTCCTTTCTGAGTCCGGATCCTCCGTTGGCTCCAAGCAAGAAAACCCCCATGAGAGTTTTTCATGTCCACATCATCACATAGGCGTACAACCATGTTACATTGCAGTACAATCTAGTCACATTGACATCATACAGTGTGATGGGACCAATTAAAAGTTTCCAAGCAGGGTTTCTCTGCTTGGAGGCCAACAGGGGATCCGGATTCTTTCCGAAAACATCAAAGTGGGTTACCAGCACAGGAGCTTCCTGCGCAAGACAAGAATCCGCCTCACTGGAAATGCCCTATCTAATCTGATATGAGTAAGATGTGACAGGCGTCACGATCGTGATGCATCCCTTTGTCTTGGTGGGTCCCATTTGGTGAGGCTATTGATAAATCTGACCGTTCACCATTTTCCGCCACAAACCCAAAATTGTGACTGATCCAACATTGGTCCTCCTACAGCAGGAAAAAGTCGGTTGGTGGCCTTTAACGGTCCAATCTTTCTTATATTGTGACGCACTTGAGTGAAGGATATGCTCAATCTTTCAGCACCCTAGAAAAAATGACCTGGCCAAACTTTTGGTCAGATTAGATTTCTCTCAAACATTACGGTGGGCCCAGCATCACCGCAACCATCTCCCACACCAGTCTTCGGAGATGTGAATGGCGTCACGTCGTGGTGCAGCCCTTCATCTGGTGGGGTGCACTTTCGTGAGGCTTGTGATAAATCCAACCCGTCCACCATTTTCACACTTCATTTTATAGAGTGGGACCAAAATTGAGGGTGATCCAATGCAAATGTGGGTCCCAAAGTAGGAAAAAGTCGGATGGTGACATTTATCGGTCCACTGTTCTTGGATTGTGGCTTACTTGAACTCTGGATCTGCTTTTAACTTTCAATTTCCGATGAAAAATGACCTGGTAAAACCTTTGGACGGATTGGATTTCTCTCAACGGTGGGCCGCATATCAAGGCAACCATTCCAATCTAATCTGACACGAGTTCTAGAGAAGAGAGAGGGTCGCCTTCGTTATCGGGAGCGGATAGCGGCCTCGGTCGTACCAAACAAGGTGCGGCCCTGACTACAGGGCTCACTTTAATGTATTTATTGTATATCAACCAGTGTTTCTAGATCATTAAAGGGCACGATCCCAGAAGTAAAGCAGATCCAAATCTCAGGTGGACCATACCATACAAAACAGTAGTGATTGACCGTTAAAAGCTTTTTATGTGGGCACATTATATATTATATATAGTGGAATGATCACCTACGTCTCGTGAGAGACCTCGTGAGCACTTTTTCTTAGCTCATCACACATGATATGAGCCCAAAATATGAGCCGTCCATGTGATGCAGCACCCCAAAAAACACACATGGCCCATCTTTCAACTTGTTCCAGAACTTTGGTGGGCGATAAAAGATGGAAACAATTTCCTCCCTTGATTTGTCTCTTGCTTTCTGCTGCAGCTCACCAGAGTTTTGGATCAGGTTGAAAGATGGGCACTATGGGTTTTTTGGAGTGCTACATCACATGGACGGCTCAAATTGTGGGTTTACATCATGTGCGATGAGCCACGAGTCTCTCTCACGAGAAGTGCCTAGGTGAGCATTCCTCTATATAGTCCAAAATCTGAGCCGCAGCAACCCAAAAAACCCATATGACCCATCTCTCAACCTGATCCAAAACTCTGGTGGGCCGCAACAGAAAGCAAGAGGCGAATCAAGGGAAGAAACTGTTTCCTTCTTTCATAGCTCACCAAAGTTCTGGAACAAGTTGAAAGATGGGCCCTAGAGGTTTTTTAGGGTGCTGCATCACATGGACGGCTCAGATTTTGGGCTCACATCATGTGCGATGAGCCATGAAAAAGTGCTCACGAGTTTTATCACGAGAAGGGGTAGATGAGCATTCCTCCTATATATATATATATATATATATATATACACACGTGCGCACGCGTGCTCGACCGAGCTGTGTGGGTCCCACTGTGATGTGTGATAGGCGCATCATTTTGTGATGGGCCATGGGACTAAAACTCAGGCCAGTCCAAGACTTGGGTGGCCACACCATTGACAAGTGGATATTCACCCATTGAAACTTTTATAATTATTTATAAGATTAATTGAGATGTGTTTGAGAAATCCAACCCATCTATTGTGGGTATCCCACTTAAACAAGAGGTTATACCAAGTTTCAATCTTATCCGAAACTCAGGTGGGCCCCAACAAGTGCTTTTAGATGCTGCGGGCATGATTTTACACTCTTCCAGTTGACATGGCCCCCTTAAGTTCTGGATACAGCTGTTTTTTAGGATCTACCATTACCAATTTGGGACCCACCAAATGCATAGTGTGGATGCCCATCACACATCACAGTGGGGCCACAAAGCTCAACCTCATGGTAAGTCGAGTGCATAGTTCCATATATATATATATATATATATATATATATATATATATATATATATATATATATATCTTCAACCACATTTTTGTGACCTTATTAACAGATTGGATGGAAAATAAACATTATGGTTGGCCCTATAAAGTTTTTAATGGTGGGCGTTTGATCACCACTGTTTTCCATCTTATGGTCCCCTGATATTTGGATCTACTTTATTTTTTGTATTAGCCCTAAAATGAGATGGAAAAATGGAAGGACAGCCTGGATATACAATATATCCATAAGGGTGGGCCCATGGTCAGGCCGCATCTAATCAGCTGCCACGTTACCATACAAGCGTTGTATCTTGGTGAGCCATTTTATCGAGACTCCCAGTCTCCTTTTCGGAGGCGGATTTGCTGCGAAAGCCTTGCGCTTGAAGTTCCTGCGATAGGAACCTAGGTGGGTCCAAGGTAATTTTTTTTAGAAATCCACCCGATCCATCCGTTTTGTGAGCTTATTATAGGACACTAGACCAAAAATGATCCGGATCGGATTAAATTTCCACAGTTGAAATATTCATGGCTCACAAAAGTTTTAAATCAGGTTAATATTTGTGTTTTCAGTTCCCAATAGAAATGGCATACAAAAATTACTGTGGACCCAGGGAGTATTCGATAGTAAGAACCGACCTTTTCCTTTAGTCTTGAGTAATGATCCATTCATATTTTGTATAATGTTCTAAAATGAGCTCACAAAGAAGATGGATGGAGTGGATTTCTTGAAAAAGTCTGGGTGGACCCACTTAAATTCCCAGGAGCTTCTTGCTTGGGCGCGACTTGGGTGAGACCCCGGAACCAGCGATGTGGGTGGGACCCCGAACCTAGGGCCCATATGGATGTATTCGTTGTAGATCCATGCCGTCCATATGTTTCTTCAGATTATTTTAGGATGCAGTCCCAGAAACGAAGCAGATGAAAATTTTATGTGGACCACACCACAGGAAACAGTGCTCGTTGAATGCCTACCATTAAAAACTTCCTGGAGTCCAACATAATGTTTATTGACCATCCAATCTGTTGATAAGGTCACTTATACAGATATGAATGTAAAAAAAAAAATATCAGGCTGATAGAAAACTTTTGTGGCTTACAAATGGTTTTTAATGGTCATTAACCAGTGTTTCTAATGGTATGGTCCACCTGAAATTTTTATATCCTTCATTTTTGTTACCGTAGTATAAAATAAGCTGGAAAAGTAGCTTAAGGGCATGCATTTACAACGAATGCATCCATGTGGGCCCTAGGTTTAGGGTCCCACCCACATTGCTGGTTCCGGGGTCTCACCCAAGTCGCGCAAGCGCAGGGAATCCGAAGGCAAAAATTGGGACGCCGATTGCCTGCGAAATCCTTTCCTACGTTCAAAATTTAGGTGGCCCACCATGATATTTGTGAAAAATCTCTGCCGTCCAACTGTTTGGTGAGATCATTTTAGGCGTTGGGAATGAACAGGATTCAAGATTCAAGTGGGCCACACTAAAGTAAAAGGTGGGTAGGGAAATTGCTACCGTTGAAACCTCTGTGGGGTTCAACGTGATGTTTATATGCCATCCATACCGTTCATAATGTAATTCCTATTGAGATGAACTGAAAACACAAATATTATCCTGATTCGAAACTTCTGTGGCCACACGAATATTTCAATGGTGGAAGTTCAATCATCACGTTTTCAGCCACAACACCTAAAATGATCTCACAAAACCGTTGGACGGTGTAGATTTCTCACAAACATCACGGTAGACCTCACCTAGATTCCAGGAGATGCTTGTGGAAAACTTTTGCAGGCAATCCGCATCTCAAAAATTGAGCTAATCAAATACACACAAGTGGATACAATAGCAGGAAAAAAAGTCGGACAGTGGCATTTATCTGGATGCGAATTAAGTGTTACCCAGTGGGTGTTACCCTAACCGTGTGGGAGCCATCTTGATTTATTTTTTATATATCTATGCCGTCTATTTGTATTTCATATCATTTTAGGACGTGATTCAAATCTCAGGTGGACCATACCACTAGAAACAGTGATGAATAACCATTAAAAACGTTTTGTGGGCCACAAAAGTTTTGGATCAATCCGATATTTATATTTTCCCTTCATCAAGAACTTATTGACATTATCAAGAGCTTGGATTGCAAATAAAAATTACCAAAACCTTAAGCTGGGCTCTTTGGAATTTTTAATGGTGGGGCACTCAATCACACTGTTTCTAGTGGTATGGTCCACTTGAGATTTGGATCTGCATAATTTTTGGAACAACATCCTAAAATGGTCTGTAGAAATGGATGGACGAAGTGGATATACAAAATATCATCCGTGTGAGCCATATGGTAGGGGTAACACGCACTGAGCTGTTCCCAGGGTAACACCTAATTCGCGCCCCGTTTATATGTATACGTGGCAAATCTTTGTGGGCCATATGATGTATGTGTTTTATCCACACGGTACATGTATCTTGCCGGATCTTTTTAGGGAATGAGCCCAAAAATGAGGTAGATCCAAAGCTCAACTGGACCATTCCACATGAAGCAGGAGGGATAGTGACGCTCACCGTTGATACCGAGGGTCCAACCTGTTCATAACGTCACACAGACATGGATGAAGGGAAAAAACAAATTTCAGGTTGATCCATAACTTTCATTAACCCCAAGAAGTTTTCGGGCGTTCAATCCCCATTGCTTCATGTGGTGTGGTTTGAGCTTTGCATCTGCCTCATTTTTTAGTTCATACCGTAAAATGATCTTAAGAAAATGAATAGACGGCGTGGATAAAACACGGACACCATGGTGGGGCCCTTCCACGCAAACAAGTTTAAGAGGGACGCATGCAAAAACGTTCAAAACCCTTCCGAGTCTCTGTACACAGAACGGGGAAAGGCGGAGGGTACTCTTACTCTGTATATGGACACAATAGGCGGCTTTGGAGGCGTAACAGCTTTTCCGAGCATAGCAGAGGCAGTTTATGCGAAAATTTCAAAAATAAAATAAAAAATAAAAAAATCCAGCAATGTTAAAGCTCAAGCATCCAAATCCATACCACCGAGCATAAAAAAAAAACTCACAAAAAATGCAAACGAAAAAAAATAATAATAATAAAATAAAGATTTTGATCTGAGTTCCATCCACCTGTAAATGGACCGAAATCAAGATCCGAGAATTGAAAAATATGCCAGAAACCATTAAAACTCGAGCTCTGATTTTCAGATATGGAAAAAGAAAATATTCGATTTATGGAAGAAAAAAAAAAAAGGAGAAATGCGAAATACCTGAGTTGGGAGGTGGAATACGTTCGCTTCTCTGCCGCCAACTCGACAAAACGTAAATGTTAACACATTTTTCGGTTTAGATTATGCTATTGAGTCGGGCTTTGTTTCAGGGCTCGTTTTACCTCCGTCGCGACTCAGGACCCAACGATGTAGCCACTACTTACTGAGGACCACATGCTGTGTTTTCCGATGATCTGAACCGTCCATGTTTTCGGTTATATGCCATATAGGCTACCCTAAGAAATTAGGCTCAAGGGATAACTGTGATCATCACTACCTGTAGGTGAATTTAGAACACTGAAAAGGAAATTTTCAACAAAACTAAAAATCAATGGTTAGGACGATGAATTAAGCGTCGACATACGAGAATATGAACGGTTCAAATCAATGGAAAATGTCAGCATGTTGGGCTAAGCGGCTGGCGATGCACGCTCGATCATAAATCGCGACACAGGCAAGGCGATCTCTTGTTCACAAGGACGAGCACTGAACATTCAAAAGGCCACGTGCTCTTCGATATCTGTGGACAATAACCACACAATTTGAAACTCGGAGCAAGTAAAAACGATCACAATTGAGCAGTGATAAGCGGGAAGCGGTTTGGGTGGTGTCCCCAACACCACCCAGCTCGGTGGTGTTGGGTGCTGTGGAGCACACTGTGATGTATGTACTTTATATTTACACTGTCCATCCGTTATTCCAGCTCATTTCAGGGCACGAGCCCAAAAATGAAATAGATCCGAAGCTCAAATGCACCACATCAAAGGAAACAGTAAGAATAATGATACGTACTGTTGAAACCTTTTCAAGTCCCACCGTAATATTTATTTGACATCGAGCCTGCTGACAAAGTCAAATAGACATTGATGAAGGGAAAATATAAATATCACCAAATTAAACTTTTGATGGTTGCCATTTAATGGTGAGCGATCAATCACCAATGTTTCCTTTAGCAGGGACTTTTTTTTTTCTTGATTCTGTTGGTGTTGTTGTTGGTGGTATTAAATTAATATACACATCCCATTGTTAGTACACCCATGCCCACTATTAGTCACACCACAATGTTAGCAACCCACACTTAAGGCTCCACTTGGGAGTCATACTAGGACCTTAGTGTTGAAACTAGGTTATCTTTCACTTAGTCTACTGTTTCGTTTAATACAAACTACTTGAGCTTCGTTCAGCTTGAATTTTGGATTCATGCCTTAAATGAATTGGCAAAACAGATTTGACTATGGTGATAAAACACAATCATCACGGTGGGCCCCACAGTGCTGTGCTGTAACCGTCCATCTAATGGGCCCGTGCATGGTAGGTGCATAACCATTGATCCTATTTCACAACTGTTTAAAATATTCAGGTGTACGGCAATGCTTCCACATGCGAGGATTTTTGAGAGGTCTGCCAGAGTTCGTCTCCCATACATTGCAATAGGAGACATTGGGATTTCAACCGGACTTTTAGCCTTACTTTGACATTTTAAATGATCTAATCCGCTTGCATATGAGCTTCACCTTGGATTGGGATACCAAAAAAAAAAAAAAATCATATTGAAATATTTCAAACCCTTGATTATCCAACGTTTAAGGAAGCCCTCCATATTCAAAAGGAAAGAATCAAATGATCAAAAGATGAAATATTCCAACCTAAATTTATTTTTCGATACCACCTGCACAAGGGTAAGGCCCATCATATCAACGGGTTGGATAATTGAAATATGGCCCCATATCAAATGGCTGAAGTCACCCATATCCTACGTCAATATATCAGGGTGCATTCTAGTAAACCTTGATTTGCAATTGTCACAGGTTTTATTTATTATTTTATAATCACTAAAATCACACTATTCATCTCTACGTTTTTTTGCCCAATTCTGTAGGCGCTCTAAAGTTAGGCCTGTCTACTCATTTGGTGGACCATACTTGCATTTTCGGATGGACTGTGTGTCAATCTCTTAAAATTTTCTTTTTTCATACAAGCTGGGCTGGCTTGTCATCGATCTACCTGCTCATGTTTGGTCCGTTTCTTCTATGGTTGTACATGTTGGATTTAATTGCTAATAGTAGATTAAAAATCAAGAAGAGAATTAAAATAATAAATTAAAGAAGTAAAGAACTTATGTGTTTGAGTCGAGGCGTGACTGAGTCATTCGGCTTGAAACCAAATCTGCCCTCCTTGGCCGCGTCCCAAATGCAACAGGATTTCTTGGACAGTTGGTCTCTACGATACAACGACTATTGCCCAGTCCCAACGGTGCACTCGCTGTACACGAGCTCGAACTAGCGTGCAGAATTTAAACTCGAAGTGATTGACTAACTTGCAAACTTAGTTGACAAACAGCAATGAACCAGAGATGATTTTGAAGAACCAGAAGGAAAATTTGATTTCAGAGTGAAAACGGATTAGAGGACAGGTCTATTTATAGACCGAGATTAAGTGCCTGAAGCACTGTTTCAAATGGGTTAGATCCGTTGGGTTTAAACCCAACATGAGTGACCAACCGAACAGATGCATCTCTCTAGTTTGAAAATTCGCGCAAAAAGACAGGTGCGAGTATACTCATAGAAAATCGTTTAGCGCGGGTGTACTCTTAATCCCACACAGACCTAGACCCGAGCCCGAGGTTGGCCCGGCACCGGCACCGGCGCCGGCACAGGCGACGACTCAGCCGGCCGGAGGGCGGGCGCGCGCGCGGTCAATGGCATAGATTTGAGTAGACACAGACCCGGACCCGAGCCCGAGCTCGGCCCGGCCCCGGCACCGGCATAGGCGACAGCTCGGCCGATTGGAGGGCGCGCGCGCGCGTGGTCAATAGCATAGATTTGAGCTAATGGCATAACCCCCCCCCCCCCCCCCCCCCCCCCCCCCCCCCCCCCCCATCTGACCAAATTCACATGCCCCCTGAGAAGGGTTTTAAGGGGCTCAAGCCCAATGCCAAAACTCCATCTTGAGATTTCTTTTGTTCATTTCCGATGTGGGACTAAATAGTAGCACTAAAATACAAAACTTTTTAAAAAACAGAAACATGAAGAGAAATCTAAATTTGAAACACATTTTAATTTTAAAATTCATTTAAAATACAACAGTACAAACGTGCATCATCCTTCGTTTAACGAAGGGTTCAATCTGATTTTTAGATCTGGAACACTCAAAAGGTGAGGCCCGCACAAGCAGTTTGTGGCTCACACAATAATGCACAAACGCACGTATGAGCCATTAGAGCTAGTACACACTGGTGAGCCCCATTAGCAAGTCTACAGTAGGATAATAAGTATAAGATTAGGTTTGCAACTTGGCCGGTTGGGTCGAGTTGAGGGTCAATCCAAGCCCAACCCAACCTCCAAAGGACTTATGCCCATAACCTGCCGTGACCCAAACCTAGGCAAGAACCCCACATATGTAAAATGGATGCATTGGGGCACACTATTAATTCATGTGGTGAATTATCATTAACTTAAAATTTGTCCTGTTTTTAAGTAGATTCACCAACACCAGAATCCTCAACAATACCTGTTGTATGCCTTTTATAAAACACCAAAGCTTGTGGGCCCACCATGATGTATATTTAAAATCCTATCCACGATTCTAGGACCTGGGGCAAAAAAATCAGCAAGTGAAATTGTCGGGAGAAGAACCATGACCTACATTGCATTGCAAATGAAATTGGATGCAATTAGGTCTAGGGTTGTAAACGGTCGGGTTCAGGGCGGGTTTAGCCAAAACCAGACCTGCCCATTTAGTAAAAGGGTCTGGGTCTACGTCTAAATTTTAGACCTAGACCCTTTTACTAAATGGGCAGGTCCGGGTCAGGCCCGAGTCAACCCATCAGATCCATTTATAAATGGGTCCGGGTCTGGTAAAGGGAGATCCACCCAGACCCATTTATAAATGGGTCGGGTCTAATGGGTCCAGGTCTGGATCAAGTATGCAAGCATTTTACAAGAGTTAAAACCAGGTCTGGGCTGTACGGGTCCCTTGAAACATAGACCAAATGTGCCCACTTACTAACTGGGTTCGAGTCGGGTTAGGTCGGGCCTAATATAAAGGAAACTAGACCCAAACCCATACCCGTTTAGCAATTGGGTCTGTTCTTGGACCAGACCCGTACCATTTAACAAATGGGTTGGGTGTAAATGGGTAGGGTTCGGGTACCCCATCGGTCTGCTGGCCCATTTACGACCCTAGTTAGGTCTGTTAATGGGTACCCGAACCAACAGGTACCCGATGGACCTGAACCGATTTTAATGGTTCCAAGTCCTATTTATTTGGATGCCTCGTAACAAATCAGGTGATTTGGGTCTTACCTTTTTTTATTGGTTTAAAATCGGGTCAAGCCAGGTCTTGGTCAAATCCATCAACTTCCATCTAGTTAAAATCCAGTTGAGTAGGGTTTAACCTTTTTTTTTTTTTTTTTTTTTAAATTTTTATGGGCTAGTTCATATACCCCATTTTTAGTACACCCACCCACCCCTGTTAGTCACATCACAATGTTAGCCACCCCCATTGTAGGAATTGATACCATGACCTCAGTGTTGAAACAAAGCTATCTTCCACTTAGCTATGGGTCTAGCTAACTTTAGTTGTACACACACTCTCTCTATTAAATATATATTAATTATCATAGCAACAAAGCCAGGTAATTACCTATGCCTCGGGCATGTAAGAGAGCCTATTTACACACCATGCATGCGTAAAAGTAGCTCATGTATGTGCAATTTAATCCATATTCATTGGGTGGGCCAAACCATGTAACTGACCATTCATTAAGTGCGAAGTTTTTGTGAAAGATCATCTTAGGTTCAGTTAAACTATTCTTTAAAGAGTAGAAAATCTTAGCACATGTTTGGTAGACTACATGATATGTGTACGGCATCCAAACGCGCATTAAATTGTCAAAAGATAATCTAATGTGATGGAACGGGATTTACCATTTCCAGGAACAGGATCAGATAGGAGGGTGTTGGGACCTGCGAGGAATGGACGGCCATGAATTCCTTGGGCCTCTCGGGATGAAATGTCCACAAAGAGGAGCACTCAAAAGAGAAACTTAAAAGATCCCATGAATAGGACGAGGTAGTACCAAAAGGACTAGAGCTTACTGCCTGTTAACCTTCCCTGCTGGGGCTACTACTATTTCACCTTGCTTGCAGGTTGCCCTATATTAGCTTATAAAGAACCCACTCCCACCGCTCCCAAATTAGAAAATTTATGGAACTGTTTACGTGGCTCATTTTGAATGGCTTTCATATCTTAGGGATAATCAACGCCCTCTGATGCTTATATTAATTAAGATGCTTGAAGCTCAGTGGATATTAACTGTGTCTGTGGAGCCCACCATGGTGCTGTGTGTTATATCTGCAGCCTACGTTAGGGAGGTCATTTAAAAAAATCAGTAAGATTCAAAACTCAAATGGGATGGAAATGCATACCGTTGAAACCTTGGGCCCACCATGATGTTTATATGTCCCATCCAACCCTTTCATAAGGTGATCCCACCGGGATGAAGGGAAATTTCAAATATGAGCCTGATCCAAAAACTTATGTAGCCCCCCAAAAGGTATGGGTTTTGGTGTGGTCCACTTGAGTTTTGAAATCTTAATGATTCTTGACATGACGCCCTAACATGGGTTGGACAACTGATGGACGGAGCGGATATAAAACAGACATCATCAGGGTGGGCCCCACATAGGTTGGGGTTACATGCAAATGGCGTCCAGCTGTAAGCACGGCATTTTAGTGCACGATGTCATTTTTTCTATGGGTGGCAGTGGCACATGCACGAGATCGAAACCGTTCATTTGCTATTTCGAATAGTAAATGTGTTTGGTCCAAAAGACCGATCCTAGCTTTTCAGTTGGTGGCACACAAATGAACGGTAAAAATGCAAAACTCACTACTTGAACACACGCATTCAATCATCTACTGGGCCCTACCTTGAACAGGCCATCATATAAAAATCTCACTTATGGGAAAATCTCAACCATCTGTTGATGACCTACAGATGAAAGGTAGAGAAAAGATGGAAAATAAAATTCGTAAACAGTGTCAGCATTGGACGTTAAAATGGCCACCAATTGGGCGCAGATAGTCCATTGGCGTGGCCTGTGTCCATCAAAGTTAGACCCTGTGGTGTTGGTGAGCTTGCTGAGTGTTCCATGACTTCATTTGGCCGGACATTCAGTCAGAAACCCTGTGGTCCACCCAAAGGATTTCCAGATGATCAAAACCACTCATCTAGCGGGCCTTAATGTGGACTGCTCACAGGCAAAAAAATCTCCGTCTGGAATAGTCTAAACCACCCAAGCTCTATTAGGCCCATCATGTTGTATATGTAAATCCACTCCGTCCATTGGGTGAGAACCCTTATTTTGAACCGTAGATACAAAATATCAGCCCAATGGAAAACTCTGATGGACCATACCAGTGGTAAAAAATGCAAATTTGTTCCTTTATCTCTTAAGTTCATGCAGTGTGACCTCCCTGAATTTTAGATCAGGCTAATTTTTGTATTTTCACTTCATTCTGGTGAGTTGCACCTGATTAACCGTTCGATGAAAGATAAACACTATGATGACCCCCCCAATTGTTTTCTGTGGTGTGGCTCACCTGAGTTGTGGGTCTGGCTGATATTTTCCACTGGGACGCAGAATCGAGGATAAAACCTGGTGGATGGAATGAATGTTACATATATGATATTGTGGGCCCAACCCTCCCCAGTCACTGGATCAAATTCTTGTTGGATGGTTATGTCTGTCCAATCTGACCTATGACCAATCCATGGTGATGAGCGGTCTAGATCATCTCTAAGAGATCAATCTGAATTTCAACGTAGAAGAATAATAACTGCCCATAAATTTGGGGAAGTCTGTTTGATAGAAACTTAGTACATACATAGATATATAGTAATTATAAGTATCAGCGATACCTCGAATCATGTTGCAGTGTTTCAAAGATGGGAGTTGATGCAAAACAACTCACAATGCTAACCTACGCCCAAAAGCTAATGTGCACCGGATGCAATGAAAACACAGGTAGATCATCTTCCTCAGGCGGCCATGCACCCAATGCCGTAGCGTGTGTTGGGGAAGATTAGAAACAGGCCACTGCATATGACACCCACCATCAGAGGGAAGCTCTCCATCACCTCGTCCATCTCCTTCACGTGGCCTGGGAAGAGGCAGTCCGTCACGCGATGATCTGAGAAAGCGATCGCGACGAACACCATCACCGACATGGCCGCATGGACAAAATCCACAAACCCAACTCGGAAACGGTCATCCTTTGGGACCTCCACACCGAGACCCGACTTGAAGAGTGCCAACCCTTTCGGCGTTACGAATCCGTAGTAGACCTTCCCGTCCGCCGTCCTAAAGCTATCCGTGAAATGAAAGAAGAAGCACGATAAGGCGCAGAGGCCCATAAGGACGTGGATCATCATAGTAGTGACGGGAGAGCACTCGCCGTTGCCGGAGACGGATGGGAGTAGCATTTCGAAGGTGAGAAGGGTGCCGGTGGGGAGGAAATTCACGAGCATTGAGGTCTTGGAGAGGGTCTTTTGCACCCCTTTCGCCACCGCTCGTCTTTTGCGGCCGTTTGCCGGGGCCGGCGATGGAGAAGTTGGGTACGAGGATGGCTCGTCCTGTGTTGTGGCATCGTAGATTTTGATCGGAATTCCGTCGGATTGATCCATTTTCCGGCGAGATTCCGATGATGCCAGTACAACTGAGAGAGGATTGGGTTGAAGGAGTGCGTTTTTTGTTGGTGATGTTATTTTATATGCGCGGGTACGTTGGTTTCTCCTTCGGATTTGAATTTCAAAATTTCAGTTGCAACGGGTAGTTAACTGACAACCGTTCCCACCGCGAGAAATCATCACATACAGCGGCTGTATGCGAAGGGGATTAGGTGAGACTCGGGCGGGCCTCACCCAAGACAGTGCGGCCCTTACCGTGGGGCCCCCCTTGATGTATTTATTCTATATCCACGCCGTCCATCCGATTTTCCAGTTGATTTGAGGGCATTATCCCAAAAATGAAACAGATCCAATTATCAGGTGGACCATACCACAGGAAACAGTAGTGATTAAACGCCTTACCATTGAAAACTTCTTAGAGCACACCTTAATGTTTCCGTAGTGTTTATTTAACATCCAATCTGTTGATAAGGTCACATAAGCCTGGATGAAGGGGAAAAACAAATATCAGCTCGATCCAAAACTTTCGTGGCCCATTAATGGTCAATAATCACTGTTTCCTATGGTATGGTCCACCTGATAATTAGATCTGCTCAATTTTTCGAATAATACCGTCAAATTATCCGGAAAAACGGATGGACGGCGTGGATGCAGAATACATACATTAAGGTGGGCTCCACGGTAAGGGCCGCAGCGTCTTGTGTGAGTCAGGGGTTCTCTCATTTCATTCGCTCCAACGTGTGGTGAGTGTAGATTATCCGATCCGTGAAGAAGGTGCAACCGAACCCAGCCCTTGATGATTATGGACGGCTAGCGCAAGTCAACTGGACAAAGTCTAAAGATCGATTGGCTAGGATCTTCCCATTGCTGTACCCTATTTTTTTTTTTTTTTTTGTTGATGGAAGAGTCAATAAGAAAAGGACACGTTGTATTGAACTACGCATAAGATTTGCAAAATACTAGAGTACAGCCTAACAAAATGACAGCTGGCATTGGTTGAGTGGTATAAATCATCCTAAGATGAAACGTGGCCAAGCCGGACATAATAAACCTTGCAGTGATTGTCAAAATAGGTGTCAAACAAAGAAGGAAAAATATAAAAGGCCAAAGTAGTGCTAAATAATTGTTGTAATAGTCGAATGTGAAAAAAAGAAATATATAAACAACGAAGGAGTTCAACATAGCAAAGTATCTCGTACCAACCCAATCAAACTAATCCATTAAATTAACCCATTTAACTATCCTAATATGATTCTATCAATTATCTTTTATGTTCCTCAGTATAACCAATCATTTACAATTGCTTAACGTAATTAGTAGCTTAGTCCTACATTAGGAATAAAAGTAATCCACTAGCTGTAATTCTTAATTATAATCCAAGTCTAAGTGCATATGCTAGATGAGTTCTATTTGAATACAAATTGTTCTTTTTTCGTAAAAGTACTTTTCAATTGCTCCCTACCATCGACGGTAAGTGTTTCCTTTTAATCTGCTTCTATATTTGAACGTTCTTTTGCAGTGAAGGGCAAGGGGCAACTTATTAAGGAAGGATGAACCCTACCCTTTGATAATCACTTGATTATCTTAAACAACATCTTACGAGTGGTTAAATAGGTGACAGATCTCCTTACATCTTGGTCATATATGGTCGAATTTGATATATCAACCTATCTTAGTACTTAGGGTCAAAGTTGTTTAGTTGGAATCGAGCTGCATAGTCGATTTTAGCACACCTGCAAATATCACATGTGACCAAATTTGAAACTGAGAGGCAACACCCATCTGGGAGATTTTATAGACATGGTCCATCCATTGCTGGAGGATCATCATCCCAACGGTCCAGATCACTAAACCATCCTCTCTATTTATACAAATTGAGACTGCATGAATTCTTCACCGGAGTATCTTGCTACTGTTCTTATTAGGGCTGAACGAGCCATTCTGGGGCCGCTCATTTACTATTTTGGGCCTAAGTTTGGCATCGGTTCTGTTTACTAGGCCAAGAGCCCACACTAGGGCTGTAAATGGTCGGGTTCGGGGCAGGTTTAGCCAAAACCAGACCCGCCCATTTACTAAACAGGTCTGGGTCCAAATTTTAGACCCAGACCCTTTTACTAAATGGGCGGGTCCGGGTCGGGTCTAAGTCAGCCCATCAGACCCATTTATAAATGGGTCCGGGTTTGGTAGAGGGAGATCCACCCAGACCCATTTATAAATGGGCCGGGTCTAATGGGTCCGGGTCTGGATCAAGTATGCAAGCATTTTACAAGGCTTAAAACCGGGTCTGGGCTGGACAGGCCCCTTGTAACATAGACCAAACCTGCCCACTTACTAAATGGGTTTGGGTCGGGTCGGGTCGAGCCTAATATAAAGGAAACCAGACCCAAACCCGTTTAACAAATGGGTCTATTCTTGGACCCAGACCCGTACCATTTAACAAATGGGTCGGGTCTGGGTCGGGTCTAAATGGGTTGGGTCTGGGAACCCCATCGAGTCCACTGACCCATTTACAGCCCTAGCCCACACTGTGGGAGCGATGACGGGACTGGATTCATTTGGAGAATATTGTAACAGGCCTCGGTCCAACCATAGCCCCATTTATTATTGGACCTGAAAAGCCATAACAAGCAGGGCCCAGGATCCAACGGACCAGCACAACCCATTAACAAAAGTGTGCCTGGATAAGTTGATGAATGTGCAAGAAACCTTTGAAACTGTGACATGAATGCAGATTGGGTAATCACCAGCCTATTGTCCAATCAAATCCCACCGAATGTGGCAAAATCTGTACCTTGGCTCATCCACAAAATCAGGACATTATCCTCCATGTGGACATGCGGATAGGATGATATTCTAAAAGCCCAAGAAGCAAACGAAACCAAAACTAGTTCAGAATCTTCATGGACACATGAACACGAATTGCATTCGCTCGGGGCCTTTCTTTAACTTTGAAATTTCAGGCCATACACAAACGCGATATCAAAGGTCGTTCATTGGGTGATTGGGTGATCCAAGAATGTATGTGCAATATGTTGAAAGACCACAACCATACAATCATTAAGTAGGCCACACTGGTACAAAATGAATGAACAGTTTAGAGAAATCGATTGATGGTTCAAGTCATGTTTACAAGTATGGCTCACGTGATGATCGCATTTGCCTAAAATTCATTGTTTGGAATTTATACAGCGAGGATCGCCAATGAGCATATCAGACCTTACACAAATCTGCCTCATCTCCACATCTGAGATTAAAATGTGATGGAGTGATTCTTCACGAGTTCACGTTGATGGTGAAGGAATTAAAAAAAAAAAAAAAGCATAAAGAATAAAATAGTTCGGTACCACCTGTTTAGGAGACCGAACTAAATAATCTGCCATTGGCACACATAATGGTTTGGTTTCCTCCAATTAATTCTCTTCTCCGACCTTCATCACAGTACAGTCAAGCCTCCTGAACTTTGGTACTGGCTATTGGAAAGCATTTAAGTTGGAAGTGAGAAATCAATGGAAATTGAACCATGACTAGGGTCCCATTTGCCTAATAGTTCAATTTCCTCTGGTATCTCACCTCCGACATTTATGATTCAAGAGCCCTACGATATCATCAGGAGATTCACGGCTTTTATGACAACTTACGAAGGAAATTTTTGCCTGCACTCATATCTTAACACTATTGACGGATTTTGTGGCAAGTATTTTATTAAAGCAGGTATTTGTTGGAGTCGTCTTTTAATTGAGAGTTATTTGGCACACAAGATACTGTGATGGTTGATATACAGGCACCAATAAATTCTCTTAAGTTGTGCACCGGTGTACATTGGCTTAATTAAGTCGTTCAAAATTGTGGGACCCAATGTAGATAGGCAGTATTCCACACTCAAAACCGAAGGCACTCAGCTATGGATCATTTAGGCAATGGCCTATTTGAGTCCAGGTGGTCTTAATACAATTTTGCCACTCATACTATGCAAATAGACAGTAACTTAGGTAGGGTTTTCACATACGTTTCTATCAGATAGCATTTGGAGACATCATCTTTTTTTTTTTATGCACACACCCACATAACACATGGGTACTCGAACCCATGACCTGAGTATTGAAATCCACGAGGTCTACCACCGAGCCATGAGTAGGGACCCGAGACATCCTTTACCTTGCAAATAAACAGATTTTACTTTTTAAAAAAAATCAGATAATTGGCTCTTTCCATTAACTAACAAATGTCAGGGGTAAATTTTCATTTTGATGGTTAAACAGATCGGTGCATATGTTTGGTTCAACTGTTCAAGGTAGCAAAAAAATCAATGTGTATGTTTAGGTCAATGCTCAAAATATCAAAATGTAACATTCCTCAGAAAAGAAGAAGAAAAGGAAAAAACAAAAAAAATCTAAATGTAACATATTGTGTCGGGGAATGTAGCCTGAGGCTATATCAACTCTGGAATGTTTAGGAAGCGTGAAAACATAGTACAAAGCCATTCAAGACTCATATCATAGTAAATTTTAGTTAGCTTACTATATTACTTAGGCTGCGTTGGCTCGACCCATTAGAAACAATAAATTGTGACTTTGAATTTCAGATCTCAGTAGAATTCTCAAGAACCATGAAATGGTGCTCTTTGGACAGAAGCTCCCATCCCAATACAACACAAAAGAGCCCCATTTTGCGATCTTTGTGAATTCTGTTTACAGACCAATTATTCCTGCGTAGGTGGAAATATCTACTTTATCGGTGGAATAACATTTCCCAAAACAACTAAAAAAATAGAAAATCACTCACAAGACAAGTTGTTTGTTAAAAGATGTACTGATTTCTTTGATAAATCTTGCGGTGACAGCAACAAAAGTGCAGCTAAAATCCAACGCTCAGTTTGTACACCATGCATCAGCTAGAAGGTCCCAATCAGCACTCGCACAACCCACCAAACTTACAGAAAAAATTTGAGCACTAGTTACCGAGGTAAGAAACCATGTTGGGAAATTGCAATCTCAAAAGCTTCCATCCTTTCCCCTCGAGAAAATCCATTGCGGTCGTAAGATGAGATCTCATTTATCTTTAGGCCTATACATGCTTTGACAAGCTCTTCGCCAACCCTTTGAGCAGCTTCCTGAGATGAGTGACAGAAATTGAGTACTTGGTAGCACTAAGCTACAGCTAGACACCATTTCATTCTCGTGGCCGGTAGGAAGCTGCAAGTGGGCCATGGTTTTTTTTTTTTTTTTCCCCCTGTTTCGGTATTTGCTTTTCCTTTGGGCAATGAAATTGCCATCTAGTGAAAGAAAAATTAAAAACAAACAAACAGGAGATGGTTAAGGATGTGTTTGGATGTACCCCAAATTGTGACTGTGGTAGATATTCTAGAAGACTATAGGCTTCCGGTCTGTTTTGCTTTGGGTGGCTTGGCAAGTATTTTGGGAATTGCAGTAAGCACGATCAAATTCTTTTTTCCATATTATCTACCCAATCATATCTAGAAACTTTCAGGTTGGATCTGAATTCTGGATATTAATTTGGGCAGACAAAAGCAATTCCTCTACCTTTTCGAGACATCCAAACACAGCCAAAAGGTGTGCAGAAATGGTATACTTACGACAGTGCTGCAAGCAGGATTGTCACGAATAGATTTCTGCAGAGTACTTCCATAAAATAAACACTTCTTGTTCTGATCATCTACTAACATAGCATACAACTGCTTGGTTGAACAGAAAACGGAGAGCCTTGGTTTCACAGACGTGCCATTGAACTTGTCACAACAAGAACACACATGAGATGTAGTTATTAGAAAGCAAATGATTTCATACTAAAGCATGAAGATTCCAAATCCAATGTGTTTTCAGCACAGCATTCATCTGTGAATAATTGCAACCAAAATTATCAAAAAAGAAATTCTAGCCTCAAGATGTTACCAATTACCATTAATAAATGAGGAAACATCCTCAATAGCTGGAATTTACAAATTATTTGTGATGTGTGCAAACTTAGGGGTTGTTTCGATGCCTATAAAGTTTTCAAGTTGTTGATGTAACTAGAACCACTGTCCAATCAACTCGCCACCAAAATCAAACACTATTTGATTTCATGGCACACAGAATATGCAAGAATCGTGTACAATAAATAGAGAGAAGATAATGAAGAAAAAGCCAACCACAACCATAAAAGAACACAAGATAAACGTGGTTCACTAGTTGGGCTACATCCATGGGCAATCCGGCAAAAGAAATAATCCACTATAGTAAGTAGATATTACAAAGAATAAGTTATAGAGAACTTTCTCAAGAATACAACAAAACTCCTTTTGAATCCAAGCTTAAAAGAAAAACCGTCAACTATTGTATATGCTAGAAATAAACCTTCTCACCTTGAGTAAAAGACCTTGGAGCACTCTTGAGCACCTCTAAGAAATCCTTGAAACCCTTGAACCTTCCCTTCAAGAAAAAACCTCTCTTGAACCCTCTCTTGATGTGTGCAAGAAAAAACTCTATCAAATTCGTAACTCCACCTTTCCCAATCAAACTGATCTTAGAAGCTTCCTTTTTTTTTTTTTTTTGAATTGAAAAACACCTATCTAGAGCTGAACACGAGTCAAGCTAGGCCAAGCTCAGCTCAGCTCGACCCCACCATGACCCAAGCTCGAGCTCAGCTTGACCCGGTCTTCGAGCTCACCCATCAAGCTCACCTCAGCTCGTTGGTTCAAGCCGAGTCGAGCTGGGATCGAGTTGGGTCGAGCGAGCTGTTCGAGTTGACAATACTTATGTTCCTTAAAAGTTTTGACATTCAGCTTATAGGACCATTTGCAAAATAGAATATGTATCCCGTAGTGGATCCTCGCTAATCGAGATCACCGGCAAAATTTGCATAAATAAAACCATGCATCACTGTTGCTCCTTTGCAATATGCAAGTATATAATCATTTGTAACTCTCAAATATCAAAGTACCCATTTTGCTGCCTCCCAAAGCGATTTCCCTAGATTTGCCATAAAACGACTAAGCACCCCAACCGCACGAGCTATGTCTAGCCTAGTACATACCATAGCAAATATCAAACTTCCAACTACACTTGCACACAGAACCAGAGCCTTATTTTTTTCCCCTCCGACTTTGGACTTTGTTTGAAAGATAATATGCAATGTGTAGCCAATGGAGTATTTACAGGCTTGGCCTTGCTCATACCAAACTTGTCAAGCACCTTTCCAATGAACCTCCTTTGAGAAAATGATAAGGTTTCACTTTACCTATCCCTTTCTATCTCCATTCCAAGGATTTGACATGTCGCCCCTAAATTTTTTATCTCAAAATTTTCACTTAATTGAGTATTCTACTCATCAATCTTTGCATACCAAAAGCTTGTCATCAATATATAAAACCAGAATAAGAAAATTTCCATCATAAAAAAACTTCAAATACAAGCAATGGTCGTAATCAATTCTTTTATATTCAAGACCTAACATAAAAGAGTCAAACTTTTTATACCATTGCCTTGATGCTTGCTTGAGCCCATATAATGATTTATTCAACTTACATACAAGATTCTCCTTATCCTTCACAATAAACCCTTCTAGTTGTTGCATGTAAACTTCTTCAAAATCCCCATATAAAAATGTTGTTTTAACATTCATTCACTTAAGTTCTAAGTCTAGCAAAGCTACAAGTGCAAGAACAAATTGAATAGAAACAAGTTTAACAATCGGTGCAAAATTTTCATAAAATCAATACCTTTCTTTTGTGCAAAACCTTTGGCAACTAGCATTGCCTTATATCGTTTAATTTTACCTCTTGCGCTCTTTTTTATTTTTATTTTATAGACCCACTTGCAACTAACCGCTTCACGAACTTTGGCAATTCCACCAAAATCGCATGTCTGATTTTTTCTAGATGCAAATATTTCTTCTTCCATGGCCTTCTTTCAAATTTCTAAATCATCACCTTACATAACTTTTTCAAAAGAGCTTGTTCTTGATATTCAATGACTAGAGCCCTTAATGTGGCTGGATCCACATAATCCTTAAGATATGTCGGTTGGCGGATTTCACAACATGGACGCTCCATCATAGGTTGTACCCATTCTTCACTATCTTTTTCATTTTCTTCCTTCAGTTTCATTTTAATCATTTTCTTGATCTATGGGATTTACAATACTTAAAACCGAACATTCCTATGCATCTTCAAAAGGTTGAATATCATTTTGCTGTGGACTTTCTTTCTCTCATTCTGACATTTTGAGCCTCTCATATGCACAAGCGACTCATTAAAATGAACATTCCAACTAAAAATAATTTTCTTGGCTATTGGATCCCATAAACGATAGGCCTTTTGCTCTATTGAATAACCAACAAAAATACATGTCTTGAATTTAGGTTCCAATTTATTTATTTGACAATTAGAAATTAAAGAAAATGCATCATATGCAAATATCTTCAGTTTAGAATAATCACATGACAATAGAAAGGCCAAATGACCGTAGTAGCAAACCAAAGAACTCTTCAAGATGCAAGTCTCGGGGCCAATCAATATTGAAGGGTGACAAAGATGCTTGTTGGATATGTCACTTAAAGAAAGATTGTTGGCAAAGAAAAAATTAAATATCCAACAGAATCCAATTCAAACAATGACAAGTAACTTTCTGAATCCAAGAATGAAGCCAATCAAGTGAAAATGTCAACATCGGGGGTCTATTAAAGATGAGGTCTAAATGGCCAGTATTTTATTAAAATTGAATAGTTGATGGTGGTGCTACTCATCATATGTGTCCCCATAGGTTGTGGTTTAGCATATATGAATCACATGAGGGTGTTGTATGATGAGAAATTACTCAACTAATATAACTGATAGCAAACAACTGACCAATGCACCAAAAGCTCTAGAGCTGATGGGAAATGATTGGTTTATCCCTATACACAGGCTTTTCCCAGGCAAACCCAGGTGAGTCCTCCCCGAGGGCTACCCCGCAGGGCCCCACTCTGTGGCCATCCTGCATCTCACACGCCCCACCTCATTTGCCACCTCACCCCTAATGTAGAGTATGGTGCATCCTTGGAGTCGCACCAAGATGCAACTGCATCAATAACAATTGGGGCTGATTTAGTTGCATTAAAGATGTTTGATGGAATGAAAATAAGGCTTAAAAATATGAGGCTTGTACCAGGATGAAAATAAACTTAATCTCATTCTTTGAATTAGATTCGAATGGTTATAAATTTATAAGACAAGCGGGAGTACTCAAAATCTGTAAAAGAGCACGCGTCATTATGAAATGCGTTCAGTTTAGAAATTTATACAACTTGCTAAGAAGTACAGAGACAAATGTCGTGGCAAATGTAATTGTTGAGAATGGTGAACTTCCATTGTCGTTATGGCATAGGAGGTTGGGTCATATGAGTGAAAAGGGTATGTAAGTGTTAGCAAAAAAAGAAATTTAATACCTATGAAGCAATTAGTGACGGTCCCCACACATTTGTGTGTATATAATCAACCACGCCTTTACTAGTGTGACTACCTTTTGAGAACTTCCGCCTATGTTATTTCCTATAGAGATAATGTTCATAAAATTCATTTTCATCGAACTTCATCATGGGTATGAAATTTCTTTTTGCCAACACTTCCATACCTTTGTCACTCATGTGACCCAACCTCTTATGCCATAACCGCAACGAAAGTTCACAATTCTCACGAACTGCATGTACCATGTTATTTGTCATAGTACTTCTTAGCACCTTGTACAAATTTCCAACCTAGACACCTTTCATAATGACACACGCTCCTTTAGAGACTTTGAGTTCTCCCGCTTGCCTTGTAAATTTACAACCATCTGAATCTAATTTAGAGAGTGAGATTAAGCTTCTTTTCAGTCTTGGTATATGTCTCACATTTTCAAGTCTTATAGTTATTTCATCAAACATTTTTAGTGCAAGCGAACCAACAACAACCGTTGTATCAGTTTAATCATTTTCCATCGATACAACGCCACCTTCGTGTGATTCATATGTGCTAAACTATAATCTATGAAGACAAATATGATGAGTGGCACTACTATCAAGTATTCAAATCTGATAAAATACCAGGTTGGAACCCGCCATCAACAGCTCATTTTTAATAGAGGTGTTTCAATAGACCCTGATCTTGACCTTTTCACTCAATTGGCTTCATTCTTAGATTCTAAAAGTTCCTTGTCATTGTTTGAATCGGATTCCTTTGAATTTTTATATTTTCTTCGCCATCAATCTTTCTTTAAGTGACTACTCTTGCCACATATCTAACAAACGCCTTTGTCAATTGTCGCCCTGAGACTTGCATTTTGAAGAGTTCTTTGGTTTGCTAATATGGTTATTTCGTATTCCTCTTGTCATAAGAGCTTCCGCTTTCTCTTCCGAACCACTTACTTCTCAAAGATGCTCTTTTTCAAAGTTCATCGGCAAGCAAGCAATATACTACAAACTGTATACTAACCAAATGAATCTTCCTTGTTACAACTCAATGATGTAACTAAGTTGTCATAAGACTTTGGTAACGTACATAGCAATGCCATCGCCTTATCCTCCTCCATTTTCACACCTATACTTTCAAGCTAATAAATAATGTCGTTAAAAGTGTTTAGATAGTCTGAAATTTTTGTATCATCCTTCATCCTTAAGGCATATAATTTTTTTTTTTTTTTTTTTAAAGATATTAAGGCATATAATTTTCTCTTCAAGAAAATCCAGTTAGCGAGATACTTCGTTTGAAACAAGCTTTCTAGCTTCTCCTATAAATCCGCCATGGTCTCACTAATTATGTTAAATAAAACATGATCCGCCAAATAAAAGTGGATGGTTGACAATGCCTTGATCAACATATCAATGATACTTTGGCTTTGATCTGGACGTTAAGCAAAATTTCATAGAAAGGGAATGCTAGCAAGCACTTTGAAGCAAAAGTTGGTTCTAATAAAAAAAAAAGGCTAATGAGATGCAAAAAGGATAAGTGTTAGGTATAGGTTGGGTTTCTGATGGATCTAGTATTGATCATTGGCAACATGCTATCAAGATACAAGAAAGGTATTTCATAACCGGAAGGGTGGCTGTAACAGTCACTGCTATTACTGTTATGGCCTCTCTTATTTTTGTTCCTTTTTTTAAACATGTTTTGGCTCCATAACAGGCCGTTACTGGGCATTTTTTTCATAACACGTAACAGTTACCACTGTTACCATTACAGCCGCTACATGACTGTTTTGGAATACCTTGGATAAGAGAGCCATACAAAGGGAATAAACAAATCTTTGCTTATAAAGTTTTACAGGTGAAGACTCACAAGGGACGGAAGCAAAGGAGAGGTATTATGGACTAAAATAGGAGGTATTATGCAATGCCTCGGCCAAGAGTTTGTATAGTGCTGACAGATTTTCAGTATTTACAAGTGGGACCCCTGCTTTAGTGATCCAAACTGTTGATGTGACAGACCTTACCATGGATGGATCATGCACCAAATGTCCCCAGGATTCTAGGCATGAAATCCAACTTTTTTTAGTTGGATGAGGAATGTTGCTGGGTTCTTTCTTACCCATCTAATTCTGGCCAATTGAAGCGTTACAATTTCCCATTTAGATGATTTTTGGTGCATGGGCCATCCCTGGAGGCCCCTTACTATCAAGTATCAACAGTTTGTATCATTGAAACATGGACTCTAACATAAAATACTGACAGATTTTCAGTGTTTACGAGTGGGGGCCATGTTTTAGTGATCCAAACTGTTGACATGACAGGCCTTACAATGGATGGATCATGCACCCAAATGTCCCCAGGATCCTAGCCATGAAATCTGACTTTTGGTTGGATGGGGACTGTTGCTGGTTCTTTCTTAACCATCCACTTTCTGGCCAATTTAAGGGTTGGGATTTCCCATTAGGTGAATTTTTGGTGCATGGGCCATCAATGGAGGCCCCTTACTATCAAGTATCAGCAGTTCGGATCATTGAAACATGGAATCTACTTGTACAAACTGAAAACCTAAGTATACGATAGAAACAGACTTTTGGTACGAGTGTTGAATGGCATCCCACATAAAAGACTCTACACACATCTTGCACAAGGAAAATTTTTGAGTATAACCAATGCATCTACAAAAATGTACCCTAGAAATATCTAGTGCTGTGCAGATCAGTTACTGGTAACACATTTTCTTGACAGACGTGCATAGCGTAAACGAGTCTAGCATTTCGTTGACTGAGGCATTATGGTGTGATTGGAACAACGCATCAATTATAAGATAGAAATGCAAAAATACAGGTCACAAAAATGTTCTATACAGTTCCCTGTTTTTAGTAGATGGGGCAAACATGTTGACATGGACTGTTGTTCTGGGGTACCACCACATGGATAGGCGATACCCCTGAAAGTAAGTGGCAGTGGCCTGTGAAAGGAACAATTAGAACAGCAGTCAGCATTTAGCCAGAAAAAGTTGAAACAAATGGATGGTCACAGTTCCCAATCACTTGGATTGTTGGCCTACAGCCCATCCACATGGTGACCCACCATATCAGTCCTGATCACCAGACATGTCTACCACATGTCCATGAGAAGCAAACTGCATAGAACTTCAATGCAATGAGCTGCATGCTAGCATTCCTCAATCTATAAATATCAGCTGACATGAGAACATTATACAGAAAATTGTATCATATGCTACCAAAGAATAAGGAAACAGTACATGATGGCTCGATTTGAACATATCCAACTTGCACTTAGGAAGAAAAAAGAGAAGTGTGCTCATCATACTATGAACAAGAACCCATTAATCCAATCTGTCCATGCATCATTTTCATGTCATCAAAGCTGCAAAAAGAAGAAGAAGAAGGAGAAGGAGATACCTTCCTCTGCAATCTCCGGTTTCTGACTTTTGCACTCTCCTTCCGAGTATTCGCTCTTGATGCGATCACCAAAGGCTTAGGAAAGGTATCTATGGAACAAAAATATCCATTGGTTAAAGCACTGAATCATGGGAGAAACATACAAGCGGAAGAAAACCATGTTTGAAGTAGAAGAAAAACAAATATAACATGTGAAGCAATAGTTCATGCTACACAACAAAGAGTGCCACATATCACCCCAAATATACAGATACAGTGGTGTAGTTAATGATCGCTGCATTATTTTAATGAGAATTAGGGTAAAAGGGTGATCTCTGGCAGTGGTAAAACTCACAACATGACACTCGATTGAAGTTCTAAAGGCGTGTTTGCATGCACCATCAAATTGAATTCCAACGGTTAATGTAATGAAGTGGAACCATATTGAGATATGCTACTTTTGTATTGATAATAAGGACTTCAAATTGCAATTACATTAGTTTCAAGTTGAACTTGGAAGGAATGCAACTGCAACTTGAGTTCTCATCATGAATAACAGGAAACATCGGTAGTGTTTGATTCACGCCTTCAAACAAAGACAAACTGCCATACTAAGATGTTGACACTTGCTACTTGCTGAGTGGTTTCCATGGTGGCTAATGTTACTTCCTACGGTTGTTTTCCGATTGACACTTCTTAGAGTGCCATGCCACTCGACAGTGACTATTCTTCCGCCACATGGTGCCACGGAGCCTATGTCATGCCATATGGCAGGCCATTTATAACATGGAAGAGGAAAAAGAAGAAGATGAAGAAGCATTGAGGAATCCTTCTTTCTTACTTTTAGCAGAGAAGGAAGGGCAGCTAAATGGATTTAAACGGGTTTGGAAGATACTGGACGCTGAGAACTGCGGCAGAGGAACGGGTATGAGCGCCATCAGCTTTTTGCGAATTAAAGCATCTGGGGGAAGGTGAAAGTAACAAGATTTCTATGTTACTGCATAAACTAAATGCTATTCAAAACCAACAACAATGCCATTGAGGATTGCATCGAACAGATTACATGCAGATTGCAAGAGCCCACGTCGACATGCAAGCTAGCATGTTCAAAAATGAAATAGCGGTGAGAAGGCATTGAGGATCATTACCTAAGAAATAGAGGTAAGAGAGCTACAGAGATTTCTCTGAGGAATTCTATCGAACAGCTGGGAGTGGAAGCATCCAGAGACTGGAAAAACGCGAGGTAGCAAAACTGAGCAAGTAAAGAAGGTGAAAACACATTCTTCAAATAAAAAAAAAAGCAGCAGCAGCTAAATAATTCTTGATTTTGGATGTATACGTGTCCGTATTCCTTCGTACGGAAAATCGCGAACTATATTTCTGGCACCACGAGCCAACTGTAGCCGAAGCTTATTCCACCTTCTCTCTCAAACGGACGGTTACAAATAGAGTGCGCTTGCATCACACGTGGAAACGACCGGCCAATTAGCGGGCGCGAATTAGGTGTTACCCCGGGAACAGCTTAGTGGGTGTTACCCTAACCGTGTGGGGCCCATATTGATGTATGTGTTATATATCTAGGCCGTCTATCTATTTTTTCATATCATTTTGGGATGTGATCCAAAACCCTAAGAAGATCCAAATCTCAGATGTACCATACCACTAGAAAGAGTAATGAATAACCATTAAAAAAAATTTGTGGGCCACATAAGTTTTGTATCAATCTGATCATTATAATTTCCCTTCATCAAGACGTTATTGACATTATCAAGAGCGTGGATTGCAAATAAATATTACTAAAACCTTACGATGGGCTCTTTGGAATTTTTAATGGTGGGGCACTCAATCACTCTGTTTCTAATGGCATGGTCCACATGAGATTTGGATCTGAATAATGTTTAGCACCTCATCCTAAAATGGGCTATAGAAACAGATGGACGGAGTGGATATACAAAATATCATACATGTGCGCCATACGGTAGGGGTAACACCCACTAAGCTGTTCCCGGGATAACACCTAATTCGCGCCCCCAATTAGCTATCTTCCATTGGGATTGATCAACAGACCAAATTCCATGCACACGTGTGGGTCACTGGTGATCGGATCAGTTCATTCTTGAGACAAAAGGACATTTACCCATAGCCTGATGAAAAAAGGTCCCCATTTTTGTACACGCGTGAGAAAAGCAAGAGCACCGGTTGGTCCTTGATCGGATCAATGCCTTAGCACGAGTGTGGTGTGCTAGCGAGCGTGCCAGATTTGACATTGCGGCTTAATTCCGACTAGTTTAACTTCGATCCCAACTGCCAAAATAGGTAGATAGTTCGTGGTCAATAGTATATGACAAAAATCTAAAGGGGTTGGTCGCCTATTCAATGACTTGCTAATAATTTTAAAGTGACCAGGTGATGGGCAAAGGGTGGGTTTTATCTTCTAGAAATAGGCTATACCTTGCTTTTAATAAAAACAACTTTTTTCATATATGAAACTGATGATAGCAACAAACGTATTAACTAAATAATTATGGATAAAGAGAACGGGTTGTATCAAGATAGATTGTACAAGAGACATTAACCAGTAATTACAATTAAGTTTGTCCAGCAAACGTGACAAGCGATTACATCTATTTCTAAATTCCGAATTACACTAAGATAAGTAAAATTTACTTATTTAATTGGTGTGAGATGCCTCTTCCCGGCAACTTATGCTACTATTTATGGATTTCCTATGGTTAAGAAGAACCATCTAAATCCCCTTTTTATTTTACCTGTGATTGTAGAAATTCCCTTGCGGCCCTTTTTCTTCTTGGGATAATTTGAACTTTTCAATGCTTGCTTCGATAGCTCATATCTTAAATAACATATTCCAATCTCTTGCCACCATCAATTGTTACAGAAAATCTCATCCTATGCATGTTGCACCCATCGTGCAATACCACATGTCCTTAACCTTTTCATCCTGCTAAGTGCTAGGCCCTAAGAAATAGGGTACAAACAACACCCTTTAGGGAGTGGATTGATGTGGGGCCATAGAGATGTCTGTGTCAAATCCACTCCCTCCATCTGTTTTGAGAGACCACAATAAGATAGGATTTTAAAAATCATGGAGATCTAAAATTCATGTGGGCCATACCACACGAAAAAGTGGGGATTGAAAGCTTGATAGTCACAGAAGTTTTGTGTCAAGGTGATATTTGTTCCTAAAGTTTACGTGAGTGTTAATAATTCTCTGAAAGGTTTGGATGGAATATAAACATCATGGTCAGCTCCAGGAGGGTTTCAACGGTGGCAGTTGTTGTTCCACTGTTTTGTTGGTATAGCCACCTGAGTTTTGGATTTTCCTGAATTTGAGAAATCTGTCCTATTTTGGTCTTTCAAAACAGATGGACAGAGTGGATTTATCGTGGACATCTTCGTGGACCCCACAAAGCTCCGGGCACAGAAATACCTCTGTGCCCGGGTCACAGGCAATCAGCTCCCCAACATTTGATTAAAAAGAGGAGTAGTCATCCATGACAGCTCTTACTAATAAACGCATTTGCTTCCAGATACGGTATGGTAAAATCTGAGAGAGATGACACGGCATGGCCTGAAGGACAGACTGTGCTCAGAGCCATCTCTCCATCATCGGAACCATCCATGTACTGGGTCCCATCATGGATAACGTATTAGTCAGAAATCACATCTATCAAATAGTCCTATCTCTCACCTTCCTTCAATTGTTCCCTCGCTTTGGGAGACACCGATCGGGTGACTGGGATCACCCAATCTACTTATATTTTAAACTTTGTAATGGGGTTAAACTGGTGTTGTCAAATGACATAAGAAAATTTTAAGAAAAAATGAAATAAATAACTAGACTTGGAGAGTGAAGGGGATTTTTTTATTACGTAGTTTTATTAGACAATTAAACTTATATTAAATTAACGAACAACTATCCAAATGAATGCATGTGCTAAGAAATGTAAAAAAAATAGCATACAAATTTTATTGATGACATTGTGAGAGAGAGAGATAGACTCGTAGTAACAAAGAGAGAGTAATAGAGTTATGAAAATAGAGAAGTAGGAATTTATAGGCAAAAAGCAAGAGAAGAAAATAGAAAGGTGAGAGTGCCTATTTATAGGTAAAAATTAAGAGAAGAAAAAAAAAAAAAAAAAAACCCCAAACTGTCAGAAATTTAACAATTGGGAGGTAATGCTATTGCATACGCATAACCATATAATTATCTCATTATGGTCGAATACTTCTTTGTGCAATCATACAAGCTCCAACAATGCAATAACTGTATTTGCCACCAATGCTGTTTACTAGTCCAAAATGACAAATCTGATCACTAAGTGCTCATGCGGTCACATATAACAACTTTGGGTTAACAAGAGAGTGCAAGGGAAGGAAAAATTGTGACATGCGCTTATGGTGACATCAATGGTTGGGGGAAGCACACCCAACTCATTTGTTTGGGTTGCAATCCTACTGGAGGAAACATTTCTCTAGCTAATTTTTTTTTTTTGTTGAAAGTGTGACATCAAAGGTAAATTCTTTTCACCATTTGACTTCTTTTCACCATTTGACTCTTTTACAAGGAACAAAAAAAAAGATTTTACTTTGTTGTCATTTGCTTTTCATGCAAGTGCAAACGTCTTATCAACTTAAAATCAATGCTTTACTTGATTTAATCTCAATCCGCACATGACCTTAGCATCCATCTTGATGATCCTACTAAGTGGCACTAGGGATCTAGTTAGTCCTGGTGGTAGACTGGTTTTGGTCTTCCCTGAACCAATTTGATGGATACATCATTGTGCCAGGTGCCGTGGAGAGATGGAGCTGCGTTCAAATTGTTCATAGAATAGGCATGTTATGAAGAAAATCTCTTACATTGGGTGGTCTCTGCTGTCTATTAGCAGCTTGACCATTGTCCGCATTCAATGGGATACATTACCATCGTATGGGTAGGATTTCTTGAAGGGGCGACCCCCTTTGATCCGGATGCATGGGTTAGTTAAACAACCAACGTGACATTTCTTAGTATTCAGAATGCTGGTGTATTTTTCAGATTGTAGTTGCATTTCTCTCTAATCCACCTTGAAATTAATGTAACTACAGTGTGAAGCCCAGCACTCAACACGAATGCTAAGGCGGGACACTAGTTCTTCCACATTGCATGGTTATTAACTACAATTAGTTAATTAGGGCATCCAAACATACATCAAGAATTTGAAAAAAGAAAAAGAAAAAGAAGTCTGCTAGCTAACAGAACTTTATGAATATGTGGAGAACAAAACTCCAACAGATCAAAATCATCCGCCAAACCAAAGCTCAGCTGATTGAAAACATTAACCAGAACCACGTATTGTAAATCTAAACCCAACTATCCAAGCCTCCAAACTCTACAAGTATGAATAGATTCACATCTTGTAGTTCTTCCAATTGCGAGTTCTAAAGACATTGGCTTATGCATCCGAATGTTCGACATGGAGGAGGAAGCAGTATCCAACATCAAGGGATGAGAATATAGGTATACTCTTGAGTGCTAAACCAATCCATGTTTGATCAGATGTCAATTTATCATTCCTCTTTAAGACTAAAAAAAAATCCCAAATCGCACCGAATTCATTGAGGTAAACAAGGGTGCTGAATGTCATGTAATTGTCACATCCCACATTGCAAACTGCGAAAGGGTTCACTGCACTGAGATTTTCTGCTTGGACACTCAGTACCCATGATTCGGCAATCGATGCTATTAGCCTCTTGTGTATGCACATGGCCCATAAATTTTCTTGATCGGACAATTTCAACCCTTATCTTCTACTAGCCTACAAATAGATGGCTGAAAAGAAAGATACAGCTACAACCCACATTCAACTGAAAAGAAAAGGAGCCAGCCAAGATCGGCAGCCATGATTCTCCAATCTGGGAGAATTTCAGGATGTGGTCCATCTATAATGGTTCAAAACAGAGCAATGGTCTGGATTGCACAAAAATTGCCACTACTTGTCACCATTTGAAAACTTTGGTGATAGGATCCTCTAATTCATCTTGAACATGAGTATAAAATTCTCATATATCCATGAGAAATTGCAGGCGCCCCTCCCAATCTGTAAAAAAATTTCATCTGTAACCATGCAAGCAGAAGTATACAAGCCCAATAGAGAGGCTTGAAGTTACTTATGATGTTAAAAAAGTTGAAGCATTGTCAAAATTAAATACATCATCACAATTACAATACCTAAGAAAAACTTAGGAAATACGTGGCGCAGCTGCCGCATTCGCTCGAATTCTTGCAGTGTAATTCGCCATTTTCAGCTAAGAATCGGGTTTCTTCCTAATGCTATTCCTCTCTTATTCCAGAGGCGAATTGGGCATGCTACGTTTCAGATGTTGATCTTATCCATCTCTCTCCTCAGGGCGTTCGCCCTCACCAAGCTCCCAATCGTATTCACTGCAAGCTTCAGATCATCCAATGGGTTCCCCGGCACGACCCGCTTGTACAGATAGCTGTCGAAGGTCATCTTCTGCACGTACTTGTCCGCGCACATCTCCACGAACGCCTCCCTCGCCGGATTCGACCGGTAAAACACCTTCTGCAATACGTCGAGCACCTTATATGTGGGCCAGTATGTCTTATCCCATATCTCCAGGTATTTTCTCAGATCCTCTTCCTCCACCATCCTCGTCCCTTTCTCCGATCCCTCCACGATTGCCTCCGCGCACATCCGCCCGCTCTTCGCGGCAAAATATATCCCCTCGCCGGAACATTTGGTCACGTAGCCCGCGGCGTCCCCCACAAGGGCCACCCTCCCTGCTAACCTGCGCGGGCGGGGGTGCTCCGGGATAGGATGCGCCTCCACCCGGATGATCTTCCCGCCTAAAATCTTCTCCTTGGCGCGAAGCCTCGTCGCCAGCTGGAACTTCTTGATCTCGCCCTTGTGGGTGACGGTGCCGGTCCCCACTGCCACGTGGTCGCATTTCGGGAAGACCCAGCCGTAGAAATCCGGGGACACGTCATCACCCACGTACATCTCGGCGAGATTTTCGTAGTACACCATCTTCTCTTCCGGAATCTTGATCCGCTCCTGGAAGGCGATGGCGTAGTCGTACTCCCCGGCGCCGATGTTCTTGGCGACGCGCGAGTTCGCGCCGTCCGCGCCGATCACCGCGTCCACCTCTAACGTGCGCTTCTCGCCGACGCCACCTGTTTTCCCGTCGAAGGCATTGTAGTGGAGTACGTAAGGAGCGGTTGGATCTTGAGGGAGGTCCATCTTCAAGAAGAGACCGTTGATGACGCTGGCCCCTGATGCGGAAGCGCGGTCGCGGAGGTACGCGTCCAGTACCTCGCGGCGCACCATTCCAATATACTCGTTTGGTTTTAGGGTTTGGCCGATGTCAACAGCGACATTTGAGGGCGAGATCATCTTCATTTTCGTGACCCTGCGGTCTATTATATCGAGGGGGAGATTGAACTCGCCGACCATGCAGAGAGGGATGGCGCCTCCACAGGGCTTGCAGTTGTCGAGCTTTCGTTCGATGAGGTAGGTCTCGATCCCACCCTTGGCTAGTGTTTCTGCAGCAGAGCCTCCGGCGGGGCCTCCGCCGATCACGGCGACGCGGAGGTTGCGGCCGGAGAGCTTGGGGCTGGATTTGGAGGCGGAGATGCGGAATCGGCGGTGGATTTGTGGGGTTGGGAAGGATTTGGACAGTGGAGTGTGGTTTTCCGGCGGGACTTGGCGGAGGCCAACGAAGGGCTTGAGGTCGGAGGAGAAACGGGCGGCAATGGATAGGGAGGAAGCCATATTTTCCGTCGAGGTTTGGGCTCCTTCTTTCTCTGTGACTGGGACGGGATTTTATTTTGATTTTGTTGTCTGGATATGGTATCGGAGATATTGTGTTTTGAGCCGTTGGGTTTGAGAGAATCGACGGTTATCGTTTGGTGTGGATAATGCGATGGATTTTTCTTGGGGACCCTTGCCACGTAGTCACTTCAAAATTGCATCCGTGGTATGCATTAAAGCATCTTAAACAGTTACTTAATGTCTCTAAGTTAAAGTCAACAAATTAAATGGGTTGCACAATCCTAGCCACCGATTCGTAGACAGTTGGATATTGAAATAAGATGATTGGATACTTTTACTTTAGGGTATTTGCAAATTCTCACATAAATTATGAATATTGATAATTATGCATGTAAAAACATATAATTTACAAATAACATTATACATTCACTGTTATTGCAAGTTTCCCTGCTGATTTTTCATACTTTCAGTTAGCAGCTGTTAGAAAATAATAAAAATCACTGTATAGGACATACCATAAAAAATTTTGCAATGGGAAGATCATAAACACTTTAATCATCCTCCATATTGAATATATCAAAAGATAATTTTAGGGGTAATTTTGTCGTTGTATCAAAATATAAATAAAAAAAGTAGCAACTAACAAAAATTGATTATTTACAATAATCGGAAATAAATGATGTCGTTATTTGTAAATATCTTATTATTTAGATAGTTATTTGCAATAACTCTTATTATTTTAACCATCTTGCTTCAAATAAGCTTATTTTTAGCTTATAATCCATCTAAATTTTTATACCAGATGGTTTAGAAATAAGTGTATATATGAAAATATATACTTTATAAGTAATTTACATGAATTAAGACCAAAACCTCCTAGCTTGAACTTATTTGACTAAGGGTGCGTTTGGTAAAACTTAATTCCACGACTTATCACTGAAAAATGATATTTTCAGTGATTTTAGTAATTCAGACCGTTTGATAAGTAAAAAAATTTAAATGCTTAATTGGAAAAATCACTTGAATTAAGTGGATCATTTTAAGTCATGCCAACTTGACTTAAAGCTTATAGCTGAATGCGGTAAGTGGTTTCTCTTTAAATTTTTAGATAAAAATTGACAAAAGTATCCCTATTAACATTTAAAAATGACAAGATTATCCTTCTTTATTTACTTTCCTATCCATGAAACCATCCCACACAAATACTTAAAGTCACTAAATTCTATAAGCCCCAACATAATGTATGTATTATATCTACATAGTTTATCCATTTGGAGAGATGATTTTAAGGCATGAGCCCAAAAATGAGACAGGTCCAAACCTCAGGTGGGCCACACCACTGAAAGCAATGGGGACAATGATGCCCACCATTGAAACCTTACTAGGGCTTACCATGATGTTTATTTACCATCAACCTTGTTCATCAAAACACAAAGACCTGGACTAAGGGAAAACACAAATATTAGCTTGATCCGAAACTTTTGTGGCCGTGATAAGTTTTCAATGGTAGTTTTCAGATAAATTACCAAACAGATTTTTCAGTTCTTATAAGTACTTAAATTTAGCACTTTAAGTTTTCAGTACTTAAATTAATTTTCAGACTTAATTTTTCAGTTTACCAAACAGCACCTAACTGTCCCCCTCTTTAAAGTTTTTCTTAAACTACCTTTTCATGTGTAGTGATTGCTCTTATACTGGAGAAATTGCTCTTACATAGGAGAAACACATTAAATATTTTTCTAATTCTAGCTTTGCTCTTCCTCATGAGCTGCATAATTTACCTCATTTTAAAAGTGATAGTGTTTCATTAATTGTTTTTAGTCATGCAGCGCACCCACATAGTTAATCACACAATGCACCCACCCACCAACAGGGTTAGTTTGTCTCCTTAGCACTTGGAGGCCTGCTATTGAATCGCCTGGGTGCCTTTCAACTGGGCGTGCTTCATTAATTATGCACATGGCATAGTTTTATATTATTTAAACTATTCAAATCATTAACCTAACTAGGAATAGAGCATGGCTTGAAAAATACATCAATCGATCATGATTGCCTATCGATACATATTGCCTTACAACTACACCATCTGTATCTTTAAAAAGTCATCACTATTTTGCAGATGATGCAAAACTAACTTAGAAGTATATTACCTTTTATTGTGTGTGCACTCAACAGTGCATGTTACAAACTACAACAGGTCAGCCGCTCACTTGATGGGGCTCATCATAACCATACATGGGAGTAAAAATCAAATTGGTCACACATTTCTTAAGCCATGCAAGTAGATTAGTGTGTTTGACAACCTTTTTCAACCACCCTGTTTTTCCATATACATGTTGTCTACTACTTATTCTATTGGCTAAATATTTTGCCCGACTGACGAGACCTAGGTTGTGTTGTCCACCTACCGAGCAGCTTGGATCTTGCATGTTGGCATGTGGAAGTGTGGGTGCATGAGCAGCTGCACTCAAGCCATGCATGTCTCTGAAATGTCTTAAATAGTGAAGGAGGTGATAAGGCAAACGTGTACATTAGCAATAATAGAAAATTAATGGGTGTATTTTTTTTTTTCTCTCTTAATTGCGGAAACCGGATGACTGAGTTTTTGAGAAGAGCTGTTTCTTAGAATGGAAATATGGGGGACTGGCTAGTGACTTAAAAGAATTAGGAGGGGGTCCTTGTTCCTTTTCACCATTTTTACTTTTTAGTATGGGAATACTCTGTTACTTGGACAAAGTGTAATTGATGATACGCAGGCAGTTACAAAAAACTGAGCAATTGCACGCATTGAGTAAAATTAATTGAAATCATACCGTCCAAATTAGAGATACCACTTTAGATATATCATTAATGAAATAGTTACCCTCATTTGATTATATAAATAGTAGATTGGTGGACATTTATTGGACGGTTGAAAATGAAAGTATCCAATGGTCTCATTCAACAAACAAGTGTTCATAAATCGGAGAATAGGATTGTTCAAACAATCCGATTTTTATATGCTAACTTAGAGACAGTGGGTTCCTCAATTTAGTTGGTTTAATTAAGTTAATATATGCCACTTACATCATTTGTAAGTGCCTGCGTATCAAGCGTCATACGCAGCTGGAGTATCAAATAAATCCCTTGTTTTTATTTGTTTATTAATGGTTTTTACTGGATGGCATTGTGACACGTATGTCTCTTTTTTGTGGATGTCAGGACGGTTGAGGACGCAGTCGTTAACCAGTCCTTCGGCGCCACGTGTCTGTACCGATGGAAGTCGATAACAACTCAGCGAAAAGGATAAGTGGGGTGGACGCGGATTAGCTACTGACAGGTTGAGTAGCTATCTCGCTACTGAAGGGACGTCACCAGCTTCTGTGGGGCCCACCGTGATGTATGTGTTGTATCCACACCGTCCTTCCATTTTCAGAGATCCTTTTATCGTATGAATGAAAGAATTAGGGAGATTTAAATCTCAAGTGGACCTCACCAAAGAAAACAATGGGGATTGATCTCCTACCATTAAAAATTTCTTGGGACCACAGAAGTTTTGAATCAAGTTGATATTTTTGTTTTCCCTTCTTCCATGTCTGTGTGAACTTATGAACAGGTTGGATCTCAAGTAAACATCATGGTGAGCCCAAAGAAGGTTTCAACGGTCTCTTCACTGTCCCCACTCTTTTCTTTGGTGGGGTCCACTTGAGCTTTGGATCAGTCCCTATCTTTAGACCATGCCCTAAAATGATCTCTCCAAATGGATGAACGGTGTGGATACAACGTATACTTCATGGTGGGGCCCACAGAAGCTGGTGACGTCACTTCAGTAGCCTTATAGCTACTCAACCTGTCAATAGCTAATCCGCGTCCGGGGTGGGGTGATCTTTGTTGTGCCACACGCTCGTGCCTGCCTGACACGTGTGTGAAAGTCGAACTGTCTAAGCTGTCTTTCTGGTGGACTCTACAGGGCAGCTGCTGAAGCCCAAGGCCGGTACACTCATCAGAGGTACTGCATATGTTCGAAACGATCGACAGTTTAAAAAGAGGACGTTGTGCAGTCGCATAATTCTAACCATTGGATTTGGGCCTATTCGACAAGTACCGTTGAATTTAAGATGTCTACTTTTTGAATGGTTAAGATAATTTGAAAGTGGAGAAATTATTTCACGCTCTGGTGCTCGTTAGATCTGCACACAAACATCTGGTCTGCTTGATGACTGTGCCAGCTGGTTTTTTGTCAAGGTTGTATCACAATGGGCCACCTGATGCATGGCTCGGATGATTCACAACAGGTTGGCACGTGTGGACTAACGCAGAGATCCATGGGGAAGAACTCGAGATTCAAGCTCGCCATGGATATTTGTCAAGGGTATTTTGGTCTTTTCAAGTAGGTGAAAGTGAAACTGGTCCAGGAGGGCTTGCATGGTCGACACATCGAGGGTTTTGTGATGTTGAATGGTGGCGAGATCACGTGGTTTGGCTGGTGACACCATACCAGCCGGCTAACTGGTTTCAAAGCTCTGTGTGCCCAACATGGTATGTGCATTTTATCATGCATGTGTTAAAAAAATGAGGCAGATCCAAAATTCAAGTGGACAACATCATAATAAACTGTGGGTATTTAATGCATACCATTGAAAATTTCCCGGGGCTCACTTTATTTGCTGACCAACCTGTTGGTGAAGTCACATATACCAAGATGAAAGGAAAATATAAATATTAGCTTGATCCAAAACTTCCGTGGGCTCAAGAAAAAACTTCCTAAGCCCCCCAAAAAGTATTCAATGGTAGGCATTCAATCCCCACTTTTTCATGTGGTGTGGTCCACTTGAGCTTTGAATCTGCCTCATTTTTAGGGTCATGCTCTGAAATGAACCGGAAAAATAGATGCACAGTGGACATAAAACACATACATCATGGTGGATCCATGGAGCTTTGATACCAGCTAGCAGGCTGGTGTTGGGGTTACCAGCCAAACTGTCGTCATTGGCGAGAGGCATGGAGTGTCCAGAAGAGACATGATTTGGGATGAAGCGATTACACGAAGTTATGGCATATGAGCAGTTTCAAATAGCTTAGATCTAATGAAACAAAAGTGGTTGTCACACACTTGATCTGATGGATTTTTGCATGGTGGGCTCACATGGGATGGGCCATATTTTTATATGAATACTCACACACAAAAATCGAATATAGGCCCTCGCTCACAGTTATGACGTAATTTGGCTGAATTGGCAGCAACACTTGGGATACAAGTAATTCAACTCACACCGTCTAGATGGTGGCTCCAGTTCGATGTATAAACTATGCTCATTCAATTAGTGACTCTCCAATTGGTGCACAGTTATTTAGATGGTTAAAAATAGAAATATCCAATTCTCCCATTTCAACAAGACCAATGTGACTTAGTAACATCAGGTCCCACAATTTAGCAGCTTTAACCTATGTGAGCTTTGCAGGCTATTTCAGAGTGTCAGTGTATGAAGCTTCATATGCAACCAGAGTATCAACGGCGATGATTATTATGATGACGGCAACACATAATATTAGATAGACTGGGCCAGGTCACTTTGATCATAGCTTCTAAGGCCACCATACTCAAAATGAAGCGTGCAAGTCACAAGAGAGTAGTCAACTGCCACAATAAAATCACATGAAACCTTGGATGCCTTAAAATAAAGAAAGCATTTGAATTTGAATTAAACAGTTGGTCTAACACTGCCTAAGCTCTCTATCAAGTGCCTTCCCTCAGTTGTTTTCTACTCTTAACAACTCCTTGGGCTGTATAAATTTCAATTTATCCTTTCACCAAGAACACCCAAGCTTTTGTGTTGCTCATTTGGAGTTCTTTTGACTGTGCTCCCAATGGGTCTCTTGAATGCCAAAACTACGGTGATCATCGCGACCATGGCACTCTTAGGGTTCATCACTGAGCATGGTTCTTGTGCAGTTGTGCAATTCATCTTTGGGGATTCCTTGTTAGACGTTGGGAACAACAATCACCTCCCTAAGAGTCTTGCTCGGCCCATTCTACCATGGTATGGTATTGACTTTGGGGACGGAATGCCGAATGGGAGGTTTACGAATGGCCGTACTGTTGCAGATATAATAGGTAACTATCCTATGGTCAGGTAAGCTTGTTTTGAGGCAAACCTAAAATATGCAATTGGGTCCTTCGAAATATGTTCAATGAAGTTCTAGGCTCCTGTAGGAACCTTACAATCACTGAGTCAACTAGGTCCACTCAACTGAGTCGATGTCAAGACGTAATTCATGTTCCAATTAAATGAAGTTTTCACTGTTTGATTCCTACTGAATCGCTTGGAATAAAATGTTTTCAGGTGACAAGATGGGTTACCCGAGGCCTCCAGCATTTCTAGACCCGTCTGTAGATGAGGATGTGATATTACAAAATGGACTCAACTATGCTTCTGGTGGCGGTGGGATCTTAAATGACACTGGATCATTTTTTGTAAGTAGACTCTACCCATCCTTCGGATCAAGCGTGGATGCTAACAGAAATGCAGAAATGCTTAGGTTGTGTTTGGATGCACTATGGAATTTGATTACAATTACTCGTCTAGCAATCTCAGAAAAAGAAAATCTTAGTTTCTTCTACTAAAAACAAGAATTTCCTTGCCTAGCAAATGAGGGTGTAGTCTCTAAATTTCAATTACGTTAGCTTCAAATTGAGCTTGCAAGAAACATTAATTGGAGGGACACTTAAACCAGAGAACCAATCACTTATGGGTGGTTGCACCACTATATGTGGTACGGGGCATTTTTAGACACAAGATGCATTAAAAAAAAAAAAAAAGCCCTGTGCTGCAAACACCGGTGCAGGTGCCTGCAGGTGAGCAGTTCTCTTTAGGCCAATGTTTGCAATTCAGTTAGATCGTGCGTCCAAACGCATCCTCACCTTTATTTTCTCAATGAAAGAGTGTATTAGCATGAAGATTTTCTTGGCAGGTGCAAAAGTTTTCCCTCTACAAGCAAATTGAGCTATTCCAAGGGACACAGGAATTGATAAGGAGGAAAATCAGTGGCAAGGAAGCCGACAAGTTCTTCAGAGAAGCTACCTATACGGTTTCCTTGGGCAGCAATGACTTCATTAACAACTACTTAATGCCCCTCAAGGCCAACTCATGGTCATACTCTGGAGAGGGGTTCATCGACCTTCTGATGACGACATTACGGGAACAATTGAAGGTAAAGGGACCCACGACAAGCACTCACACGCATACATTCATGTGTGCCCCATTCGAAACCTTTCGTGGACATGGTCACATTTCAATTATATAGGTCGATGTAGTTATCTTTGTTGATTAATTAGAGGTGGTTTGTGTAGCTGTTGTACAGCTTAGGGGCTCGAAAGCTAACATTCTTCGGGCTCGGACCCATGGGTTGCATTCCTCTTCAACGTATGATGAGTCCCACTGGGGATTGTCAGGAAAGAACGAACCAATTGGCGGCCGGATTCAACAATGCTGCGACCGGGCTCATTACAGGCCTTTCAAGCATCCTTCCCAATGCTTCTTTCAAATATGGAGATGCTTATGATGTAGTCCAAGACTTGATTTCAAATCCTTCCAAATACGGTGAGCATACATAATCCTTTCCAAGTTAACAGTTTAGATGATTTGTTATGAAGGCGGCATTATCTTTAATTGGATGATTTTAGGTTTGGAGAAGATAGATACGCCATGTTGCACCCTCGGACAGATCCGGCCGACCTTGACATGTACTCCGGTCTCAACCCTGTGTAGCGACAGAAGCCAGTATCTATTCTGGGACGAGTATCACCCAACAGAAAGAGCCAATGAGATAGTCGCCAACGAGATAATCACAAAGCTAGGATATTTGCCCATCAATGCAACAAATGCCCCTATGGGAGCACCAGTGTAATGGGTCATGGCATATGCCAAGAACACCTTTAAATAATCATAAGGTTGTAGTTTATGGAGTAGTCTGTTTTAGAAACGGATGTATGGAGTTGCTAGAAGTTTGAATTTTTAAGGTACAGCATCATCATGCAATGGTCCTGTATTGTTGCAAGAAATGCATGTGTTTGCACTATCAACGAAGAAAATTAATCCAAGACGAGTCATGGGATTTGTATTTGTTGATTCCAAATATCCTACACATGTTCAATTGGATGGACCTGGGCTGGGCGTTGGTTAGCCCATTCATGTGTCCTACTTGTAGAGCCAACCTTGGCCCACATCTGATCAAGGTCGCAACTGGGCCCTGGCCAATGATTCTACAGGTCCAATTACCCAACTGTGATGCCCATCATGACGACGACAATGGGGAGAATAGTAGGGTCGGGATACCTCATGAATGGTGTCCTGATGCACCCATTGTAGTATTGCAGTGGTTCATGGTTCATGGTTTAAACCCTTTCAAGAGTTGAGATGATATATGTAATATGAATTTTATGAACGCTATTGAAAAAAGAATTCTCATTAGTTCTATTTTTAGGGCGGTTTGTATAACGAAAAAAAGAAAAGAAAATTTCTTGTTCGGGGCATTTATTTTACACAAAGAAAATAGTGGATTCTACTGAGCAATTATATTAGTCAATTGCTAAGGCTTAAATAAAGGACTTTTTAAAAGGAAAAAGAAATGAAATTTTCACTTACCATTCAAGTAAAATGGATTGATGGTGAGGATATACAACACATACATCAGGATGGGCCCCACCATCAGAGCCTCACTTACTAAGCTCTTAGCCCTGCCTCACCTAATCAGGCCCCATTGTGGTGTTCCTCTTTACAGATGCTGCTTACTTTGGGTGCTCCTGGGAAAGCACCCTAACCGTTGGATTTTACCCATTTAATATATATTCTTCCGTGTAGCGTGTTGGCATCTCCTTCTTCCGGTGTTTTGGTTCCGGGGATAAGATTCTTCACCCCAAACTAAGCAAATTTTGATTACCTAATTACAAGGCAATATTAAAAAAAATTAATTAATTGTTTGGCATATCTACTAATAAAAGATTCTTTACTTATTTTTAAAAACAAAAAATAGCACTCAAGAGGAAAACCTTGGGCACGGATTTCCTACGAAAGCCTTGCGTAGGAAGTTCCTGCACTGGGGCCCACATTAATGTTTTTTGATAAATCCACCCTGTTCATCCGTTTTGGGATCTCATTTTAGGACATGAAAACAAAAATGAACCGGATCGAAGACTCAAGTGGGCCGAACTAAAGGAAAAGGTAGGTAGGTAAATTACTACCGTTGAAACCTCCCTGGGGTCCACAGTGATGTTTATATGACATCCATACCGTTCATAACGTCACTACTACTCGGATGAACTGGTAAAGAAAATATTATACTGATTCGAAACTCCTGTGGCTCCACAAATATTTCAACTGTGGACGTTCAATCCTCACATTTTCGGCCCACTTGAGTCTTGGATCCAGTTCATTTTTGTTTTTATGTCCTAAAATGAGCTCCCAAAACGGATGGACGGGGTGGATTTATCAAAAAAATCACTTTAGGCCCCACCTTGGTTCCCAGCGCACCCCGCGCCTGATACATTAAAATTTAAAATTGTAATTGTGACGTATAAATAAACAAAATTAAACTGTCCAAATTATGGATCGCAATTTATCTATCATGAACAAAATTTTAAGCTTACTTGATTATCTGACTATAAAATCTATGAACATTTATTAATTAGACGGCTCAAAATAAATAATAAAAACATCCAATGGTCTTGTTTCAATAATAATAATAAAAAAAAAGGGTCCACAAATCAGAGGTTGGTACTTTGACTTAAGCAGGGTATGAAAGGTTGTGAAGCATATGAATAATGCCTCAATGCATTTATTTTGTATCAGCGGAGTTCGTGTTTTGCGGATCAAGACCGTTGATATAACGCCAGATGGAGAAGTGCTCAAGGTTTCCATGTTCCACTTCTGTCCATACCACCGTAACTGTTATTTTACACCGTTCTTCTTGCGTTTCCTTCCTATCTGTTTATACGTAGGCAAGTGATCCAAGGAGTTGGAATCGTCTGATTCGGAGATTTTTCAGGCATCACCAATCTATTGTCGGTTCCTTCAGATCAACGGCTAAGATAACCGAACAATGGACCCGCATGTAGAAAATGGTACATCTCGGCTCTATGATGCGTGCATCACTCTGTAATTCCTCCCTACTTAAAACCAACCGGGCTAGAATTCCTCTCTTTTTGGTCAATTCAACTATATGCAATAGAGGAACTTTCTGGTGGAGATGTATTGTCACTGAACCCATAAACCGTCATTTGATGGGGCCATGGTTAAAAGACTCGGGGACTCCAACCGACTAGCTTGTCCCTGAGTCGAGTCACAACTCGCCCTAGTCGGTGGTGACTCTTCTTGTCGAACCGGATCGCGTCCCACCTCGTCGCACTCTACACTACCGAGTCTTAAAACCATGGATGGCCGCATTGGTCATGGCCTCTGCGTACAAAGCACGCATCCGTCAGAAAATCCTAGCCTTCACAGACTTCCCCGCTTCGAGTGGGACCATTGACAGCTTCTTACATCCACCGCCAAGATTCTTGTTTAATCCCGTAGACCATTGACAGTTTGCTGTGGTGGATACGGACTCGGATTGGGTAGTGACCCCTCCACTATCCAAGGTGGTTGGTGGTGAAAAAGTTCCGTAGGATCCTCCATGATGTATGCGTTTTATCCACGCCGTCCATCCAATTTTTCAACTCGGTTTAGGGCATTAGCCAAAAGAAAAAGTCAGATCCAAATCTCAAGTGGATCACACCACACGAAACAGTGGGGATTGAACGCCTTCCATGGAAAATTTCCTTGATAACCAGTGCAATATGGGAGCGAATTAGGTGTTACACGGGGAACAGCTTAGTGGCTGTTACCCCTACCGTGTGGGCCACACGGGTGATATTTTGTATGTCCAAAATGTACATCCGTTTCTCCAGCCCATTTTAAAGTAGGATTCCAAAAATTATGGAGATCCAAATCTCAGGTGAACCATAACACGTGATTTTGTGTCCCACCATTAAAAATTCCAAAGAACCCATTGCAAGGTTTTATTAATGTTTATTTTCAATCCAAGCTCTTGATAATGTCAAGAGAACCTGGATGAAGGGAAAATATAAATATCATATTGATCCAAAACATACATTTTTAGCACTCAAAATATTTTTAATGGTCATTCATCATTGTTTCTAGTGGTATGGTCCACCTTAAATTTGGATGTTCTTATGATTTGATATAACGTCCTAAAATGATATGTACAAATAAACGGACGGCATGGATATATATATAAAAAAAGAAAAAATACATCAAGGTGGTCCCACATGGTTAGGACTAAGCTGTTCCCAAGGTAACAGCGAATCCGCCCTTTTGCAATTTATTTGCACAAGAGAAAATATAATCAACCTATTCGGAAAGTAACATAAGCTGAAGGGAAAATGTAAGAAAAAATATAAATATAAGTGTGATAAAAAACTTCAATGGCTTTAAGAAAATTTTCAATGATAAGCATTCAATTTTCATTGTTTGGTGTGGTATAATCACTTAGCCTTTGACCTGCCTCATTATTAATATCATGCCCTAAAATGAACGGGCTAAATGGTGGATGGCATGGTTAAAACAAATATATCATAATGGGGCCATAGAGTTTTCCACCATCCACTTGGGTCACTACCCAACTGGAGTAAAGTGGATCCCACCCAACTGACAGATGGATCGTCCGGACGCTGTTTGGATCGGGACCCAACATCAACCAACTAGCTTGTGTCAAAGCTATGTGGGCCCACCGTGACATGATGTAGGACGGGTCGCTGACTATTTCATAGCCCAGATGGAGCAAAAGAAGACCGAACGAGGCCGAAAGTGATTCGGACCGTCAGGACCGTGAATCGGTCGTATCTCACAATCCGGAATAAGTTACGGGACGTATAATATATCAATTTGGGGTAGCTCGAGCTACTTTAGCCAACCAACCCCGCTACGCCGGGTTGCCCAATCCGGAATCGCGAGAATCGACCGTATCGACGGTCATTAGGCTAGTTTATTTTCATTTTTACTATTTATAATAAGTTTTAATTCGATCATAACTTTGCATCCGTATGGTTTTAGAGTTAGTGCCCAACATGAAAAGGGCTTAGAATATTTCGTAGAACAGCGTGGTTGAGGCCGTTTGAAAACTTTCTATTTTTGGCCGAAAACCAAGAGTTCTAGTAGGATTGAACGACTTCTATAAATAGTAAGTTTACTATTTATAGTAAGTTGCGTTTTCTAGGAGTTTTAGTTAGAGTTGGATTTTGATACTTTACCTAGGGTTTAGTTTCCTATTTATATGCATTGTAATTCCGTTTTATTCATTCAATTATCAATAAATCAATTATTTGGAATTTATTTCCTCTTTTTTATCTTTTATTTCTTCTCGTGGATTCGAGAACTATCGGTTAGGGAGACGGTGATCGACCTACCACGTCCTCCCTGCGTCTGGGTTGGTTGGCTAAAGTAGCTCGAGCTACCCCAAATTGATATATTATACGTCCCGTAACTCATTTCGGATTGTGAGATACGACCGATTCACGGTCCTGACGGTCCGGATCACTTTCGGCCCCGTCCGGTCTTTTTTTGCTCCATCTGGGCCATGAAATAGTCAGCGACCCGTCCTACATCATGACATATGTATTTTATCATGCTGTTTATCTATTTTGCCATCTGATTTTAGGGCATGAACCAAAAAATGAGGTAGAGTAACACCACAGGTGGACCACATCACAGGAAAACGGAATTGATTGAGTGTCCATCATTAAAAACTTCCTAGGGTCCATTGTAATGTTTATTTCCCATCTAACCTATTGATAAGTTTACACAGACCTCGATGAAGGGAAACACAAATATCAGCTTGATCCAAAACTTCCGTGGCCTTTAAAAAGTTTTCACCAGGCAGCGTTCAATTCTGACTGCTTCCTGTGGTGTGGTCCACCTGAGATTTGGATCTGCCTCATTTTTTGGGCTCATTCTCTAAAAATGAGCTGGAAAAATGGATGAATGACCTGGATAAAACACATACATCATGTTGGGCCACATGGCTTTGCCACCAGCTATCTGGCTAGCATTGGGGTCACTAGCCAAACCGCGTACGTCACGAAGACTTGAACCTCAGCACTGTCCCTTCTGTGAAGTTAATGCCTTGCAACGCAGACTATCCAATGAGCGGCAATCTCTCTCTCTCTCCCATGCAAGTTGGTGTCTGACCTTTTCAATGCAAGTTGGTGTTTGACTATCCCATGCATGACTGTAACAGCTGATACCACCGTATCGGCCTATACAACCAATTTATCGGGCACGTTCGGTGTGAATTTGTTTAAAGGTTGAAAAAATGTTACAAAAATATCGGTGGTGGTATACTTATTCCTTGGTGATTTGTGTTTCTAAGTATAAAAAATTTATTATATGTATGAGAATACGGTGAAATTTTTGCTTTGAAACCGGTTCAAAAGAACGGATTTAAATTTGTGGGCTCCATTATGATGTACATGATATATCTATTCCACCCATCCATTTTATAAAAATATTATGAGAGATAAACCAAAAAATGATGCAGATCACACTCAAGTGGCCCACACCATAGGAAACAATGTATTAAAGAAGTTTTTAATGGTAAGTGTTTGATTTCCTGTTGTGTGGTCCACTTGAACTTTGGATCTGCCTCATTTTTTGGCTCATACATAAATTCAAGTGGCATAATGGATGGATGGTGTGGATAAGCAGCATGCATCAAGGTGGGCCCACAAATATTTTACAAGTTTCTTTATTTTGAAGAAAAAAAGTAGGCAGTGAAATCAATATGGGTACATGCGCACAGTAAAGTAAATACTCGAGAAATAATTATTATCCATTTGCAAAATAATTCTTGTGAATTTGAAAATCATACAAGCCCTAAGTACCAAGGTTTTCACAAAAAAATCAAGCCAATACATGATTCAGTTGGACCACCATACCCGGAACAGTTGGGAGAGGATGCCCATCATTGATTTGTGTTGGGCCCCTCCTGAGTTTCAAAATCACCCAATTTTTTAGATGTGCCATATTTGAGGTAGATGTTTCATATCAATTGCTTGGATGACATATACACAACAGTACAGTAGGCCCACTATGATAATTAAGGGTGCACGTCCTATATCTCAAGTGTCCCTATGACGTGGCCCACTTAAACCATGGATATACCTGATTTTTGGGCCATGCTTAAATACGAGAGGGCGTATAAGATGGTCAGAGTGGATGTCATCAACACATCACAGTGGGGCCCACAATGTTGCATGCTCTTTATCATTTACCGTCATGCGCTGATGAACAAGCTCAATATCTTGTTTGAGGATTAAGAAAATAGTAAAAGAGAAATTCTCAGTTCTCACTGCATTCTTTAAGTTACAGTGCTTCTAGTTGCATTGGGACACTTAGACATTCCAATCCATTGATGTAGGCTGTTCATCAGGTCTAACATACATTGAAATATGTGTTTTTGGGACTTAATAGATGGTTCAGATCGATCGATTAGACTGACCAAGTGAAATAATGCAACTAGGAGCACTATAACATCCAGTGCTCTCAGAGCATTCGAGCATTTCTTATAATAAAATATGTATTTTCTTTTTCTCAATGACAAGTATCGCTTTATCGGATCAGCGACTATGAAATATGAATACACAATACGTATCGGCCGATACATCTTGTAACGGCTGATATTTTAAACCTTGATCTTAAGTAATCCACCAAAGAAAAGAAACTGTAGCTTAGACCGTCGAAAACCCCTCTTTTTCTCATCTTCATCTTTGATCAAAAGAGAGAGAAAACCCACCAAGAATCTGTGTAAACAGAAATGCCTTGCACTCTTTTCATCTTCTTCACCTTTCTCTTTCTACTCCAACCAATAACAATGAATAGCCAAGACGAAAATACTAAGGGAACCCACTTCATCAGCAGCATCGGTGCCATCATAGATTCTGGGACTCGTGCTGGTAAAGAAGAGAAAATAGCTGTAGAAATGGCAGTAGAAGATCTCTTTCGCTCTACCAGTTCCAAGCCGGTTCTGCACGTAAGAGATTCTCATGGGAATCCCTTTCGAACAGCTTCCTCCGGTAATTTATTCAAGTCTATGCCATGAAGTGTATGTGATTTGATCTCTCTTTGTTTGATTCTTTTTTTTTTTTCTTCTTCTTTATCGTTTTTCAGTGGTGGAACTCATTGACAAGGACCAAGTGCAAGCAATTGTCGGCTCGCTGACTTGGCAGGAAGCAGCGTTAGTCGATGAGATGGATGAAAGATTCAAAGAAGTGCCGATCATTTCGTTTGCAGAGCCGGCAGTGACCCCACCATCAACATCTGTACGATGGCCTTCCTTGATTCGAATGTCGGCCGATATCTCCATACAAATGCAATGCGTGGCCGCCATCGTAGATTCATATCGTTGGCGAAGAGTAATTGCAATATATGAAGACAACGCCTATGGTGGGGATCCTGGAATAATCACCATTCTCTCTGACGCCCTCCAAGATGTGGGGTCGGAGATTGAACGGTACTTGGCTCTACCGCCTTTCACTTCTCTATCCAACCCAAAAACCGCCATCCGAGAAGAACTGGAGAAATTGAAGAACAGTCATTGCAGGGTGTTCATCCTCTTGCGATCATCACTGCCGTTAGCAGGCCATCTCTTCACTGAGGCAAAGAAAATGGGAATGATGAAGAAAGACTATGTATGGATAACCACCGAAACCGTTACAAGTCTCCTCCACTCTGTCAACTCCTCCACCATCTCTTCAATGGAAGGAGTTATCGGAATCAAGACCTACTTCTCTGAATCCAGCCCATCATTTCAAGATTTTTACGCAAGATTTCGGCGCAAGTTCCGAACAGAATATCCAGAAGAAGAAGAACCAAATCCCGATCCAGGAATCTCAGCCCTCCGTGCTTACGATGCTGTGTGGGCCATTAATCATGGAACTGATAGCAAATTGAGCTCTGACCGAAGCTTAGTAGATGGAATCTTATCGAGCAATTTCAAGGGACTGAGCGGCGAAATCCGATTCAAAGACGGCAAGTTAGCGAATGCACCCATTTTCCAGATCGTGAACGTGGTCGGAAGGAGTTACAGAGAGATCGGACACTGGTCGCCATTAATCGGTTTCTCTGAACATGCGACCGGAGAAGGAAGTGCTGAGTTGGGGCCGGTGTTCTGGCCTGGTGGCCCAGCTTCGGTTCCAAGAGGATGGACGGCCACGATCGATTCAGTGGCTGAAGAAAAGATGCTGAGAATTGGGGTGCCAGCGAAATCAGCTTTCACTCAGTTTGTGAAGGTGAGATACGATGAGTTTCGGAACGAGACGTACGTTACTGGATTTTCTGTGAGAGTCTTTGAAGCTGCTGTGAAGCGTCTGCCCTATCATCTGCCATACGAGCTCGTCCCCTACAATGGCTCCTACGACGAAATGGTGCAACAGGTGTACCTCAAGGTCAGTTTCGTAATTTTAAAGAGGTACTGTACTAAGGCCCAAAAGGATGGCCCACATTCAAAGATGGATGATAAGAACCGTCCATATTGAGGATGCAGTTGTTGATGGGAAATGGTACAATAATCACGCTAAATATCTAGTTAGTGTGAATTTTATACCTGTGCCCATCTCGGAAGACTGCACTGATCAAACAATCCTGACCATCCAATTGGTGGATGTCAAATGGACGGTTAAAGATATAATGGTTGGGAAGGTCCGGTAGCTAAGATCATCCCATCATAAGGATTTTTTGCGCTATGCTTCTTCAAAGATGGGGTACGGTTCGGAAGGCCTGGATTGCCTTACGTATACATCGTGCGTAGGGATGAGTGCCACCATTTTACAATGCGGTGGTGAACTATCACTATTGTCTGCGAGAAGATCCTCGTTGTTTCGGTTGTAAGCGACTGGATGAAGGGCTAGGATCTTTCAATCAGGTGACTTCCAGAGCATACTCCATCCACGATTCGGGCCACCAGATCAAGGGTCTGGACTACTAAACGTGCATAGTGGTAGGGCTGTAAATGGTCGGGTTCAGGGCGGGTTTAGCCAAAACCAGACCTGCCCATTTACTAAACGGGTCTGGGTCCAAATTTTAGACCCAGACCCTTTTACTAAATGGGCGGGTCCGGGTCGGGTATGAGTCAGCCCATCAGACCCATTTATAAATGGGTCCGGGTCTGGTAGAGGGAGATCCACCGAGACCCATTTATAAATGGGCCGGGTCTAATGGGTCCGGGTCTGGATCAAGTATGCAAGCATTTTACAAGGCTTAAAACCAGGTCTGGGCTGGACGGGTCCCTTGTAACATAGACCAAACCCGCCCACTTACTAAATGGGTTTGGGTCGGGTTGGGTTGGGTCGGGCCTAATATAAAGGAAACTAGACCCAAACCCGTTTAACAAATGGGTCTATTCTTGGACCCAGACCCGTACCATTTAACAAATGGGTCGGGTCTGGGTCGGGTCTAAATGGGTTGGGTCTGGGTACCCCATCGGGTCCACTGACCCATTTACAGCCCTACATAGTGGGCCGGCATGCGCCTGGGAGACATTGGAAGTTTCGGGAGTGGATTCCGTCCGTTCGGGGTCACACGGAGTTCGGTGCGGCTTCCCTGGGCCCACCTTGTTGTATTTCTAGTATATCCAGGCCGTCCATCCATTTATCCAGCTCATTTTAAGGCATGAATAAAAAAAAATGAGGCAGGTCTAAATCTCAGGTGGATCACACCACAGGAAACATTGGTGATTGAATGCTCACCATTAAAAACTTCCTAGTGCCCACCGTAATGTTTATATGCATCCAACCCATTGATAAGGTCACAAAGACAGGGATGAATTGAAAACACAAATATCATCTTGATCGAAGACCTTTTGGCCCAAATGAGATCCGGATCAGCTTCATTTTTGGTCCATCCTCTAAAAAAAGTTGGTAAAACGTATGGAATGCGTAAATTGACAATACACATATCAAGGTGGGCCCACGGTCATGGCCTGACAGAAGAACTGACCGAATCCGCTCTTGGAAGTTTCGTCGTATGACTTTCGTTATAAAACATGGCGTTGACAAAATGCATTCGCTCCTGATAACACTGACAATGAGACTAGCATGGTTGGAGCAGACCTTTGATGCAGCAGTCGGCGATACGGAAATCATGGCCGAACGATATCGTTATGCGGAATTCTCACAGCCGTATATCGAATCCGGACTAACGATGGTGGTGACGGTTAAGCCGGAGAAAATGAGGAGGGCCTGGATGTTCACGAAGCCGTTCACAAAATCAATGTGGGCCCTGATCGGGGCAGTGAATTTATTCGTTGGAACGGTGGTCTGGTTAATCGAGAAAGACACCAGCGTCGAGTTCGGAGGTGGCACGTTTGGCAACCAAATCGGGACAATGCTCTGGTTCGCAATTTCAACCATCTTCTTCGCACACAGTGAGAATCCGTTCCTCGTCCAATATTTAATTAAAAATTTAAAAAAAAAAAAAAAACAGAGGGACCCACTACGTACGAGATCCAATCCATCCATCATGAGGTACCCGCTATCTTTTTATCGCGGCCGAAGATCAGGTCGGTCAACTAATCAGGTGGACCACAGTTTTAACTTTGTCGAAGTTGGGTAAGCCATCCAGCTATTTCCAAAATAGTGGCCCATCTGATGAGTGTACCATCCTTATTTTCAGGCTAGCTAGAACTTTTTTACTGTTTGGACCCACCTGATGGATGGCTTGGAAATTTCAACTGTCTGCCACAATAGCAAATGTGGTGGCCTGTAGATAGATGAAAGATCCATATCCTTGAATTATAAACGTTACTTCAGACAACGTACGGTAGGATTCGATTTTAAACATGAAAAGATCAAGACCAACAATCAGAGTTACCAGACAATCCTAACCATTTAAAAACTGGTGTATCAAAATACTAAAATTCGGTCAGTGGGTTTTGTAGGGAATATTGATCATATATGGTTACCGTTACCAGATCATTGTGATTTTTGGTCTATGGTCCATTCATTGAGCACTGATGAATGAATGGTTCAGACCATCACACACGTACACCACCACATGTACGTGTAAACCTGTAGCGGATCGGTACGTTCCCTTCCCATAAAAGCAATATTGTAACAGTAAAACTACAAAATTACATATGCAGGGGAGCCGCTTCAGAGCAACCTATCGCGGCTGGTGGTGGCGACATGGCTCTTTGTAGTGCTGATCCTAACATCAAGCTACACCGCCAATCTCTCATCGATGCTCACTGTATCAGACCTCGGACCGAGCGTCGTCGACGTTGCATTCCTCAAGAGGACTCAAGCGGCGGTAGGCTGCAATGGAAATTCCTTCATAGTGAAGTATTTGGAGGTGCTGGGCTTCAGTCCATATAACATTAAGAGAATCGCATCCATTGATGACTATCCTGACGCTCTATCGAACGGTGAGATTGCCGCGGCCTTCTTCGTGGCCCCACATGCCAGGGTATTCCTTGCCAAATACTGTAAAGGCTACACCATGGCTGGACCGTCCTTCAAGCTCGGCGGATTTGGATTTGTATTCACATGTTTCTCTCTCCTCCCTTTTGATTTGTTGATCTGGGTGGGTGTTATATACACCAGACATTTGGTGTATGCACCATCATGTTCTAACCATCTCCAACGGTAGTGATAAGCTGGACGAGCGTCGCCACCGTTGGAATGCTTCTGTGACAATAAAAAAACTCCTTTCGAAAATCCTGGACGTTTGATTTTCAACCTGCAAAAGGATGGGTAAAGATGATAATGCAGCAGGAGATGCCTAACAATCGACGACTGGGATCCTTCGATGGAGGTGACTTTTGGGCAATGGCCCATCTTCGAGTTAATTAACCAAATTCCATTTTGCAAGCGTATGCATTTGTGTAACCAAAATCTCCTTTCAATCCAATGCCACAGGTGTTTCCAAAGGGGTCGCCATTGGCATTCGATGTCTCGGAGGCGATCCGACAAGTAACGGAGAGCGGAGAAATGCAGGAGCTAGAGAAAGGAATGCTCTCGTCTTCCAAGTGTTCGATCTCACCATCCACCGCAGACGATATACACAGTTTCGGTGTGAGTGCTTTCTGGGGCCTCATCCTTATTGTAGTTAGTGTTTGTGTTGCTGCACTCCTTGCATTCTACCTGGGCCGCCAACTCCCAAAGTATATGGAGCTTTGGAGGTCCATGATGTTGATGGACCCAACGATATGGAGGTGGGCATTGGGCCCAATCGTTTCCTACTATATGAAATCCAGGATCGTACTTCCCGTGGGCCGTCCGAGCTCAGAGACTGCCTGCTGACGGATCGACGGTCCTGAGAAGTCGAGCAAAACAATGCAGATCAATGTTGTCCGCAGGATACGGTCGCCAGCAATGGATAGTGTTCTGTATGCGTGCATGTTGGGGTTTTGTATTGTAGCTGGATACTGTATGTATATATGTATTGTATAATGGGGTTTCTCGGACCTCCACCCATCATAAGGTGGCCCAGTATTTGGACGGTCCAGACTAATCGCCACACTTATTGTTTTTCAATGTGCGTCTGATCTTCGCCTGTCCCAAAAGTTGATCAGATCCCTGTTTCCCCCCTGTGAATGTTCCCACTTCATCCCTTGATGAGGTGGACCGCGCATACACAAGGAAATAAAAATTTAGAGAAGTGAAAAGCATGCTCATGAAGCCACGTCGGGTCCAGCTAAAATGACATAGGTGCTAGGTCCAAGCACGAGCCAAAATTTAATATGGCCATACGTGCCAGGTCCCAAGCCCATCCATGGGCTATGGTCCAAAATACGACTAGTAAGTGATCATGATCGACCATTTGGTGAATATTCATTTGCAACCCGCTAATCATATGAGTTGGATCATCTCATGGAAGAAATTTTGGAACACGGCCCATCCCACACTAGGGCCTACCAGATGAACAAACTGGATCCCCTAAAGAAGTAAAGATCAGCCCTACTTAGCTGCTGCTATGGCTGACATTAGTGCTGCTTCTGCTTTTTCAGAGGAAACCCGAGCCGGTCGATTCTGTTGCATGGTGGCTTTTTCTCAAAGGGCAACCCAACCCAGATTAACTGGTTCTGTCCAATGAGTCGCCGGGTCAAGCATATTCCTACCGATTTCCCTCGCACCAAAAAAAGGGCCCGGCCCATGGGCCGTAGCCAATCCAAAATTGTACCAACCTTGCGAAACAGGGATTAAACAATGGGTCATGAACTCATACCCAACCTTGTGAAGGGCGGAACACTTGTCTGAGATGTAGGCCATTCATCATGTAAGGTACGCTGTAAAAATGCCATAGACCAAAAATAACGTTGACCTACTGATCAGGTAGGCCAAACTAGTATGAGAAAAATAGGAGGGTTGAGGGTTCCATCAGTCCAAATTCAGCTTACATGTGTGACTCACTTGATGAGCGTTTTTTTTTTTTTGGTTATATAGCATGTTTACATCGTCCCCTACCTGATGAATGGCCTGGATCTCTGACATGTGTGCCATCCGCCCAGATCTCTGACACGTGTCTCAGCCCCCCCTCAAATCAAGACTGCCATCCTCGCTGAGAAATAGATTGGAAATCAACCGTAACAAATTCACTCTTTGCTGCCTGTTGAGGATGGCAGGAGACTTGCAAATGAAACTGATGAGGCCACTCGTTGCTTGGGTTCGACAGCTTGACATACATCTCGCCCATAATGCAAGACCAACCATCCGGTGGGCCCCATCATGGATGGGCCGCACAACAACATATCTTGATTCTCTTCCAGCATACAAATTCAAGGATCCAATTAATGGCTAGCAAATGAGCAGTCATGCCAACCGTTTCCAATGGCTAGCAAATGAGTAGTCACGCCAAGCGTTTTCATTAAGCAAGAGGAAAGGTTTCAGTAATAAGATGGCTTAGGTTTGGAGACTAAGCTCCTCTATACATGGTAGGCCCTCTTCGCTTCAGCACTGAGGTCGCATGTTCGCGCCTAGGGTAACCACCATGAACTGGTGGAGACACCGTAGCATGCACGAGTGATCCAGGATTCAATCCTGGTAGTGTTACCTTTCAAAAAAAGATGGCATGATGCAATCACGGTGGGCCCCAGTAAACATATTGTTGAAAGGCAGGCCCCACTGACGGCAATTACAGATGCCGAAGGTAGCTTATGTACTTCATTTTCATTAAGCTAATATATGGTGCGAGCATACCATTCATATTGTTGAGGCCAGCAAGTAGAATGCGGGGTCCACCTTTTACTGGTCCAAACTATCCATCCTGTGCACTCCATTGCGATAGCAGCGCTTCCAAAAATCTCCCCCGTCAAAGAATCTTAATAATCCCAATGGGGACTTGTAAATCCACAGTTTAAAGAATAGGGAGGCCAACAGTCCACATTCCATCTGCAATTCCAATAGGATGGTAAGAATCATCACATGGGAGCATTGTAGGAACATGTCACATTCATCATGGGGCCTACAACTTCAACAGTTCAGATCCCCAAGAGGTCGGGCCGCTGTGCCAAGCAAAACAAAAACAAAGAACGAAAATATAGCCCCGCTGAGCCGAGTTTTGTGTTTCCTTTACAGCATTGGATCATAATTGAGATGAAAAACTAAGAATGGATATAAAAACTGTCTTGGAAGCAAACATAACTCACTTGTAATGCTTGTGATTGGGAACCTGAACCATGCATGTGAGCTGTTTCAAGACAAACCCATCCAAAACAAAAACAAAACTATTATTATTGTTACTATTATTATTTTCCTTTTTTAGGAAGAGTCCCCAAACAGTAAATTTCATCGAGGCAATCAAATCCATGAGTAATATGTTGTTTTGGCGGAAAGCAGCAAGTAAACCTCAGAGCAAATTCATTGTATGTGCTGCAACTTCATTGTATTACAATCTGATATTATAATATTTCTCTTTTTCATGGGAACCGTATTGTGTGTGTGTGTGTGTGTGTGTGTGTGTGTGTGTGTGTGTGTGTGTGTGTGTACACTACCAGATTTCGATGCAAGTGGAGCTCTGTTGGAAGTTCGAACCCAGAACCACAGCTAGACTCATTAGCAATCAGCAATGCAACCAATTTAGAAGCAGCATTGGCAGCTATGTCAAACTGCAGTTTATGGACAAAACTGTAGAAAGATTAGCTTCATGTCTGAAATTTGGAAGTTCAGGCTATGATGGGGGACTTGTAGCCAACATGGACATCTTTGGTGGCGGGTTTCCTCCAGAAAGCATCACATAGGCATAAAAGCACAGCATTGCAGCACTGCCATTGATTATAAAAGATGTGAGAGAGAGAGAGAGAGAGAGATTTTTCATAATTGGCTAATATTTCTGAGAAAATAAAACTAAGGGAACCAGATACGGGAATACCTAACAACAGCATACAACCCAGAAGGAAAGACTTTCTTCGTCTGCAGGACAAAAACCATCAGTAGAGGCTAGCTAAAAATTGAGAATACAAAACGAGATCAATTATATGATCCTCGGGTGAGTAGTGTTCTGGGACCTTAAAACCATGCACGAGGGCCCATGGTCTGGTTATCCAGACCATTTATCTGGTAGGCCCCACCATGGACATAAAACTGCTAAAAGGAACTACCAGATTAAAAGATCCTAGGCATCCATCCAATCTTCAGCTTTCTTTCCATCAAATGTGGATTAAAAGATCCTCTGACTTATTTTTCTCCCATCTATTGCAAGCTGCCAGTCAGATTGTTAGAATTGTCTCAGCAGGGATGTTATTGGGGGGCATGGTCCATCCTCCACGTAATCCATTAGATCAACGGGCTGGATCACCCATAGGCCTCATGTGTGTAGATTAAAGGTCCAAGGATGTGTAATTCCTCACAAAACAACATGCAGAGTGCCTTACCAAAGAGTATGTCTGAAAATGCTTTGCAAGAAGGGCAGCAGCAAGGGCTGCAACATCAGAAAGACAGCATCGTGTTGTATATTGTACAAAGAGAAAATCCAATAAGCTTGAGACCCAACTAAAATAATAACAAACATTTGAATATTCTACAATTAGAATAGAGAAAATGCTCCAGTGCTCTCATAGCATGATAAGTTATAGAGCTCCTCATTGCATCAGTTCACTTGGACAGTCCGATGGATCAATCTGAACTGTCTATTAAATCAAGAACATATTCCATGGATCACCATGCATAATTGAACTAATCAGATGGTCCAATCAATCCTTGATTTGGCCTTATTTCTGTAACTGCCATGGATGGGGACGGCCATGATTGCCTAACAAAAGTGATTCTTTAGAATCATATTCAAGCCATGATGGGCCCTAACAAACAGATGGATCAAAGTGTTAAATGGATCTATTTTTGCGTAAACAATTTTGATCATCCATATTGAACAAGTTGCCCTCGGACCAGATGGTATGCCAATAAAGGTTTGGAAGTGTATGGAAGATACTAGGTTATTTTGGTTGACAAAGATTTTTTTTTTTTTTGAAAGGCAAGATGACTTTTTTAAGGGCTAGCTACAGAAGTGCACGAAAAAAAAAAAAAAAAAAAAAAGGCTACACCTCAACCTGAAAACACAGGCCACCAACCCAATCATGATGCCCAATCCAAAAGGAGAGCCAATTTGGAAAAAAACCAAAATGGAGGAGCAGGAATTGTTCTTGAAGATGCGATTATTCCTCTCCGCCCAAATAGCCCAGCAAACGGCGAGAAGGAGGCATCTCCACTTCCTTTTCCCTAAGGCTCCCCCCCATCTTCCGCATGCCAGGAGCATAACAGCTTGTCCAAGTTAAGCAGCATAACCCAAGACACGCCCGCCAGCCTAAGAACGCTCCACCAAATGTCCGAAACAAATGGACAGTGAATAAGGAGATGATCCACCATCTCAAGTCCTTCAGGCATAGAAGACAACAGTTGGGGAGGCACATCCCTCTTTTACGGAAGTTGTCTATGGTAAGGATTTTGTTTCTTCTAGCTAGCCACCCAAAAGCAGAAAAGATCAAAGAAAATGGCAGACGAATGGAGAAAAGGTACCATGATATCTATTAATAAGAATAAAGGAGACATTTAGAGCCACAACAACTATCGTGGATTGAACTTATGAGACTTTTTTTGAAAGATAACACTACTAGGGATTGAACCCTGGATCACCCCATGCACGCTACATTGCCTCCACCAACTCATTTATAAAGCGAGAGACCATACTATGAAACTGCAAGAGTGATTGAGCAAAGATGAAGGCAAATTTTTTTTTTTTTTTTAACAGTGATGATTTATTTGCAGAAGGCCAAAGCCAAAGAAATACAAAAACAAAACAAGAAGGAAAGACTAATTACAAATCTACCCAACTATCGGGAATTTGAGATGGCACCATAGGCAAAGATTCGGCAGCCCATTCTTTAACAAGATCTGTGGCCCGACTACAAACTTCCACAATATCTCTTTTCCAATTCCTGAAACAGAGAAGATTCCTTTCCTACCATACCGACCAGATTCCCGCTAGGCTAAACATAGATGCCAGATCTTTTTCCCTATCTTCCCTTTGCCCCTCCATGCCATGCCAACAAAAGAGATTCGATGGAACCCGACAAGACCCATTAAATGCCAAACCTGAGAAAATAAAGTACTCCCACATCTTTCTTGCATAAAGACAATGCATAAAGAGATGATTAACTGATTCCTCATCTTAACAACATAGGATACACATTTGGTAAAATCATATTCCTCTAGTGAGCACTTTATTCCTACCAGTGTTCGAAGTTTTGGTATCGCTACAAGTTTCGCTAGCCGGAGATATAGAAACAATATCGATATCGCCGATAATATCGCTGATAACCGGAAATGTAGGGAAAATGGGAAAAACAGTGGAATTTTTCAGTGAAACCTTAGGAGTTGATAAAATACACATAGTTGCATATTTTGGAATAAAAAAATTGCATAAAGAATGCATACGTAATAGGTTTCTATTTAATGGGGGCCTAAAAGCACGTGTTTCTGTAAGAAGTCAGTCCAATCATCTCATCCCATGAAAAATCTGAACTTCCATCCAAACATCCATTGATATTTCAGAATATCAGCAACACATGAAATTTCTAAACAAATCGTTAACAACTGAAAAAGAAACTAAAGATTGTGGTCTCGTTATTGCCATGTTGCGATATTGATAATATTGTGATATTATCAATGTTATCGTCAACAAATTGAACGTTGCATACAACCATGCACCCATAAAAAATATGAAATGGGAATTTTTTAAATATATAAATTTTTGGCATATCAATACATTGGTGATATTATTCAAATATTGCAGATACATTGACGATACAAGCAACACTTGGAATTCACACAGTAAAAAATATTGGCGATACACCAATGAGATCAATGTATTGACAATACAAATGAGGCTTGGAATTTACACAATTGAAAATATTGACGATATCGATACATTGGCAATATTTAGTGATACATCACCGATATCAAGAATTTTTATTCTATCAGTGTTATCGGTGTCGCTACCGGTGTTATCGGTGTCGCTGAGCTAGAAATAAAGATAATATCGGGGATATTTCGATAATATCGGAGATAATGCAAACACTGATTCCTACCCATTAACCAAGTAAGAGTGGCTACCTTTGGCAGAGCACCTTATTTCCACACGTGGGCTGTGTGATTTGCCCCATTGGCATTTGATCGATCACTGATTGAGAGGGATAGCAATTTAACGAAGAAGTTGCCAAACTTCCATCCAACCACCTTAGCAAATCCTTGTCCAAGATCGATGGCATACCTTGTTCAACATTTCCAGAAGTATCAATAGCTCCTCAAACTCCGATTCATTGAGAATTCTTCTACAAGGGGGAAGTCAAATGACCAAGGCATGAGACAAATGTATCAGAAAATTACTTTGGTTTCATGCCTGGGAGATCCACTGAAGTGGCTATTGATGGAGAAATATAGGGCGAAGAGGAAGGATCTCCACATGGTCTTTATTGACTTAGAGAAAGCACATGATAGGGCCCCTAGAGAGTTAATCTGACAGCCATTGGGAAAGAAACAAGTCTCAAGAGGATATATTGACATTGTCAAGGATTATGAGGGAGCGATAACAAATACGAGGACCACTAGTGAAGAGACAAGTGAGTACCCAAACTGTAGGCTTACATCAAGTGTCCGCATTGGGCCGGTACTTTTTTTGCATTGGTTATAAACAAGTTAACGAGGCATTTGCAAGAAGAAATCCCATGGTGTATATTGTTTACAGATGGCATAGTTTCAATTAACAAGATAAGGGATGGCATAAACACAACTCGATTCATGGAGGTATGCTTTAGGATTTCAAGGATTTAAAATTTAACGGACTAGAACAAAGTATGTGAAGGGAAGTTTTTGTAATAATAGGAGTGGAAACAAGAATTTATTTAAGAGTGTTGACCCGAAAGTCATCCAAAATGATCAATTTCAATACCTCTGATCAATTATTCATGAGAATGGAAGATTGAAAAGGATACATTATTGCCCATAGAATTCAAGCTAGGTGGAAAAAATGGAGATGTGGCTTTGGAGTTTTATGTGATCATCATTTACCACTCAAAATGATAGGAAAATTTTATAGGACAGTTACAAGACCAGCCATGCTTTGTGAGACATAATGTTGGGCTGTTAAAGAACATGTTCATAGAATGAGTGTGCCTAAAATGAGGATTTTAAGATGGATGAGTGGCAAAACAAGAAATGATAGAATTAGACATGAATGCATTTGAGGGAACTCGAGCTTAGTTGCAATAGCTAATAAGATGAAGTTGACTTGGATGGTATGGTCATGTGTAACGGAGACCAAGGTGTGATGTATCAGTTTCGGTGGATGTATCAGTGTACACTTATTGGCCGGCCAATACACCCCCTGTAAAACTCTTCTTTTTCTTTCTTTCTTTCTTTTTCTTTTTTCTTTTTTTTTTTTTGCTAAAAAAATTCTGGAAAAAAGTGAGAAATGTTGAAAAGATAATTTGAAAAATCATTAGAAAAGAACATGAAATAACTAGAATCTCATCGATTCTAGAAAGTGTTTTTTAGTCTTCCCAAGGCATTAATATAATGCATAGAAAAGTGTTAGTTCATTTATATTTTCTTGTAACCTTTAGTCTCCCTAAGATGTTAAGTAACGCATAGAAAAGTGTTGTCTTTTTAAATCTCTTAGATCATTTATAATCTTGTATTGCCCATGCATGTAGAATCCTTTTTGTGAGTCTATAAATAGGCCAAAGGTCCATAGGATGCAATCAAGCTCAAAAAGCTAGCAAAGCCTTGTACCACCATTTTTCTAAGATAAAAATACATTGCAGCAGCAATATTCTTCTTTTTCTTTTTCCCCAATAAGAAAATCTCAAATATTTAGAGGATTCCAAATATTTGGTCTTTTTTTTTTATCATGTTTATGATGGCGTAACAGTCCACTCTTTGGTGAGAACGTTGTCTCGGTCTATTTGATGATTTTAACTTGATAGGTTTAGATTGACCTCAAATTGGCTCACATTTCATGCAAGTTATAGTACTCCTCCCACTAATGCACATCCCTAAGCATTTGACATCATTCCTCCAAAGAAATTTTAGGAAAAATTGAAATTAAATTTGAATGAATAATGTCACCAATGTAGGGCCTGTTTGGTTTTCCAATTACAATGGTAAATGGCTGTAAATGGGTAATGATTATTTACTCTTGTAATTGTGTGGTCACATCACTTACATTTGACTATAATGATGATTTTGCTGCATTGTTTGTTTCATCCAGAAATCCCTATAAAAGTGGCAGTTTTATAATATGAAAATGTAATGACTACGATTTACTTTACCTACTAGCTTTACAAGTGTATTTGACTCTCGATTTATGAGCCATAATTCATTTTTAAACAAATACTTGGAAATAATAATGATGGATCATTTACTTTGCATTTCATAGGAAATTAGAAAATCAAACAGGCCCTTAAGGGTCATTCGGATGTCCCCAAATAGTTCCGAAATTCATGTAATGTATGGTATTCATCCAAATAATGCATATGCCTAAGTATTTGACATCACTCCTCTCAAGTAATTATAAATAAATAAAAAAATTCGAATTCGGATGAATAGTGTCACCGATTTGGTTGGCCACTCAAACGCCCCCAAAAATGGTCCCGAATTCATGCAAGCTATGATACCCATTCCACTAATGCATATCCCTGACCATTTGACATCATTTCCCCCAATAACTTCTAAGAAAAAATTGAAATTAAATCTGATGAATAGTGTCGCGAATTTGGGGGACCACTTGATGCCTCCAAATCAGCCTCAAAATCATGCAATCTATTGCCACTCATCACATTAATATAATTGGCCCCAAATCCATGGACATTTATTGGATAGTGAAGAATGAAAAATGAAAAATAAAAAAAAATCCAATGGTTCTATTTCAAAAAACAATTGTTTGCAAATCAACGTTTAAAATTGTTCAAACAATTTGATTTTGGGATTGTGATTTGGCAACAATGGGTCCCATAATTAATTATTAATTTTGAGTTCATATATGCCATATATACAATTTTCTAAGTGCAAGTGTATTGAGTGCCATGCTCCACTGGAGTATCATATAAGGAAAAAAGAGGTCTCAAGTCAAATCGGTTGGACCACAAGGTACGGTCCACCCAACAAATAACTTCCAACTAATTAAGTGCATGTGAAATCCAACCATTCAAATAGATTGGCCCCAAAATAAGGGTCACCTAGTGTAAAAATAATTCACATCTACTCAGTAGGTGGACCATACCATAGACAAATTTCTATCCATTGATAAATAACAAAAAAAAAAAAAAAAAAAACAAGTACAGTCCACCTAATAAGTGGATACGCCTGAATTTTGCAAAAGGTCCTTGTGATAGAGCAAATCCATTGGATGGAGTGGATTTCTCACACAAAAGGTTGGAACTTATCGACCGTGGACCAAACTTATGGTCCAATCGGTTGGACCTGTAAGTAAAACAAAAATGGATGATATAAACCACGTCGCATATTTTGAGAGAGAGAGAGAGAGAGAGAGAGAGAGAGAGAGAGACGCTGCTGACGGAGGAGGAGAAGAAAGAAGATGATAGAAGAAGAAGCATCTCAATCAGGTACACATTTTTTCTTTTTTCTTTTTTCCTTGAAGAAGATAGAAGAAGAAAAGGAAGCTGTTTTTTTTTTTTTTTTTTTTTTTTTTTTTTTTTTTTTTTAAGGAGGTGAACGTTATGGGGGTAACAACCATTACACTCCGTAACGGCCGCACGCATCTGTTTTTTCTACCGCATGCTGATTCAAACCCGTATCACGTAACAGCCTGGGCCTTCAGCCCAGACATAAATGATTTGGCACATCTTGACAGAGACCAAGAACCGCACCTGTTAAAAGGAGTAGGTTGTTACAAGTTGAAGGTCCAAGGAAGAGGAAAACCTAAAAGTACATGGATGGAGGTAGTAAGAAAAGACTTGATGACCTATGGTCTAACAGAAGGTCTAGCCTTGATAAAGTGGAATGGTAGAACAGGACTCATGCAACTGAACAATTGGGATAAGGCTTAGATGACAACTACGATGATGATATTAAAAGGCCATTGATCAAAAGGTTAGTATTTGTCAAATGGTGTGATGTCTTCATGGTAGCCACAAAATGTGTGCTAGACCTAATGAAAAGTCTGCATCAATAGATTAGACTGTCCAAGTGTTCCAATGCAACTACGAGCACTATAGCTTATAGTGCTCTGAGAGCAACAAAGCATCTCTCCTTAGAATATAATATCTCAATCACACCATCATAGCCTTGTCGCAGTTATTCGGGTCGGCTTTACAAATGGTATTTGCCAAAAATTCCACAACTAGCATCATGAAATTATATTCAATTTAAAATAAAAAAATTATATAAATACAATGATCATGTATTAACGAAATTTCACTAGGAGCTCTTTTCTCTGCAAGAAACCAAAGAAATTCCATGGAGAGGTAAAGGGAGGCATGAGCCCTTACAAACAAATGGGCGCCAACGTTTACATATGATCGACCCAGTCATTTTGTAACTTTGATTGATTATTTGAGGCTTTGGGCTCTTAATATATCGAGCTCTTTTATGTTTTCTAAATTCTCTGGATTTACACCAACTTCTATCTTGTCTTTGTCATCAGGACCAATGTGACAAATAGTGCCAAGATTTTGAAAATCTCGCAGAAATATCACAAAAAAATATGTTTTATCAGGAGATTTTGAAATATCGCTGAATTTTAAAATATCACTTTTTTTTTTTGCAATATTACCTTGATATTATCATGAAAAATAATAAAACCTTAAGGAGTTTGTCATCTAAATATTTTAAATTTATTTATTAATTTAGAATAAATATTTCTAAATATTTTATTTTCACCAACAAAAAACTCAAATTTTGAAAATCTTCCAAGAAATTTCCGGACCGAGAAATTGCCAAGAACAAGAATTGTCACAATTATCAGGAGAATGGTGTGATATTTCTCAAAGAGTTATCAAGAGACTAGTAGATTGTGGCTGCATTCAGTGTTTGGTTATTGCTTCCTAATTGGCAATCGGGCATACAACATAACACTCAGTAAGGCTTTTATATGTCTCCTGTCAGTTCTCACCAATGAGTGAGCTCTGAGTTTGAACACTCAGTTGCAAAGTGTTTAAGCTTTGGGTTTACAGAATGAATTTGGTAATATTTATCTTAATATGCAAAGAACTTGACATCATGAATACCAGTCTTCAAAAAAGCATGTAAATAATAGCCTTAAAGAAAAATTCAAATACCTGATTGCCCCAAGATGAATGGAAAGCTAGATTTCCCCTGCCTCCAAACTTTTAAGCTATAGATGCTTAAAGCCAGCAAAGCACCTCCGAAAAGAACACCAGTGGTTAGAGTAGTAGGATTTCTCGAGAAAAGAAATCCAACAAGCCCTCCGCTGAAAACAAACCCACCTGTCACAGAAGAAAATCCAACAATGATGTAGGAAGATGTCTCTCTCATTTAAAATTAACTTAACGCTATAATCTTAGTGATCTGAATCACTGATAGAGAATTAGACTATTATATGGTGAAAGTACATAGTAAAGATGTTGACATATGGGTAAAGGGAGGAAAAGGAAATAAACGTCAGCTATGTAAGTTAGAAAAAAACATGAACAAGCAAAAAAAAATACGAACCAAACTTTCCATTAATAAAATGACAGTATAAAAGCCACCTAGACTCCTAGAGTAATTAAAATACCTAAGTTTCTTTCAAGAATCAGCTCATGAATGGTCTCAACAGCAAAAGTACACTTTAAGGATATCATTGCGAGATGAAGGACAAGAGCATCAATTACCATAGAATTTATGGAATGATCAGAGAGCAAAAAGAATCTAAAAAATTATTGGAAGAGAATAGTTTCTAATAATAGACTATGTAATCAGCCTCTGTAATAGACTGTTAGATAGCGCTTGATTGTTATTAACTTACTAATAGTCTATAACGTTGTGCCTGTGGAGTTTCGTGATCTCATTGTGAGGCCCAACGCCAGATATAGGAGGGATGCATCAGGCTAGCAGCCAGTGTCAAACTTATGCCATAACTTTCATCATGAATCTGAACAATATGACATTCCAAAATAATGTGATGCACTGCATTGGAAGTGATGCCCTACAACAATGCCCAATTGCTATAAGTAGACAAGGGTTCCCACACCATTCTAGAAGCACGCAAACAAAGATGATAGTCCAGGAGAATATGATTCGTCTTGCCACATGAAATATAGGAATATTGACAGGTAAGAGTATGGAGTTAGTAGTTACGATGAAATAAAAGAGAGTTAACATAACATGTGTTTAAGAGACCAAGTGGAAAGGGGGCAAAACTAGAAAAAATTGATGGATATAAACTTTGGTATATAGGAAATGACAATAATAGAAATGGGGTAGGGATGGTGATAGATAAAGATTTAAAGGATAAAGTAGAAGATGTTAACAGAGTAAGTGATAGGACTTTATTAATAGAATTTGCATTAACAAAGGAGGTAATCAATGTTATTAGTGCATATGTGCCAGAGGCAAGGTAAGAAATGAAGATGTGCCTCTCGAGTTTTATGTGATCGTTGTGCACCACTCACTACTCAAAACTGAAAAGGAAAGTTTATAGGATATTTATAAGACCAGCAATGCTTTATGGGACAGAATGTTGGGCAGTTAAAGAACAACATGTTCATAGGATGAGTGTGACTAAAATGAGAATGTTAAGATGGATAAGTGACAAGATGAGGAAGGATAGAATTAGAAATGAATGCATTTGAGGGAACTTAGTAGTACCAATAGGCAATAGGTAATAACATGAGGGAAAGCAGACTTAAATGGCTTGGTAAGGTGCAATAGAGACCAAGAACCATGCCCATTAAAAGGAGTAAGTTGGTACAAGTTGAAGGCCCTAAAAGGGCAAGGAGAAGGCACAAAAGGACATGGATGGTGGTAGTAAGAAAAGACTTGTTGACCTATGGTCCAACTGAAGATCTAGCCCTCGGAATAGCAGAGCAGGATTCATGGAGGCAACCCCAATCAATTGGTATAAGGCTTGGATGATGATGATGATGACTCTCTGTATGTATATATATACATCAGAGAGAGAGAGAGAGAGAGAGAGAGAGAGAGAGAGAGATTTGATATCAGCAAAACAAGAATCATTAAAAGAGAAGGCAATATACAAATCAGTACATAGATATGAGAACGAGAATGTTTAACATGTTTGTCGGTCTGATACTGCTAAAATCAAAATCGTGAACTTGATCAAGTTTGAGAAGAGACTGCATCAATTAATAAGCCTCTGCAGCTTTGTAGAACATATATTAATTAATTCATGGAAGTTTGAATTTGGTGCTAATGCGGAATACTCACCAAAGAGAATTCCAAAACAGAAATCATGTATCTTTGCAGCTCTTTTCTGTTGGACGCTACCCTCCACAGGTGCCGATGCACCTGTCCCTAAATTTCCACCAACCTGTTCTGCAATGGGATATGAATTCCCTGCCCCTTGCATGTGTTGGGTTGGTTTGTCAGCTGTATAACTTAAGGTAGTCTTAACCTCTGAACCAGGACTTTCCTCACTACTTCCTTCAATGCGCATGGTAATTGACAACTGGACAATAAAGAAATCAGATAACCAGTTAGCAAACTTATTGACCTGCTACCATAATCATCATCAAGGAATTAGTTGCTGCCAAAGAACAAGATAGGTCAAGTTCAAAGTATGCGAGAATACTAGAGTCACAAAGCTTCACTTTGACTATATCCAAAGGTGTTAGACAAAAAAGATCAAGCACTTCAAGTCATTCTCCACATTAAAAATATTAACACAATATGTAGAATACAAAGGTACCTGATAAAGGAAATGCATAATTTAATACACAGTGTAAGTGTTGGAGTATCAATAAAAAATCATACCTCAAAGAACATAAGATTTGTGAAATTATGAATTGAAAAGCTGACATCATCAAGTATTTGACTTTATGGAAATGTGTATGTGGAAATGATTATCATAATTTCTAGAAAAACAAATCTTCTGACCTCGACCCTGACCTCTTTATATAGACACAGGGAATGGGCCGTTTTCATCAGGTACTCATTTATGAATGGTCAGACGATTTTTACCGTTTCTGATTGCAATGATGGGCCTGGCCATAATGTAAGACACATTTCTCATGGTGGAAACAGTCTAGTCTTAGCAGGCCTCATACAGTTATACATTAAAGCGAAATTGAATTAAAAAAATAAAAAAATAAAAAAAACTTAATTAAAAAGAATGCAAAACCATGCCCATCAGGACCCCTATAAGGGGTCCAGATCAAGCCATCTGGTCAAATTTTTGAAGCGCTATAAAGACTAAGTCTCACCCAAAATTCATCACCTTGATTCCCCTCGAATGGTCATATTTTTGAAATGTTATAAATGCAAGCCAGCCCCTCCACCACCCAGAATACCCAAGCACAGTTTCTGAATTACTTAGAATCACTTTCCCAGTACCCAAACTCAATAGCTAGAATCTTTCTTCAAGAATCTATTTCCTGGAAACACTTTTTCTCCACCTTTTTAGATTCCAAAGAACCAAGATGCAATTAGAAACTGGGTATGCAAACAGTCATAATTGCATATCGGATGGAGATGCATTGATATGGAAAATTTTCACTTGCCTCATAGTGTGTGATGGAATCGACTAGGGAAGAGACGGACATAGCAGTAAGAGCATGGTATACTTGATGAGGAATGCAAAATGCACTCTTTTGGCACTTGACTTTGCAGTAGCAACATGGCATGCGTGTGCAAGATCCAACTCGCTCACCAAGCAAGCCCCACCACATCACAAGCCTTTACTGGCAAATCAGCTCAATCTGATCATCTGGCTGACCCAACACGGCAACACGTACAACAGAGATGGACGATTAGGACTTATCATCAGTAGACCACTCCACATTCAATGTAAACAAGTAAATGGTGCACTGATTGGATTGGCCCTATCTTTTAGACAAGGCATCTATAGGTGGGGACCGCTTGATGAGTGCCTTGGATCTTGCACGTGTGCCACATTGGCACATGTGGGAGGCGAGAGTGCCGGAAAATTACACTCCCTCAAGAGCTTTCTGTGGAAATCTACAGTTCTTGAAAACAAGGAAGTCGCTTCTCCATGAATTTTCTTTCGGTAGATTTGCCCATTTCTGCTTTCCTTGCAAAAGCCAAGCATTTCGATTCCATGGAAATAATCACATTTTCATATCACATGTATGAATTGAACTATGAAAATACTGAATATATGAAATTTGCTGCGATACAAAGCTTCGGCAGATGAAATAAAGAAAGAGAAAGGGTGAAATGGGAAAGAGAGGAAATAAAGAGAAAAGGGGGATTGAAACTCACGTACGCGGGGTAGGGCAGTTGAGCTGCGGGCGTAGGATAGGGATCCGATCAGGGGCTTGAATTTGGAGCGCGATCCACCGTCGGAGAAGAGCTTTTTGCAATGGAAGCTCCGAATGATTTGAGAAGAAGAAGCTTCCATAGTCGCTGCTGCAGATTTTCTTCTTCTTCTTCTTCTTCTTCTTCTGTTAGGAGTTGCTTGTTTCTTTCTCCTTTTTCTGCACCTCCATTTCCATGTTTACGGGACTATTAAAATTGCACGTGCGATGCACGTGTGAGAATGATAGAAGTGAGCTCATACGGAACCTGTGACGTGCGTAACTTGAACCGGACCATCACAAGGATCCAACGGTTAATTGGCCACAGCCCAAAACATACACTAGCCGGACCATTGCCCACTCAATGTGTACAGTCGCCAAGTCAAACCACAATGTCTGAGACTGAAACAAATGTACAGCCTTGAAATTATCGGCATAGTTTTTATAACCATTGATTCGTTTCATAAAATAACTGTGGCCCATCTTATTGCAAATTGGTAAATATCATCACAAGATCAGCCCACATCTTCACATGATAAACTACGTCTAACAAGATTAGCTTAGATCCCAAGTTGTTTACTATAGTCAACTACAGCCTCTTCAGGTGTCAAAGTTTCTTCTTCTTTTTTTTGGTTTTTTTTTTTTTGTTAGCTCACACACTCCATTGTTGGTACACCCACCCACCCCTGTAGTCACGCCACAATGTTAGCCACCCCCTATTATGGGAATCGGTACCATAACCACAGTGTTGAAACGAGGCTATCTTCACTCAGTCTGCCACGTGAGGTGTGGACCTGGGTGTGTGTGTCAAAGTTAAGCATAGGTCAATAACTTCTATGGCAAGATCTATAGCTCAAGAGGTAGACTCAGCGAAGACAGCCTTGTCTCAACACTAAGGGTGTTTGTTGCACGGACTTAAATAGAGATTAAGGGGGGTTTGATGGGATGTGATTTGCAACCGATAATAACTATCATTATCAATAGATTATCGTGGAGTTTGTGAAATATCATGGAATTCACATTCATGTTTCGAATAGAGGAATATCTTGGCAACATATCCATCATTTAAGATATATGTTGACGTCACATGAGTTTTATGGGCCCCACCATGAAAACTGTAATGATCAAAATCTGGGAGAATAGAGAAGTGAAAGGAAGCTGACATGTTCAAGAATCATGAAGGTCAAAAGAGTCATGATTATTAAAGAATATGAATGATGAAATGCTTTGGAGGAAAAAATTTGGAGCACTTTGGACCATTTATGGAGACGATAATACTTTTTTTCTCAAAAAAACAGCAAATACTTGAAGGAAAAGAATACTTAAAAAGTTCATAGTTTGGAGTATTTTTTCTGTAGACAAAAAAATATCCTAGTATATGTATTGTGTAAGGAAGCAAAACAAACCATAAATTAGTTTTTCCTTTATAAGAGGATAGCAAAGTTTTTATTGAATTTCTTTTAAAGCCTTTTTTAGTCTCTTGGTTTCTCCAAGGAAGGTGTCCAAGGTGGTCAAAGTGCGGTCAGGTAGGGCTTTTCACCCAAGAGGGAGGACTTTATAGAAAGTGCTTCCTTCTGAATATGAATTATGATAAGGAGAAAAGTTAGACACGTGATCAAGAGTTTCTTTACCACTCAGGCTCTGGTAGAAAAAAATGGAGTTTCTTGTTGTACTGGTATATGATTTGGAAAGAGTTTGGAAGGGGGGAATTGGAGGAGGAAGTTGGTATGAGGGTGAAATTGCCACGCAGGACATGGAAACTAAAAACAAGAATTTTAGCTCTATTGGTCATCTGAGTGCTTCTAGAAAGGCGGAAATGGTGGTGTTATTAGAGACTTAGGGATGGCAAATGTGAAGCTTGTGGAGTGAGGAGGGCATAGAGTGAGAAATGTATAGAGATTTTAATGCAGAGGCATTTTCACACCAGGCTTGAGTGGGGTAGCTTGTGTGAAGCAGGGGCACACTCGGGGTGGGCGGTTCGTGTGAGGTGAGACCCATGTGAAGTGGGGCCTACAGAGGGTTTGGCAAGAGGCAAGACCCATGTGAAGTGGGGCCTGACTTGGGCTATGAGATAAATGGATTAATTCGCCCATACTTTATCAGTTCGAGCTTTTAGAACAAGTGGTTAGTTGTCCTCCGTCAAAAGAATTAATGTAGGGGCATTTTCACACCGAGCTTGAGTGGGGTAGCCTATGCGAAGCAGGGGCACACTCGGGGTGGGCTGCTCATGTGAGGCGAGCCTCACCTGTGTGAAGTGGGTGGCTACGTGTGAAGTGGGGCCCATGAAGGAGGGTTCGGCCGAGGGCCTGACTTGTGTGAAGCAGGAGCCTGAGCTATAAGATAAAATGATTGATTCACCATGCTCTATCAGTTCAAGCTTTTAGAGCAAATGGTTAGTTGTTCTGTGTCAAATTGGTATCAGAACAGGATGTCTCGTATTCGAGACTCCTCATCGGGGGTGATTAATGCAGGGGCATTTTCACAAGTGGCTCGAGTAGGGCAGCCTGTGTGAGGCAGAACCCATGTGAAGTGGGGCCCACGAAGGAAGGTTCGGCCGAGAGCTTGGCCTATGTGAAGCAGGAGCCCAAGCTATGAGATAAAGGGATTTATTCGCCATGCTGCTCCTGAGCTATGAGATAAAGGGATTTATTCGCCATGCTTTATTAGTTCGAGCTTTTAGAGCAAGTGGTTAGTCATCCTACGTCAGATTTGGAGGGGGGAGAGGCAAAGGAAAAAGGGGGGCTACCCGGAAGGTGCATGTAACACACACACACACACAGAGAGAGAGAGAGAGAAGGTAATGGTGGGTGACCCATCCTAACAATTTCTCTTGCAGTGGCCTACTCGAGTCCCTAATCCACCTAACTCTTTACTGACATCCTAACATGAGCCGACGCAACATACGTACATAGTGGATATTACAAAGTCATCTAGGTGCACTCCACGAAGCTTGTCTCTTTAGTGGATATTACAAAGTCTCCCTAACTAGGCACTTAGAGGAGAGATCAATGCTGGCTATATGCATTAAAAGAAGTGAAAGGAAGTGGGTGCAATATGTGCCGTCCCTTGTGCGGTAAAATCTCAATCATTCCCTGCCAAGCAGCTACTTTTTTTTGGACAAATTTACCCTCTCTTAACCAATGTTGCGAAGACTAATTGCAAGGTTAAAATGTCCAAAGATGTTGGTGTTATATACAGTAGAGATGATAAGGAAGACGCCAATATTGTGTTTTTGGGACCCAAAGGTATGGGAGGCTGTAACAAAGAATACATCCCAACAATAAGAGGACTCAACACTTTTAGAAAATATTGTCTGGACTGGTAATGCTGGAAGCAAATCCATGGAATTCTATCAGGTGGGCTTCTTGACTTCATCTCAAAATCTGGGACTACGTGGATTGGCTTCCTATGTTACTGAAATTGCATAGTTATTTCAAACTTTGAATGTTTCTTTCCATCATGTATCAATGTCAAGGGAAGCTAATGAGTTGGCTGATTCATTCGCCAAGGAGGGAGTGACTAGATATGCATTAAGTTTTGCATTGTCTTTTCCCTTCCAAGGGTGCATTTGGTTGCACCAGATATCATGAAGTGCAACCAAAGACACCTTGGGTTTCGGACCATTATTGCAATTCACGCAGACCCACATAGTGTGTATGCGCATGCTGATGGGTTTCTCCCAGGACTGCATGACTCCCCACGGACATGATGCCAAGACATTCGAGGTAAAATTTGCCCAATACAAATGTAAAGCTCTCCCAATTTCCTTCATTTTGAAATTCCCAAATTCTATTTTTCTGTTTAACCGGCAATGGTGGCGTGAGGAAAGGATGCCGAACCATTCAGAATAACCAATACGATGGTTGGAGTTCATGTTCAAATCATGTCTGATTCCACGAATCTGCCTATGGGCAGTAGTGACACCGCTCTACAAACAAGACCTGTGTATGCTCTCATTTGAGTAATCTCTCATCTTGTACATATCCTAAGAAAATAGTGATATATGCAACACACCCACCCTGTTAGTTGCGCAACACACCCACACGGTTAGTCACACGATGCACCCACCCACCAGTGGGGTTACTGTGTCTCCTTAGCACTCGAACCTGAGACCTGTTGTTGAAACGCCTAGGTGTCTTCCAGCTGAGCTAGCAGGCCAGACACATAGTTGGCAGATAGCTTGCATATAAATAAAATTTGGGAAGTTAGGTTCTTCAACTGTTATGCATATGTTCATGTTTACATGTTTATTGACATCATTCAATGGAATCACCTTTTTTGTATTTGTATTTGTTTTCTTTCAGCAAAGTTGAGCCACATGGTTCGGTTTTCCTTGAAAGTTCCAATTCCACTCCATTTCTGAGGTGGAACTCTCTTTCAGCTTTTGAAATGTTGCAGATGCATTTTTCTTTAGACCTGAGCCCGGCCCATTGACACCCCTACAGGCTACAAATTCACATAAAGGCTGTTTTAGCTTCCCCGAAACCAAGGTGAAGAAAGAATGAGTTGCATAAAATTTATGGAGACCACCGTGGTGTATTTATCTCATCCACGCTGTCCATCTGTTTTATCAGCTCATTTTAGGGCATGAACCAAAAAAATAGGCAAATCCAAACTGCATGTGGACCACACCAAAGGCTATAGTGGAAACTGAATGCTTAGCATTGGAAACTTTGTTGGGGCCAAAAAGTTTTGGATAAAAATGATGTTTATGTTTTTTGGTTCATCCATGTCTTTGTGATGGTATGAACAGGTTGGCTGATAGATAAACATCACTGTGGGCTCTATATGAATTTCTACTTTTAACAGTGGAGATCATCATCCCATTTGTTTCCCGTGGTGTGGTCCACTTTTGCTCACGACCTGCCTTATTTTTGGGCTCATGCCCTAAAGGTTCATGCCCTAAAAGAAGCAGTTAAAATGGATGAACGAAATGGATCAGACAAATATATCATGATGGTATCACGTCAATGCAACTCACTTACGGAAGTTTAATTACTTCGTATTTTCTTCCCAATCCAAACACAAAATGAGTACTAAATTTTGTGAGCTTATAATTGGTGGTAATTTATACGTTTAAGAGCATCAAATTTATAGAAAATACAAACATGAAAGTCACCTTTTCTTTTATTTAAATCAAAAGAGAATTATTTGATTCCATTTTAAGAGCCGTTTGGATGGAGGTAAATGGAGGGAATTGGAAGTAATTAAAGTAAATGGAATTTGAGGTGTGTTTAAATGAAAGTAAATGTATGTAAATGAAATGAGAGTAAATGAGTATGTAAATGAAATCCTTTATTTAAGAGAGGATTTGAAAGGAAATGAAGTGAAATACCTTTTTGGGCTCTCTTCCAGAGTTGCACAAGTAAGCAAAGATGCTGCTACATAGATATCCACCACACACGTGGCATGCTAATGATACTTTTAAACAATTTAATTATTAACTACATCACTAAAATCATACTAATAGAATAACTCAAACTATCCAAAGGTTGGCCATCTAAATGGATGGCTAAAAAACATTGACGAGTTACTTATTTGCGAACAATATGTTTGTGGCACGCCTAAGGCTTTAATTCTTTCATTTTTAGATAAAGTACATATTTTAATGGGCTTATTACAACCATTCCAATAAATACAATATATTAGCACTAATTTGAGATATTACATATATTCTTTTGAATATATTGAAAATTTTTAATACTTTCCATGTCATCCCATCTACTTCCATACAAATAATTTTTTTAATTCCAATTGTAATTCATTCATTTACCTTACCTTCGTTTACAAGCTTCCAAACCAGACCTTAAATAAATTATTGTTGATTGCTACAGCTGCCACACCTACCGGCATGTCATTACCATTTTTCTGTCTTTCTTGTGCATTCCAGACCAGCACAATCATTGAGGCTGGTGAATATCAAATTGACAATTACACATATGGCAAAGCCTGAAATGATTGAAAAAAAAAAAAGGAGAAATAATACGTGGAAATGCAATCTTTTCAATTACAACAGATTCAAACATCCCATACTAGTGGGACGCGGTCACGCGGATTAGCTGCTGACAGTTTGATTAGCTATCTCACCAACTTCTGTGGGACCCACCGTGATGTATGTGTTGTATTATGTGTTGTATCCACACTGAAATTTTAGGGTATTATTGAAATAATGGGACAGATCCAAAGCTCAAGTGGACCCCACCAAAGAAAACAGTGGGGACAGTAATGCCACGGTTCAAACCTTCCTAGGACATACTATGATGTTTATTTGAGATACAACCTGTTCATAAGTTCACAAAGACATGAAGGAAGGGAAAACAAAAGTATATGCTTGATCGAAAACTTGTGGCCGCAAGAAGTTTTTAATGATAGGAGATCAATCCCCACTGTTTTCTTTGGTGGGTCCACTTGAGCTTTGGATATGTCTTATTTTTTATCTCATACTTTAAAATGTTCTCTCCAAGTGGATGGACGGTGTGGATAGAACACATACATCAGGGTGGGCCCCACAGAAGTTGGTGACGTCACTTCAGTAGCGAGATAGCTGCTCAACCTGTCAGTAGCTAATCCCCGTCTGGTAACGCCCTTTCCATATTTGCCGCAATCGGAGCCGGACGTATGATTGTATAACACGTGGCCCCTACAGCCGTTGGATCCAGGACAATGTTTCAATGATCCAAACCGTTCTTGCGATTGCTTTTACCATAGATGAGGGATAGAAGGAAAATGAAAAAAAAAAAAAAAAACTATGATCACTGAACTCTTTCTCGTTAAATATGGACCATTTACTTAGTCGTCGTTTTGTGAACCATTGATCGACACCCAGCCCAGATCGGACGGATATAATCCTAACGCATCCTGTAACAATACGTGGATGCATACACTGCGGGAAACATCCCACTCCACACTACAGACCGCTTTTGTCGTCTCAAAAGTGTACAGTATGCACCCGTCCTTTTACAATTCGAGGAGTCGAGAAACGAATTTGACAATAGCAGCTTGTATGGTAATGTTATATATCTCTCCTTCAGTTACCAAATTGAAAGGATAAAATGTGAATCTTGACCGTACAATCAATCTATTCTGTCACCGATGGACCATCTCTAGAAAATTCGTCTAAAAATATTGTTTATAACATCACATTTATACCCTTCAATTGAAGGGTGAGAATAAAAAATTCAACGGATGAAATTCAGATAGAGAAGTTTGTAGAAAATGATGGTGGAATTGCCCTACTAGTGTGGTTTTTGAAACGTGGGCCATTAAGGTGGACAGTCCTGATCCACCATCTACAATTTCAGGTGGACAGATGACTGGATGGGTAGTATTGTCCTGTTAATGCGGTATTTCAGCCACACGTTCAGTCGTCCATGCCAAATCTCTCGTTTGCTTTTTCTGCTACCGTTTAAAACGCACATCAATCTCAAGCTGTCTTCACATCTACTAGCCTAATCAGTAACCACTTCTACACACTTCCACACGCATCCTTTCCACACGAACGGTCGCCCGTGCTCACCTGAAAATGCGTGCGATATCTGACGATTTCATAAAGTGGGTCCACTGCTCAGATGGATATGAAATCGATTGCGTGCTGAGTACTCACAGTAACCGAGTAAATTCTGTTGGGCCCACCGTGAATGTATGTAGTTTATCCACGCCTTCCATCTGTTTTCACAGCTCATTTTAGCGGTTGAGCCCAAAATTGAATCATATCCAAATCTCAAGTGAATCACACCGCAGGAAACAGTGAGAATAATGATTTCCACCATTAAAACCTTGCTAGGGTCCACATTGATGTTTATTAGTCATCCAACCTGTTCATAAGATCACACAGACATGGATAAAAGGAAAATACAAATATCAGGTTGATCCAAAACTTATGTGTTCCCCCATTAAATTTTCAACGGTAGAATTCAATTCACACTGTTTCCTGTGGTGTGTCCCACTTGAGAATTGGATATGCTTCATTTTTTGGATCTAACCATAAAATTATCTGATAAAATGGATGGACGGATTGGATAAAATAAATAAATCATGGTGGACCCCACAGAGTTTACTCGGCGCGCTAAGCGTACCGAGTTACTCAGTATGCGATCCGCTTCCTTGTTATGCGAAAACCAGGTTGGTCCACTCATCAGATTCGGAATCTCTTTATCAAAGGAATGGCCAGTTTTAATTAGCCAATGGTCGAAATTCAACGTACGCGTTCCTGATAAGTGGTGATAGGGTCATCTTCAATGTGGGGCCCACCTAATTCGGATGCCCCACGCAGTCTGCCACGTGTGCTGCGAGTTCAGGGGCAGGTGACATGTGGGGCTCGAAAGTTCTCCTCTTGATTTCCCTCTTGAATCAAAACTCCACATTCGGTACTTTTTCTCTGCCTTTCTGAAAAAGCCTTCTGCCTTTCCGAAAGCCTTTTCCTTCCATTCCCATATTGGGTTTTCTGCAATCTCCATTTTCCTCCATTGGGTTTTCTTTGATCGATGAAATCTTGTCTGTGCTGTGAGGATTCCAGTTGAACACAAAGATGGCTTCTCTTGGGTCTCTTCCTTTCGCCGTCGAGACGGCCATGGAGAAATCTCTTCTTCTTCCCACCAGAAGCTGTCTTCAGGATAGATTTACTTTCTTCGCGCTTTGGCGAAGGAATTCTCTCGATTCGGGTTTTAATCGTTGCAAGTTCGGGTTTCGGAAGGTGGCCGATGGCGATATATATGCTGGTTTTGTTTTAGATGGCAGGAAATTGATAGAAGGGTCTTGTGGGAGGAAGCTTTGGAGAAGACAGGGTATGAGAGCGGCTGGTGTAAGTGATGCGGAGGGAGGTGGTGACGATGATAGTGATGCGGATGCCGCAATTCAGGAGACGGTCGAGAGTAAGAAGAAGGTTCTAGCAATGGAGAAGGACCAACTTCAACAGGCATTTTCTTTTCTTTCCCTTTTCTTTCTTTATTTCTATTTGATCCGAATATATCCTGCCAAATATCCTGCCAAATAGAAATTTGATGATGAAGAGTTGATCCACATCGCACTTGCGAGATCCGGGCCGTTCAACAGATATGACCCACCAGTAGAAATGGCGTGGCCTGAAAAATTGCTAGTCTGCTCATCATATGTGCCGCATTATCCCCCATTACCTCTTCAATCTAAATTCATTGCTACCATGACATCGGTTCTTTAGAAATTTCATCCGGGTACCTGGTGTTTGTCTGATTTGAAACCGTAGCTGTGTTGGACTTTTGATCCCGAGAGTGGTTATTTCTAAGATCAGTAGTTTTTATCTCTCAATTTATGTTGCTTCATTTTTCCCCCCCAAATTGGCCATTTACGTTGCTGCATTACTTTCTTGTGAATTTGTAATTTCATCAATGACATTACCAATTGAAGGAATTCTTTTTTTGAAAGGTCAAGGACACCACACTGTCTCTACTGATTGAAGGATAGTAGGAGATCAGTTTATTTAATTCATAAGATTATCATGTGTGAAGCAGTTACTTAGTTAAGACGTTTGCTCGGATACACTTATCCTTTCAATCTGGGCCATGTTCCAATGGTCCTAACCGTTTATATGACAAGTCTCACTTTGTATGGTGGAAAGACAACAAATGAAAGCTTTCAGTTGGATAATTTCAACCATTTGGTAATTTCACTCCTTTGTTTTGAATATGAATAGTTCCTATAACATTTGTTTAATCAATGGGAAATTGAAGGGGTCAACTTTCGAAAGTTTTTTTCAGGGCAAATTTGAATGTAATGGAATGGGTGCAAGCAACTAATATTTTAGGCTCTGATCAAATTCCTGTTTGTTGGTCTGAGTTGTAATGGGTCTTTTGTTTGTATTTTTATTTTTGCTGATTTTTGTATTCGTTGGCTTCAGCCGTGTTTTTATAAATTATCACTTCAAGAGAAAAAAAAAAAAAAAAAAAAACCCAAATCAAACGGCTAGATTCCCTTTGTATCTTATTGTAATACGTCGGGATGTATTCCTCTTGAGGTAATATGAAAATAATGTGGCGGAGAAAGGAAAATGACAGGAAGAACAAGATGATGACTTCTCACTTCTAAGAAGGGGAAATGGATGTATAATGTCGAAGGCCAAAAACAGCATCTCCAACAGTGACCCTCTTTCTCCCATTAGAATATTGAATCACTATTAATTCTGTTATTATTCCAGTCTCCTTGTACTAATTTATATTGACATGTTATGCTTCAACTGCCTCATTCCTGCGCAGATTGCGAAAATGAAGCAACTTGTGTCATCCGTAAAGAATAGCATTGCCAGCACAGAAGAGGAGTCAGTTTCTTATAGTGGGAGTGCTGTTTCTATCCCGAATCTAGATTTTCCTTTGACTGATGAAGAACTCGGTAGGAAATGTAGAAGTGGGTTTCTTTCTGACAGTTATGTGCCCTCGCGTGACCTTGAAACTTCAGTAACTTTGTCTGTTGCCATTAGTCTAGATTTTGATGCTGAAGAGGAGGAGCCTAGGAAAAGCTACTCACTTGAGAAAGCTTCCTCAGCTGTAGATTCTCTTGAGGAGTTCCAAGAAACAGCTCAGTCAACAACACCATCATTGCTCCCTAGAACTTCTGAAACTTACTGTCCAAAAGAAGAAAAGATTGAGGAGCCAACAGAAACAAATACAAAGGGTGTCAGTAGTGAACTTGATGTGGCTCCTGAGGCAGAAGTCAAAAAGCCGCCTCCTTTAGCTGGAGAGAATGTCATGAACATCATATTGGTAGCTGCAGAATGTGCTCCTTGGTCCAAAACAGGTATTTCCATTTTATCACGATCCCGCAATTGTATATACCTTAAGTAGCTCTCTTGTATAACTGGTTTTGCTTGCTACTTTCTTTAGTTCCATTTATGGTTTTCTTCTATTCTGATTTATTCTTATGTTGCTTAGGTCATTGTACCAAAGTTACCTGTTTGAATGCGATATAGTCACTGATTGGTGGTGAGTTCTCTTAGGTGGGCTTGGAGATGTTGCTGGAGCATTACCAAAGGCTTTGGCTAGGCGTGGGCATAGGGTTATGGTAATGTGCCTTTAGCCCCGGGCTTAGGCCTTGTTTGTTAAACCTGAAGTCTGATGCTTGAATATGAAATCTGAATCCGAAGTCTGAATCTGAAGTTAGAAAACCTGTTTGGTAACTCTATGAAAGAAATGCTGACGTCTGAAAATTAAGTGTGGAATCTAAAGCAACCTGTTTGTTAACAAACATATGAAATATGTTAATTTGACATATTTGCTCGTCTCCCATTTGGAAATATTTTACATTATAAAGAGTTTATTTTTTATTAAATTAAAATAAAACCATTAAGCTAATATCCCTTTAATTTAAATAAACTAAAGTATCCAATAGAAAATTAAAATTTAATTGTCAATAAAAATAGAGCAAGAACAAAAAAAAATCAAAGCTTACGTGGACCACACCACAGAAAGTAGTGAGACAATGGCGCCCACCATTGAAACCTTCCTAGGGCTCACCAGGATGTTTAGTTGCCATCCAACCTGTTCATGAGGTCACATAGACATGGATGAAGGGAAAACACAAATATCAGCATCATCCAAAGCTATTATGGACTGCAAGAAGTTTTCAATGGCAAATGTTTCAATCCCCACTGCTTTTGTGGTGTGGTGGGCATTTAATCCAAAACTTAATCTAAAACATTTCCTCTTTATACAAAACTTCTGTGGCCCCCAAGAAGTTTTCAGTGGTGGGCATTTAACCCCTACTATTTCCTGTGGTGTAGTCCAGATGAACATTCAATTTGCCTCCTTTTTGGGCTCATGCCCTTAAATGATCTTTCAAAATGGATGGACGGCTTTGATAAAACACCTATATCATGGTGGGCCCCACAGAGCCCATGGCAGGACTGCCCGTCTCTAGCCAAGTCTTGGTGGCGTAGTACCCAATCCCCGCCCGATTTGACAACTCACAAATTGCTGAATTTCTCTCTCTCGGTGGTCTATGTGCTACACAACACATCTCATTTAACGTGTGGAACTTCTGTGGGCCCCATCATGATGTATGTATCAGATCTACACCGTCCATCCATTTTTCCATACCATTTTAGGGCTTTAGTAAAAAAAAAAACGAGGTATATCGAAGGCTCAAGTGGGCCACACTATAGGAAATAGTGGGAATTGAGCGCCTACTATTGGAAACTTCCTGGGGCCATAGAAGGCTCTGATCAAGCTGATATCTATGTTTTCCCTTCATCCAGGTCTGTGTGATGTAAACAACAGGTTGGATGTTAAATAAACATTATAGTGGGCCCTAGGAAGTTTTTAATGGTGGGCATTCAATCACAACTGTTTTCTTGTGGTGTGGTCCACTTTAGATTTGGATCTATCTCATTTTTGGATCATGCGATAAAATGATCTGGAAAAATAGATGGGCGGCATGGATAAAACCCATGCAAATGGATAAAACCCATGCATCATGGTGGAGCCCCCAGAGCACTGTCTAGTATCTACCTCGCACCTGGTAGTGTCAGTAGGCAATCCGCGTTTGGCTCCGGTATCCACCGTTGCTGCGCCCCAACAGTTGGAGATGGACAGTCCTGTCAAGGGCTATGTGGGCCTCCCATGATGTATATGTTTAATCCACATCGTCCATCCATTTTCCCGTACCATTTTAGAGCATAAGAAAAAAATAAGGCAGATATAAGGCTCAAGTGGTCCACGCTATAGGAAACAATGGGAATTAGGTGGAATTAGGCGCCTACCATTGAAAACCTCTTGGGGCCACAGAAGACTCTAATCAATTGTGTTTTCCTTTCATTCAGGTATGTGTGACCTTATGAAGAGGTTAGATGGCAAATAAACCTCACAGTGGACCCTAGGAAGTTTCGATCGTAGTCATTCAATTCATCCTGCCTTTTGTGGTGTGGTCCACTTGAGCTTTGGATTTGCCTCATTTTTTGGGCTCATGCTCTAGAATGGTCTGGAAAAGTTGATGGATAGTGTGGATCTATCACATAAATCTTGGAATGAGGCCAAAGAAGTTTTACACTTAAAAGTTGGGTTGTGTATTACGCAATTTATTTGAGAAAAAAAAAATCTCACGTGCATAAGGCAATTGGAAGTAAAATTTATTTATTTTTTTTAGAAGAATCCACGGAGCGCATTCTATATTCACCATTACGCCAGACATCCTTCGCCGAAAAAAATCAGGAAAAATCATGGAGCGCTTTCTTGGTTCGGCGTTAACAAACAACACTTAATGTGGAGAGTTTTTTGGATTTCTCACATTCATTGATTTTTTTCAACAGTAACAAACAGGCCCTTAGTGGGTCTTTTGAAAAAGTAAAGAAGAATTCTCTTCCCCAGCTGAACATGCCTGTTCAGAAAGAATCTGGCCCAAATGGTTGGTCCAAAGGCCAAATTTGTAGTTCCAGCATTGGGGTTGTGCCATTCTGATCCTTTTTTAGTTACCATTAAAACTAGAGTGAGTAACAGCTGATGAAGTCCTAAGAAATTAAACTCACTTTTTTTTGGCGGGGCGCTTTTGCCTTTTAGGTTGTGGCACCACGGTATGGGGAGTATCGCGAAGCCCAAAGACTGGGAGAATACAGAAGGTATAAGGTGGATGGGCAGGTATGTAGCTGGGTGACACCATAACTACAACATGACTTCTATTCGAATATTTCTGAATACCTTCTACTTGATTGTGGTTGCATGGCACTTTATCATGCAGGATCATGAAGTTGCTTATTTCCATGCTTACATTGATGGTGTCGATTTTGTTTTTATCGATAGCCCTGTGTTTCGCCACCGTGAAAATAATATCTATGGTGGAGAACGACCGGTACATTCTCAATCACCCAGGTTCTAGCCATGCATTTTTCTTTCTGTGGAATCCAGACACGCATTTTGTATGTTACTACTTTGCTGTACTTAGAATGGGTTTATCAATTAAATCATTGTGCATCCTTTTCTTTTCATTAGCGGTTTTGTATTTGAGATGGTGTTACCAGCTCGGCCTTCTTGATTTTTACTGGATGCAGGACATACTAAAGCGCATGATTTTGTTCTGCAAGGCGGCTGTTGAGGTATGGTTTCAGACCCAATTGTCACAAAACATGAATAGAAATGGTAGCATGTACCAAAAGTATTATGATGGAGAAGTTATTGGGTCGTGATGCATCAGGAGGTATAGTTTCCTGATGCACCAGCACTTGCAAGTGCGCTGCATGGTTTGGTGATCCAGACCGTTGCTCTAATGGCCCCTTTGCAGATTAGGGAGCCCCAAAGTCAAAACTTTCCCAGGTCAGAAGATCCTGAACCTCTTATCAATGGCCTACGAGTAGATAATTAAGGAGAAAAAAGAGCAGTAACTCGGAAAAATTGGCCAAAGATCTGACTGCTAGGACCTTCCACTTGGGGATGTTTTTTCAAGCATCTCTCAAACACCTTAGGTCCAATCAGTCCTGATGTGTTAGGACTGTATACTTTCTCATCGTAATGTTGAATCATGACAATGTGAAATTTACTGTCATTATGAGCCTCTTATAGTTTCTTCACTACCACAAGAGCAAGTTGTATAGCATTATCACGTGATTGCTTTGATATTCACGAGTGTGTATATTCTTGGATGAGGATTGATGCTATTTGAAATGTTTGCTAAATCCAATCAGAAGTTTTGTTCTGTGCGAGGGATGTGCCTGTTGCAATTCAATGAGTTTACTTTGCATCTACCTACTGCCATCTAAAGCAGACAGGCTAGTGTTTTTCAGGTTCCTTGGCATGTTCCCTGCGGTGGTTTCTGCTATGGAGATGGGAACCTGGTTTTCATTGCGAATGATTGGCACACTGCGCTGTTGCCAGTTTATCTCAAAGCATACTATCGTGACAATGGAATAATGATATATACCCGGTCTGTTCTTGTGATTCACAACATTGCACACCAGGTTTGTTTGTTTCTAAGCTTCAACTGGTTTGGATTCTTACTGTAAACTTAGTCACTAGAAAACATGCTGGAGTGAACTTAGTCTACTAAAAATGACTAGGCTCTGATCATACTTTGATTTTATAAAAGATCCATGAACTTGATAATTGCATTGAATTCTTTCTTTTTTAAGAAAGTTGGTGGTTTTTCCATAAATTTGGTTGAGTCGTACTTGGAAAATGGTGCTAGTGGAGTCTTATGTGCTTCAAACATTGGTTTTAGCTTGCCAAGACATAATCATTATCACCTAGACCTTTCTAACATTAATTCCTGTAATTGTTCAACTTAGACTAAATGAGATTTGAATCTGAGTCAACCCAAAATTCAGTTGGAATGCTTGATCAAGTTTTTCACCCATTTATTGGACCTGATGCTGACTCAAGAAGTCTTTTGAGAACTTGATCAAACATTGGAACCTCTGAATTACTCTGATTGTATGTGCTTGCGCAAAGTATTTCCCCTGTTCATAGGCACGTACATGGTGAGTTGGGCTATCATTTGGATTCGCCTTAAGCCAAATACCAATTACCAAGACAAAAGCATTGGTGGCCATTCAATTAGCGGCCTGCAAATGGACAATTAAAAAAAAAATCTGAGCATAAAATGAGTCAACTATCCTTATTCAAAAGGCATTACTCACAATGTGCGGATAGTTAGGGTCGTCCAATTACTGCAGTTTTTGGGCTGTTGGCCATCTTCGTGATGTCCCACCAGATCAGTGGTCCTAATAGCCACAAGCATGCCTCATGGAAATTACATGAAGCATGTATTGCAGTAGCAATTCTCTCCGTTTATAAGAGCATCATGTATAAGAAACTTTATCTTTATATAAATATGAATACTGTGGAAGACTGGAAGTATATAAAAATTAAGCATCTAGAAAACAAGTAAGAAGATAGACTCGGGTTTTGTCCCACTAGCAGTGTCTGTGATGGAAAGTTTTTAAAAAGGAGTGTCCTTTTTACATGTGTCTTGCATCTGAGCTAAAGCTTTGAGCCAGGAATCCTTTTTCCTGTTTATGCTAATCTAGATTTCTCATCCAGGGACGGGGTCCAGTGGACGATTTTGCTTTTGTGGGCTTGCCAGATCACTACAAGAACCTTTTCACATTGGATGATCCGGTCGGGGGTGAACATTTCAATATCTTTGCAGCGGGCCTGAAAACTGCTGACCGTGTGGTCACTGTTAGCCATGGTTATGCCTGGGAGCTGAAAACATTAGAAGGCGGTTGGGGTCTGAATGGGATCATTAACGAGAGCGAGTGGAAAATGAAGGGTATTGTCAATGGGATCGATACAGAAGAATGGAACCCAAAACTGGATACCCACCTAACATCTGATGGCTACACCAATTACTCTCTGGAGACTCTTCAAACCGGAAAGCCCAAATGCAAAGCAGCTCTCCAGAAAGAGCTTGGTCTGCCAGTCCGGCATGATGTTCCTCTGATTGGCTTTATTGGGAGGCTGGACCACCAAAAAGGTGTTGACCTCATTGCTGAGGCCATCCCTTGGATGGTCAGTCAGGATGTGCAGTTGGTTTTGTTGGGAACCGGAAGACCGGATCTCGAAGAAATGCTTAGGCGATTCGAGAGTCAAAACCAGGACAAGGTGAGGGGATGGGTTGGTTTCTCTGTGAAAATGGCTCATCGCATAACAGCAGGTGCAGACATTCTACTGATGCCATCAAGATTCGAGCCTTGTGGACTGAACCAGCTCTATGCAATGAATTATGGGACTGTTCCCGTCGTTCATGCTGTTGGTGGATTGAGAGACACTGTGCAGCAGTTTGATCCATTTAAGGAGTCTGGACTTGGATGGATGTTCGATAGGGCGGAAGCAAATAGGCTGATAGATGCACTCTGGAACTGCTTGCTCACATATAGAGAATACAAGAGCAGTTGGGAGGGGCTCCAGAGACGCGGGATGATGCAAGATCTCAGCTGGGACAATGCTGCTCAGCATTATGAGGAAGTCCTTGTGGCTGCTAAGTATCAATGGTGATATTTGGAATGTCAGAGACATCAGTTGGTTCAACTTCGAGGATCTTGATTCTCAGAAATCAGAATATCATCATGCAGCTGTTTATCTTTAATGCTTAAAATGTCCAACGGAGCGAGGAGAGGGAGCTGCCAACACCTATTTCCTGGTGTAAATTTTTAGCACTTTGTTTTACTCATTCTTTATTTCTGTTTTTATAGGTTCATAAAGCAAATGCATCTCCACTGCCAGGATGGTTGCCGCTTAAGTTAGGAGTAGTCTACCACTGGTATATATTGTTGAGCTCCTCTCTTCTTCTTCTTCTTTTTTCTTTTCCTTTCTTGCCTTTACTTGCATAAAAGGAAATCCATCTCCAATTGATGAACTTGCAGATTTATTTAGTGTTTTATCATAGTCATCTAGTTCTCAACTGTTTTGGATTTCTTTGAATTGTTATTTTTCTGGCTAACTGAGTGATTGGCGGTAGATGGGTATAAAAAAATCGAGTTAACCACATAGCTGTACTAGCTCTTGAAAGGCATGTACCCTGTCACACCCGCACACACACATTGGTGGAAGGCATGGCCCGTTTATAGGTTAGCTTGAGGAAGATTCCATAAGGGAGTTGATATTTTACACCCCATGTCCGTCACCATCATAGCCTTTCCTAGCAATTGGGGTCAGCTTTGCTAATCCTATTTTGTCAATCATTTCCAAGGCCCTATCATCCTTAGCAAGTGAAAAGACTCATCCCTCTGTAAGATACACAACTAAGAGGAATAGAAAGCTAAGTGACGTAGGACGACTAACCACTGGCTCTAAAAGCTCAAACTGATAGAGCGTGGCAAATCAATCCCCTTATCTCAGAGCCGAGGCTCTTGTGTCACATAGGCTAGGCTCTCGGCCGAACCCTCCTTTGTGGGCCCCACATCACATGGGTTCGCATCACACTAGCCACCCGCCTCACACTGGTGGGGGTCACATCACACGGGCCACCCACCCCGAGTGTGCCCCCGCATCACACGGGCCGCCCAAGTTGAGCCCAATGTCAAAATGCCCCTGCATTACTAGAGTGCGTTTGGATGCACCATCAATTTGAATTGTGATAATTGGTTTGAAATGGACTAATTAGATTGCAGTTCATTCCTTAGCATTCATGTTAATGTTTGGGCCCTAAATTGCAATTACGAGGTCTACTTCCTCATCCATACTATATATAATTAGAATACCTGGATATGTCTACTCCCCCATCTATACTATGTATATTTAGAATATCTGGATTGCCTTTTTCCAAAAAATTGCCCTTCTGTATTGAATTTTGAGGTTTCACACGCAACTGCAACTAGTTGGATGATACATTTGTCATCTAACTAATGCATAAATAGCAATACCTTATTGTTTGAGTGACATCCAACCCTTCAAAAGGTTGGCCCCATCATGAAGGTCACCTAGTGCTAAAATAGCCAATCCACTCATGAGGTGAGCGCACTTGTTCTTCGGATCCGATTGATGTGTGACCCACATGATGAGTGGATCAGCCAGATTTTTGCTTCGTGACTCCTTTGTGGTGGGGCCAACCTTTTGCACAGGTGGATGCTGTATGCATTTGACACAGATGGCACTAGTGTGAAACTAAATTCTTGAATTTTTAGAATCATACAGCATATGAGTTTAGTTTAAAGGAAGTGTTGACTCATCATCTCTCTCCTTCATCGAATCTCTCTCGGACGCACACATGAATGTTCCTCACAGGACACATGCTGGATCCAAGCCATTCATCAGATCAGACATGTGGTGAACATATGGTTGGCCAAAAATTAGGCAGCCGGACATGAGAATGGTTTGCGATTTGGTCTCTTTGGACATGCATGGAAAATGCCATTCAAGTGTCATTCAGTGATGCAAAATAGAATCATGTCATTTCAGCTGGGTTGAACTGGAAGTTTGAAATTCAGTTCACTTATGATCCAAACGTTACCCTGAGTCTACAAATGTCTCTTACAATGGTAGGAACACAAGCGTAACAACATTGATCATCTACACCAGTTATTCAGGTAGGAAAACAGGAATCTCATTGACCAAGTTACTAGGGTTTAAGTGGCTGGAGGCCTTTTTTTTGGCAAGATGGTTCACAGTGGTCTTTGATGTCCCTGCAACGACACTGGGGTGGGATAGACCTTGTGCAAGGGCAAGCCTTGCAGGACTTATCACAGTAGGACTTTACATCAGTGCACCTGCACTGAGGTGGGTTTGAGTATGCACAGATGCACTTGTTGCAGCAAGGTGTATCACCACTGGGAACTGAAAAACACAAGTACAATCCAAAAGTCAAATATCAGTAAAATGAGGAATTTGGAGATAATCGTCCACACACAAGTCAAATATCAGTAAAATGAGGAATTTGGAGATAATCGTCCACACACACACACACACACACACACACACACACACACACACGTATGTTTATATGTACGCATGCATTTGTGTGATTTGAGATGCTAAAGAAGCAACTTAAAATCCCAACTTGATGCTCAAATCAACTATGCTAATGTTCATGGCTCGACTTGTGCTGGTGTTGGTGTTGGTTTTAATTTTATCATCTCAACCATTCATGTTGCAGGAAGAGATCCCATGGTGTGTGTTGTTTGTGGATAACATAGTTTCAATGAGATGGTAATGCACATTTTCTGTCCATTATGATTATTTAGGGAGATTCTCGTAATTTGTTAGTAGACAAGTAAGAGGTTTTGTTCACCAGATCAGTGTGATTTTTGAACTATGCACACTCAATTTTAGGGTCCACCTGATAAAAGGGTTCTGATCTCTTCTAAACTGTGCATATTGCATCAATGGAAAGAACTTTATTCTTCTGGATGTTAATACATTTTTTTATTTTTATTTTTAATTTCTGGGTGTGAGTTGAGAGGAAGCCATGAGCAAATTGATGTTCTCAGAGCTCTCGCACAAGGCGTTGTGGTCACCAAACGATCTGTTTGGTGAAGCAATTTCCCTCGCCCAACAAACTTCAGATGTGGGACCCACTTTTTGGTGATCCAAACTGTCCATACGGTAGGCTATGTGGAGAACTCCTGAAATCTCCACCTTAGAATGATCCCCCATTAACTATGGCCCATCGGCTGTAACTGTTGTTTGGAAGACACCAGTCTGGTGGCAAAGAGTTATTTCGCAGAGAGAGAGAGAGAGAGAGAGAGAGAGAGGATTCCTTTCAATTGACCATGCTAGCAAAGACCTCATTATAAATCGGTTGATCAGGTAACACCACCGATACGGCCCTTTAGAGCCCCTGTATCAGGCAGATATGGGGCCGATATATGGCAGTATTCTTGATGGGGGTGACACTGATACTTGATTGGTTGATCAGGTAACACACCACTGATATGGCCCTCTGTAACCCGTCTCGGACGGATGGGCTAATACAGCATGTATTGTGGATGGTATTGTTGATGGGTGATACTGGTATGTATTGGGTGATACGTACCAGATCCGTTTCGGACGATACTTTAAACCTAGCAGGGCATTACCTTCGACTTCAAGTGGCTGGTCATGAAGGGTGTTAGGCACGGCCTCAGAAGCAAACGAGTAAAGGGTCGTTGCAACAACCAACACCAAGATGGCTACGGCCTTGTTCATCTTCTTCTTCCTCCTCACTTACATTAATTATCTACACTCTTTTATTTATAGTCAAGAGCTCATCTACAGGTATAGACAACACTAGAGAAACTGACGTTGGAGAAGCACTACCCTCACTATGATATTGGGAAGATGTCATTTTTTCTGCGCATTAATCCCACTATCTTATTATTGTTAAAGAAATCATAGAGGCTTGTCCTACATATCTAGTTGGACCATGGTTTCCAAATCGGTTTCAGTGCACCGTAGTACCAGTCTCCACCAGTACGGATCGTATCGGCCCTGTATTGGCCCACAGTAGTCATGGGTACAACGGTATGTATTGGGCAATGCATACCGGTTTTGTACTAAATGTCAAACCATGAATGGGAGCACCAAGCGTGTGGTGATTGGAATGGCTTCAAGCATTTTGATTCATCATGCCTGGGCCCAACCACCCATCAAAGTGCTCATGGGCACCAGTTTCTTAAACGCACTTGAGGTTAGCATTTTTCACGTTGCTTAAAATATCTTTAACTAAAAAAATATTATTAAATTAAATATAAGAGCTTGAGGATGCCCGAGACGATTGTTCCAGAAGTCGATAGCTACCACGTTTTTCATACCCATTGACTCATCCTGACTCATTTGGGACTGAGTTGAGCCGCATCACGACTGCGTTGGGGGTGAATGGATCTGTTCCGAGTCCAACTTGGACAAGTTGTCCGAGTCATCAATATGGTAATTACCATGCTCCCAAAAAACTCCTTGATTGCTGATGGAATTTTTGAGGACCCTGTAATTGTTGGTCTGCAGTTGGCTAGTTTAAGAGAAAAATCTGTAATCGATGTCCCAATAAACAGAATGTGAACCCCTAGTGATGTCCATCAGATCTAGAATGCGGTGGATCATACCATTTGTAAAATTTTCAGGGATCTTCCATCCCTTGTGTGTTTCATTATATCAACAGTTTGGATCACCAAATCATGAGCCAAATTGGCATGGGCCTTGTGAACAACACACAGATTCCATGTTGGTGCAGGACAGATAAGAGGACAACTTCACTGATTTGTAGAATTCAGTGAAATGGAGTAAGAGAGATTCAAGGAAACACCAACATGATGCATTCAACAAAATAAATGATTATACAGAGTCAGAGGGCATATCTTGCACTTGTAAATTATATGATGAAGCTTGATGATGATGGGCCTTTGCTTAAATGATTTCAAGGGTGCAGGTCTTCACTTTACAACACTTCTAGCCTAATCAACAACTGAGATTACACCCAGGTCCATAGCTCAAGTGGCAGACTGAGTGAAAATAGCCTTGTTTCAACACTGAGGTCATGGTACCATTCCCATAGTGGGGCTCGTCCCTTCTCTGATTGGTCCAGATCAGAGAAGACATTATTAGAACATGAAAGGACAAAATAGGAAAGGACACCAATGATTAAAGGTTTGGCCATGTAGGTAGAGGTGGGCACAAACCAAGCTAGCTCGAAAGCTCGACTCGGATTGGTTTGAAAAAGCTCGGCTTGGATTGGTTCGAATGGAAGTTCAAACCAAACCAAGCCTCCGAGTCAAGCTCGTTTGAAAAAACAAACCAAACTCAAACTAGGGTAGTTCCGGCTCGGCTCGGCTCGAAGCTTGATTTGATTCAGCCCGGTTTGATTTGGCTCGTAGATTATAAGCACACTGTTTCCTGTGGTGTGATCCACTTGAGCTTTGGATATGATTCCATTTTGGGATCATGTCCTAAAATGATATGTAAAACAGATGGATGACATGGATAATACATAATACATATACATGATGACATGGATAATACATAATACATATACATGATGACATGGATAATACATCATACATATACATGAATGCACACTGTTTCCTTGCACTTGTAAAATTATGCTTGGGTACTTTTGTTTGGAAAATACTCTTACATGTCTATTTTGAAGGTGCACTCTTTTGAAGGATGTTAAACATCATATAGTAAGATATGTTTGTACTCTTTTTTTCTAACTTTTTAAATTCTTTTCTATTTATTTGAATAAGGAAAAAAAGAGCCACCGTCTATTTGAACTCGGCCTGGCCCGGTTCGAAATTTTCAACCAAGGTTCGAAATTTTCAACCAAGTCGATCCCGACTCGAACCAGATTTTTCTGGAGCAAACCAAACTCGGGCCGCATGGGTCGGCCCGAAACCCAAACCAAACCGATCCACAAACTGCGGTGGTCCAGAAACAAATCAAACCAAACTAGGGCTAACTCGGCTCGGCCTGGATCGTTGCCCACCTCTACATGTAGGTCATTCATAAATACTTTCAATAAAATTTTCTGTTTAAACAAATTACAGCTGAAATATAATGAAGTTATTGGTGTATTGGAAAGAGAGAGATATGGTGCTAGAAAGGAGGGGCAATTTTGAAAATTTGAAAAGGAGCATTGAGAGGTGGCTGTCAAGAGGGTTGGATATGGGTTGGTTTCCGCCCATCTTTTGAACTGCTAGGGCCAGGTCTCTCAAGCAGGCCCATTCAAAATTTTCATTTTGTTAGCCCAGGTCTAGCCTGTTGACAGTTTTGATGAGAAATAAGGGGTGCAACTCTGGCAGTTTGGTGTTGAGGGTCGGCCTGAACGCAACCTGAATTTCAACCTGAGAAGCACAATTTGTGAAAACCTCTATACCTGCCACTAGACTTGGCAAAATTCAACCCGATCCACAAACCCGACCCGACCTGACCCCTTTTTCTTCAGTTTAGGGTTGAAAATTTTGACCCGAATTCAATTTTTGGGTTGACCCGACCCGACGCGGATTTTTATGGGTTGGGTTAGGGTTAAAGGTAACCCGACCCGACCCGACCCGAATCATATAGGGGTTAAGTAGAATATTGTATATTGATTTTCTTATTAGTTAAATAGTACATAGTTTTTTTTTTTTTTTTTTTTCTTTCTCATACACCCTACTGGATGATGGACGGAGTGTATTTTTAATGAAAGTGGGCCCCATTTTTGTTGGTGAGTGTGCAGTAACAATTGGTGCACATGTTATACATTGAATTGGGTGGATCGGTCAACATCAGTTGACTCGATCGAAACTAAAACCGAGAGAAAACCTTCTCCCTCCGCTTCCGTCAAAACGTCTCAAAACGGACGTTGTTCATTTTCAAGATCGTGCGACCCACTTTCGAACAACAGTCTGGCTGATCCAATCTGTTCATATGATTCGGACATGAGAGTCTAGCAAAACTCAAGTGTTTCATTGAATGTATTATTGTATGATGTATACAGTTAGAAGCCAAAGATGGTAGTGAGTAATTGATTGTGTGTTTCCATGCTCTTCAAAACCTGACCACTGTAACCAATGTGGCCCACCTTAGCTCGATCCAATCCGTCTATCAGTTTCTAGCATCATTTTTAGCTAGAACCCAATTGATATCAATGGTGAGTCCGAAAAGGAAAATATGCCATTTTCTTTTTCTTACCTCCGTTTCTTTCCCTATTAACCTCTATATGTGACAATGTATTCGAGCAAATTTGAGTTGACTCAACAATACTCACTGAGTCGAGTTTGAGGTGAAGTCGCATCCATGACTATTCATGTCAGATTCATGAGCAATAGGCATTGGTAGTTGAAGATTTGACTCTAATTGTAGTTGTGAATTGATTTAGTAAGATTCCTCTATTAATTATGTCTTTCTTGAAAATTTTTAGTATTTTGATTCAAATTGAGGCTTCAAATAAGATATGATTTCAGTTTAATTTGTAAATTAGTTAGTTGATCATTAAAATGCGGGTCAACCCGACCCGGTTTAATTTAGGTTGGATAAGGATTGAAAAAATTCAACCCGAATTCAATTTAAGCCGGGTTAGGGTTGAGGTGGAAACGACCCGACCCGAACTTGACCTGACCCATTGCCACCTCTACCTGCCACAATTTGGGGTGGAGGGTCGGCCTGAGCGCAACCTGAATTTCAACCTGGAACACTCATTATTAGTTTTGTGTAAGACCTACTATGGTGATTCCTCTGATGTTCATAGTAAATAATGAAATAATTGCCTAAAAATCATAGTATTTTAAAGCCGAGGTTGGACATACCACCAATTTAAAGCTTTTTGGTACAAGTTATGGGGTGGCTCATCTGATTGTTGAATCATGCTGAATTTTAGGATCAAGGCCCAGAAGGAGTTGGTACAGGTGATGGACGGCGTGGATTTCATGCATTTCTTAGTTTAAATAACCCCTACTTATAGAGTTCGATGTAAACAAGTGTTTTCTGATTTATTAGGACACGTAGTTCAAAGTAGTGATATCCTAGAGACGTCTTTGATAATCCTAACCTTTTTTTTTTTTTAAAATCAATAAATATATATATCTGTTGAGTGCTGACACTAAAGTGTTTCATTTTTTATTTTTTATTTCTTATCTGTCTTTTGAAATATATGATCTACCTTTTGACCATACACTGACAATAACTTATTCTTAAACCATTTTCATGAAACTTCTGCCTTTTGCATCGTTGATCAACTATGCTTGGGCCTAGTCTCAAATTAGGTTTCATTGATAATATATATAATCAATGAAAACAACTTCAACACGCTATCTCCCACCGACCCTACACTGGCTTGCCACACGTGATGTAAGCCGGCCAACTGTGATGTTTTTGAGAAATCTATTCCATTCATTTGTTTTGTGGTCTCATATTAAGGGGTGGGCCTAAAATTGAGTAGACTCAAAACTCAAGTGAGCCACAGAAAAGAAAATATTGAGGAGGAAATGACCAATGTTTAAACCTTCCTAAGGTCCACCATGGTGTTTATATATTATATAAATTGGTAGATGTTTACACTTTACTGGCGCAGTTCGAATGGTCTAATGTGACGCTGCCACCTGTTGGCATTATGTACAAATGATAGGAAATCTTACTTTGGTTCCCAAGAAAATCTCCAATTCCACTTTCGGTGATAAGTCACTTATCAAAGTTCGAACTATACATGTTTGTAGTTGAGAAAACAGAGACACTGCAAGAAGTACACATGACTATCGCACGAGTGTCACGTGTGGTTGAACATTGTACTCAACAAGCTATATAAAACCCTATCAATATTAGAGATCTTTTGTAATCTAGATATGCATAGCAAAATCGTCTCACCCAGAGACGATGGGTGTAGACTAAGACCTTCAAAAATAAAACGTAAACTAGCAAGGAAACCTCGACATGACCCCGCCTTCCTAGTATATTAAACAACACTCAATGAAGAGATCAGGGTATTGGGCACCAACCGAGCCAACATACACAATCTCTCTCAAAGCACAACGCTGTCTATCTTAGTTTTAGCTTTAAACCTCGAGCTCGTGCTACAATAAGTTTGAGTTTAGCATATCCTAGATTTGCTATTGTGTAGCACCATCGCTACAATATGCCTGAGATTTGTGTAAATATACACAACCACAATTGTCAAATCCCCGATCAATTGAATCCATACTAAAAAGATTACACAGGTCATATCCTATTGGCCATACAGTTCAATTGTTTGTCCACATGGATGATCGTATGTAATTATATTTTATTTTGTTTGATTATTTTATTTTATTGTCATTAATTGTACTAATTTTAATTCTAAATCAATAAAATTGACGACTTAACCTTTTATTTGTAATCTAATTTATCAATTATTGTATTATTAAACAACTTGAGAACTGTGATCACTGTTGAAAGAGAAGTCATTAGCTTAAGGTAAAAAGATCTCATTGAAGGATTAACCATCGCATTTCAAAGAGCTCAATCGTTGTAGCATTGGTGGATGGACAATTAGGTTAACCTTCATAGGTCTGATCCTATGACTGATTTAACGCTTGAGGTTGTAAGCATTCAATCAAACTCAAATCAAATACGACTCTAGTATATCCAGCATTATCACAATCACAAACGTTTGACCAAATATGGGTTATTCAGTAACACGTTTGTTCTTTTTTCTAATTGAACTGCAATAGTAGTAAGTTTATTCCCACTGGGATGACTTGATAAGTAAAAGATAGTAAGATGACGTAAAACTTCTGTCAGCCCACTGCTACCTTACTGGACATCCTCAGAATTTATTAGAAAAAATTTTGATTAAAATATATAATCACCCATGCTCACATGAGTGTAAACTTGAAGACCTATGGATTATGAACCAAAACTTAAATCTAAAAATCCACGGCACAATTAAACCTCTACGTTAACAGATGGAACCATATTATAACACCTGTGGGATCCGGATCATCAAGTCCACAGTCCATCCAAACCCTGATGTTCGGTTAGATGAAATTCATGCTTAAATGCACTAAATTGAGTGTTCGATTTAGGCAATTAACCAATAAAATACATAGATAAGACCCTAAGACCTTAAAACAGTGAAAATACTCAATTTATAAGCAAAGAAAAGATGATGCTCTGTTAGTTTGACCTATCCGATGTGTGCATATCAGGTTTTGAAGTCGTGCATGGCTATTAGAAGCTGCCCGGCCGCATGCATGCATGGGCCGTGTGGTGTTGTCTGTCGTTTAGCCCACTTGCGTTTTAGATCTAATGAAGGGGCCACCACTAAAATAACTTGGCGAAATTGCTGGAGGGGTTGGGCTTGAGTGTCTGAACAGTGGCTGTTCATTATCCATTTTCTCCTCCTGTGCGGCTCACTTTAGTGTTGGATCCTCGTTTTTTGGCCTACGCCCTAAAATGATTCAACAAACATGATGGACGTGGTGGATTTTCTTACAAACATAAAGGTAGGGCCCATGATAGTTTCAACAGTGGGTGTTCAATGTCCACTCTTTTCGAGTGTATGGCACACGTGAGTTTTGGATCTGCTTCATTTTAGGGCCCACCCCTTTAAATGATCTTGCAAAACTAGTAGATGGGTGGATTTGTCACATCATGGTGGGCCCCACGAATTTTTCAAAAATGGTTCTAGGCACCAATGTTTGTGAATGGAATTGAGAGGGAGAGAGAGAGAGAGTGCTAAGCTATTTCCTAGTGTTTGGCCCAATTGAGTTTTCGATCTATCTCACTTTTGGGTGCACGTCCTAAACTAATGTGGATCCTCCTCATTTCTTGGGCCCACGCCGCATGACAGTTCCAACGGCGGACCTTCATTGCCCGCTATTTCATGGTATGTGGTACACTTAGAGTTTCAGATCTGCTTTATTTTTAAGCCCACCTTCCAAAAATGATGTTGTGAAACTGGTGAAAAGGTTGGATTTGTCACAAACTTCAAGGTGGGCCCTTGAGATTTTTAATGGTGGTTTCTGGCGAATGGAAATGAAAGCAGAGAGTTGTTTCAATAGTGGATATTAACTCTCCATTGTTTCCCACCGTTTGGCACACTGGATGGAGGAGGTGGATTTCAAAGAAACATCGCACTGGGTTCCGAGTGTTTGAACGGTAGCTGTTCATTCTTCACTATTTCTTCCGTGTGGCCTACTTTGAGTTTTGGATCTCCCCATTTTCAAGCCCAAGGCCTAAAATGATCGAGAACATGATGAACGTGGTGGATTCTTTCACAAATATAATGGTGGCCCACTTGAGTTTTGGATCTGCCTCATTGTTTGGCCTATCACCTTAATCATCTACCGAAATTGGTGGATGGGGCCATGGGGGTAGATTTGTCATAGGATGCTCCCACCTATGCAATCGACATCCCTCTTTAATTGTTCCACCTGCTGAAGCGAAAGTTTTCGTGCGTTCGCTCTTGAAATATCATTTTCATGCGCGTTCGCGTTATCAACAGGTAGAGGGCAGTCTGGGCAGGTTGTGATGGATGATTCAGAGACATTTATAAATTATTCAGAAATTGCTTACGTAGCATATAAATAATTCAATCTAAACCGTTCAAATTATGGGAACAAGTTTACATATATTGTGGGAAAAAAAAAAAATAGCGTTATTTGGTTATCGAAATATTAGATCATTTATTAGATGGCTAGAAATGAAAAGATGTCCAATGGTCTTATTTCATAAAGCAAATGTCCATGAATCAGTGGATAGGATTGTCCAAGCAGCCTGATTTTTATATTGTAACTTAAATACAGTAGATTTCACAATTTATGCGGTTTAAGTAAGTTAACATGCACCACGTGTACCGTTTCTCAGTGCCTGTGTATGGAGCGTACTACGCAGCTGGAGTATCAAATAACTCTCCATCAAGAAATAGGTGAGATTGATTTGTAGAGACAGAAAAGGCCACATGACCTGATTGAGAGACAGGTATGGGCCTGTGTGTTCTTCACCGATTCTTAAATGGTGGTGATCCATCCACCATACACGTGTCATACATTTATGTCAATTCAGACCTTACAAATCCTGGACCTTACTGTGATTGATCCCATCCCAAAAATCACATTGACAGGAAAGATATAAGCCATACAATCTGGACAGTTGACCGTGTTTCATCCACCCATTTTGACGGCCACAAATTGATGGTTCTGTTAGTCCGATATGGGGAGCGAATTAGATGTTACCCTGGTAACACCTTAGTGGGTGTTACCCCTATCGTGATGTGTATTTTTATATATCTATGCCGTCTATATGTTTTCTCATATCATTTTAGGATATGATCCAAAATCTTAAAAAGATCCAAATCTCAGGTGGACCATACCACTAGAAACAGTGATTAATAACCATGAAAAACGTTTTGTGGGCCACAAAAGTTTTGTATCAATCTGATATTTATATTTTCCCTTCATCAAAACCTTATTGATATTATCAAGAGCTTTGATTGCAATAAACATTATAAAAACCTTACCATGGGCTCTTTCGAATTTTTAATGGTGGGGCACTCAATCACACTGTTTCCAGTGGTATGGTTCACTTGAGATTTGTATCTTCATAATGTTTGGAACATTATCCTAAAATGGGCTGTATAAACGGATGGATAGAGTGGATATACAAAATATCATACATGTGGGCCATACGGTAGGGGTAACACCCACTAAGCTGTTCCCGGGGTAACACCTAATTCGAACCCGTATGATATATAGTGATTTTTTTGGAGTATATTTACAAACGGACCCACGATGCGATCGGGGTGAATTAGGTACAACCCGACCATGTCCCGATCTCATGACAGGCTAGTACGTGGCGCATGGGCATTGGGGGAGACGAGGCGTGACATGACTGTGTCAGGCTTGCTGATGCGGCAGGTCACCTCTGACAACGTGCCCTACTCCATACAAATGCGACACGTACGTGCCACATTGGGCCTGTCCTGAGCTCAGGACAGGCTCGGGTAGTAACTAATCCGCGCCGATCCGGTCCGTCTAGACAGCTGTACTTCAGTGGCATATATAGTTTAAATTAATAGTGCCACGTGGCATATATATAGTTTAAATTATTTCGTCTACATCAGGGAACAATTACAACCTGAAATATATTAATTTAATGGTTGTAAATTAATCTCTGCTTTTTATAATTTGTCTATTGAATTCTAGCCATTGATTATTTTCATGTTGACCGTCCATTAAAAAGTAACTAACAGACAAGGTGGCATTAGTTCAACATAATTGTTGTTTTATAAATTATTTAAAGTGGGTCCCACTGTCTTTGTAGTTTAATCTAAGTTTTTTTCTATAGAACAGCCTATATTTAGATCAATTGAGCAAAAAAAACGCCCACTTCTAAAATATTTCAAGCAAACCATAAATGTGTAAAACAAATACTGACATGCAATGACGTGGAAAAAATACTTTAATCTATGACACATAGCTATAGGTAGAGCAGAGCTTTGGCTTGATTTGGAGGGAGGGTTTGAATAGAGTTGAGCGAATTTTCCTAGCTCGTTTTATAGTTCGAGCCGCACATGAGAATGATCAAACTTGGCTTGATTTGACTCGAAGCTCGGCTCGTTCGTAGCTTGATTCGGCTTATATATATATATATATATATATATATATATATATATATATATATATATATATATATATATATATAATCTAAAAGTTTAAAACCCTAAAACTATCTTCATTTTGAACGAGTGCCCCATTCCCTCCCCAAAACACTAACTCTGTCCGACTGGCCACCATTGCCCAGCCAGCCACCCACCGGTCACCTCTCTCTCTCTCTCTCTAATCCGTCTGGCGAGGTGGTGAGTCGGTGACAACCTCTCTCTCTCTCTCTCTCTCTCTCTCTCTAGTTCATCCGACGACAACTGTCATCCAGTCATCTCTCAATTTCTCTATTTCTTTCTTTTAATTTCTCTATTTCTCTTCGAAGTTTTTTAAACACGTAAAATTTGTGTCCAAGTTCATCCCTCTTAATTCAACTCGAAAGGCTTGAGCTTGAATTTGGTTTGAACTCGGCTCAAAGCTGGGCTAAGCCAGCTTGAACATAAAAGTCCAGCTTGATGGCTGACCCAAGCCGAACATAAGCCAGGCTATTCAATGATGGAGCCTAGCTCGAACATGGCTGAGCTTAGCTCAGCTCGGCTCATGCTCACCTGTAGCCATAGGTAATAGTTTGCTGTAAATGTGTAGAAAAAAATACTCACATGCAATGACGCATGAAAAGTTTAACTGACAGCGTTTATATTTTTCTGCCAATGTGTCAGTTTGGTAGAGCATCTGAACCATGACAATGGTGGGCCACTCAGGTTGGGTGCCTCTATCAGACATCCCTTTTAAATGGCTCCAAGAAGTTTTTAACGGGAGGCATTCAATCCCCATTTTTTGGCATGGTTTGGTCTATTATTGATGCCTTTGTGATATTCACTTTGACCATTAAATATATGAGATAGTAGGAGCCCAAAATCTAGGCAAATCTAACTAACATGGGCTGGGCGTTAATATTTTCAATGGTTTAGTTCCATCCGACTGTTTCTCATGGTATGGCTCACCAAAGTTTTGAATTCAGTTAATTTTTTGGTTTGATATTTTTTCATGAGTGTGTAAAACTGATGGATGAAATTGGCCAATGGAGTAATATCGTAAAACTGTAGGACTGATGGGGTAATATCTTTTTATTTTATTATTATTATTTTTTTTCACTTACATCTACTTTTGCAATATCTTCACTTACAAGTTTGTTTGTTTGTTTTTTTTTTCTTAAATTTCCAGCCCATACCTGACCCTACCTGGCCTGAAGCACCCAGAGGTGCTGTCATGGTGCCTCAAACCTGAGACCGGCTGGTTGTCAAACTCGAACACAACCAGCGAGGTAACAAGCTGTTGACTTTTTACTTACAGTTCCACAGTCCATGTTCGCACGGGTGTTAGAATGTTGAGGAAAATAGTTTAAGAGTATGAACTTTTCAGTCCATAGCCTAAAAGGTCCATGATATCGGGCAAAGATTGTGCGGTGACCTTGCCACCACCGACCTCCACCATAGCAACACTTTGTAGGGCCCACCATGATATTGTGTTTTATACATGCCATCCCTCTATGTTGCTAGCTCATTTTAGGCCATGAGCCAAAATGAAAGCACATTCAAAAGCTCAAGTGGACCACACCACAGGAAATAATGAGACTTGAACATCTACCATGGAAAACCTGGGGTCCATAGAAGTTTTAGATCAAGGTTATATTTGCATTCCCTGTTCAGATCTATCTAACCGTATGAGCGGGTTAGGTTGGATACAAATAAACATCACTGTGGCCTTTGGAAAGTTTCGAGTGTCCCATCGTTTCCTATAGTGTAGTTCACTTGAACTTTGGATATGCTTTCATTTTGGGCTCATACTCATAAAATGATCTGAAAAAAATAGATAGATGTTGTTTGAGCCATGATTATGCCCCTTCTTGTACAGGAATAAGATTTGATAATTCATGAGATATGAAACCATACACATGGGGTGGCTAACATTGCAGGGTAACTAACAGTGAGTGTGTGTACTGACCCCAAACAAATTGGCATGTGAGCATGACGATTCAAAACATCGGATTTTTTATTGAGTTTTTTTTATGTCTTTCTTTGCCATTTGTACACTGTCGATCTAAGTAATTCTTGTTCTATCAACTATCCGTTATCCGCTATTTGACCTCTTGAATGAGAGGTTTCAATCTTATGTAACAGAGATATCGAAGCAGAGAATAAATCTCCTCTCATCTTACCATCCAGCAAGGCTTGTTTGCATTTTATCCGAATAGTGACACCAGCTATATTATTTGGCCTATTATGGTTAAAATATAGCTACATTATTTGTAGAGCTGGACATCCTGCCGAACCGAGTCAAGCTGGGCCTTGCTCAGCTCATCTCGATCAGCGGACAATCCTAGCTCAAGCTTGGCTCAGCTCAGCCTTCGAGTTGTAATAGCATATGCTCGCCTTGGTTTGGTTGAGTTTTTGAGCCAAGTTCAAGCCACTTTAAGCCAATTTCAAGCTTGGAAAAGCTTAAATTTTAATTAAGTCTAGCCCAAAATCCCAACCTAAAACAATTCAAAATCCAAGCATAAAGGTAACCTAAGCCCGTTGTATGTGGAATTAAAAACCTTACTTTCCAACTACCTGATTCGAGTCAAACTCGAACCAAGCTTCAAGTCAAGCCAGATCAAGTTCAGTCTAGTTCAAAGTTGACTCGATTTTCTTTTTTTTGGAACCACACTGCCTTTAGCTTAAATGAACTTAGCAATGAGCCAAGTCAAATCGAGTTTTTTTTAGCCAAGTCAAGTTAACCAAGTTGGCTTGGCTCATGTCCAGCTCTAATTATTTGGCCTATTATTGTAAAAAAATACTGATGACAAATTTACATTCATCTCAAATCTAACACTAAAAACAACACTGATGTTGCAGTTTGAATTCAAGTTTCCACTACAATACAATGTAAATTTAATGATTTCAAATTTCTTGAAGGGTCTCTTGTTTCATTTGCATTAGCCTGCTAACCCTTACAATAAAAACAAAAGGCCCTAAACATAAAAAAAAAAAAAAAACATTTTCAAAAAATGTGAAAGTTGTCCATATTCAATTACCAGCAAATTCGATGTTTGGCCCAAACCAATATGCGTTTTGATTTCATTCATCTTTTTAAAGGTATCAATCACATTCATCTTTTAAAAGGTATCAACCACAGCCACATGTTCTCTTTTGAATTTGGCCACTATTAGAAACGGAAACGGAAACGGAACAAACCCACCTCCTGCCCTTATCTAAGGCTCCACATAGCCTTGACAGGACCCAAATTGGGCCCTGTGACAACCTTAGAAAAACAACATGATCTGGCAAATATAGCCGTCCAATTAAGCGATAGCTAGAAAGAATACAATCACAGTGGCCGTCCAAATTCAATAGATCACACATCCCATATGAGATAAACAATAAGTGATTATCCAAAAGTACCTTGGATTTGTGGAAAACGGACATGCAAGAAAAAAAAATCATAAATTTTTTTATTCATGTCATATATAAATTTGTCATCTGATCGAAAGCTGTACACACAAAAAAGGAAAAAAAAGAAAAAGAAAAAAAGAAAAAGAAAAAAAAAAATCGGAAATCCTACTCTTCATCGGATCTATCAACGGCTGGTGTTGGACTCGTACTCGAGTCCCTCCTTCCTAAAGAAAAGCTAACCCAAATTTCACTATCTACCCTTCCCTCCCTTCTACCATTCCCTTCATCTCCTTTCTTGGGCTCTTCTTCTTCTTCCACAGGCATCTTATACCTGCAAACGGGGCAAGACCCATGAAGACGCAACCACTTCTCTATACAATTCCAATGGTATCTGTGCTTGCACGGCATCTCCTTCGCTTCTCCTCCGACCTCCATCCCCTCCAAGCAGATCGCACACTCTTCCCCCTCTTCGCTGATTTCCAACTTCGCCATCGCCTCAATCGAGGCCTTCGAGGCTGGCGGTGGGCCGTTCTTCCCCGTTTCCATCTCCGATATCTCTCGGACCAGCGCGTCCAAGCTCCTGCCCCCTCCCTCGATGATGATCATGCCTTGGGTAAAGGGGTTGATGAGGACGATCCGTTCTTGGGCCTCTTGATCTGGACCTTGGGCGTCTTGAGCCTCTTGATCTGGACCTTGGGCGCCTTGGACCTCTCTCCTGGGCGGGCCCATGACCCCTAAGATGAAGGGGAAGAAGATGGATATGTCTCTGTTTCTTGAACCGATGAGTCGCTCGAGAAACGAAGTCTCCGCCTCTGATTCGGCCGCCATTGATGGATGTTATAGAGAGAGAGAGAGAGAGAGAGAGAGAGAGAGAGAGTATTAGAGAAGTAGAAGAGCGGGGATTGAGCGAGGAGAATAGTTTGTATTAGAGATGGAGAAGAACGCCAATTGAGGGATGAGAAGATATAAAGGAAGGAGGAGCGCCCACAGGAAGGTTGTAGAAGAATCTAGAACATTGTTTTCAAGTAATTTCTTTTTGTTCGTGTTTATCCCCAGCAAGCGGAGATTTTTTTATGAGATGGGGCCTGCGGCAGTGACAGGTGGATTAGTGGGGTTTATTCGTGGACAAGATTGCTGGGCCACCACGTCTATTCGCGTGAATAATGGGACAGATCACCACTCCCTATCAAACATGTACATCACTGTCTACCGTCCAAATGGTAGGCCGCTTTGAGGACGTACATGTATTTCTGATTGGATGATCTTACTAGTCAAGTGGATGGTCAGGATTGACTGATCGCTGTGGCCTCTTTTAGTAGGGAAAACAGATTTGTACCGCCGGGATGAACGCATAACGCACGCGAATTCACTGTGCACCGGCCTCAGGAAGTTCCTGTGGTCGGAAGTTGTGTGGGCCCCACAAAATACCCATGACAAATCTACTACGTTCATCAGCTTTTCGAGATCAAAATATGGTAGATATCAAAAAATCACGGGATGGCCGGCTGCGATTGTTCATTCATACACTGGGATTGCGTACTGCTCTTGCCTTAAAACGGATGGACGGGGTGATTTCTCACAAAAATCACGGTGGGCCCCACCTAGTTCCCACCGCAGGAAATCCGCGTTCTCCCGACTAGCAGAGGGGTCACCATTATCAGTATGCAATCCGTGTCCCGCCATATCAATCCGATAGCCGGTCGGCGGATTAGGTGTCACCCGGTAACAGCTCAGTGGGCGTGCCCTTACATTGGGGCCCACCAACTAAGCTTAGGTGTTACCCGGGTAAGTAACACCTACTAAGCTGTGTACGGCAGTGGCTTAGGTGTTACCCAGATAACAGCTTAGTAGGCTTGCCATTACATTGGAGCCCACCCTGATGATTTTTTTGTATGCCCACACCGCCCATCTGTTTTTTCAGCACATTTTAGATTCTTCTTTCAAAATTTAAGCAGAACCCAACCTACTATGGGTGATTAAGTGCCTCACCATTAAAATTTCCAAAGGGTTCGAAGTAAGGTTTTCTTAATGTTTATTAATAATGTCAAAAATATATGGATGAATGGAAAATACAAAGAACTTCTTGATACAAAACTTTTGTGGCCCACAAATTTATTTATGATTATTCATTGCTGTTTTTAGTGAGACGGTTTGTATGAAATTTTGATCTTTTTTAAGGTTTTGGTTTGCAACCTAAGAGGAGACGAGAAAACAGATGGACCGCGTGGATACACAACAAATACATCAAGGTAGTCCCCCACACGGTTAGGGTAACACCCACTACGCTGCCCGGGTAACAGCTAATCCACTCCCTTTTTCGACAGTAGAAATCAACGGCTTACCTAGTGCGATGGTAGTGTCAGATTGTAATGCAACGTGGATGGCCTGGCCCGGAGGCAGATTTCCTGCCAAAGTGTTTCCCAGGAAGTTCCTTAGGTGGGCCCACCATGGTATTTGTGAGAAATCCACCCCTTTCATCTCCGTTCATCCGTTTTGTGATCTCATTTTAGTAGTTGCGACAAAAAGTGAGATGGATCCAACTTAAGTGTGCCACACCAGAGGGAAAACTAGAAACGAGTTTCTTATAATTGAAATCTAGCTGCTTGGGCTCTACTTTGATCTTTATATACTATTTAGACCGTTTATAAATTCATTTCCACTCGGATGAAGTGAAAACATAATAATAATTAAAAAAATCAATCTAGCTTGATACAAAACTTTCGTCCATATAAATGTTTCAAACGGTGAATCTATACTCCTTCCTCTTGTGTGGCCTACGTGATTTGTGGATTCGCATACCTTAAAATGAGATTAAAAAAAAAAAAAAAGGGATAAAGAGGGTGTGGATTTCTCACAAACATCATGGTAGGACCTACCTAGCATGCCAGTGAAGAAAAGCCGCGTCCACCTGGTCCCTAGACATCTGTGGCATGACACGCGCAAGCTCCGTAGGTCCCATCTATGTATTTTATCCCAGTGCGTCCATCCATTTTGTCAATTTTATTAAAAAAAAAAAAACAAAAAACAGAACAAGGCAGATCCACAGGTAAACAGACAACACCACAAAACAGTGGAGATTACAATGCCCACTATTGTAGACTTTTTGGACGTGGATGACATAACAGGAACTTACTGAAGTTATGTGAGGTCCACCCTGACTATTGGGAGAAATTTACTTTGTTTATCTGTTTTGGCAGGTCAGGTTATGACATGAGCGAATTAAGCAGATCAAAATCTCAAGAGGGCCCACTAATGGAGACTGAAGATTGAATGTGCACACTGATAGATTGATAGGGCTACATAAGTTTTGGATAGGTTAATATTTTTAAGTCTTCAGTTTAACCCAGCAGGAATGACCTTCGACTTCGATTGGCAACCATAGCATACTAACATCACAGTGAAGCTGACAGAGGTTTCAATGGTAGGCATTTCACCCACCCACTTTTTCCTATAGTGCTGTCCACTTAAGTTTTGGATCTATCTCATTATGAGTTAATATCGTAATATGATATGGCAAAATGGATAGAGGGGGTGAATTTCTCACAAACATCATAATGGTCCCCTCCATCCATTTTGCCATATCTATTAGAGGCCAAACAGAAAGTAATCAGCGGTCAGGAATGAACCAAACAAGCAAATGACCATTAATTAGAGGTTACTATAGTTCAATGAATCTACCTTTTTAGGATGGCGTACCTACAGCAAATCCCACGGTCCGGCCACCAGGTATACAATTTCTGAGTGCCCGTGCATCAACTTTCACACTCTGCCAGAGCATCAAATGACTCAACTTGTTTGTGTACATTTTACCAACCTAGCACATGTCTAAGATATGTGGCCTGTGTATAAGGTGAGAGTTTGCTAAAATAATCATGCCAGTAAGCTAATGTGTCGTCCATACCGTGTCTCCCACCTGATACACAGCTGGGATGGGCTATCCACGTGCGAGGTAGGCAGGAGATGCCGTGTGTGTAGAGACAGGATTTATGATATCTCTACTGTGTACGGCGCGAGTAGCACAGGGCAAAATTTCCAGCCTTTTCCAGCCTTTTAAAACAAGAGTCCGGATCGCCTGCTCGCCCGGAGCAGGATTTTTCTGTTTGCTGACCGCCTGACAGGAAAATCCTGTTGAATCTGAATAGACGATCTGGATTTTACCAGAAAATTCCTCGGAATTTTGAAATTTACTAAAAAGCGCGTAAATGAACCAAAATTCCTTAGCTGTACCTTTTAAAGAGGAGAAATTACTTAACTATGTTTTTTAGCTTTTAAGTGGAGAATTAAGAATTATGGGGTCCACATGGTCTGTTTTTGGAAAAAAATATAGCCCATTTGAGGATCCAATCAAAAGCTGGGCCAAATCATAAAATAAAATATACACCACTCAAAAGACATCCATATTCAAATGTATCCCATATAACGATTGGATCATTCAGAAATTTGGTTCACGCCATTATCATGGTAGGATGCTTATGTTGGACGGATCAGATGTTATACAAATATCACGTGGGCCCCACAATCCTTGACTTTCACTGCTTAAAAAGAAAAACTTAGGCTAGAATATTTTTGTAATTTCCTACTTAGAAAAAGCATCTCTGTGATTTTCTAATCGGAGTGGCATTATTTGGTAAATTGCCTATTCTTAGTCTCCTTTCGTAATTAGAAAAGCTCCGGCAGAGTATGGACTCTTGATATGCAGGCATGGTATGTTCGAGCTGTGTTGGGCCAATCCGTGATGTTTAAGTTAATCCAAACCGTGGATATGTTAGATCTCCTTATTCTCACCGTGAAACTCTATAAAAATAATGATAAGAAATTTATGTGGGCCAAACAACAGGAAGAAAAGTGCAGTCATGCCTAAAACCTATATATTCATGTGGTTTGGTCCACCTGGTTTTCCAAAGGCTTGATGTTTTGTGATTTATTTGTCTTGAATGCTATAATGATCTGGGTGGCATATAAACAATGCCGTGGATCCCACATAACCTGTGAAAGTCTCTGTGAAAGGCGTGGACCCCCACCAATTTCCCCAATTGTTCCTTTTGGTGTAGCCCACCATAGCTGGAATCGGATTGCGTACTCCGCACGCTCTTATCGTGCGGAGTAAACTCAGTTGGGCCCACCTAGAATGTATGTGCTTTATCTATTCCGTCCATATGTTTTTCCAGCTCATTTTAGTGGTTGAGCCCAAAATTTAAGCATATCCAAATCTCAAGTGGACCATGCCATGGGAAACGGTGGGAATAATGATTTCCACCGTTGAAACCTTCCCAGGCCCTACAGTGATATTTATTTGTCATCCAACCTGTTCATAAGATCACATGGATATGGATGAAGGGAAAGCACAAATATCAGCTTGATCCAAAACTTCTGTGCCCTTCGAGAATTTTTCAATGGTAAACATTCAGTTCACACTTTTCTTATGCTGTGGTTCACTTTAGATATTGATATGTTTCATTTTTTGGCACCATATCTAAAATTTTCTTTTAAGATGGATGGACGGAGTGGATAGAATACATAAATCATTGTGGGCCCCGCAGAGTTTACTCGGTACGCAATCCGCTTCCACCATAGCTTTGGATCAATTTGGAGGAATCGGATTGCGTCCTGAGTTACTCAGGACGCTCTTATCTTACTGAGTAAACTCAGTTGGGCCCACGGTAAATGTATGTAGTTTATCTACCCTGTCCATCCGCTTTTTCATATCATTTAAGCGGTTGAAACCAAAATTTAAGCATATCAAAACTCAGGTGGACCATATCACAGGAAACAGTGGGTATAATAATTTCCACCGTTGACGCATTTCTATTATCTCAGTGATGTTTATTTGTCATCTAACCTGTTCACAAGATCACACAGGCATTGATGAAGGTAAAAAACAAATATCAGCTTTATCCAAAACTTCCACGGCCCCCAAGAATTTTTCAACGGTACAAGTTTAATTCACATTATTTCCTGTGGTGTGGTCGACTTAAACTTTCTATATATTTTATTTTTTGTCTCAAGCCATAAAATTATATTTTAAAATGACTGAACGGAGTGGATGAAATACATAAATCACGGTGGACCCCACAGAGTTTATTCAGTACGCTTATCGTACTGAGTTACTCAGGACGCAATCCGCTTCCCAATTTGGAATGTGATATATAGCCGATCCGCATCCGATGGATGGTTTGGCTGGCTAGGACGCCGACTTGCCATGTGGGCATATAATGCGCGGGACCCACAGAAAAAGTAAAGATTCTGGACGACGCGGATTTCCTGCGAAAGCGTTGGGAACCTAGGTGGGGCCACTTTGATGTTTGTGAGGAATCCACCCTGTACATCCGTTTTTTTAAACATACGACCGAAAATGAACTGTATCCAAGACTCAAGTGGGCCCCACTAAAGAAAAGAAAAAGGTGGGTAGAGAAACTCCCATCGTTGAAACCTCCCTGAGCACACACTGATGTTTATATGCCATCCATACCTTTTCTAACGTAATTTCTACTCGGATGATCTGAAAATACAAATATTAGCCTGATTCAAAGCTTCTGTGCCTCCGAATATTTCAACTGTAGAGGTTAAATCTTCATGTTTTTGGCCCACTTGAGTCTTGGATCCAGCTCATTTTCAGACTTATGAAATGGATGGACGGGGTGGATTTCTCACAAACAACGCGGTAAAACCCCACCTAGGTTCCCGGTACTTCCTGCCAAAGGCTTTAGCAGGAAATGCATGTCCTGGACGCGGTTTGGCCAGTGACGCGGCCAACTAGCCAGTGGCCAGTGGTAGGTGTTATGCGAGCACTACTATAATGTATTTGTTTAATCCACAATATCTACCTATTTTTTCAGATCAATAAATGGCTTGATCCAAAAAAAATGAGGCAGACCTAAATCTCAGGTGGACCACACCACAGGAAAACAGTAGTGGTTAAATGTCCACCGTTAAAACCTCCAAGGGGTCACTCTGATGTTTATTTGACATCCAACCTGATGATTAGATCATACAGACCTTGAGGAAACCAAATATCAGCTTAATCAAAAACTTTGGTGGCATCAGAGAAGTTTTTAATGGTGGGCGTTCAATCAATAGGGTTTCTTGTAATGTGGTCCACTTAAAATTTGGATCTATCTCATTTTTTAGCCCATGCCATAAAATGATATGGAAAAATGGATGAAAAAAATACATCATTGTGGGGCCAACATAGCACCAACAAGTCAATCTGCGTTCAAAGATTCTCCGTATGGAACGATCATTTTGTCCATTTTCCTAATGGGTCCCATGCTTGTACGCACAGATGTGTGGCTCTTTTTCATTGGTGCTGGCTTGGGTGATGTTAATCGGCACCTAGTTGGCAGCCAGCTGGTATCACAGTGGACCCACATAGGTCATTAATCAGTTGCAATCCACTTCCTCTCTCCATGCACATGGCGCATGCAGTATCCACCGGTACATAATAATGGCAATTATTTGCTTGTATGTAGTGGTAATTAGAGGAAAGTTTGTCCGTTTGATCACTTGCCTATTTGTACTAATCATGGGTTGAAAGAGACATTCGCTGCTCTTATAAGAGTGATGATTTTGGGAAGATTAAGGGCCTGTTTGGGTGTCACTTAAAAAATGTTGGTTAATTGTATTTATGTATTAGAGATTATGAATGTTAGCCATCAAATTTAATTTTAATCCTCTTACTAAAAAGAAATATGATATCTAACACACAATTAAAATTAACTAAAATAAGATCAACTCATTTTTTAAAGGACATCCAAACAGGCCCTACATCTGTTTATCCATAAAGTGTGTGTGTGTGTATATATATATATATATATATATATATATATATATGAGTTACTCTCAAGTCCAACTGGTTGGACCACAATTTGCAGTCCACCCATTAGATTTCTTCCAACTGGTTGAGTGCTTGTGAAATCCAATCATCTTATTAGGTTGGCCCCACCACAAGGATCCCCTAGTGCAAAAATCAGCCCTATACAATCATTAAGTGAGCTACAATATAGAAAACAATGTACAGCCATTGATTAATAGCAAAATACAAGTGTGGTATGCTGGGTTAGTGGATGCAGCCGATTTTTGTATGAATTGTTCCTTGTGGTGGGGCCAACTTATTAGGAGGATTGGATTTCACAAGCACTTAACAGGTTGGAAGCAATCTACTAGGTGGACTGCAAATTGTGGTCCAACCAGTTGGACTTGAGAGTGCCTCTCTCTCTCTCTCTCTCTCTCTCTCTCTCTATATATATATATATATATATATATATATATATATATATATATATATATATATATATATATATATATGAGGCACTCTCAAGTCCAACCGGTTGGACTGCACGTGAGGTCCAACCAGCATAGGAACTTACAATCAATTAATATTGTTATAAATGATTAGGGAGAGAAGGAAAAGAGGTCCGGGCTTGGGAGGACTGCACCACGGTGTTTATGGGCAATCCACCCCGACCAGCAGGTGCGTCACTTCATATTAGGCCCACGATATAAAAAAAAAAAAAAAAAAAAAAAAATCAGTATCATCTGTGGTTGAGTTAGACTACACAATTAGAAATAATGTACATGTAAAAGCTCACCTTCTAACCTGCTTCCCTTGGTGCAACTCACATGAATTGCTAATGAACTTGACTTTTGGACCTCCAGACCATGTTTTAGTCTGGCATCCAATGGTAGGAGTGGATTCAATATAATAATCATGATGGGCCTGTAAATATCAAGGGTGGATCCTCTCTCTCCCAACCGTTTCCATTGTTGTGGCCCACTTAAATCAGAAATCAATCTATTTTTTTTTTTTTTTTTTGTTTATGAGCTTAAAATGATATTACACATCTAGTGGTCCGTATCGATCTCACAGAAAAATCGTGGTGGACCACATCAAAATCAAGTGACGGTCTGCGTGAAACTTGCTGGGAAAAATTGAAAGAGTCTGAGGTCCAACTGGTTTGAGTATTGATTAGGTCCAACTAGAGATAACTTCACACTTTTCTTGTATATATAAAATCCGACCCATGTACTGGGATGAACCCATCGTTTTCATCAACTTATGGAAACCTTAGTAAGTTCAAGTGATTGAATGGACCACACTTGTGCTTCACCATTTACCAGTATATGGACATTGTTTTGAATAGTGAGCCTAGTTAATGTGTAGATAAGCTGAAAATTGCACTACGTGATCCTTGTGGTGGGGCTAACTTTCTAAAAGGGCTAGATGTTACATGAAAGTAACAATTTGGAATTTTCATATCGATGTACATAGCTTGTGGTCCAGCAGGTTGAGCTAAAGAACTATTTTAATTTCTAAGTAATAAATAGCTGTTTCTCGGAACCGGCTGAAGAACGACCCACGAACTTTGATTTTTGACGGGTCCATGGTGATGTTTTTGTACCTGTATATGATGTCTTTTGAGATCTACACTGACCATTAGATTTGTAATCCCATTTTAGGTCTAAATATAAAAAAGCCTGGCTAACCAAGTGGGCCATAACAATGGAAATGGCTGGGAGAGAGACTTCCACCCTTGATTTTAATACAAGGCCCACTGTAACTATTATATCGAATCCACTCCAATCTTTGGATGCCACACTAAAACAGAGTCGTGGGGACCAAAAAATCAGCCTCATTATTATTTAGGTGGGATGCACCAAGAGAAATGGTTTGGAGGTTGAGCTTTAACTTATACATAGTTTTTAATTATGTGATCCACCTCAATCACAGCTGACTCTAATTTTTTTTGTCGTGGGTTAACATTGAGTGACACGCATGATGGCCGCGATGGATCACACATATACACCATGGTAAGCTCCAACAAGCTGTGGATATTTTTCCTTCTCTCACATTGCATTTATTAGCAGCAGTAATTAACGGGAGTTTTTATGCTGGTTGGACCTGAGGTATGGTCCAACCGGGTGGACTTGAGAGTGCCTCTATATATATATATATATATATATATATATATATATATATATATATATATATATATATATATATATATATATATATCTGAATGAGACAAGTCCACTACTGACGGTAACTGACAGAGAATCGATTTGTTCACAGACTGATGATTTTTCAAGCATACCACATTTGTTGCTTGTCCATAGGGGATGAATGTGGAAGAAGAAGACACATCGATGGATGTTTACGGTTTACCTCGCTTGGAGAAATTGAAGTATGGATTACTTTAGGTCCTGTTTGGCAGGCGCCTAAAACCTACGTATTCATGTGGAAGTCCACCGCAGGAAGGTTACAATGGCATGATGTTTTATATCCCCAAGGTTATAATGCTCTAGACGGTGTATATATAAATAAAACCTTGGACCCCACATTACATTTGAAGGTTTCTATGGTGGGCGTCACCCTCACCAATGTCCTCAATTACTCCCTGTGATGTAGCCCACCATAGTTTAATGGTTGGTTGGCAGTCAGACATCACAAGGTGCCCACACTACTTCAATGTAGGGTCATTATTAGACGTTTGAAAGTTTGCATTCAGTTGCAACACACTCTCTCTCTCTCTCTCTCTCTCTCTCTCTCAATGGCACATGCTGACGCAAAGACTGGGTGTAAAATAAATAGAGGAAGAATACCATCTCCTCTACCAGATATGGTAAATAATAAAACGAAAATCCTAATTAAGAGTCCTAATTGGACTAAATTAAAACTTATCAAAACTAGTAAAATCTACTAAAAATAGAAAGTTCTAATTTGATGATGTAGGTCTTAAGAAGCCATCACATACTAAAATTTTAAGAAAACATCACATACCAAAATTTTAAGATGAAATATATACGTTCTATTTACAACTCTAAGAATTACAACTCTAAGAAGAAAGAGATATGTCTGATAATAAGCAAGTCCTAAGAAGACATCACATACCGCGATTTTGAATAGGAAGGGGTCGTTTTCTCGTGAAGCAGAGCGATGCAACCTACTTATAGGGGTTGGTTGGCCCCTGACGACTTATTCCAATTAAAATTCATAGGTCATGCATCTTGGACGATACCCAAATAAAAAGTTAAGGCCATTTTACGGTTTGAACACACATAGGGCCCAATTACGGCATACCCCATGTAAGTTTGGAGTTGATCTCCAACAAATTATGTCCGCTTCCGATCAAGCTTTTTTCGATCCATCTGTGCTAGGAATAGGTCTATAGCCTGCTCTACACCACATGTGGTATCTATTGTTACATAATAATGATGACTGTTGCTTATATGTAATGGTAATAACAAGAAAGTTTGTTAGTTTGATCACCAACTTATTTGCATCGGTCATGTTCAAACCAGCACATCCATTGCTTGTTATAGAGTGATAATTTTGAGAAGGTTGAAGGCCTATTTGGATGTGGCTTAAAAAATGATTTCATCTCATTTTAGTTAATTGTAACTATTTTATGAATGTTGGTTATCAAACTTAATTTTTAATCCTCGTACTAAAAAGAAATATGATATCTAATACATGATTACAGCTAACTAAAATAAGATGAATTCATTTTTTAAGGGCCACCTAAACACGCTTTACAGCTATATATCCATAAAGGATTGCTGAATAAGACATGTCCACTAGGGATGAGAACTGATAGAAAATCAAGTGGGGTGATTTTTGTAAAAGAAGACGGATGTTTACAGTTTACCTTGTTTGAAGAAATTGAAGTATGGATTGCTTAGGCCCTATATACATGTAAAAATGAGTTGATCAACTCATTTTAGCTAACAGATTTATTTACTAGTGTTCTTGATTTCTAATGAATGGTGAACTCATTTTCAGGCATCTACCAACCAAGTCTGTATAATGGAATTCAGCCAATTATTTCTCAAGTGGCAATGTGACGTAGGGGGGACGTGATGAGGTCGATCACCGTTTTCCTCACCGGATAACTACCTTGAATCCACAAGGCTTCCAGGACTCTTCAATCAGATTTCTTCAAATTCACGAGGAAAAATTGGTAAAAACTCAAAAATTTTATTGAATAATAATGAGAAATTAATATTAAAAAGAATTTAACAACTCTATATATCTTTAAATAAATTTCAATTTTGTACTTACTAAAACTAGTAAACTTCTTGAAATAGAAACTTACTAAAACTATTAAAATCCTAATTAAATATTACTACTCAAGTAAACTCTTTTCTAAATTAACAAAAATATATAGAAACTCCTAAACAAACAAACAAACAAACAAAAAACACTCTAAAAAAGAAGGGAAAAAAATTAAAATTCAAAATTACTAAAAATAATAGTTTTCCTTAGAATCTTGTTTTTCTATTGTAACTGCGCATTTTCTGGCGAAACGGACGAACGCAATCCACTATTGTGAATTTGTTCACTCCGAAACGAAATTTCAGTAGGAATGTATATATCATGCGTCCCATAACTACTCCGGATAAAAGTTATGGCTAATTTGCGATCTACTTTCTTTTAGTCAATTCATATGAAAATTGATGATTTTTGTTGAACTTTCCTTAATTTTTTATTATCCATGTGCAATAGAAAGATGTTTGATCCACACACTTCATTAGGGATTCCTGTCCTACATCAAAATGCATGCTGATTTTAAAAGGGACTTAGCGAAGCCCTGCTCTCAAGCTTCCATATTGGGGATGCCAACGCTACTTTTTAACTTTGTCTAACGAAAGTCGTAAACTCGGATGGAATAGATGACCAGTGAGATCCACCATACGGAAACACAGATGGAATAGATGTTGTACGATTTCAAGGTGGTCCTCTCTGAGTTTTACAATTAAGGTTGTGAAATATCTGATTTACCAGATTACAACTCGGTGGACCCAATGTAATTTGTACCAGTTTGGATTCCCTTTTAGGTCTGCCGTCTAGCTTGAAAAATCCCAATCTCAAAGCTGACCCGATAAGCTAGCTCGAAATTGCGAGTGAGACGTTTTTTGGACCTTGCACAAGTTGTTAAAGGCGTGGAAATGGAAGCCTTGCTCAAGTTGGTTTTCTTCTCTATGCTGGCCCAAACGCAAGCCATGCTTGTTGGCTCAGGACTGCCAACCATGATATGGAGGCAGTCCAAACACTCCCTCAAACTAAGAAGTAGATACCAGTGTCACCCAAACCCTTGAAAGCCATCTTGTTGGCTCGGTACTGCCAACCATGATATGGAGGTAGTCCAAACACTCCCTCAAACTAAGAAGTAGATGCCAGTGTCACCCAAATCCTTGAATGCCATCTTTTTTAATCACGGACGGAAAGCCGTAAAAGGAGAGAAACAAAGGGAGAAAATCATACAAACACGACAGAAAACTTATAAAAAAAAAAAAAAAAAAAGGAATGAAAGAGAAGACACCCATTTGCATAGCTGCAGTCACTGAGTCACCTCACGGCGAGTTAGACCCTGGGTCAGGGTGAGTCATGGTCACCAGATTCTGAAGAATAACTCACTGAGTTATATTTTCTCTTCCTTAGCATCTTAATTCCTTACCTGCCTAGCATCAACAGAGTGGCCATTGGATTTGTACCGGGGGACTGAAGCAATGTTGATCCATCGATGACCCTCAACCCTTTCACTCCGAAAAACTCGGTAATCCTTGTCTACAACAGACCCCACAACACACTCTCCATGATAATGGTAAAATGTCCTCACGTTCTTCTTGCAAAAATCCCTCAATTCCTCATCCCTAGACTCACCGTCCTTCACAATTCCTGATTGCCTCCTTCCTAGAAATGTTTCGATCAATCTGGACTGTCCAACTCTCACGACCAGATTAGCCATTTCAACGCATTCATCCAAGTCCCTCTCCTAAGCTAGGTAGTTGAATTTTAATGAAGGATTTTGCCTGGGATCTGTGTTCCATAGCCTTGACCCTCTTGACGAAGTCTTGCATCGAATTCATACTCCATGCTTAATCTATGGATGTAAACTGTATTTGGATGATCAGAACCATCGCTCTGTTGATGGGCCTTTTTCTTAAATCTATTCCTGATCATTGATCGGAGCATTCAAATAGATGGTTGAAGCAAGGATTGTGGACATACTGCTCCGAACTGGAAAAAATCTGATAATCCGTGGTCAGGATTTTTCGGTTGGCATGATTTTTGGGCCATGACCCAACTGCATTTGTGCCCAACAAATAGAGGGATATGATCATCCAATCTGCATGGACTGCTGATCCAAAATCATTTAAAGCTTAACCTATGATCTTATATATTTGGCCATTTTTAGCAAGAAAAATTCATGAAGAAAAGAAACCAAAGCTCACCCACCATTCCTTCCCACCTACCTCCATCGTGGAAAATGACATTTTGGACCGTTGCATTCAAAAGAACAGTGATTTTCTTCAAATTCCCAGCTGCTAATAAATCAGCAGATACGTCTCCTTCCATGAATATCGAAGATGCTACCTGCTACTTTTGTTCCCTTTACATGCTCCAAAGTAAAACCATTGAAAGGCTGAACTCCCGCTTCGACTATGCCATCTGCCGAAACAGATTGCCATGGGGTCAAGAGGATTCCGTCCAAAAAACCATCTTAGATTCCACCCATTCATAAGATTCCTGAACTAACTCCACATCCCACCCAACTCTCCCAATATAATCACTACTAGCTCTACTAGCTATATTATCTGGCATTGATCGTGGTTGTTCCACCCAGTACTCTTCCCCTGACATTGGACACTCCTTCCTCAGATACGAATGCTTGGGCGATGGATGTGAATTGATCGGTTTGGAACAATGGAAATCCGTAATTCTTCCTTTCTTCGATGAGGGGATTGCCGTAACGTGACCCACCACGTTCCACTAACAACATCGAGTATCTCTTGGATCCAAAGGAGTAAGCAAATTGTATCTTATATTTGGGTGAGAATCCCCAAGCTATCTACCTTGTATTGTTTACCATCATTTTCAACCAAATTATTCATCCCTTTCTCTCTACTTTTTACTTGTGTATGTGTGCACTTTTTCCTTCTTTCTTTCTTATTCATTGGATCGGCATCAGCATGCAGAGTGTCCGCAGAGATCATTAGCCTGTTCGGTCCCACCATGGTGGCATCTTAGGCTACCACTTTCATCAGTCAAGTGGGCCTATGGTCTGGTGATCCAGATCATTAGCCTGTTTGGTCCCACCATTTGTGAACCACGACCTAGAAATAATCTCCATGATTGAAAGGCATAGCCAATCTTGGGCAAATTTAAATGAATGTGGTTTCTCTTCTTACCAGTCTATTTAGGGTGTACATGAGCGGTCTTGTGTTAGACTTTTACATGTCGTGTGGGTTTAGCAAAACTATGTGGGCTGAACAATGATGATGATTTCCATAAAATACTAAGTTATGGATTGAAAATATGATGTTGGAAACGTCGGGGAAGATTGTTGTTGAAAGCTGTGCAGAGGTAAAACAATAACGTGGACCCCACAGTGCAAGTGAAAGTTTCTATGGTGCAGGTGATCTATCTAAAATATGGGATATAGGGTTAATATGCCGATCCGCATCTTTTGGATGGGCTGGTTGGCACTTTCACATCACAGTGGCCCCACATAACTCCAATATGAGGTCATTACCACACATTTGAAACTAGTAATCAGTTGCAAGTTACTTCCTTTCTCAGCATGCATGGGACATGCCTTGTATATTGGTACATAATAGTAGCCATTGTTTGCTTATATGTAACAGTAATTTAGAGGACAATCGCCAACCTATGATTGTTTGAGGAGACCAAATTCATGACTTGTTCGTGTGGGATGATCGTCGAAAAATAAAGATTGATGTTGTTTATGGTTTACCTTGTTTGGAAGAAATTGAAGTATGGATTGGTTTAAGGCCCTCTTTGGTAGATGCCTAAAAATGAGTTCATCTCATTTAGCTAATAGTAATCATGTACAAGCAATCTTGATCTCTAATACATAATTACTATTAACACGAACTAATTTTTTTGGCATATACCAAGCAAGGACTTATTTCACTAAGTTGCACTGCACCCTGATTGGTGGTCTTTTTGAATTTTATGGTTAGGGCTGTGACTGGATCAGATAGACCAAACCACAGCTCGGTAAACCCAATATAACTCCTATGGTTTGGACTCCCTTTGATGTCTGCCGTCAATGCCTCCTAGCTTGGAAATTCCCAACTTCAGAGGTGGGCCCCGATGGGCTGGCTCAAAATTGCAAGTGAGATGTTTTTGGGACCTTCTTGTACATATCTCACCTGTGACTAGAGGTGGAAAAGGTGCAAAAAAGAAACCTGCACTGTGGTTTCATTCACTGTGCTGCTCCAAACCCAAGCCTTGTTAGCTCAGAAGCCCTGCCAATAATGATTTGGAGGTAGTCCAAATACTCCCTCAAACAAAGAATTAAATACCAGTGTCACCCAAACGCTTCAAACCCATCTTGTCTATTTCATAGAATAGAGTTATTTTAGGCTACAACATGACTCTGAAAGCCGTAGAAGGAGAGAAACAAAGGAAGCCAATTGTACAAACATGACAGACAAGCTATAAAAAAAGAAGGAACGAAATAGAAAACCATTTGCATATCTGCAGTGTTGAGTCACCTCATGGCGAGTTAAGACCCTGGGTCAGGGTTGTGTCATGTACTGGTCACCAGATTCTGAAGGATAACTCACTGAGTTATATTTTCTCCCTTAGCATCTTAATTCCTTGGTACCTGCCTAGCATCAGCAGAGTTGCCATTGGATTTGTACCAGGCGATTCAAGCAACGTTGATCCATCGACCACCCTCAACCCCTTCACTCCGAAAACTCTGTAATCCTTGTCTACAACAGACCCAACAACACACCCTCCATGATAATGGTAAAATGTCATTACGTTCTTCTTGCAAAAATCCCTCAATTCCTCGTCCCTAGACTTGCCATCCTTTACGATTCCTGATTGCCTCATTCCTAGAAATGTTTTGATTGATCTAGATCGTGCAACTTTCTCAACCAGATTGGCCATTTCGGCACATTCATCCAAATCCCTCTCCTCAGCTAGGTAGTTGAATTTCACTGAAGGATTCTGCCTGGGATCTGTGCTCCATAACCTTAGTGACCCTCTCGATGTAGGGACTGCAATTTTAGCCGCAACGGGTGTTATAGTTGTGTTGGGGCTTGTGGGAAGAGTTCCAATTTGAATTATGATTTGGAAACAATTTGAAATTCCCACAACTGGAGGTGGATCAGGCTGTGGATTTTGTTGAGAATGGAAAGAGTAGTTTAAGCGAAAGTCAATCGATGGGTTGTCCTGCATGGCTTGGCCCACTCCTTTGGCATCAATGAGAAGGGAGATGTTGAAGTGCTTGAGATGTTCTTGGGGCCCAATGCCACTCAGCATTAGGATCTGAGGACTGCCCAGTGCGCCGGCAGCTAGTATCACATCACCCCAAGATCCTGAACCCTTTGGATGGCTTAGATATGCTTTGTAGAATTGGTTTGGATTGCCGTTGGTCCTGATGAATCTTATGCCATGGGCCCTAGGCTTTTTTCCATCACCTGCGTGGTGTTAACTTAGTTTTATATTGATTGCATGATCATCAATGGTTAGAGAAACCTCTCTTTCCTTCACTCTTATGAGGATATTGCAGGATGTAGACGGTGTTTGGATGAGCAGAACCATCAGTCTGTTGATGGGTCATTGTCCAAAAATCTATTCCTGATCATTGATCGGAAAATTCAAAATAGATGGTTGAAGTGAGGACTATGGATATCCTGCTCTGAACCAGAAGAAATCTGATAATCAGTGGTCACAATTATTCAGTTGGCATGATTTTTGGGCCACACAACTGCATTTGTACCCAACAAATAGAGGGTTACGATCATCCAATCTGAATGGACAGCTTAAGCAAAACCACACAAATCTCAACCCATGATCCTACTGTTACTGACCGGTTGCGCTAAAAGCTCGAGCTGTTAGGGAATGACAGAACAATGCATACCAGGGGGTTTGCCAGATGCCCTATAATACCGAATTTTGCATACCCTGGGACTTGAACACCGGACGATACCATGTTACTGACCGGTTGCGCTAAAAGCTCGAGCTGTTAGGGAACGACAGAACAATGTATATCAGGGGGTTTGCTGACGCCTCCAACACCTACATGACCATTTTTAGCAAGAACAATTCATGAAGAAAAGAAACCAAAGCTCTCTCACCATTCCTTTCCACTTACCTCCATTGTGGAAGATGACGTTTTGGACCGTTGCATTCAAAAGAACGGTGATTTTCTCTGAATTCCCGTCCTTTAATAAATCAGCAGAGGTATGTCTCCTTCCTTGAATATCAAAGATGCTACCTCCTACCTTTGTTCCCTTTACGTGCTCCAAAGTAAAACCATTGAAAGGTCAAACTCCTGCTTCGAGCAAGCTGTCCACCATAACAGATTGGAATGGGGTAAGAGGATTTGGTTGAAAAACCATCTTAGACTCTACCCATTCATAAGCATTCCTAACTAACTCTGCATCCCACCCAACTCTCTGAATATAATTCTCACTAGCTCTACTATAGAATCCGCCGTTGATTGTGGTTGATCCACCCAATACTCTCCCCCTGTGATTGGACACTCCTTCCTCAGAGACGAATGCTTGGGCAATGGATGTGAATTGATCAGTTTGTAACAACGGAAACCCGAAATTCTTCCTTTCTTCGATAAGGGGATTGCCGTAAGGTGACCCACCACGTTCCACTAACAACACTGAATATCTCTTGGATAGAGTGGTGGCCAAGGGGCAGCCACTTGTGCCTCCCCCGACGATTATGTAGTCGAATGATTTGCCTGAAACATCCTCAATGTCTCCCATCACAAATGGGAATTTGAGTTCTAGAGAGAGTACAGAAAAAAGAATTATCATTAGATTTGGTGGTTAAATTCAGGAAGTTTTTGGATGCACATGTGAATTTAATTGCAAATGTTCATATGAAGAATTGTGATATTCATAGAATTCACAATGAGGAGTAGCCTTTGAATTGCAATTACACTTCATCCAAGATGCCCAACTTGAAAGTACTGTAATTGCAATTGGGAGTGTAGACCATGGATATGGTTATGAATGTTACTGACCGGTTGTGCTAAAAGCTCAAGCTGTTAGGGAATGACAGAACAATGTATGTCAGGGGGTTTGCTGACGCCTCCAACACCTCCCCTCACGTGCGGGCGGTATACTGGCCCTGCACATGATACTCTGGGCTGATTCAATACCGGATGCCCTATAATACCGAATTTTGCAAACCCCGGGACTTGAACCCCGGACGTCCTGCTCTGATACCATGTTACTGACCGGTTGCGCTAAAAGCTCGGGCTGTTAGGGAATGACAAAACAATCTATACCAGGGGGTTTGCTGACACCTCCGACAATGAATGCCAAGTATATCACAATTGGGTCATTTCCTTGGATTACTAGTAATTACAATTCAATTTGTTAGTGCATCCAAACGCACCATCCAAGTAGTTGGTGTAGAACATGCAAAATGCAAATGCAGCTCACCTTCATGCATTGAAGAAGCTGAAGAAAAGGAAGAAAATGCAAAGAGAGAGAGGAGGAGAGCTGTTGAGAGGCCATGTATGATCCCTTGAAGCTCTTCCATTGGCTGCTGCTGCTACGATTGGAGGAAGGTCCCTAATAAAGGGAAAAGAGGAGTGTTATTAGTCGTTAATGCACCTCAAACGGCACGTGTGTGGGAGCCATGCACATTCAGACACGGGCACATGTCACAATGTGACATGCGTGTAAGATCCAAGCTTTCCATCAGGTACAATACACTATTTAGATCCTCTGGCATAAAAGTCAGGTCATTTCACATCTCAGATAGACTATAATGTATCAAAACAAATAAATAGTTAGAAGAAAAAAAACCATCAATTTAAATTGTGCATTATGGCCCACCTGAAGAGTGAAATTGTCTGACATTTTACGAAGGAGATTTAAGCATTATTTCCAATCTTATGGAAAGCTTATATCTCACTCACCTGTTTCATATTTTCTGGATATGTAAGGCTATACCTGTATGTGAAATTAGCAAACCTTGTGAAATAAAACCATCTAAGAGAAAACTTCCACTGACAAAGCTGAGTTCCTACCTCAGGAGATTTGTTTTCAGAAGGAAAATGATATTGATAAATGCAATTTTAGGAAGAAGGTGCTATGTTAATTTATATGATAGAGGAACGAAGGGGAAGAGGAATTTGATTTTGAGTGAAGTGAGTAATTCCAAATCATTCCCATTCAAATTGCTAAACAAGTGTAGCTACTCAAAGTGACTAAGTATCTGTGTTAAACCATATTTTCTACCATTAAAGATAAGGCAGATTAGATGATATTACGTGACTTGAGAGATAATTACAAATTGCTAAAATAAACTAATTCCAAATCATTCCCAAACAAATTTCCAAGTGTAGTTACCTAAAGTAACTAAATATCCATATTAACCTGTATTTTCTACCATTAAAGGTAAAGTAGATTAGGTGAGATTAGATGACTTGAGGGAGAGAATTATCAGGAAAGGCAAGTGAAAAATACTAAGAAACTGTAACATGGTTTTCGCTTCTAACGTAAGCCACAACTTTAGGGAAAAGATTGTGTGCACGCAGTGTCCAGAGACTGAGAGAGTTGGTGAGCACCAGATGAGGAAATCGGGACTGGACCAATCAGTTAAATTGGTGGGGACCAGAACCTGTGACGTGTCTGGCCGGGTCCCTGTAAAGGTTCTGGATTTGGACAACCCAGGTCACATGGTTTTCCCCATCCAACTGCCTGTTCTGCCTGGGTGGTTCTGATTTTTAAGTAATTTTAATTAATTTCACTACAACAGCTGATGATGCCCGAGGGTGACACAGGTGGAGCAGCGACTGAACAGGTTTGGACTGGACTGTCCACAAAAACACATGAGGGTCAGGTTCATGTTCTAAAACATTGGCTGTGCACATATCTCCCTTATGGCAGGAATGAATTTTGGAATGTATGCATGAAATTATCATTTTGAAATGCTTGCTACATTCCCACCGACTGCCTTTTACTGGTTGTTGCTGGGAGATAATGTGGATGCAGACATTGGGTGATCACTGCCCTTTACTGTGTGCCCTCTAACTATATTCATATTTAGTTGTCTTTTAAAACTGCATCCATGGGCAGTTCATCACGTGGGAAGGCAATTTAAAAAAGGCTACCACTTTCATCATCTTAGGCTACCACTTTCATCAGTCAAGTGGAGCTATGGTCTGGTCATTAGCCTGTTGGGTCCCCCCATTCGTGAACCGCAACCTAGAAGTAATCTCCATGATTGAAAGATATGGCCAATCTTGGGCCATTTTAAATTGAATGTGGTTTCTCTGTTTAACGGTCTATTTAGGGTGTACATGAGCAGTCTTGTATTAGACTTTTACATGTTCATGTGGGCTTAGCAAAACTCTACTAAGGATGACGATTTCCATAAAATATTAAGTCTTCAATTGAAAATTGGATGTTTAAAATGTCTGAGAAGATTGTTGTTGAAAGCTGTGCAGAGGTAAAACCTTACTGTGGACCCCACTGTACATGTGAAAGTTTCTATTGTGCGGGTGATCCATCTAAAATATGGGATATAGGGCTAACATACCGATCCGCATCTTATGGATGGGTTGGTTGGCACTTTTCACATCACAGTGGCCCCACACAACTCCAACATGCAGTCATTACTACACGTTTGAAACTACGTAATCAGTTGCAATTCACATTCTCCGAGTGCATGTTCACATACTCGCTCCGAGTGCATGGGATGTGCCTTGTCTATTGGTACATAATAGTGGCCATTGTTTGCTTATATGTAACGGTAATTTAGAGGAAAGTTTGTCAGTTTGATCACTTGCTTACTTGTGCAGGTCATGTTCAAAGGAGACACATTCACTGCTTGTTATAGAGTGAAGATTTCGGGAAGATTAAAGGCCTGTTTGGATGCCTCTTAAAAATATGAGTTCATCTATATATGAATTAGAGATTATTAACATTGGTTATCAAAATTATTTTTAATCATCTTACCAAAAAGAAATATGATATCCAATACACACTTTACAATTTTAAGGGGCACCCAAACAGGCCCTAAGGCTGTTTATCCATAAAGGATGGCTGAATGAGACAAGTCCACCACTGACAAAAACTGATAGAGAATCGAGTTGTTCACCAATCTATGATTGTTCAAGGACACCAAATTCATGAATCGTTCATGTGGGATGACAGTCAAAAAGAAAGATTGATGGTTGTTTACGGTTTGCCTTGTTTGAAGAAAATTGAAGTATGGATTGCTTTAGGCCCTGTTTGGTAGATGCCTAAAAATGAGTTGATCTCATTTTAACAAACAGTAATTATGTAGAAGTCGGTCTTGATTTCTAATAAATGATTACTATTAACATGAACTCATTTTTGGGCCTATGAAACAAGGACTTATTTCATTAAGTTGTACTGCACCCTGACTGGTGGTCTTTTTGAATTTTATGGTTAGGGCTGTGAATTGATCAGATTGTCCAAACCACAACTTGGTGGACCCAATATAACTCCTATGGTTTGGATTCCCTTTGGCATATTCCATCAATGCCTTGTAGTTTGGAAATTCCGAATTTCAGATGTGGACCTGATAGGCTGGCCCGAAATTGCTAGTAGATGTTTTTTGGGACTTTGCACATATATCACTCGTGACTAGTGCTGGAAAAAGGGGCAAAAATGGAAGCCTCCTCTGTGGTTTCGTTCTCTGTGCTGCCCCAAACCCAAGCCTTGTTAATTCAGAAGCCCTGTGAATCATGATTTGGAGGTAGTCCAAATACTCCCTCAAACTAAGAACTAAATACCAGTGTCACCCAAGTGCTGGAAACCCATCTTTTATATCTCATTTAGGCTATAACGTACTCTGAAAGCTGTAGAAGGAGATAAACAAAGGGAGGCAATCATACAAACATGACAGACAATATATATATAGGAATGGAAGAGAAGACAACCATTTGCATAGCTGCAGTAACTGAGTTGCCTCACGGCAAGTTAGACCCTGGGTCAGGGTGAGTCATGTACTGTTCTCCAGATTCTGAAGGATAACTCACTGAGTTGCACTTTCTCTTCCTTAGTATTTAATTCCTTGGTACCTGCCTAGCATTAACAGAGTTGCCATCGGATTTGTACCAGGGGACCCGAGCAATGTTGATCCATCGATGACTCTCAACCCCTTCACTCCGAAAACTCTGTAGTCCTTGTCTACAACAGACCCAACAACACACCCTCCATGAGAATGGTAAAACGTCGACACATTCTTCTTGCAAAAATCCCTTAATTCCTCATCTCTAGACTTACTCTCCTTCACAATTCCTGATTGCTTCCTTCCTAGAAATGTTTCGATCGATCTGGACCGTGCAACTTTCTCAGCCAGATTGGCCATTTCGACGCATTCATCCAAGTCCCTCTCCTCAGCTAGGTAGTTGAATTTCACTGAAGGATTCTGTCTGGGATCTGTGCTCCATAACCTTAGTGACCCTCTTGATACAGGGTTTGCGATTTTAACCGAGATGCGTGTTCTAGTTGTGTTGGGGCTTGCGGGAAGAATTACAGATATCAGTATGATTCGGAAACCGTCTGAAATTCCCACAACTTGAGGTGGATCAGGCTGTGGATTTTGAAGAGCATGAGGAGAGTAGTTTAAGGGAAAGAGTATCGCTGGGTTGTCCTGCATGGCTTGGCCTACTCCTCTAGCATCAATTAGAGGGGAGATGTTGAAGTGCCTGAGATGTTCTTGGGGTCCGATGCCGCTCAGCATGAGGATCTGAGGACTGCCCAGTGTGCCGGCAGAAAGTATCACATCACCCAAACATCTTGAATCCTTTGGATGGCTGAGATATGCTTCGTAGAAGTGGTTTGGATTGCCATCACTCCTGATGAATCTTATGCCATGGGCCCTGGGCTTCTTCCCATCACCTGCACGGTATTAACTTAGTTTTGTATCGAGTGCATGATCATCAATTGTTAGAGAAAGCAAGCTCTCTTTTCTTCACTCTAACAAGGATATCTCCGCAAAGTCTTGCATAGAATTCATCCTCCATGCTTAATCTATGGATGGAGCCTGTATTTGGGTGATCAGAACCGTTGCTCTGTTGATGGGCCATTGTCCAGAATCGATTCCTGATTATTGATCGGAGCATTCACATAGATGGTTGAAGCGAGGATTGTGAACATCCTGCTCTAAACTGGAAAAAGTCTGACAATCTGTGTTCAGGATTATCAAGTTGGCATGATTTTTGGACCATGACCCGCCACGTTTGTGCCCAACAAATAGAGGGCTGTGATCATCCAATCTGCATGGATAGCTGATAAGAAAATGACATGAATCTCAATCTATGATCCTACATATTTAGCCAATTTTACCAAGAAAATTTCATGATGGAAAAAACCAAAGCTCACCCACTGATCTTTTCCACTTACCTCCATCTTGGAAGATTACATTTTGGACTGTTGCATTCAAAAGAACAGTGATTCTCTTCGAATTCCCGGACGCTAATAAATCAGCAGAGGTATGTCTCCTTCCGTGAAAATCGAAGATGCTACCTGCTATTTTTGTTCCCTTTAAATGCTCCAGACTATAACCATTGAAAGGCTGAACTCCTGCTTCAACCATGCCTTCCGCCGAAACAGATTGCCATGGGGTCGGAGGATTCGGTCGAAAAACCATCTTAGATTCCACCCATTCGTAAGATTCCCTAACTAACTCTGCATCCCACCCAACTCTCTGAATATAATCCTCACTAGCTCTACTATATAATCCGCCATTGATTGTGGTTGTTCCGCCCAGTACTCTCCCCCTGCGATTGCGCACTCCTTCCTCCGAGACAAATGCTTGGGCGATGGATGTGAATTGATCTGTTTGGATCAATGGAAACCCGTGATTCTTCTTTTCTTCGATGAGGGGATTACCATAAGGTGACCCACCACGTTCCACCACCAACACCGAGTATCTCGTGGATAGCGTGGCGGCCAAGGGGCAGCCGCTCGTGCCTCCCCCAACGATTATGTAGTCAAATGATCTGCCCAACACATCCTCAATGTCTCCCGTCATGAATGGGACTTCGTGTCCTAGAGTGAGTACAGAAGAAAGATCATTGTGAACTCTCAAATTGGTGGTTAAATTCAGGATGCGTTTGGATGCACGCGCAAATTGAATTGCGAATGTTCACTTTAAAAATTGTGATATTTATAGAATTCACAATGAGGAAGTAGCTCTCAAATTGCAATTGCAGTTCGTCCAAGTTGTCCAACTTGAAAGTACTGTAATTGCAATTTTGGAGTGAGGCTGTGGATAAGTGCTAAGGAAGTAACAGTTGGGTCACTTCCTTGTATTACTAGTAATTATGATTCAATTCGATAGTGCATCCAAACGCGCTCTCCAAGTGGGTGGTTTGGAAAACAGAAAATCTAAATTCAGCTCACCTTCATGAATGGAAGAAGCTGAACAAAAGGAAGGAAATGCAAAGAGAGAGAGGAGGAGAGCTGTTGAGAGGCCATGTATGATCCCTTGAAGCTCTTCCATTGACTGCTGCTGCTACGATTGGAGGAAGGTCCCTACTTAAGGGAAAAAAAGGAGCGTTATCAGCCATTCATTTGGAATTTGAATTGAAAAGTATTCTTTTGAATTTATTTATTTATTTTTAATATTTTACATTTGTAATTGTTGAAAGTGGCAAAAATCCATTTTAATTATTTATTATTTATTTATTTTTTGTCTCCTGTCCAAAAATAACCAGGAAAAACGGATGGATGGTGTGGATTGAACGCAAACATCACGGTGGGCGCCACAAAACGAATGGGAACTGCTTCAGCAGTCTGTACGCAGGAAATCTCTGACTCGGATTAGCTGAACGGGAGATCCTACTGAAGTGACGTCACCAAGTTCTATGGGCCCCACCACGATGTATGGTTATTAAAAAAAAAATCATCAATTTCATTTGTGCACTATGGCGCACTCGAAGAGGGAGTAGTTGGAGTTGGTGCTATTAGTAGCTATTGAAATTGTCTGGCATTTTTTCAAAGGAGATTAAAGAATTATTTTCAACCTCATGGAAAGCTTATATCTCAAGCGCCTGTTTCATATTTTATGTATACAGGCATGTGAAATCTGCAAACCTTGTGAAATAAAACCAAATAAGAGAAAACTTCCACTGACAAAGCCGTGCTCCCTATCTCAGGGGATCAAGGAGAATTATAAATGCAATTTTAATAAGAATGAACTATGTTAATTTATAGGGTTATTTAGAGATAACTACCTATATTTCATTTCGGTCTATATTTAAAAATCATTAGAAAAGTAGGTGAGAAAACTACTTATTTTCGGTCTATATTTAAAAATCATTAGAAAAGTAGGTGAGAAAGCTACTTATTTGACTTTTACTAATAAAGACAATGGAAAAGCACAGTTTAGGCCAATTTAGGCCCAAATTGTTCGAAACCGTTCATTCATTTTATACGCTCAATTTAGGCCATGAGCCAAAAGAATGAGGTATATCTGAATCTCATATGGGCTTCAAGAAGGTTTCAACGGTGGGCAGTCTAACCGTTAATAGATGTACCTAGTGTGGTCCACCTAAGCATTGGAGCTTCCTCATTTTCGGGGTCACACACTAAAATGATCTGGAAAAATGAATGGACGGTGTGGATTTTTCACAAACACCATGGTGGGCCTCACCTAGTTTACAACCCAAGGATGTGGAGTGGAATAGGTGGCCCACCGTGATGTTTGGGAGAAATCCACTCTGTCCATCCGTTTCGATAGATCATGTTATTACATGAGACCAAAAATCAGGTAGATCTGAAACTCAAGTGGGCCACACGAATGGAAACAATTGAAAGGGTGTGCCTACTATTCAAAAAAAATTGGGCTCCAACGTTGATTTGGCAAAACATGTGAACAGGGTATTTTCTACCTTTAAAGGTTAAGGCAGTTTGGATTACTTGAGAGAGGGAGCATTATCAGGAAAGGAATGTGAAAAATACTTTTGGCTTTTAGGATGAAGTTTGTAGGCACAGTGTCCACCGAATGAGAGAGTCGGTAAGCACCAGTTATGGAAATCTGGACTGGACCAGTCAGTTGGATTGGTGGGCACCAGAACCCGTGACATGTCCTGCCAGATCCCTCTAGTGATTCTGGGTTCGGACCACCCAGGTCACACGGGTTTCCCCATCCGACTGTCAGTTCAGCCTGAGTTGTTTTGATTTTTAAGTAATTTTAATTAATTTCACTACAACAGCTGATGACGCCGGAAAGTTGACACAGGTGGAGCGGCGACAGAACCAGTTTGGACTGGACAGCATGTCCACAAAAAACACACAAGGGTCAGGTCCATGTTCTAAAACATTGGTTATTCACATATCTCCCTTATGGCAGGCATCAATATTGGAATGCATGTATGAAAATTATCATTTCGAAATGCTTGATACGTTCTCGCCGACTTCTTTTCACCAGTGGCTGCAGGAAGATAATGCACATGCAGACACTCGGAGATCACTGCCTTTTACTGTGCCCTCTAACTACATTCATATTTAGTTCTATCTTTTAATACTGCATCTGTCGGTAGTTCATCGATGTAAAAAAGGCTACCACTTTCACTAGTCAAGTGAGCCTTTGGTCTGGTCATCCAGATCATTAGCCTGTTGGTTCCCACCATTCGTGATGGCACTAGACCTCTAGTAGAGGTACTAACTTTCTGTACCGGTTAGAATCCGGTAAAAGTTAACTTACACCAAAGAGAAGAATGGACAGATAGATCAACAAGTACTCACCAGAACATGATCTGAACATGTACTAACACGCCCGAATCGTTTCGAGATGATCCCCACTACTAAAGGTATTTTATGACTCAATAGCTAACTTTTATCCTACCACCATTACAGATCCTTCTACCAACAACTTTCGACATGCGTCTCCATTTTGTTATGGTACCTGGGGTGTCATGTACACTTTCAAAGATACCACACCCACTAGATAGATCTTATGCCCTATATCCCGATTGTACGGACAGGCGTAGAATACCTATCCAACTAACCGTGAAAGTGGAGTGTCACCAGGGTGTGTTGAGGTTGTTCGCCAGTAATGGTGTACAAACTTTGATGTATTAGTCAACGTTAAGTGAAGGGGAGAGGCGTACGTACCCTGTACGGAACAGATAACCATGTATTATTATCGGTAAAATGTCCAGATTTAGAAAGTTTCCAATTTTTAGAAAGTTTCCTAATTTTGGAGGAATTTTCAGATTAGAAACTTCCAATTTTAGAAAGTTTCCTAATTTGGAAAATTTTCAGATTTAGACAGTTTCCAATTTAGAAACTTTCCAATTTTAGAAAGTTTCCTAATTTGGAAAAATTCCAGATTTGTGTCGCATTATCTAGAATTAATTAGTGTCAGTTCATTGTAGTTTCAGTTCATTGTAGTTTAAATTCATTGCATTCGTATTGTGAGTCACCCAGTCCGTAGTCTCCCCGTAGTGAATGGAGTATAGGCGTTTGAGATCTTCAAGGTCATTAAGTGTTGTCGTGTGGCCATCAAGACCCAATGGAAAGCCGAATTCCGATGACTTGGCCTACTTTAATGGTCACATGGACCCACAACATTCCTTGATTGGCTTGAAGACTTGGACTATTTTTTTTGATTGGTATGATATGTCGAATGATCGTCGAGTGAGGTTTGCCAAGTTGAAATTGGAGGGCCAAGCCAAGTCGTTTTGGGCAGATTTAGAGCGAAGAATTGATAGAGTTGGGAGAGCCCCGATCTCACAATGGGATGAGATGAAAGAGTGTTTAAAAGAAAAATATCTTCCCATCTCTTATCGTAAAAAACCCTTGGCTCGGAAGAGAGTTGCCCCACCTTCCCGTCCAAACACAGAACCAATATGGTCCCTCCTTGTAAAGTGGTCCAACCCATCATTAAGGAAATCTCGGCTTATGAACAATTTGAGTGTTTAACACCAATTATATTTCCTTGGAAGCGAGATAATACCTTGGTAAATGGCCAGTTGGAAGAATCCAAACATGATGTTTATGAAGTGGAAGAGTACGTGCCTAACGTCAGTAGTGAGGAAATGGAAGAAATTAAGGCATCGCTCATCATCGTTGAGGATGACGAAGTGTGTATTAGTGATGAAAAGGTCGAAGAGTTTGAGACCACACCACTTTCGAGTGTCATGTGTGATGTAATTGATACAGTCTCCCAATCTATGTCTCTTACCATGGTGAACACAAATGAAATTGAAGAAGAGACTAATGAGGATATGATGATAGACACCCACATGACTTGTGATATCCCACCAGGTGATTTATGGGATAAATTTTCACCCATATGGGACATTCAACACACAACTGATCTTGTCCCTAAGTTGGTCTTGTCAAGCTTTCCTCCATACCAGGGGAACCCCATAGAAAATATAGAAATGCAGTGTCAATTTGATAAACTTCTTGGGGAAGAATTCAATAAGGAAAGTTTGAGTTGGAGTTTTGTTTTGTGTGTCATGCCTGGTCTTTTCACTTCCAAGAATAATGGCATGTGGCACACAAGTGGGCATATCCTGACCGTCCACAAAGCTTCAGTCAAGTGTCATGCTATCATGCGACGTATTCACGTCATGGTGGATATGATGACCTTAGTCTTTATCCCGTATCTTGATGACATTTTGGACATAATGGCTGATGCCAAGATCTGCTCAAGACTTGGTATTACTAGTGTTTGTTCTCAAGTGTTGGGATACCTGAAAATCATCCTTGTTTATAATACTTATAATGAGAAATTGTGTGTCACCCGTGGGAAGTGTCCTTTTGTTTCAGTTTTCCAAGTTCTAGGTTATAGGATTGTTTATTTCCATAGGATTGTTTATTCCAAGTTCGTGGATTTTTCAAAGTGTCCTTTAGTGTCACCCATGTCTGTCATCCAAAGGTCTTTAGAGTCAGCCAATGCATTCGCACGCCATATTCATGATTTGCATACACATATTAGACAGCGGATAAATAAGAGCAATGATGATTCTAAAATCTCAGCTGATTCTCATCGTAGATTGCAAGAATTTCAGAAAGGAGACCATGTAATGGTGAGGATAAGGCCTAAGCGGTTCTCACAAGGTTCCGCTAAGAAATTACAAGCGCGTAGTGCTGGACCATTCAAGATTGTGCAGAAAATTGGGTCCAACGCGTATCGGATCGACCTTCCATCTGAAATGGGCATTAACCCAACTCTTAATGTGGAAGATCTAGTCCGTTCCCACCATCCCATTGTTGATCCATCGTCCCTTTCATGGCCTTGTTCTGATTTTGCTATACAACCCCTTCCACCCTTCCCCCACCCATTACCCATGAAGAAGAAATTGAGGAGATCTTGGGTGAAGAGATCATTTTTATGAGAGGCGGAGGTTTCCAAAGATACTTGGTCAAATGAAAGAACAAGCCACCGTCAGAATCTACATGGTTGATAGAAGTGAAGTTACAGAGCGTTAATCCAGATTTACTAGAGCGCCACAAGAGTTTTAACTCGCCGGAGTCGAGTTCTTCTCAGACGAGGAGTATGATGCGGAACAAAAGCATTCAAGGTGTACCAACGAAGAAAGCGCCAACCACAAGTACCATCCTTGTGGATAGGCGACTATTGAGGAGCATTGAAGACCTTACGCATGTAGTCCGAGACATTTGAAAAGACCCCACCTTGGGAAGACGTGTAAGTTGCTTTGAGGAGATGATCAGACCGTTGGATCGTGATGATGATGTGATCGGACCGTTGGTTCGTCATGGCCCACTTTCATCACACCATCATTGGAGCGCATTGGACATCTTAGATTTGAGTTTATTTTACGCATTTTTTACTTATTTGAGTTTTGGGTTAGTGTGGGTACGTTTTTTTTCATGCAAATGTCTTTTTTTTGAAATTTTGTTAGTAGGGGTATTTTGGTAATTATGCTAATTCCGAATTTTATAAGGGTGTTGCCCTAAACCTTTTTTGTTAGTTGTTGATTTATGAAAAAGAGCAAACCTTTGGTTGCCTCCTTCCTCTTTCCCTCTCTCATGGTGCTTCTTCTTCTTCCTTGATCTCCTTCTTCTCTATTCTTCTTGTGCCCCTCCAACTTCTTCCAGGTATTTCATCTTCTATTATTATCCTTCTAAACTTCTGTTTTGTTTATTCCCTACGATCTAAACCTTGAGAATCGATCTAAACCCTAAACCCCCAAATTCTCAAATCCCTAATCCGAGAAACTTTCTGATTCTTGGGACTAGTGATCATCATTGATCGATTGGGTATGACCATGCAAGATCGGGAGGTTCCATCCCTCGCCGGATCCAACCTATACGCTGCTTGAATCCCATACTCCATGGTTGTGATGATGGCCCGTCCCATTGCATGTTTCCTTTATGATTTTCTTAGTTTATGATGATTGATGCTAGATTTCATTATTATTATTGCTTTTATTTCCGCTGAATAATTGTGTTCATGAGCATGCATCATATTTAGGGCTGTCCTGCATCAGTATTCCCCCTGTTCATAGGCACGTACATGGTGAGTTGGGCTATCATTTGGATTCGCCTTAAGCCAAATACCAATTACCAAGACAAAAGCATTGGTGGCCATTCAATTAGCGGCCTGCAAATGGACAATTAAAAAAAAAATCTGAGCATAAAATGAGTCAACTATCCTTATTCAAAAGGCATTACTCACAATGTGCGGATAGTTAGGGTCGTCCAATTACTGCAGTTTTTGGGCTGTTGGCCATCTTCGTGATGTCCCACCAGATCAGTGGTCCTAATAGCCACAAGCATGCCTCATGGAAATTACATGAAGCATGTATTGCAGTAGCAATTCTCTCCGTTTATAAGAGCATCATGTATAAGAAACTTTATCTTTATATAAATATGAATACTGTGGAAGACTGGAAGTATATAAAAATTAAGCATCTAGAAAACAAGTAAGAAGATAGACTCGGGTTTTGTCCCACTAGCAGTGTCTGTGATGGAAAGTTTTTAAAAAGGAGTGTCCTTTTTACATGTGTCTTGCATCTGAGCTAAAGCTTTGAGCCAGGAATCCTTTTTCCTGTTTATGCTAATCTAGATTTCTCATCCAGGGACGGGGTCCAGTGGACGATTTTGCTTTTGTGGGCTTGCCAGATCACTACAAGAACCTTTTCACATTGGATGATCCGGTCGGGGGTGAACATTTCAATATCTTTGCGGCGGGCCTGAAAACTGCTGACCGTGTGGTCACTGTTAGCCATGGTTATGCCTGGGAGCTGAAAACATTAGAAGGCGGTTGGGGTCTGAATGGGATCATTAACGAGAGCGAGTGGAAAATGAAGGGTATTGTCAATGGGATCGATACAGAAGAATGGAACCCAAAACTGGATACCCACCTAACATCTGATGGCTACACCAATTACTCTCTGGAGACTCTTCAAACCGGAAAGCCCAAATGCAAAGCAGCTCTCCAGAAAGAGCTTGGTCTGCCAGTCCGGCATGATGTTCCTCTGATTGGCTTTATTGGGAGGCTGGACCACCAAAAAGGTGTTGACCTCATTGCTGAGGCCATCCCTTGGATGGTCAGTCAGGATGTGCAGTTGGTTTTGTTGGGAACCGGAAGACCGGATCTCGAAGAAATGCTTAGGCGATTCGAGAGTCAAAACCAGGACAAGGTGAGGGGATGGGTTGGTTTCTCTGTGAAAATGGCTCATCGCATAACAGCAGGTGCAGACATTCTACTGATGCCATCAAGATTCGAGCCTTGTGGACTGAACCAGCTCTATGCAATGAATTATGGGACTGTTCCCGTCGTTCATGCTGTTGGTGGATTGAGAGACACTGTGCAGCAGTTTGATCCATTTAAGGAGTCTGGACTTGGATGGATGTTCGATAGGGCGGAAGCAAATAGGCTGATAGATGCACTCTGGAACTGCTTGCTCACATATAGAGAATACAAGAGCAGTTGGGAGGGGCTCCAGAGACGCGGGATGATGCAAGATCTCAGCTGGGACAATGCTGCTCAGCATTATGAGGAAGTCCTTGTGGCTGCTAAGTATCAATGGTGATATTTGGAATGTCAGAGACATCAGTTGGTTCAACTTCGAGGATCTTGATTCTCAGAAATCAGAATATCATCATGCAGCTGTTTATCTTTAATGCTTAAAATGTCCAACGGAGCGAGGAGAGGGAGCTGCCAACACCTATTTCCTGGTGTAAATTTTTAGCACTTTGTTTTACTCATTCTTTATTTCTGTTTTTATAGGTTCATAAAGCAAATGCATCTCCACTGCCAGGATGGTTGCCGCTTAAGTTAGGAGTAGTCTACCACTGGTATATATTGTTGAGCTCCTCTCTTCTTCTTCTTCTTTTTTCTTTTCCTTTCTTGCCTTTACTTGCATAAAAGGAAATCCATCTCCAATTGATGAACTTGCAGATTTATTTAGTGTTTTATCATAGTCATCTAGTTCTCAACTGTTTTGGATTTCTTTGAATTGTTATTTTTCTGGCTAACTGAGTGATTGGCGGTAGATGGGTATAAAAAAATCGAGTTAACCACATAGCTGTACTAGCTCTTGAAAGGCATGTACCCTGTCACACCCGCACACACACATTGGTGGAAGGCATGGCCCGTTTATAGGTTAGCTTGAGGAAGATTCCATAAGGGAGTTGATATTTTACACCCCATGTCCGTCACCATCATAGCCTTTCCTAGCAATTGGGGTCAGCTTTGCTAATCCTATTTTGTCAATCATTTCCAAGGCCCTATCATCCTTAGCAAGTGAAAAGACTCATCCCTCTGTAAGATACACAACTAAGAGGAATGGAAAGCTAAGTGACGTAGGACGACTAACCACTGGCTCTAAAAGCTCAAACTGATAGAGCGTGGCAAATCAATCCCCTTATCTGCCGAGGCTCTTGTGTCACATAGGCTAGGCTCTCGGCCGAACCCTCCTTTGTGGGCCCCACATCACATGGGTTCGCATCACACTAGCCACCCGCCTCACACGGGTGGGGGTCACATCACACGGGCCACCCACCCCGAGTGTGCCCCCGCATCACACGGGCCGCCCAAGTTGAGCCCAATGTCAAAATGCCCCTGCATTACTAGAGTGCGTTTGGATGCACCATCAATTTGAATTGTGATAATTGGTTTGAAATGGACTAATTAGATTGCAGTTCATTCCTTAGCATTCATGTTAATGTTTGGGCCCTAAATTGCAATTACGAGGTCTACTTCCTCATCCATACTATATATAATTAGAATACCTGGATATGTCTACTCCCCCATCTATACTATGTATATTTAGAATATCTGGATTGCCTTTTTCCAAAAAATTGCCCTTCTGTATTGAATTTTGAGGTTTCACACGCAACTGCAACTAGTTGGATGATACATTTGTCATCTAACTAATGCATAAATAGCAATACCTTATTGTTTGAGTGACATCCAACCCTTCAAAAGGTTGGCCCCATCATGAAGGTCACCTAGTGCAAAAATAGCCAATCCACTCATGAGGTGAGCGCACTTGTTCTTCGGATCCGATTGATGTTTGACCCACATGATGAGTGGATCAGCCTGATTTTTGCTTCGTGACTCCTTTGTGGTGGGGCCAACCTTTTGCACAGGTGGATGCTGTATGCATTTGACACAGATGGCACTAGTGTGAAACTAAATTCTTGAATTTTTAGAATCATACAGCATATGAGTTTAGTTTAAAGGAAGTGTTGACTCATCATCTCTCTCCTTCATCGAATCTCTCTCAGACGCACACATGAATGTTCCTCACAGGACACATGCTGGATCCAAGCCATTCATCAGATCAGACATGTGGTGAACATATGGTTGGCCAAAAATTAGGCAGCCGGACATGAGAATGGTTTGCGATTTGGTCTCTTTGGACATGCATGGAAAATGCCATTCAAGTGTCATTCAGTGATGCAAAATAGAATCATGTCATTTCAGCTGGGTTGAACTGGAAGTTTGAAATTCAGTTCACTTATGATCCAAACGTTACCCTGAGTCTACAAATGTCTCTTACAATGGTAGGAACACAAGCGTAACAACATTGATCATCTACACCAGTTATTCAGGTAGGAAAACAGGAATCTCATTGACCAAGTTACTAGGGTTTAAGTGGCTGGAGGCCTTTTTTTTGGCAAGATGGTTCACAGTGGTCTTTGATGTCCCTGCAACGACACTGGGGTGGGATAGACCTTGTGCAAGGGCAAGCCTTGCAGGACTTATCACAGTAGGACTTTACATCAGTGCACCTGCACTGAGGTGGGTTTGAGTATGCACAGATGCACTTGTTGCAGCAAGGTGTATCACCACTGGGAACTGAAAAACACAAGTACAATCCAAAAGTCAAATGTCAGTAAAATGAGGAATTTGGAGATAATCGTCCACACACAAGTCAAATATCAGTAAAATGAGGAATTTGGAGATAATCGTCCACACACACACACACACACACACACACACACACACACACACGTATGTTTATATGTACGCATGCATTTGTGTGATTTGAGATGCTAAAGAAGCAACTTAAAATCCCAACTTGATGCTCAAATCAACTATGCTAATGTTCATGGCTCGACTTGTGCTGGTGTTGGTGTTGGTTTTAATTTTATCATCTCAACCATTCATGTTGCAGGAAGAGATCCCATGGTGTGTGTTGTTTGTGGATAACATAGTTTCAATGAGATGGTAATGCACATTTTCTGTCCATTATGATTATTTAGGGAGATTCTCGTAATTTGTTAGTAGACAAGTAAGAGGTTTTGTTCACCAGATCAGTGTGATTTTTGAACTATGCACACTCAATTTGAGGGTCCACCTGATAAAAGGGTTCTGATCTCTTCTAAACTGTGCATATTGCATCAATGGAAAGAACTTTATTCTTCTGGATGTTAATACATTTTTTTATTTTTATTTTTAATTTCTGGGTGTGAGTTGAGAGGAAGCCATGAGCAAATTGATGTTCTCAGAGCTCTCGCACAAGGCGTTGTGGTCACCAAACGATCTGTTTGGTGAAGCAATTTCCCTCGCCCAACAAACTTCAGATGTGGGACCCACTTTTTGGTGATCCAAACTGTCCATACGGTAGGCTATGTGGAGAACTCCTGAAATCTCCACCTTAGAATGATCCCCCATTAACTATGGCCCATCGGCTGTAACTGTTGTTTGGAAGACACCAGTCTGGTGGCAAAGAGTTATTTCGCAGAGAGAGAGAGAGAGAGAGAGAGAGAGAGAGAGGATTCCTTTCAATTGACCATGCTAGCAAAGACCTCATTATAAATCGGTTGATCAGGTAACACCACCGATACGGCCCTTTAGAGCCCCTGTATCAGGCAGATATGGGGCCGATATATGGCAGTATTCTTGATGGGGGTGACACTGATACTTGATTGGTTGATCAGGTAACCCACCACTGATATGGCCCTCTGTAACCCGTCTCGGACGGATGGGCTAATACAGCATGTATTGTGGATGGTATTGTTGATGGGTGATACTGGTATGTATTGGGTGATACGTACCAGATCCGTTAGGGACGATACTTTAAACCTAGCAGGGCATTACCTTCGACTTCAAGTGGTTGGTCATGACGGGTGTTAGGCACGGCCTCAGAAGCAAACAAGTAAAGGGTCGTTGCAACAACCAACACCAAGATGGCTACGGCCTTGTTCATCTTCTTCTTCCTCCTCACTTACATTAATTATCTACACTCTTTTATTTATAGTCAAGAGCTCATCTACAGGTATAGACAACACTAGAGAAACTGACGTTGGAGAAGCACTACCCTCACTATGATATTGGGAAGATGTCATTTTTTCTGCGCATTAATCCCACTATCTTATTATTGTTGAAGAAATCATAGAGGCTTGTCCTACATATCTAGTTGGACCATGGTTTCCAAATCGGTTTCAGTGCACCGTAGTATCAGTCTCCACCAGTACGGATCGTGGATCGTATCGGCCCTGTATTGGCCCACAGTAGTCATGGGTACGACGGTATGTATTGGGCAATGCATACCGGTTTTGTACTAAATGTCAAACCATGAATGGGAGCAGCAAGCGTGTGGGGATTGGAATGGCTTCAAGCATTTTGATTCATGATGCCTGGGCCCAACCACCCATCAAAGTGCTCATGGGCACCAGTTTCTTAAACGCACTTGAGGTTAGCATTTTTCACGTTGCTTAAAATATCTTTAACTAAAAAAATATTATTAAATTAAATATAAGAGCTTGAGGATGCCCGAGACGATTGTTCCAGAAGTCGATAGCTACCACGTTTTTCATACCCATTGACTCATCCTGACTCATTTGGGACTGAGTTGAGCCGCATCACGACTGAGTTGGGGGTGAATGGATCTGTTCTGAGTCCAACTTGGACAAGTTGTCCGAGTCATCAATATGGTAATTACCATGCTCCCAAAAAACTCCTTGATCGCTGATGGAATTTTTGAGGACCCTGTAATTGTTGGTCTGCAGTTGGCCAGTTTAAGAGAAAAATCTGTAATCGATCCCCCAATAAACAGATTGTGAACCCCTAGTGATGTCCATCAGATCTAGAATGCGGTGGATCATCCCATTTGTAAAATTTTCAGGGATCTTCCATCCCTTGTGTGTTTCATTATATCAACAGTTTGGATCACCAAATCATGAGCCAAATTGGCATGGGCCTTGTGAACAACACACAGTTTCCATGTTGGTGCAGGACAGATAAGAGGACAACTTCACTGATTTGTAGAATTCAGAGAAATGGAGTAAGAGAGATTCAAGGAAACACCAACATGATGCATTCAACAAAATAAATGATTATACAGAGTCAGAGGGCATATCTTGCACTTGTAAATTATATGATGAAGCTTGATGATGATGGGCCACTGCTTAAATGATTTCAAGGGTGCAGGTCTTCACTTTACAACACTTCTAGCCTAATCAACAACTGAGATTACACCCAGGTCCATAGCTCAAGTGGCAGACTGAGTGAAAATAGCCTTGTTTCAACACTGAGGTCATGGTACCATTCCCATAGTGGGGCTCGTCGCTTCTCTGATTGGTCCAGATCAGAGAAGACATTATTAGAACATGAAAGGACAAAATAGGAAAGGACACCAATGATTAAAGGTTTGGCCATGTAGGTCATTCATAAATACTTTCAATAAAATTTTCTGTTTAAACAAACTACAGCTGAAATATAATGAAGTTATTGGTGTATTGGAAAGAGAGAGATATGGTGCTAGAAAGGAGGGGCAATTTTGAAAATTTGAAAAGGAGCATTGAGAGGTGGCTGTCAAGAGGGTTGGATATGGGTTGGTTTCCGCCCATCTTTTGAACTGGTAGGGCCAGGTCTCTCAAGCAGGCCCATTCAAAATTTTCATTTTGTTAGCCCAGGTCTAGCCTGTTGACAGTTTTGATGAGAAATAAGGGGTGCAACTCTGGCAGTTTGGTGTTGAGGGTCGGCCTGAACGCAACCTGAATTTCAACCTGAGAAGCACAATTTGTGAAAACCTCTATACCTGCCACTAGACTTGGCAAAATTCAACCCGACCCACAAACCCGACCCGACCTGACCCCTTTTTTTCCAGTTTAGGGTTGAAAATTTTGACCCGAATTCAATTTTTGGGTTGACCCGACCCGATGCGGATTTTTATGGGTTGGGTTAGGATTAAAGGTAACCCGACCCGACCCGACCCGACCCGAATCATATAGGGGTTAAGTAGAATATTGTATATTGATTTTCTTATTAGTTAAATAGTACATAGTTTTTTTTTTTTTTTTCTCATACACCCTACTGGATGATGGACGGAGTGGATTTTTAATGAAAGTGGGCCCCATTTTTGTTGGTGAGTGTGCAGTAACAATTGGTGCACATGTTATACATTGAATTGGGTGGATCGGTCAACATCAGTTGACTCGATCGAAACTAAAACCGAGAGAAAACCTTCTCCCTCCGCTTCCGTCAAAACGTCTCAAAACGAACGTTGTTCATTTTCAAGATCGTGCGACCCACTTTCGAACAACAGTCTGGCTAATCCAATCCGTTCATATGATTCGGACACGAGAGTCTAGCAAACCCCAAGTGTTTCATTGAATGTATTATTGTATGATGTATACAGTTAGAAGCCAAAGATGGTAGTGAGTAACTGATTGTGTGTTTCCATGCCCTTCAAAACCTGACCACTAAGACCAATGTGGCCCACCTTAGCTCGATCCAATCCGTCTATTAGTTTCTAGCATCATTTTTAGCTAGACCCAATTGATATCAATGGTGAGTCCAAAAAGGAAAATATTCCATTTTCTTTTTCTTACCTCCGTTTCTTTCCCTATTAACCTCTATATGTGACAATGTATTCGAGCAAATTTGAGTTGACTCAACAATACTCACTGAGTCGAGTTTGAGGTGAAGTCGCATCCATGACTATTCATGTCAGATTCATGAGCAATAGGCATTAGTAGTTGAAGATTTGACTCTAGTTGTAGTTGTGAATTGATTTAGTAAAATTCCTCTATTAAGTATGTCTTTCTTGAAAATTCTTAGTATTTTGATTCAAATTGAGGTTTGAAATAAGATATGATTCCAGTTTAATTTATAAATTAGTTAGTTGATCATTAAAATGCGGGTCAACCCGACCCGACCCGACCCGACCCAGTTTAATTTAGGTTGGATAAGGATTGAAAAAATTCAACCCGAATTCAATTTAACCCGGGTTAGGGTTGAGGTGGAAACGACCCGACCCGAACTTGACCTGACCCATTGCCATCTCTACCTGCCACAATTTGGGGTGGAGGGTCGGCCTGAGCGCAACCTGAATTTACCTGGAACACTCATTATTAGTTTTGTGTAGGACCTACTATGGTGATTCCTCTGATGTTCATAGTAAATAATGAAATAATTGCCTAAAAATCATAGTATTTTAAAGCCGAGGTTGGACATACCACCAATTTAAAGCTTTTTGGTACAAGTTATGGGGTGGCTCATCTGATTGTTGAATCATGCTGAATTTTAGGATCAAGGCCCAGAAGGAGTTGGTACAGGTGATGGACGGCGTGGATTTCATGCATTTCTTAGTTTAAATAACCCCTACTTATAGAGTTCGATGTAAACAAGTGTTTTCTGATTTATTAGGACACGTAGTTCAAAGTAGTGATATCCTAGAGACGTAATTGATAATCCTAACCTTTTTTTTTTAATCAATAAATATATATCTGTTGAGTGCTGACACTAAAGTGTTTTATTTTTTATTTTTTTATTTCTTATCTGTCTTTTGAAATATATGATCTACCTTTTGACCATACACTGAAAATAACTTATTCTTAAACCATTTTCATGAAACTTCTGCCTTTTGCATCGTTGATCAACTATGCTTGGGCCTAGTCTCAAATTAGGTTTCATTGATAATATATATAATCAATGAAAACAACTTCAACACGCTATCTCCCACCGACCCTACACTGGCTTGCCACACGTGATGTAAACCGGCCAACTGTGATGTTTTTGAGAAATCTATTCTATTCATTTGTTTTGTGGTCTCATATTAAGGGGTCGGCCTAAAATTGAGTAGACTCAAAACTCAAGTGAGCCACAGAAAAGGAAATATTGAGGAGGAAATGACCAATGTTTAAACCTTCCTAAGGTCCACCATGGTGTTTATATATTATATAAATTGGTAGATGTTTACACTTTACTGGCGCAGTTCGAATGGTCTAATGTGACGCTGCCACCTGTTGGCATTATGTACAAATGATAGGAAATCTTACTTTGGTTCCCAAGAAAATCTCCAATTCCACTTTCGGTGATAAGTCACTTATCAAAGTTCGAACTATACATGTTTGTAGTTGAGAAAACAGAGACACTGCAAGAAGTACACATGACTATCGCACGAGTGTCACGTGTGGTTGAACATTGTACTCAACAAGCTATATAAAACCCTATCAATATTAGAGATCTTTTGTAATCTAGATATGCATAGCAAAATCGTCTCACCCAGAGACGATGGGTGTAGACTAAGACCTTCAAAAATAAAACGTAAACTAGCAAGGAAACCTCGACATGACCCCGCCTTCCTAGTATATTAAACAACACTCGAAGAAGAGATCAGGGTATCGGGCACCAACCGAGCCAACATACACAATTTCTCTCAAAGCACAACGTTGTCTATCTTAGTTTTAGCTTTAAACCTCGAGCTCGTGCTACAACAAGTTTGAGTTTAGCATATCCTAGATTTGCTATTGTGTAGCACCATCGCTACAATATGCCTGAGATTTGTGTAAATATACACAACCACAATTGTCAAATCCCCGATCAATTGAATCCATACTAAAAAGATTACACAGGTCATATCCTATTGGCCATACAGTTCAATTGTTTGTCCACACAGATGATCGTATGTAATTATATTTTATTTTGTTTGATTATTTTATTTTATTGTCATTAATTGTACTAATTTTAATTCTAAATCAATAAAATTGACGACTTAACCTTTTATTTGTAATCTAATTTATCAATTAGTGTATTATTAAACAACTTGAGAACTGTGATCACTGTTGAAAGAGAAGTCATTAGCTTAAGGTAAAAAGATCTCATTGAAGGATTAACCATCGCATTTCAAAGAGCTCAATCGTTGTAGCATTGGTGGATGGACAATTAGGTCAACCTTCATAGGTCTGATCCTACGACTGATTTAGCGCTTGAGGTTGTAAGCATTCAATCAAACTCAAATCAAATACGACTCTAGTATACCCAGCATTATCACAATCACACACGTTTGACCAAATATGGGTTATTCAGTAACACGTTTGTTCTTTTTTCTAATTGAACTGCAATAGTAGTAAGTTTATTCCCACTGGGATGACTTGATAAGTAAAAGATAGTAAGATGACGTAAAACTTCTGTCAGCCCACTGCTACCTTACTGGACATCCTCAGAATTTATTAGAAAAAATTTTGATTAAAATATATAATCACCCATGCTCACATGAGTGTAAACTTGAAGACCTATGGATTATGAACCAAAACTTAAATCTAAAAATCCACGGCACAATTAAACCTCTACGTTAACAGATGGAACCATATTATAACACCTGTGGGATCCGGATCATCAAGTCCACAGTCCATCCAAACCCTGATGTTCGGTTAGATGAAATTCATGCTTAAATGCACTAAATTGAGTGTTCAATTTAGGCAATTAACCAATAAAATACATAGATAAGACCCTAAGACCTTAAAACAGTGAAAATACTCAATTTATAAGAAAAGAAAAGATGATGCTCTGTTAGTTTGACCTATCCGATGTGTGCATATCAGGTTTTGAATTCGTGCATGGCTATTAGAAGCTGCCCGGCCGCATGCATGCATGGGCCGTGTGGTGTTGTCTGTCGTTTAGCCCACTTGCGTTTTAGATCTAATGAAGGGGCCACCACTAAAATAACTTGGCGAAATTGCTGGAGGGGTTGGGCTTGAGTGTCTGAACAGTGGCTGTTCATTATCCATTTTCTCCTCCTGTGCGGCTCACTTTAGTGTTGGATCCTCGTTTTTTGGCCTACGCCCTAAAATGATTCAACAAACATGATGGACGTGGTGGATTTTCTTACAAACATAAAGGTAGGGCCCATGATAGTTTCAACAGTGGGTGTTCAATGTCCACTCTTTTCGAGTGTATGGCACACGTGAGTTTTGGATCTGCTTCATTTTAGGGCCCACCCCTTTAAATGATCTTGCAAAACTAGTAGATGGGTGGATTTGTCACATCATGGTGGGCCCCACGAATTTTTCAAAAATGGTTCTAGGCACCAATGTTTGTGAATGGAATTGAGAGGGAGAGAGAGAGAGAGTCCTAAGCTATTTCCTAGTGTTTGGCCCAATTGAGTTTTCGATCTATCTCACTTTTGGGTGCACGTCCTAAACTAATGTGGCGAAACGGCAGCCCCCAAATGTCTAAACAGTTGCCATTCCTCTCCATTGTTTCCTACCGCGTAGTCTACTTGGTTTTGGATCCTCCTCATTTCTTGGGCCCACGCCGCATGACAGTTCCAACGGCGGACCTTCATTGCCCGCTATTTCATGGTATGTGGTACACTTAGAGTTTCAGATCTGCTTTATTTTTAAGCCCACCTTCCAAAAATGATGTTGTGAAACTGGTGAAAAGGTTGGATTTGTCACAAACTTCAAGGTGGGCCCTTGAGATTTTTAATGGTGGTTTCTGGCGAATGGAAATGAAAGCAGAGAGTTGTTTCAATAGTGGATATTAACTCTCCATTGTTTCCCACCGTTTGGCGCACTGGATGGAGGAGGTGGATTTCAAAGAAACATCGCATTGGGGTCCGAGTGTTTGAACGGTAGCTGTTCATTCTTCACTATTTCTTCCGTGTGGCCTACTTTGAGTTTTGGATCTCCCCATTTTCAAGCCCAAGGCCTAAAATGATCGAGAACATGATGAACGTGGTGGATTCTTTCACAAATATAATGGTGGCCCACTTGAGTTTTGGATCTGCCTCATTGTTTGGCCTATCACCTTAATCATCTACCGAAATTGGTGGATGGGGCCATGGGGGTAGATTTGTCATAGGATGCTCCCACCTATGCAATCGACATCCCTCTTTAATTGTTCCACCTGCTGAAGCGAAAGTTTTCGTGCGTTCGCTCTTGAAATATCATTTTCATGCGCGTTCGCGTTATCAACAGGTAGAGGGCAGTCTGGGCAGGTTGTGATGGATGATTCAGAGACATTTATAAATTATTCAGAAATTGCTTACGTAGCATATAAATAATTCAATCTAAACCGTTCAAATTATGGGAACAAGTTTACATATATTGTGGGGACAAAAAAATAGCGTTATTTGATTATCGAAATATTAGATCATTTATTAGATGGCTAGAAATGAAAAGATGTCCAATGGTCTTATTTCATAAAGCAAATGTCCATGAATCAGTGGATAGGATTGTCCAAGCAGCCTGATTTTTATATTGTAACTTAAATACAGTGGATTTCACAATTTATGCGGTTTAAGTAAGTTAACATGCACCACGTGTACCATTTCTCAGTGCCTGTGTATGAAGCGTACTACGCAGCTGGAGTATCAAATAACTCTCCATCAAGAAATAGGTGAGATTGATTTGAAGAGAAAGAAAAGGCCACATGACCTGATTGAGAGACAGGTATGGGCCTGTGTGTTCTTCACCGTTTCTTAAATGGTGGTGATCCATCCACCATACACGTGTTATACATTTATGTCAATTCAGACCTTACAAATCCTGGACCTTACTGTGATTGATCCCATCCCAAAAATCACATTGACAGGAAAGATATAAGCCATACAATCTGGACAGTTGACCGTGTTTCATCCACCCATTTTGACGGCCACAAATTGATGGTTCTGTTAGTCCCATATGGGGAGCGAATTAGATGTTACCCTGGTAACACCTTAGTGGGTGTTACCCCTACTGTGTGGGGCCCATCGTGATGTTATTTTTATATATCTATGCCGTCTATATGTTTTCTCATGTCATTTTAGGATATGATCCAAAATCTTAAGGAGATCCAAATCTCAGGTGGACCATACCACTAGAAACAGTGATTAATAACCATGAAAAACGTTTTGTGGGCCACAAAAGTTTTGTATCAATCCGATATTTATATTTTCCCTTCATCAAAACCTTATTGATATTATCAAGAGCTTTGATTGCAATAAACATTACCAAAACCTTACCATGGGCTCTTTCAAATTTTTAATGGTGGGGCACTCAATCACACTGTTTCCAGTGGTATGGTTCACTTGAGATTTGTATCTTCATAATGTTTGGAACATTATCCTAAAATGGGCTGTATAAACGGATGGACGGAGTGGATATACAAAATATCATACATGTGGGCCATACGTTAGGGGTAACACCCACTAAGCTGTTCCCGGGGTAACACCTAATTCGAACCAGTGATTTTTTTGGAGTATATTTACAAACGGACCCACGATGCGATCGGGGTGAATTAGGTACAACCCGAGCATGTCTCGATCTCATGACAGGCTAGTACGTGGCGCATGGGCATTGGGGAGACGAGGCGTGACATGACTGTGTCAGGCTTGCTGATGTGGCAGGTCACCTCTGACAACGTGCCCTACTCCATACAAATGCGACACGTACGTGACACGTTGGGCCTGTCGTGAGCTCAAGACAAGCCCGGGTAGTAACTAATCCGCGCCCGATCCGGTCCATCTAGACAGCTGTACTTCAGTGGCATATATAGTTTAAATTAATAGTGCCACGTGGCATATATAAAGTTTAAATTATTTCGTCTACATCAGGGAACAATTACAACCTGAAATATATTAATTTAATGGTTGTAAATTAATCTCTGCTTTTTATAATTTGTCTATTGAATTCTAGCCATTGATTATTTTCATGTTGACCGTCCATTAAAAAGTAACTAACAGACAAGGTGGCATTAGTTCAACATAATTGTTGTTTTATAAATTATTTAAAGTGGCTCCCTCTGTCTTTGTAGTTTAATCTAAATTTTTTCTATAGAACAGGCTATATTTAGTTCAATTGAGCAAAAAATTGCCCACTTCTTAAATATTCCAAGCAAACCATAAATGTGTAAAACAAATACTGACATGCAATGATGTGGATAAAACACTTTAATCTATGACACATAGCTATAGGTAGAGCTAAGCTTTGGCTTGATTTGGAGGGAGGGTTCGAATAGAGCTGAGCGAATTTTCCTAACTTGTTTCATAGTTCGAGCCGCACATGAGAATGCCCAAGCTTGGCTTGATTTGACTCGAAGCTCGGCTCGTTCGTAGCTTAATTCAGCTTATATATATATATAAAATTTAAAATCTAGAAGTTTAAAATCCTAAAACCATCTCCATTTTGAACGAGTGCCCCATTCCCTCCCCAAAACACTAACTCTGTCTGACCGGCCACCATTGCCCGGCCAGCCACCCACCGGTCACCTCTCTCTCTCTCTCTCTCTCTCTCTTTAATCCGTCCGGCGAGGTGATGAGTCGGTGACAACTCTCTCTCTCTCTCTCTCTCTCTCTCTCTCTCTAGTTCATCCGACGACAATTGTCGTCCGGTCATCTCAATTTCTCTATTTCTTTCTCTTAATTTCTCTATTTCTCTTCGAAGTTTTTTAAACACATAAAATTTGTGTCCATGTTCATTCCTCTTAATTCAACTCGAAAGGCTTGAGCTTGAATTTGGTTTGAACTTTGGCTCAAAGCTTGGCCAAGCCAGCTTGAACATAAAAGTCCAGCTTGATGGCTAAGCCAAGCCGAACATAAGCCAGGCTATTCAATGATGGAGCCTAGCTCGAACATGGCTGAGCTTGGCTTAGCTCGGCTCGTGCTCACCTCTAGCCATAGGTAATAGTTTGCTGTAAATGTGTAGAAAAAATATACCAACATGCAATGACGCATGAAAAGTTTAACTGACAGCGTTTATATTTTTCTGCCAATGTGTCAATTTGGTAGAGCATCTGAACCATGACAATGGTGGGCCACTCAGGTTGGGTGCCTCTATCAGACATCCCTTTTAAATGGCTCCAAGAAGTTTTTAACGGGAGGCATTCAATCCCCATTTTTTGGCATGGTTTGGTCTATTATTGATGCCTTTGTGATATTCACTTTGACCATTAAATATATGAGATAGTAGGAGCCCAAAATCTAGGCAAATCTAACTAACATGGGCTGGGCGTTAATATTTTCAATGGTTTAGTTCCATCCGACTGTTTCTCATGGTGTGGCTCACCAAAATTTTGAATTCAGTTAATTTTTTGGTTTGGTTTTTTTTCATGAGTGTGTAAAACTGATGGATGAAATTGGCCAATGGAGTAATATAGTAAAATTGTAGGACTGATGGGGTAATATCTTTTTATTTTTATTATTATTATTTTTTTTCACTTACATCTACTTTTGCAATATCTTCACTTACAAGTTTGTTTGTTTGTTTTTTTTTCTTAAATTTCCAGCCCATACCTGACCCGACCTGGCCTGAAGCACCCAGAGGTGCTGTCATGGTGCCTCAAACCTGAGACCGGCTGGTTGTCAAACTCGAACACAACCAGCGAGGTAACAAGCTGTTGACTTTTTACTTACAGTTCCACAGTCCATGTTCGCACGGGTGTTAGAATGTTGAGGAAAATAGTTTAAGAGTATGAACTTTTCAGTCCATAGCCTAAAAGGTCCATGATATCGGGCAAAGATTGTGCGGTGACCTTGCCACCACCGACCTCCACCATAGCAACACTTTATAGGGCCCACCATGATATTGTGTTTTATACATGCCATCCCTCTATGTTGCTAGCTCATTTTAGGCCATGAGCCAAAATGAAAGCACATTCAAAAGCTCAAGTGGGCCACACCACAGGAAATAATGAGACTTGAACATCTACCATGGAAAACCTGGGGTCCATAGAAGTTTTAGATCAAGGTTATATTTGCATTCCCTGTTCAGATCTATCTAACCTTATGAGCGGGTTAGGTTGGATACAAATAAACATCACTGTGGCCTTTGGAAAGTTTCAAGTGTCCCATCGTTTCCTATAGTGTAGTTCACTTGAACTTTGGATATGCTTTCATTTTGGGCTCATACTCATAAAATGATCTGAAAAAAATAGATAGATGTTGTTTGAGCCATGATTATGCCCCTTCTTGTACAGGAATAAGATTTGATAATTCATGAGATATGAAACCATACACATGGGGTGGCTAACATTGCAGGGTAACTAACAGTGAGTGTGTGTACTGACCCCAAACAAATTGGCATGTGAGCATGATGATTCAAAACATCGGATTTTTTATTGAGTTTTTTTTATGTCTTTCTTTGCCATTTGTACACTGTCGATCTAAGTAATTCTTGTTCTATCAACTATCCGCTATCCGCTATTTGACCTCTTGAATGAGAGGTTTCAATCTTATGTAACAGAGATATCGAAGCAGAGAATAAATCTCCTCTCATCTTACCATCCAGCAAGGCTTGTTCGCATTTTATCCGAATAGTGACACCAGCTATATTATTTGGCCTATTATGGTTAAAATATAGCTACATTATTTGTAGAGCTGGACATCCTGCCGAACCGAGTCAAGCTGGGCCTTGCTCGGCTCATCTCGATCAGCGGACAATCCTAGCTCAAGCTTGGCTCAGCTCAGCCTTCGAGTTGTAATAGCATATGCTCGCCTTGGTTTGGTTGAATTTTTGAGCCAAGTTCAAGCCACTTTAAGCCAATTTCAAGCTTGGAAAAGCTTACATTTTAAATAAGTCTAGCCCAAAATCCCAACCTAAAACAATTCAAAATCCAAGCATAAAGGTAACCTAAGCCCGTTGTATGTGGAATTAAAAACCTTACTTTCCAACTACCTGATTCGAGTCAAACTCGAACCAAGCTTCAAGTCAAGCCAGATCAAGTTCAGTCTAGTTCAAAGTTGACTCGATTTTCTTTTTTTTGGAACCACACTGCCTTTAGCTTAAATGAACTTAGCAATGAGTCAAGTCAAATCGAGTGTTTTCGAGCCAAGTCAAGTTAACCAAGTTGGCTTGGCTCATGTCCAGCTCTAATTATTTGGCCTATTATTGTAAAAAAATACTGATGACAAATTTACATTCATCTCAAATCTAACACTAAAAACAACACTGATGTTGCAGTTTGAATTCAAGTTTCCACTACAATACAATGTAAATTTAATGATTTCAAATTTCTTGAAGGGTCTCTTGTTTCATTTGCATTAGCCTGCTAACCCTTACAATAAAAACAAAAGGCCCTAAACATAAAAAAAAAAAAAAAAAAAATACATTTTCAAAAAATGTGAAAGTTGTCCATATTCAATTACCAGCAAATTCGATGTTTGGCCCAAACCAATATGCGTTTTGATTTCATTCATCTTTTTAAAGGTATCAATCACATTCATCTTTTAAAAGGTATCAACCACAGCCACATGTTCTCTTTTGAATTTGGCCACTATTAGAAACGGAAACGGAAACGGAACAAACCCACCTCCTGCCCTTATCTAAGGCTCCACATAGCCTTGACAGGACCCAAATTGGGCCCTCTGACAACCTTAGAAAAACAACATGATCTGGCAAATATAGCCGTCCAATTAAGCGATAGCTAGAAAGAATACAATCACAGTGGCCGTCCAAATTCAATAGATCACACATCGCATATGAGATAAACAATAAGTGATTATCCAAAAGTACCTTGGATTTGTGGAAAACGGACATGCAAGAAAAAAAAAATCATAAATTTTTTTATTCATGTCATATATAAATTTGTCATCTGATCGAAAGCTGTACACACAAAAAAGGAAAAAAAAGAAAAAGAAAAAAAGAAAAAGAAAAGAAAAAATCGGAAATCCTACTCTTCATCGGATCTATCAACGGCTGGTGTTGGACTCGTACTCGAGTCCCTCCTTCCTAAAGAAAAGCTAACCCAAATTTCACTATCTACCCTTCCCTCCCTTCTACCATTCCCTTCATCTCCTTTCTTGGGCTCTTCTTCTTCTTCCACAGGCATCTTATACCTGCAAACGGGGCAAGACCCATGAAGACGCAACCACTTCTCTATACAATTCCAATGGTATCTGTGCTTGCACGGCATCTCCTTCGCTTCTCCTCCGACCTCCATCCCCTCCAAGCAGATCGCACACTCTTCCCCCTCTTCGCTGATTTCCAACTTCGCCATCGCCTCAATCGAGGCCTTCGAGGCTGGCGGTGGGCCGTTCTTCCCCGTTTCCATCTCCGATATCTCTCGGACCAGCGCGTCCAAGCTCCTGCCCCCTCCCTCGATGATGATCATGCCTTGGGTAAAGGGGTTGATGAGGACGATCCGTTCTTGGGCCTCTTGATCTGGACCTTGGGCGTCTTGAGCCTCTTGATCTGGACCATGAGCGCCTTGGACCTCTCTCCTGGGCGGGCCCATGACCCCTAAGATGAAGGGGAAGAAGATGGATATGTCTCTGTTTCTTGAACCGATGAGTCGCTCGAGAAACGAAGTCTCCGCCTCTGATTCGGCCGCCATTTATGGATGTTATAGAGAGAGAGAGAGAGAGAGAGAGAGAGAGAGAAGTAGAAGAGCGGGGATTGAGCGAGGAGAATAGTTTGTATTAGAGATGGAGAAGAACGCCAATTGAGGGATGAGAAGATATAAAGGAAGGAGGAGCGCCCACAGGAAGGTTGTAGAAGAATCTAGAACATTGTTTTCAAGTAATTTCTTTTTTGTTCGTGTTTATCCCCAGCAAGCGGAGATTTTTTTATGAGATGGGGCCTGCGGCAGTGACAGGTGGATTAGTGGGGTTTATTCGTGGACAAGATTGCTGGGCCACCACGTCTATTCGCGTGAATAATGGGACAGATCACCACTCCCTATCAAACATGTACATCACTGTCTACCGTCCAAATGGTAGGCCGCTTTGAGGACGTACATGTATTTCTGATTGGATGATCTTACTAATCAAGTGGATGGCCAGGATTGACTGATCGCTATGGCCTCTTTTAGTAGGGAAAACAGATTTTTACCGCCGGGATGAACGCATAACGCACGCGAATTCACTGTGCACCGGCCTCAGGAAGTTCCTGTGGTCGGAAGTTGTGTGGGCCCCACAAAATACCCATGACAAATCTACTACGTTCATCAGCTTTTCGAGATCAAAATATGGTAGATATAAAAAAATCACGGGATGGCCGGCTGCGATTGTTCATTCATACACTGGGATTGCGTACTGCTCTTGCCTTAAAACGGATGGACGGGGTGATTTCTCACAAAAATCACGGTGGGCCCCACCTAGTTCCCACCGCAGGCAATCCGCGTTCTCCCGACTAGCAGAGGGGTCACCATTATCAGTATGCAATCCGTGTCCCGCCATATCAATCCGATAGCCGGTCGGCGGATTAGGTGTCACCCGGTAACAGCTCAGTGGGCGTGCCCTTACATTGGGGCCCACCAACTAAGCTTAGGTGTTACCCGGGTAAGTAACACCTACTAAGCTGTGTACGGCAGTGGCTTAGGTGTTACCCAGATAACAGCTTAGTAGGCTTGCCATTACATTGGAGCCTAACCTGATGATTTTTTTGTATGCCCACACCGCCCATCTGTTTTTCAGCACATTTTAGATTCTTCTTTCAAAATTTAAGCAGAACCCAACCTAATATGGGTGATTAAGTGCCTCACCATTAAAATTTCCAAAGGGCTCGAAGTAAGGTTTTCTTAATGTTTATTAATAATGTCAAAAATATATGGATGAATGGAAAATACAAAGAACTTCTTGATACAAAACTTTTGTGGCCCACAAATTTATTTATGATTATTCATTGCTGTTTTTAGTGATACGGTTTGTATGAAATTTTGATCTTTTTTAAGGTTTTGGTTTGCAACCTAAAAGGAGACGAGAAAACAGATGGACCGCGTCGATACACAACAAATACATCAAGGTAGTCTCCCACACGGTTAGGGTAACACCCCACTACGCTGCCCGGGTAACAGCTAATCCACTCCCTTTTTCGACAGTAGAAATCAACGGCTTACCTAGTGCGATGGTAGTGTCAGATTGTAATGCAACGTGGATGGCCTGGCCCGGAGGCAGATTTCCTGCCAAAGTGTTTACCAGGAAGTTCCTTAGGTGGGCCCACCATGGTATTTGTGAGAAATCCACCCCTTTCATCTCCGTTCATCCGTTTTGTGATCTCATTTTAGTAGTTGCGACAAAAAGTGAGATGGATCCAACTTAAGTGTGCCACACCAGAGGGAAAACTAGAAACGAGTTTCTTATAATTGAAATCTAGCTGCTTGGGCTCTACTTTAATCTTTATATACTATTTAGACCGTTTATAAATTCATTTCCACTCGGATGAAGTGAAAACATAATAATAATTAAAAAAATCAATCTAGCTTGATACAAAACTTTCGTCCATATAAATGTTTCAAACGGTGAATCTGTACTCCTTCCTCTTGTGTGGCCTACGTGATTTGTGGATTCGCATATCTTAAAATGAGATTAAAAAAAAAAAAAAAGGGATAAAGAGGGTGTGGATTTCTCACAAACATCATGGTAGGACCTACCTAGCATGCCAATGAAGGAAAGCCGCGTCCACCTGGTCCCTAGACATCTGTGGCATGACACGCGCAAGCTCCCATCTATGTATTTTATCCCAGTGCGTCCATCCATTTTGTCAATTTTATTAAAAAAAAAAACAAAAAACAGAACAAGGCAGATCCACAGGTAAACAGACAACACCACAAAACAGTGGAGATTACAATGCCCACTATTGTAAACTTTTTGGACGTGGATGACATAACAGGAACTTACTGAAGTTATGTGAGGTCCACCCTGACTATTGCGAGAAATTTACTCTGTTTATCTGTTTTGGCAGGTCAGGTTATGACATGAGCGAATTAAGCAGATCAAAATCTCAAGAGGGCCCACTAATGGAGACTGAAGATTGAATGTGCACACTGATAGTTTGATAGGGCTACATAAGTTTTGGATAGGTTAATATTTTTAAGTCTTCAGTTTAACCCAGCAGGAATGACCTTCGACTTCGATTGGCAACCATAGCATACTAACGTCACAGTGAAGCTGACAGAGGTTTCAATGGTAGTCATTTCACCCACCCACTTTTTCCTATAGTGCTGTCCACTTAAGTTTTGGATCTATCTCATCATGAGTTAATATCGTAATATGATATGGCAAAATGGATAGAGGGGGTGAATTTCTCACAAACATCATAATGGTCCCCTCCAGCCATTTTGCCATATCTATTAGAGGCCAAACAGAAAGTAATCAGCGGTCAGGAATGAACCAAACAAGCAAATGACCATTAATTAGAGGTTACTATAGTTCAATGAATCTACCTTTTTAGGATGGCGTACCTACAGCGAATCCCACGGTCCGGCCACCGGGTATACAATTTCTGAGTGCCCGTGCATCAACTTTCACACTCTGCCAGAGCATCAAATGACTCACCTTGTTTGTGTACATTTTACCAACCTAGCACATGTCTAAGATATGTGGCCTGTGTATAAGGTGAGAGTTTGCTAAAATAATCATGCCAGTAAGCTAATGTGTCGTCCATGCCGTGTCTCCCACCTGATACACAGCTGGGATGGGCTATCCACGTGCGAGGTAGGCAGGAGATGCCGTGTGTGTAGAGACAGGATTTATGATATCTCTACTGTGTACGGCGCGAGTAGCACAGGGCAAAATTTCCAGCCTTTTCCAGCCTTTTAAAACAAGAGTCCGGATCGCCTGCTCGCCCGGAGCAGGATTTTTCTGTTTGCTGACCGCCTGACAGGAAAATCCTGTTGAATCTGAATAGACGATCTGGATTTTACCAGAAAATTCCTTGGAATTTTGGAATTTACTAAAAAGCGCGTAAATGAACCAAAATTCCTTAGCTGTACCTTTTAAAGAGGAGAAATTACTTAACTATGTTTTTTAGCTTTTAAGTGGAGAATTAAGAATTATGGGGTCCACATGGTCTGTTTTTGGAATAAAATATAGCCCAATTGAGGATCCAATCAAAAGCTGGGCCAAATCATAAAATAAAATATACACCACTCAAAAGACATCCATATTCAAATGTATCCCATATAACGATTGGATCATTCAGAAATTTGGTTCACGCCATTATCATGGTAGGATGCTTATGTTGGACGGATCAGATGTTATACAAATATCACGTGGGCCCCACAATCCTTGACTTTCACTGCTTAAAAAGAAAAACCTAGGCTAGAATATTTTTGTAATTTCCTACTTAGAAAAAGCATCTCTGTGATTTTCTAATCGGAGTGGCATTATTTGGTTAATTGCCTATTCTTAAGTCTCCTTTCGTAATTAGAAAAGCTCCGGCAGAGTATGGACTCTTGATATGCAGGCATGGTATGTTCGAGCTGTGTTGGGCCAATCCGTGATGTTTAAGTTAATCCAAACCGTGGATATGTTAGATCTCCTTATTCTCACCGTGAAACTCTATAAAAATAATGATAAGAAATTTATGTGGGCCAAACAACAGGAAGAAAAGTGCAGTCATGCCTAAAACCTATATATTCATGTGGTTTGGTCCACCTGGTTTTCCAAAGGCTTGATGTTTTGTGATTTATTTGTCTTGAATGCTATAATGATCTGGGTGGCATATAAACAATGCCGTGGATCCCACATAACCTGTGAAAGTCTCTGTGAAAGGCGTGGACCCCACCAATTTCCCCAATTGTTCCTTTTGGTGTAGCCCACCATAGCTGGAATCGGATTGCGTACTCCGCACGCTCTTATCGTGCGGAGTAAACTCAGTTGGGCCCACCTAGAATGTATGTGCTTTATCTATTCCGTCCATATGTTTTTCCAGCTCATTTTAGTGGTTGAGCCCAAAATTTAAGCATATCCAAATCTCAAGTGGACCATGCCATGGGAAACGGTGGGAATAATGATTTCCACCGTTGAAACCTTCCCAGGCCCTACAGTGATATTTATTTGTCATCCAACCTGTTCATAAGATCACATGGATATGGATGAAGGGAAAGCACAAATATCAGCTTGATCCAAAACTTCTGTGCCCTCCGAGAATTTTTCAATGGTAAACATTCAGTTCACACTTTTCTTATGCTGTGGTTCACTTTAGATATTGATATGTTTCATTTTTTGGCACCATATCTAAAATTTTCTTTTAAGATGGATGGACGGAGTGGATAGAATACATAAATCATTGTGGGCCCCGCAGAGTTTACTCGGTACGCAATCCGCTTCCACCATAGCTTTGGATCAATTTGGAGGAATCGGATTGCGTCCTGAGTTACTCAGGACGCTCTTATCTTACTGAGTAAACTCAGTTGGGCCCACGGTAAATGTATGTAGTTTATCTACCCTGTCCATCCGCTTTTTCATATCATTTAAGCGGTTGAAACCAAAATTTAAGCATATCAAAACTCAGGTGGACCATATCACAGGAAACAGTGGGTATAATGATTTCCACCGTTGAAGCATTTCTATTATCTCAGTGATGTTTATTTGTCATCTAACCTGTTCACAAGATCACACAGGCATTGATGAAGGTAAAAAACAAATATCAGCCCCCAAGAATTTTTCAACGGTACAAGTTTAATTCACATTATTTCCTGTGGTGTGGTCGACTTAAACTTTCTATATATTTTATTTTTTTGTCTCAAGCCATAAAATTATATTTTAAAATGACTGAACGGAGTGGATGAAATACATAAATCACGGTGGACCCCACAGAGTTTATTCAGTACGCTTATCGTACTGAGTTACTCAGGACGCAATCCGCTTCCCAATTTGGAATGTGATATATAGCCGATCCGCATCCGATGGATGGTTTGGCTGGCTAGGACGCCGACTTGCCATGTGGGCATATAATGCGCGGGACCCACAGAAAAAGTAAAGATTCTGGACGACGCGGATTTCCTGCGAAAGCGTTGGAACCTAGGTGGGGCCACTTTGATGTTTGTGAGGAATCCATCCTGTACATCCGTTTTTTTACATCATTTTAGAACATACGACCGAAAATGAACTGTATCCAAGACTCAAGTGGTCCCCACTAAAGAAAAGAAAAAGGTGGGTAGGGAAACTCCCATCGTTGAAACCTCCCTGAGCACACTGATGTTTATATGCCATCCATACCGTTTCTAACGTAATTTCTACCGGGATGATCTGAAAATACAAATATTAGCCTGATTCAAAGCTTCTGTGCCTCCGAATATTTCAACTGTGGAGGTTAAATCTTCATGTTTTTGGCCCACTTGAGTCTTGGATCCAGCTCATTTTCTGACTTATGAAATGGATGGACGGGGTGGATTTCTCACAAACAACGCGGTAAAACCCCACCAAGGTTCCCCGGTACTTCCTGCCAAAGGCTTTAGCAGGAAATGCATGTCCTGGACGCGGTTTGGCCAGTGACGCGGCCAACTAGCCAGTGGCCAGTGGTAGGTGTTATGCGAGCACTACTATAATGTATTTGTTTAATCCACAATATCTACCTATTTGTTCAGATCAATAAATGGCTTGATCCAAAAAAAATGAGGCAGATCTAAATCTCAGGTGGACCACACCATAGGAAAACAGTAGTGGTTAAATGTCCACCGTTAAAAACCTCCAAGGGGTCACTCTGATGTTTATTTGACATCCAACCTGATGATTAGATCATACAGACCTTGAGGAAACCAAATATCAGCTTAATCAAAAACTTTGGTGGAATCAGAGAAGTTTTTAATGGTGGGCGTTCAATCAATAGGGTTTCTTGTAATGTGGTCCACTTAAAATTTGGATCTATCTCATTTTTTAGCCCATGCCATAAAATGATATGGAAAAATGGATGAAAAAAATACATCATTGTGGGGGCCAACATAGCACCAACAAGTCAATCTGCGTTCAAAGATTCTCCGTATGGAACGATCATTTTGTCCATTTTCCTAATGGGTCCCATGCTTGTACGCACAGATGTGTGGCTCTTTTTCATTGGTGCTGGCTTGGGTGACGTTAATCCGCACCTAGTTGGCAGCCAGCTGGTATCACAGTGGACCCCACATAGGTCATTAATCAGTTGCAATCCACTTCCTCTCTCCATGCACATGGCGCATGCAGTATCCACCGGTACATAATAATGGCAATTATTTGCTTGTATGTAGTGGTAATTAGAGGAAAGTTTGTCCGTTTGATCACTTGCCTATTTGTACTAATCATGGGTTGAAAGAGACATTTGCTGCTCTTATAAGAGTGATGATTTTGGGAAGATTAAGGGCCTGTTTGGGTGTCACTTAAAAAATGTTGGTTAATTGTATTTATGTATTAGAGATTATGAATGTTAGTCATCAAATTTAATGTTAATCCTCTTACTAAAAAGAAATATGATATCTAACACACAATTAAAATTAACTAAAATAAGATCAACTCATTTTTTAAAGGACATCCAAACAGGCCCTACATCTGTTTATCCATAAAGTGTGTGTATATATATATATATATATATATATCTGAATGAGACAAGTCCACTACTGACGGTAACTGACAGAGAATCGATTTGCTCACAGACTGATGATTTTTCAAGCATACCACATTTGTTGCTTGTCCATAGGGGATGAATGTGGAAGAAGAAGACACATCGATGGATGTTTACGGTTTACCTCGCTTGGAGAAATTGAAGTATGGATTACTTTAGGTCCTGTTTGGCAGGCGCCTAAAACCTACGTATTCATGTGGAAGTCCACCGCAGGAAGGTTACAATGGCATGATGTTTTATATCCCCAAGGTTATAATGCTCTAGACGGTGTATATATAAATAAAACCTTGGACCCCACATTACATTTGAAGGTTTCTATGGTGGGCGTCACCCTCACCAATGTCCTCAATTACTCCCTGTGATGTAGCCCACCATAGTTTAATGGTTGGTTGGCAGTCAGACATCACAAGGTGCCCACACTACTTCAATGTAGGGTCATTATTAGACGTTTGAAAGTTTGCATTCAGTTGCAACTCTCTCTCTCTCTCTCTCTCTCTCTCTCTCTCTCACTCTCAATGGCACATGCTGACGCAAAGACTGGGTGTAAAATAAATAGAGGAAGAATACCATCTCCTCTACCAGATATGGTAAATAATAAAACAAAAATCCTAATTAAGAGTCCTAATTGGACTAAATTAAAACTTATCAAAACTAGTAAAATCTACTAAAAATAGAAAGTTCTAATTTGATGATGTAGGTCTTAAGAAGCCATCACATACTAAAATTTTAAGAAAACCTCACATACCAAAATTTTAAGATGAAATATATACGTTCTATTTACAACTCTAAGAAGAAAGAGATATGTCTGATAATAAGCAAGTCCTAAGAAGACATCACATACCGCGATTTTGAATAGGAAGGGGTCGTTTTATCGTGAAACAGAGCGACGCAACCTGCTTATAGGGGTTGGTTGGCCCCTGACGACTTATTCCAATTAAAATTCATAGGTTATGCGTCTTGGACGATACCCAAATAAAAAGTTAAGGCCATTTTACGGTTTGAACACACATAGGGCCCAATTACGGCATGCCCCATGTAAGTTTGGAGTTGATCTCCAACAAATTATGTCCGCTTCCGATCAAGCTTTTTTCGATCCATCTGTGCTAGGAATAGGTCTATGGCCTGCTCTACACCACATGTGGTATCTATCGTTACATAATAATGATGACTGTTGCTTATATGTAATGGTAATAACAAGAAAGTTTGTTAGTTTGATCACCTACTTATTTGCATCGGTCATGTTCAAACCAGCACATCCATTGCTTGTTATAGAGTGATAATTTTGAGAAGGTTGAAGGCCTATTTAGATGTGGCTTAAAAAATGATTTCGTCTCATTTTAGTTAATTGTAACTATTTTATGAATGTTGGTTATCAAACTTAATTTTTAATCCTCGTACTAAAAAGAAATATAATATCTAATACATGATTACAGCTAACTAAAATAAGATGAATTCATTTTTTAAGGGCCACCTAAACACGCTTTACAGCTATATATCCATAAAGGATTGCTGAATAAGACAAGTCCACTAGGGATGAGAACTGATAGAAAATCAAGTGGGGTGATTTTTGCAAAAGAAGACAGATGGATGTTTACAGTTTACCTTGTTTGAAGAAATTGAAGTATGGATTGCTTAGGCCCTATATACATGTAAAAATGAGTTGATCTCATTTTAGCTAACAGTATTTATTTACTAGTGTTCTTGATTTCTAATGAATGGTGAACTCATTTTCAGGCATCTACCAACCAAGTCTGTATAATGGAATTCAGCCTATTATTTCTCAAGTGGCAATGTGATGTAGGGGGGACGTGGTGAGGTCGATCACCGTTTTCCTCACCGGATAACTATCTTGAATCCACAAGGCTTTCAGGACTCCTCAATCAGATTTCTTCAAATTCACGAGGAAAAATTGGTAAAAACCCAAAAATTTTATTGAATAATAATGAGAAATTAATATTAAAAAAAATTTAACAACTCTATATATCTTTAAATAAATTTCAATTTTGTACTTACTAAAACTAGTAAACTTCTTGAAATAGAAACTTACTAAAACTACTAAAATCCTAATTAAATATTACTACTCAAGTAAACTCTTTTCTAAATTAACAAAAATATATAGAAACTCCTAAATAAACGAACAAACAAACAAAAAACACTCTAAAAAAGAAGGGAAAAAAATTAAAATTCAAAATTACTAAAAATAATAGTTTTCCTTAGAATCTTGTTTTTCTATTGTAACTGCGCATTTTCTGGTGAAACGGACGAACGCAACCCACTATTGTGAATTTGTTCACCCCGAAACGAAATTTCAGTAGGAATGTATATATCATGCGTCCCATAACTACTCCCGGATAAAAGTTATGGCTAATTTGCGATCTACTTTCTTTTAGTCAATTCATATGACAATTGATGATTTTTGTTGAACTTTCTTTAATTTTTAATTATCCATGTGCAATAGAAAGATGCTTGATCCAAACACTTCATTAGGGATTCCTGTCCTACATCAAAATGCATGCTGATTTTAAAAGGTACTTAGCGAAGCCCTGCTCTCAAGCTTCCATATTGGGGATGCCAACGCTACTTTTTAAGTTTGTCTAACAAAAGTCGTAAACTCGCACAACATTGAGGTAAATGACCAGTGAGATCCACCATAGGGAAACACAGATGGAATAGATGTCGTACGATTTCAAGGTGGTCCTCTCTGAGTTTTACAATTAAGGTTATGAAATATCTGATTTACCAGATTACAACTCGGTGGACCCAGTGTAATTTGTACCAGTTTGGATTCCCTTTTAGGTCTGCCGTCTAGCTTAAAAAATCCCAATCTCAAAGCTGACCCGATAAGCTAGCTCGAAATTGCGAGTGAGACGTTTTTTGGACCTTGCACAAGTTGTTAAAGGCGTGGAAATGGAAGCCTTGCTCAAGTTGGTTTTCTTCTCTATGCTGGCCCAAACGCAAGCCATGCTTGTTGGCTCAGGACTGCCAACCATGATATGGAGGCAGTCCAAACACTCCCTCAAACTAAGAAGTAGATACCAGTGTCACCCAAACCCTTGAAAGCCATCTTGTTGGCTCAGTACTGCCAACCATGATATGGAGGTAGTCCAAACACTCCCTCAAACTAAGAAGTAGATGCCAGTGTCACCCAAATCCTTGAATGCCATCTTTTTTAGTCACGGACGGAAAGCCGTAAAAGGAGAGAAACAAAGGGAGAAAATCATACAAACACGACAGAAAACTTATAAAAAAAAAAAAAGGAATGAAAGAGAAGACACCCATTTGCATAGCTGCAGTCACTGAGTCACCTCACGGCGAGTTAGACACTGGGTCAGGGTGAGTCATGGTCACCAGATTCTGAAGAATAACTCACTGAGTTATATTTTCTCTTCCTTAGCATCTTAATTCCTTACCTGCCTAGCATCAACAGAGTGGCCATTGGATTTGTACCGGGGGACTGAAGCAATGTTGATCCATCGATGACCCTCAACCCTTTCACTCCGAAAAACTCGGTAATCCTTGTCTACAACAGACCCCACAACACACTCTCCATGATAATGGTAAAATGTCCTCACGTTCTTCTTGCAAAAATCCCTCAATTCCTCATCCCTAGACTCACCGTCCTTCACAATTCCTGATTGCCTCCTTCCTAGAAATGTTTCGATCAATCTGGACTGTCCAACTCTCACGACCAGATTAGCCATTTCAACGCATTCATCCAAGTCCCTCACCTAAGCTAGGTAGTTGAATTTTAATGAAGGATTTTGCCTGGGATCTGTGTTCCATAGCCTTGACCCTCTTGACGAAGTCTTGCATCGAATTCATACTCCATGCTTAATCTATGGATGTAACCTGTATTTGGATGATCAGAACCATCGCTCTGTTGATGGGCCTTTTTCTTAAATCTATTCCTGATCATTGATCGGAGCATTCAAATAGATGGTTGAAGCGAGGATTGTGGACATACTGCTCCGAACTGGAAAAAATCTGATAATCCGTGGTCAGGATTTTTCGGTTGGCATGATTTTTGGGCCATGACCCAACTGCATTTGTGCCCAACAAATAGAGGGATATGATCATCCAATCTGCATGGACTGCTGATCCAAAATCATTTAAAGCTTAACCTATGATCTTATATATTTGGCCATTTTTAGCAAGAAAAATTCATGAAGAAAAGAAACCAAAGCTCACCCACCATTCCTTCCCACCTACCTCCATCGTGGAAAATGACATTTTGGACCGTTGCATTCAAAAGAACAGTGATTTTCTTCAAATTCCCAGCTGCTAATAAATCAGCAGATACGTCTCCTTCCATGAATATTGAAGATGCTACCTGCTACTTTTGTTCCCTTTACATGCTCCAAAGTAAAACCATTGAAAGGCTGAACTCCCGCTTCGACTATGCCATCTGCCGAAACAGATTGCCATGGGGTCAAGAGGATTCCGTCCAAAAAACCATCTTAGATTCCACCCATTCATAAGATTCCTGAACTAACTCCACATCCCACCCAACTCTCCCAATATAATCACTACTAGCTCTACTAGCTATATTATCTGGCATTGATCGTGGTTGTTCCACCCAGTACTCTTCCCCTGACATTGGACACTCCTTCCTCAGATACGAATGCTTGGGCGATGGATGTGAATTGATCGGTTTGGAACATTGGAAATCCGTAATTCTTCCTTTCTTCGATGAGGGGATTGCCGTAAGGTGACCCACCACGTTCCACTAACAACATCGAGTATCTCTTGGATCCAAAGGAGTAAGCAAATTGTATCTTATATTTGGGTGAGAATCCCCAAGCTATCTACCTTGTATTGTTTACCATCATTTTCAACCAAATTATTCATCCCTTTCTCTCTACTTTTTACTTGTGTATGTGTGCACTTTTTCCTTCTTTCTTTCTTATTCATTGGATCGGCATCAGCATGCAGAGTGTCCGCAGAGATCATTAGCCTGTTCGGTCCCACCATGGTGGCATCTTAGGCTACCACTTTCATCAGTCAAGTGGGCCTATGGTCTGGTGATCCAGATCATTAGCCTGTTTGGTCCCACCATTTGTGAACCACGACCTAGAAATAATCTCCATGATTGAAAGGCATAGCCAATCTTGGGCAAATTTAAATGAATGTGGTTTCTCTTCTTACCAGTCTATTTAGGGTGTACATGAGCGGTCTTGTGTTAGACTTTTACATGTCGTGTGGGTTTAGCAAAACTATGTGGGCTGAACAATGATGATGATTTCCATAAAATACTAAGTTATGGATTGAAAATATGATGTTGGAAACGTCGGGGAAGATTGTTGTTGAAAGCTGTGCAGAGGTAAAACAATAACGTGGACCCCACAGTGCAAGTGAAAGTTTCTATGGTGCAGGTGATCTATCTAGAATATGGGATATAGGGTTAATATGCCGATCCGCATCTTTTGGATGGGCTGGTTGGCACTTTCACATCACAGTGGCCCCACATAACTCCAATATGAGGTCATTACCACACATTTGAAACTAGTAATCAGTTGCAAGTTACTTCCTTTCTCAGCATGCATGGGACATGCCTTGTATATTGGTACATAATAGTAGCCATTGTTTGCTTATATGTAACAGTAATTTAGAGGACAATCGCCAACCTATGATTGTTTGAGGAGACCAAATTCATGACTTGTTCGTGTGGGATGATCGTCGAAAAATAAAGATTGATGTTGTTTATGGTTTACCTTGTTTGGAAGAAATTGAAGTATGGATTGGTTTAAGGCCCTCTTTGGTAGATGCCTAAAAATGAGTTCGTCTCATTTAGCTAATAGTAATCATGTACAAGCAATCTTGATCTCTAATACATAATTACTATTAACACAAACTAATTTTTTTGGCATATACCAAGCAAGGACTTATTTCACTAAGTTGCACTGCACCCTGATTGGTGGTCTTTTTGAATTTTATGGTTAGGGCTGTGACTGGATCAGATAGACCAAACCACAGCTCGGTAAACCCAATATAACTCCTATGGTTTGGACTCCCTTTGATGTCTGCCGTCAATGCCTCCTAGCTTGGAAATTCCCAACTTCAGAGGTGGGCCCCGATGGGCTGGCTCAAAATTGCAAGTGAGATGTTTTTGGGACCTTCTTGTACATATCTCACCTGTGACTAGAGGTGGAAAAGGTGCAAAAAAGAAACCTGCACTGTGGTTTCATTCACTGTGCTGCTCCAAACCCAAGCCTTGTTAGCTCAGAAGCCCTGCCAATAATGATTTGGAGGTAGTCCAAATACTCCCTCAAACAAAGAATTAAATACCAGTGTCACCCAAACGCTTCAAACCCATCTTGTCTATTTCATAGAATAGAGTTATTTTAGGCTACAACATGACTCTGAAAGCCGTAGAAGGAGAGAAACAAAGGAAGCCAATTGTACAAACATGACAGACAAGCTATAAAAAAAAAGGAACGAAATAGAAAACCATTTGCATATCTGCAGTGTTGAGTCACCTCATGGCGAGTTAAGACCCTGGGTCAGGGTTGTGTCATGTACTGGTCACCAGATTCTGAAGGATAACTCACTGAGTTATATTTTCTCCCTTAGCATCTTAATTCCTTGGTACCTGCCTAGCATCAGCAGAGTTGCCATTGGATTTGTACCAGGCGATTCAAGCAACGTTGATCCATCGACCACCCTCAACCCCTTCACTCCGAAAACTCTGTAATCCTTGTCTACAACAGACCCAACAACACACCCTCCATGATAATGGTAAAATGTCATTACGTTCTTCTTGCAAAAATCCCTCAATTCCTCGTCCCTAGACTTGCCATCCTTTACGATTCCTGATTGCCTCATTCCTAGAAATGTTTTGATTGATCTAGATCGTGCAACTTTCTCAACCAGATTGGCCATTTCGGCACATTCATCCAAATCCCTCTCCTCAGCTAGGTAGTTGAATTTCACTGAAGGATTCTGCCTGGGATCTGTGCTCCATAACCTTAGTGACCCTCTCTATGTAGGGACTGCAATTTTAGCCGCAACGGGTGTTATAGTTGTGTTGGGGCTTGTGGGAAGAGTTCCAATTTGAATTATGATTTGGAAACAATTTGAAATTCCCACAACTGGAGGTGGATCAGGCTGTGGATTTTGTTGAGAATGGAAAGAGTAGTTTAAGCGAAAGTCAATCGATGGGTTGTCCTGCATGGCTTGGCCCACTCCTTTGGCATCAATGAGAAGGGAGATGTTGAAGTGCTTGAGATGTTCTTGGGGCCCAATGCCACTCAGCATTAGGATCTGAGGACTGCCCAGTGCGCCGGCAGCTAGTATCACATCACCCCAAGATCCTGAACCCTTTGGATGGCTTAGATATGCTTTGTAGAATTGGTTTGGATTGCCGTTGGTCCTGATGAATCTTATGCCATGGGCCCTAGGCTTTTTTCCATCACCTGCGTGGTGTTAACTTAGTTTTATATTGATTGCATGATCATCAATGGTTAGAGAAACCTCTCTTTCCTTCACTCTTATGAGGATATTGCACGATGTAGACGGTGTTTGGATGAGCAGAACCATCAGTCTGTTGATGGGTCATTGTCCAAAAATCTATTCCTGATCATTGATCGGAAAATTCAAAATAGATGGTTGAAGTGAGGACTATGGATATCCTGCTCTGAACCAGAAGAAATCTGATAATCAGTGGTCACAATTATTCAGTTGGCATGATTTTTGGGCCACACAACTGCATTTGTACCCAACAAATAGAGGGTTACGATCATCCAATCTGAATGGACAGCTTAAGCAAAACCACACAAATCTCAACCCATGATCCTACTGTTACTGACCGGTTGCGCTAAAAGCTCGAGCTGTTAGGGAATGACAGAACAATGCATACCAGGGGGTTTGCCAGATGCCCTATAATACCGAATTTTGCATACCCTGGGACTTGAACACCGGACGATACCATGTTACTGACCGGTTGCGCTAAAAGCTCGAGCTGTTAGGGAACGACAGAACAATGTATATCAGGGGGTTTGCTGACGCCTCCAACACCTACATGACCATTTTTAGCAAGAACAATTCATGAAGAAAAGAAACCAAAGCTCTCTCACCATTCCTTTCCACTTACCTCCATTGTGGAAGATGACGTTTTGGACCGTTGCATTCAAAAGAACGGTGATTTTCTCTGAATTCCCGTCCTCTAATAAATCAGCAGAGGTATGTCTCCTTCCTTGAATATCAAAGATGCTACCTCCTACCTTTGTTCCCTTTACGTGCTCCAAAGTAAAACCATTGAAAGGTCGAACTCCTGCTTCGAGCAAGCTGTCCACCGTAACAGATTGGAATGGGGTAAGAGGATTTGGTTGAAAAACCATCTTAGACTCTACCCATTCATAAGCATTCCTAACTAACTCTGCATCCCACCCAACTCTCTGAATATAATTCTCACTAGCTCTACTATAGAATCCGCCGTTGATTGTGGTTGATCCACCCAATACTCTCCCCCTGTGATTGGACACTCCTTCCTCAGAGACGAATGCTTGGGCAATGGATGTGAATTGATCAGTTTGTAACAACGGAAACCCGAAATTCTTCCTTTCTTCGATAAGGGGATTGCCGTAAGGTGACCCACCACGTTCCACTAACAACACTGAATATCTCTTGGATAGAGTGGTGGCCAAGGGGCAGCCACTTGTGCCTCCCCCGACGATTATGTAGTCGAATGATTTGCCTGAAACATCCTCAATGTCTCCCATCACAAATGGGAATTTGAGTTCTAGAGAGAGTACAGAAAAAAGAATTATCATTAGATTTGGTGGTTAAATTCAGGAAGTTTTTGGATGCACATGTGAATTTAATTGCAAATGTTCATATGAAGAATTGTGATATTCATAGAATTCACAATGAGGAGTAGCCTTTGAATTGCAATTACACTTCATCCAAGATGCCCAACTTGAAAGTACTGTAATTGCAATTGGGAGTGTAGACCATGGATATGGTTATGAATGTTACTGACCGGTTGTGCTAAAAGCTCAAGCTGTTAGGGAATGACAGAACAATGTATGTCAGGGGGTTTGCTGACGCCTCCAACACCTCCCCTCACGTGCGGGCGGTATACTGGCCCTGCACATGATACTCTGGGCTGATTCAATACCGGATGCCCTATAATACCGAATTTTGCAAACCCCGGGACTTGAACCCCGAACGTCCTGCTCTGATACCATGTTACTGACCGGTTGCGCTAAAAGCTCGGGCTGTTAGGGAATGACAAAACAATCTATACCAGGGGGTTTGCTGACACCTCCGACAATGAATGCCAAGTATATCACAATTGGGTCATTTCCTTGGATTACTAGTAATTACAATTCAATTTGTTAGTGCATCCAAACGCACCATCCAAGTAGTTGGTGTAGAACATGCAAAATGCAAATGCAGCTCACCTTCATGCATTGAAGAAGCTGAAGAAAAGGAAGAAAATGCAAAGAGAGAGAGGAGGAGAGCTGTTGAGAGGCCATGTATGATCCCTTGAAGCTCTTCCATTGGCTGCTGCTGCTACGATTGGAGGAAGGTCCCTAATAAAGGGAAAAGAGGAGTGTTATTAGTCGTTAATGCACCTCAAACGGCACGTGTGTGGGAGCCATGCACATTCAGACACGGGCACATGTCACAATGTGACATGCGTGTAAGATCCAAGCTTTCCATCAGGTACAATACACTATTTAGATCCTCTGGCATAAAAGTCAGGTCATTTCACATCTCAGATAGACTATAATGTATCAAAACAAATAAATAGTTAGAAGAAAAAAAACCATCAATTTAAATTGTGCATTATGGCCCACCTGAAGAGTGAAATTGTCTGACATTTTACGAAGGAGATTTAAGCATTATTTCCAATCTTATGGAAAGCTTATATCTCACTCACCTGTTTCATATTTTCTGGATATGTAAGGCTATACCTGTATGTGAAATTAGCAAACCTTGTGAAATAAAACCATCTAAGAGAAAACTTCCACTGACAAAGCTGAGTTCCTACCTCAGGAGATTTGTTTTCAGAAGGAAAATGATATTGATAAATGCAATTTTAGGAAGAAGGTGCTATGTTAATTTATATGATAGAGGAACGAAGGGGAAGAGGAATTTGATTTTGAGTGAAGTGAGTAATTCCAAATCATTCCCATTCAAATTGCTAAACAAGTGTAGCTACTCAAAGTGACTAAGTATCTGTGTTAAACCATATTTTCTACCATTAAAGATAAGGCAGATTAGATGATATTACGTGACTTGAGAGATAATTACAAATTGCTAAAATAAACTAATTCCAAATCATTCCCAAACAAATTTCCAAGTGTAGTTACCTAAAGTAACTAAATATCCATATTAACCTGTATTTTCTACCATTAAAGGTAAAGTAGATTAGGTGAGATTAGATGACTTGAGGGAGAGAATTATCAGGAAAGGCAAGTGAAAAATACTAAGAAACTGTAACATGGTTTTCGCTTCTAACGTAAGCCACAACTTTAGGGAAAAGATTGTGTGCACGCAGTGTCCAGAGACTGAGAGAGTTGGTGAGCACCAGATGAGGAAATCGGGACTGGACCAATCAGTTAAATTGGTGGGGACCAGAACCTGTGACGTGTCTGGCCGGGTCCCTGTAAAGGTTCTGGATTTGGACAACCCAGGTCACATGGTTTTCCCCATCCAACTGCCTGTTCTGCCTGGGTGGTTCTGATTTTTAAGTAATTTTAATTAATTTCACTACAACAGCTGATGATGCCCGAGGGTGACACAGGTGGAGCAGCGACTGAACAGGTTTGGACTGGACTGTCCACAAAAACACATGAGGGTCAGGTTCATGTTCTAAAACATTGGCTGTGCACATATCTCCCTTATGGCAGGAATGAATTTTGGAATGTATGCATGAAATTATCATTTTGAAATGCTTGCTACATTCCCACCGACTGCCTTTTACTGGTTGTTGCTGGGAGATAATGTGGATGCAGACATTGGGTGATCACTGCCCTTTACTGTGTGCCCTCTAACTATATTCATATTTAGTTGTCTTTTAAAACTGCATCCATGGGCAGTTCATCACGTGGGAAGGCAATTTAAAAAAGGCTACCACTTTCATCATCTTAGGCTACCACTTTCATCAGTCAAGTGGAGCTATGGTCTGGTCATTAGCCTGTTGGGTCCCCCCATTCGTGAACCGCAACCTAGAAGTAATCTCCATGATTGAAAGATATGGCCAATCTTGGGCCATTTTAAATTGAATGTGGTTTCTCTGTTTAACGGTCTATTTAGGGTGTACATGAGCAGTCTTGTATTAGACTTTTACATGTTCATGTGGGCTTAGCAAAACTCTACTAAGGATGACGATTTCCATAAAATATTAAGTCTTCAATTGAAAATTGGATGTTTAAAATGTCTGAGAAGATTGTTGTTGAAAGCTGTGCAGAGGTAAAACCTTACTGTGGACCCCACTGTACATGTGAAAGTTTCTATTGTGCGGGTGATCCATCTAAAATATGGGATATAGGGCTAACATACCAATCCGCATCTTATGGATGGGTTGGTTGGCACTTTTCACATCACAGTGGCCCCACACAACTCCAACATGCAGTCATTACTACACGTTTGAAACTACGTAATCAGTTGCAATTCACATTCTCCGAGTGCATGTTCACATACTCGCTCCGAGTGCATGGGATGTGCCTTGTCTATTGGTACATAATAGTGGCCATTGTTTGCTTATATGTAACGGTAATTTAGAGGAAAGTTTGTCAGTTTGATCACTTTCTTACTTGTGCAGGTCATGTTCAAAGGAGACACATTCACTGCTTGTTATAGAGTGAAGATTTCGGGAAGATTAAAGGCCTGTTTGGATGCCTCTTAAAAATATGAGTTCATCTATATATGAATTAGAGATTATTAACATTGGTTATCAAAATTATTTTTAATCATCTTACCAAAAAGAAATATGATATCCAATACACACTTTACAATTTTAAGGGGCACCCAAACAGGCCCTAAGGCTGTTTATCCATAAAGGATGGCTGAATGAGACAAGTCCACCACTGACAAAAACTGATAGAGAATCGAGTTGTTCACCAATCTATGATTGTTCAAGGACACCAAATTCATGAATCGTTCATGTGGGATGACAGTCAAAAAGAAAGATTGATGGTTGTTTACGGTTTGCCTTGTTTGAAGAAAATTGAAGTATGGATTGCTTTAGGCCCTGTTTGGTAGATGCCTAAAAATGAGTTGATCTCATTTTAACAAACAGTAATTATGTAGAAGTCGGTCTTGATTTCTAATAAATGATTACTATTAACATGAACTCATTTTTGGGCCTATGAAACAAGGACTTATTTCATTAAGTTGTACTGCACCCTGACTGGTGGTCTTTTTGAATTTTATGGTTAGGGCTGTGAATTGATCAGATTGTCCAAACCACAACTTGGTGGACCCAATATAACTCCTATGGTTTGGATTCCCTTTGGCATATTCCATCAATGCCTTGTAGTTTGGAAATTCCGAATTTCAGATGTGGACCTGATAGGCTGGCCCGAAATTGCTAGTAGATGTTTTTTGGGACCTTGCACATATATCACTCGTGACTAGTGCTGGAAAAAGGGGCAAAAATGGAAGCCTCCTCTGTGGTTTCGTTCTCTGTGCTGCCCCAAACCCAAGCCTTGTTAATTCAGAAGCCCTGTGAATCATGATTTGGAGGTAGTCCAAATACTCCCTCAAACTAAGAACTAAATACCAGTGTCACCCAAGTGCTGGAAACCCATCTTTTATATCTCATTTAGGCTATAACGTACTCTGAAAGCTGTAGAAGGAGATAAACAAAGGGAGGCAATCATACAAACATGACAGACAATATATATATAGGAATGGAAGAGAAGACAACCATTTGCATAGCTGCAGTAACTGAGTTGCCTCACGGCAAGTTAGACCCTGGGTCAGGGTGAGTCATGTACTGTTCTCCAGATTCTGAAGGATAACTCACTGAGTTGCACTTTCTCTTCCTTAGTATTTTAATTCCTTGGTACCTGCCTAGCATTAACAGAGTTGCCATCGGATTTGTACCAGGGGACCCGAGCAATGTTGATCCATCGATGACTCTCAACCCCTTCACTCCGAAAACTCTGTAGTCCTTGTCTACAACAGACCCAACAACACACCCTCCATGAGAATGGTAAAACGTCGACACATTCTTCTTGCAAAAATCCCTCAATTCCTCATCTCTAGACTTACTCTCCTTCACAATTCCTGATTGCTTCCTTCCTAGAAATGTTTCGATCGATCTGGACCGTGCAACTTTCTCAGCCAGATTGGCCATTTCGACGCATTCATCCAAGTCCCTCTCCTCAGCTAGGTAGTTGAATTTCACTGAAGGATTCTGTCTGGGATCTGTGCTCCATAACCTTAGTGACCCTCTTGATACAGGGTTTGCGATTTTAACCGAGATGCGTGTTCTAGTTGTGTTGGGGCTTGCGGGAAGAATTACAGATATCAGTATGATTCGGAAACCGTCTGAAATTCCCACAACTTGAGGTGGATCAGGCTGTGGATTTTGAAGAGCATGAGGAGAGTAGTTTAAGGGAAAGAGTATCGCTGGGTTGTCCTGCATGGCTTGGCCTACTCCTCTAGCATCAATTAGAGGGGAGATGTTGAAGTGCCTGAGATGTTCTTGGGGTCCGATGCCACTCAGCATGAGGATCTGAGGACTGCCCAGTGTGCCGGCAGAAAGTATCACATCACCCAAACATCTTGAATCCTTTGGATGGCTGAGATATGCTTCGTAGAAGTGGTTTGGATTGCCATCACTCCTGATGAATCTTATGCCATGGGCCCTGGGCTTCTTCCCATCACCTGCACGGTATTAACTTAGTTTTGTATCGAGTGCATGATCATCAATTGTTAGAGAAAGCAAGCTCTCTTTTCTTCACTCTAACAAGGATATCTCCGCAATGTCTTGCATAGAATTCATCCTCCATGCTTAATCTATGGATGGAGCCTGTATTTGGGTGATCAGAACCGTTGCTCTGTTGATGGGCCATTGTCCAGAATCGATTCCTGATTATTGATCGGAGCATTCACATAGATGGTTGAAGCGAGGATTGTGAACATCCTGCTCTAAACTGGAAAAAGTCTGACAATCTGTGTTCAGGATTATCAAGTTGGCATGATTTTTGGACCATGACCCGCCACGTTTGTGCCCAACAAATAGAGGGCTGTGATCATCCAATCTGCATGGATAGCTGATAAAAAAATGACATGAATCTCAATCTATGATCCTACATATTTAGCCAATTTTACCAAGAAAATTTCATGATGGAAAAAACCAAAGCTCACCCACTGATCTTTTCCACTTACCTCCATCTTGGAAGATTACATTTTGGACTGTTGCATTCAAAAGAACAGTGATTCTCTTCGAATTCCCGGACGCTAATAAATCAGCAGAGGTATGTCTCCTTCCGTGAAAATCGAAGATGCTACCTGCTATTTTTGTTCCCTTTAAATGCTCCAGACTATAACCATTGAAAGGCTGAACTCCTGCTTCAACCATGCCTTCCGCCGAAACAGATTGCCATGGGGTCGGAGGATTCGGTCGAAAAACCATCTTAGATTCCACCCATTCGTAAGATTCCCTAACTAACTCTGCATCCCACCCAACTCTCTGAATATAATCCTCACTAGCTCTACTATATAATCCGCCATTGATTGTGGTTGTTCCGCCCAGTACTCTCCCCCTGCGATTGCGCACTCCTTCCTCCGAGACAAATGCTTGGGCGATGGATGTGAATTGATCTGTTTGGATCAATGGAAACCCGTGATTCTTCTTTTCTTCGATGAGGGGATTACCATAAGGTGACCCACCACGTTCCACCACCAACACCGAGTATCTCGTGGATAGCGTGGCGGCCAAGGGGCAGCCGCTCGTGCCTCCCCCAACGATTATGTAGTCAAATGATCTGCCCAACACATCCTCGATGTCTCCCGTCATGAATGGGACTTCGTGTCCTAGAGTGAGTACAGAAGAAAGATCATTGTGAACTCTCAAATTGGTGGTTAAATTCAGGATGCGTTTGGATGCACGCGCAAATTGAATTGCGAATGTTCACTTTAAAAATTGTGATATTTATAGAATTCACAATGAGGAAGTAGCTCTCAAATTGCAATTGCAGTTCGTCCAAGTTGTCCAACTTGAAAGTACTGTAATTGCAATTTTGGAGTGAGGCTGTGGATAAGTGCTAAGGAAGTAACAGTTGGGTCACTTCCTTGTATTACTAGTAATTATGATTCAATTCGATAGTGCATCCAAACGCGCTCTCCAAGTGGGTGGTTTGGAAAACAGAAAATCTAAATTCAGCTCACCTTCATGAATGGAAGAAGCTGAACAAAAGGAAGGAAATGCAAAGAGAGAGAGGAGGAGAGCTGTTGAGAGGCCATGTATGATCCCTTGAAGCTCTTCCATTGACTGCTGCTGCTACGATTGGAGGAAGGTCTCTACTTAAGGGAAAAAAGGAGCGTTATCAGCCATTCATTTTGGAATTTGAATTGAAAAGTATTCTTTTGAATTTATTTATTTATTTTTAATATTTTACATTTGTAATTGTTGAAAGTGGCAAAAATCCATTGTAATTATTTATTTTTTATTTATTTTTTGTCTCCTGTCCAAAAATAACCAGGAAAAACGGATGGATGGTGTGGATTGAACGCAAACATCACGGTGGGCCCCACAAAACGAATGGGAACTGCTTCAGCAGTCTGTACGCAGGAAATCTCTGACTCGGATTAGCTGAACGGGAGATCCTACTGAAGTGACGTCACCAAGTTCTATGGGCCCCACCACGATGTATGGTTATTAAAAAAAAAAATCATCAATTTCATTTGTGCACTATGGCGCACTTGAAGAGGGAGTAGTTGGAGTTGGTGCTATTAGTAGCTATTGAAATTGTCTGGCATTTTTTCGAAGGAGATTAAAGAATTATTTTCAACCTCATGGAAAGCTTATATCTCAAGCGCCTGTTTCATATTTTGTGTATACAGGCATGTGAAATCTGCAAACCTTGTGAAATAAAACCAAATAAGAGAAAACTTCCACTGACAAAGCCGTGCTCCTATCTCAGGGGATCAAGGAGAATTATAAATGCAATTTTAATAAGAATGAACTATGTTAATTTATAGGGTTATTTAGAGATAACTACCTATATTTCATTTCGGTCTATATTTAAAAATCATTAGAAAAGTAGGTGAGAAAACTACTTATTTGACTTTTACTAATAAAGGCAATGGAAAAGCACAATTAAGGCCAATAAAAGACTATTCCGCTGGGCGCTCATTTTCACCCATCTACCTCCACTGTTTGGGCATGGTGTGCGAAAGAGTGTATGGGCCTATAGTTAGGTATACAGTTGTTTGCAGTTGTTCGAAACCGTTCATTCATTTTACACGCTCAATTTAGGCCATGAGCCAAAAGAATGAGGTATATCTGAATCTCATATGGGCTTCAAGAAGGTTTCAACCGTGGGCAGTCTAACCGTTAATAGATGTACCTAGTGTGGTCCACCTAAGCATTGGAGCTTCCTCATTTTCGGGGTCACACACTAAAATGATCTGGAAAAATGAATGGACGGTGTGGATTTTTCACAAACACCATGGTGGGCCTCACCTAGTTTACAACCCAAGGATGTGGAGTGGAATAGGTGGCCCACCGTGATGTTTGGGAGAAATCCACTCTGTCCATCCGTTTCGATAGATCATGTTATTACATGAGACCAAAAATCAGGTAGATCTGAAACTCAAGTGGGCCACACGAATGGAAACAACTGAAAGGGGGTGCCTACTATTCAAAAAAAAATTGGGCTCCAACGTTGATTTGGCAAAACATGTGAACAGGGTATTTTCTACCTTTAAAGGTTAAGGCAGTTTAGATGACTTGAGAGAGGGAGCATTACCAGGAAAGGAAAGTGAAAAATACTTTTGGCTTCTAACATTAACTTTAGGATGAAGTTTGTAGGCACAGTGTCCACCGAATGAGAGAGTCAGTTATGGAAATCTGGACTGGACCAGTCAGTTGGATTGGTGGGCACCAGAATCCGTGACATGTCCAGCCAGATCCCTCTAGTGATTCTGGGTTCGGACCACCCAGGTCACACGGGTTTCCCCATCCGACTGTCAGTTCAGCCTGAGTTGTTTTGATTTTTAAGTAATTTTAATTAATTTCACTACAACAGCTGATGACGCCGGAAGTTGACACAGGTGGAGCGGCGACAGAACCAGTTTGGACTGGACAGCATGTCCACAAAAAACACACAAGGGTCAGGTCCATGTTCTAAAACATTGGTTATTCACATATCTCCCTTATGGCAGGCATCAATATTGGAATGCATGTATGAAAATTATCATTTCGAAATGCTTGATACGTTCTCGCCGACTTCTTTTCACCAGTGGCTGCAGGAAGATAATGCACATGCAGACACTCGGAGATCACTGCCTTTTACTGTGCCCTCTAACTACATTCATATTTAGTTCTATCTTTTAATACTGCATCTGTCGGTAGTTCATCGATGTAAAAAAGGCTACCACTTTCACTAGTCAAGTGGGCCTTTGGTCTGGTCATCCATATCATTAGCCTGTTGGTTCCCACCATTCGTGAACCGTGATCTGGAGATCATCTCCATGATTGAAAGACATGGCCAATCTTAGGCCATTTTCAATTGAATGTGGTTTCTCTTCTTACCTGTCTATCTAGTTGTTCATGAGTGGTCTTGTACTAGACTTGTACATGATTGTGCGGGCTTAGCAAAGCTCTACTAGGGGTGATGATTTCCATAAAATACTGAGTTATCGATTGAAAATTGGATGGTGGTAATGTCTAGGAACATGGTTGTTGAAAGCTGTACGCAGAGGTAAAACAATACCATGGACCCCACAGTACATGTGAAAGTTTCTATGGTGTGGGTGATCTATCTAGAATACGGGATATAGGGCTAACATGCCTGTCCGCATCTTATGGATAGGTTGATTGGCACTTTCACATCACAGTGGTCCCACACAACTCCAACAAGCGGTCATTACCACATGTTTGAAACTACATAATCAGTTGCAATTCACTTCCCCTCTCCGCATGCGTGGGACATGCCTTGTCTATTGGTACATAATAATAGCCATTGTTTGATTATATGCAGCGGTAATTTAGAGTAAAGCTTGTCAGTTTGATCACTTGCTTACTTGTCTGGGTCCTGTTAAAAAAAAACACATTCGCTGCTAGTTATAGAGTGAAGATTCCAGGAAGAATAAAGGCCTGTTTGGATGCCACTTTAAAAAATGACTTACCTCATTTTAGTTAATTTTAAATATGAATTAGAGATTATGAATGTTGGTTATCGAAATTATTTTTAATCCTCTTACCAAAAAGAAATACGATATCCAATACACAATTACAACTTTAAGGGGCACCCAAACAGGCCCCAAAGCTGTCTATCCAAAAAGGATGGCTGAATGCCACAAGTCCACTGACAAAAACTGATAGATAATTGAGTTGTTCACCAACCTATGATTCTTCAAGGAGACCAAATTCATGACTTTCATGTGGTATGACTGTCGAAAAAGAAAGATTGATGGTTGTTTATGATTTACCTTGTTTGGAGAAAATTGAAGTATGGATTGGTTTAAGGCCAGGTTTGGTAGATCCCTAAAACCAAGTTGATCTCATTTAGCTAACAGTAATTATGTACAAGCCATCTTGATATCTAATACATAATTACTATCAACAAGAACTACTTTTTTGGGCATCTACCAAACAAGGCCTTATTTCATAAGTTGCACTGCACCCTGATTGGTAGCCTTTTTGAATTTTAAAGTTAGGGCTGTGACTGGATAAGATTGACCAAACCACAACTCAGCGGACCCAATATAACTCCAATGGTTTGGACTCCGTTTGGCATCCGTCGTCAATGCCTCCTAGCTTGGAAATTCCCAACTTCAGAGGTGGAACAGATGGGCTGGCTTGAAATTGCAAGTGAGATGTTTTTGGGACCTTGTACATATCTCACTTGTGACTAGAGGTGGAAAAGGTGCAAATATGGAAGCCTGCTGTGGTTTTGTTCTCCGTGCTGCCCCAAACTCAAGCCTTGTTAGCTCACAAGCCCTGCCAATCATGATTTGGGGGTAATCCAAACACTCCCTCAAATGAAGAATTAAATACCAGTGTCACCCAAATGCTTGAAACCCATCTTTAATATTTCATGGAATAGAGTTATTTTAGGCTACAACATGACTCTGAAAGCTGTAGGAGAGAAACAAAGGGAGCCAATCGTACAAACATGACAGACGAGCTAAAAAAAAAAAGAATGAAAGACAACAGACCCATTTGCATAGCTGCAGTGAAAGAGTCACCTCACGGCGAGTTAAGACCCTGGATCAGGGTGAGTCATGTACTGGTCATCAGATTCTGAAGGATAACTCACGGAGTCATATTTTCTCTTCCTTAGCATCTTAATTCCTTGGTACCTGCCTAGCATCAGCAGAGTTGCCATTGGATTTGTACCGGGTGACTCAAGCAACGTTGATCCATCAATGACCTTCAACCCCTTCACTCCATAAACTCTGTAATCCTTGTCTACAACAGATCCAACAATACACCCTCCATGATAATGGTAATACGACCTCACATTCTTCTTACAAAAATCCCTCAATTCCTCGTCCCTAGACTCAGCGCCCTCCACAATTCCTGATTGCCTCCTTCCTAAAAATGTTTCAATCGATCTGGACCGTGCAACTTTCTCGATCAGTTGGGCCATTTCGACACATTCATCCAAGTCCCTCTCCTTAGCCAGGTAATTGAATTTCACTGAAGGATTCTGCCTGGGATCTGTGCTCCATAACTTTAGCGACCCTCTCGAGTTAGGGTTGGCCATTTTAGCCGTAACGGGTGTTATAGTTGTGTTGGGGCTTGTGGGAAGAATTCCAATTTGAATTATGATTCGGAAACAATTAGTAATTCCCACAACTGGAGATGGATCAGGCTGTGGGTTTTGAAGAGAATGGAAAGAGTAGTTTAAGGGAAAGGCAATTGATGGGTTGTCTTGCATGGCTTGGCCCACTCCTCTGGCATCAAGGAGAAGGGATATGTTGAAGCGCTTGAGATGTTCTTGGGGCCCGATGCCGCTCAGCATGAGGATCTGAGGACTGCCCAGTGTGCCGGCAGCTAGTATCACATCGCCACAAGATCTTGAACCCTTTGGATGGCTGAGATATGCTTCGTAGAAGTGGTTTGGATTGCCGTTGGTGCTGATGAATCTTATGCCATGGGCCCTATGCTTTTTTCCATCACCTGCGAGGTGTTTACTTAGTTTTATATTGAGTGCATGATCATCAATGGTTAGAGAAAACAAGCTCTCTTTCCTTCACTCTTATAAGGATGTCCCAGCAAAAGTCTTGCATACCCATGGACGTAGCCTGTATTTGGATGATCAGAACCATCACTATGTTGATGGGCCATTGTCCAAAAATCTATTCCTGATCGTTGATCGGAAAATTCAAATAGATGGCTGAAGTGAGGACTGTGGACATCCTGCTCTGAACCCAAAAAAAATCTGATAATCAGTGGTCACGATTATTCAGTTGGCATGATTTTTTGGGCCACGACCCAACTGCATTTGTGCCCAACAAATAAAGGGTTACAATCATCCAATCTGTATGGACAGCTGATGCAAAACCACTTAAATCTCAACCTATGATCATACATGACCATTTTTAGCAAGAAAAATTCATGAAGAAAAGAAACCAAAGCTCTCCCACCATTCATTTCCACTTACCTCCATTCTGGAAGATGACGTTTTGGACCGTTGCATTCAAGAGAACAGTGATTTTCTCTGAATTCCCGGCCGCTAATAAATCTGCAGAGGTATGTCTCCTTCCTTGAATATCGAAAATGCTACCTCCTACCTTTGTTCCCTTTACATGCTCCAAAGTAAAACCATTGAAAGGCCGAACTCCTGCTTCGAGCAAGCCGTCCACCGTAACAGATTGGAATGGGGTAAGAGGATTCGGTTGAAAAACCATCTTAGACTCTACCCATTCATAAGCTTCCCTAACTAACTCTGCATCCCACCCAACTCTCCGAATATAATCCTCACTAGCTCTACTATAGAATCCGCCGTTGATTGTGGTCGATCCGCCCAGTACTCTCCCCCTGTGATTGGGCACTCCTTCCTCAGAGACGAATGCCTGGGCAATGGATGTGAATTGATTAGTTTGTAACAACGGAAACCCGAAATTCTTCCTTTCTTCGATAAGGGGATTGCCATAAGGTGACCCACCACGTTCCACTAACAGCACCGAGTATCTCTTGGATAGCGTGGCGGCCAAGGGGCAGCCACTTGTGCCTCCCCCGATGATTATGTAGTCGAATGATCTGCCTGACACATCCTCAATGTTTCCCGTCAAAAATGGGAATTTGTGTTCTAGAGAGTACAAAAGAAAGAATTGTCATCAGATTTGGGGGTTAAATTCAGGAAGTTTTTGGATGCACATGCGAATTGAATTACAAACGTTCATTTGAAGAATTGTGATATTCATAAAATTCACAATGAGGAGTAGCCTTCAAATTGAAATCACACTTCATCCAAGTTGCCCAACTTGACCGTAATTGCAATTGGGAGTGTAGACCATGGATATGATTATGAATGCTAACGAAGTATATCACAATTGGGTCATTTCCTTGGATTACTAGTAATTCCAATTCAATTCGTTAGTGCATCCAAACGCACCAACCAAGTTGTTTGTGTAGAACATGCAAAATGCAAATGCAGCTCACCTTCATGCATTGAAGAAGCTGAACAAAAGGAAGAAAATGCTAAGAGAGAGAGGAGGAAAGCTGTTGAGAGGCCATGTATGATCCCTTGAAGCTCTTCCATTGGCTGCTGCTGCTAAAATTGGAGGAAGGTTCCTAATAAAGGGAAAAGAGGCGTGTTATTAGCCGTTAATGCACCTCAGACAGCACACGTGTGGGAGCCTTGCACATTCATTCATGGGCACGTGTCACGATGTGACATGTGTGTAAGATCCGCTTTCCATCAAGTACAATACACTGTTTAGATCCTCTGGCATAAAAGTTAGGTCATTTCATATCTCAGATAGACTATAAAGTATCAAAACAAATAAATAGTTAGAAAAAAAAAAAACCATCAATATAATTTGTGCATTATGGCCCACCTGAAGAGTGAAATTGTCTGACATTTTACGAAAGGAGATTTAAGCATTATTTCCTATCTTACGGAAAGCTTATATCTCACTCACCTGTTTCATATTTTTTGGATATGTAGGGCAATATATACCCGCATGTGAAATTAGCAAACCTTCAGGTGGGACAAAATGCACAATTATATGATAGAGGAAGGAAGGGAAAGAGGAATTTGATTTTGAGTGAAGTTAGTAAATCTGACTAATTCCAAATTATTCCCATTCAAATTGTTAAACGAGTGTAGTTACTCAAAGCGACCAAGTATCTGCGTCAAACCATATTTTCTACTGTTAAAGGTAAGGCAGATTAGATGACATTAGATAAGTTGAGAGAGAGATTAATCAGGAAAGGCAAGTGAAAAATACCAAGAAACTGTAACATGGTTTTCGCTTCTAACATAAGCCACAACTTTAGGGTAAAGATCGTGTGCACACAGATAAGGAAATCTGGACTGGACCACCGAATGAGAGAGTCGGTGAGCAACAGATAAGGAAATCTGGACTGGACCACCGAATGAGAGAGTTGGTGAGCACCAGATAAGGAAATCTGGACTGGATAAGGAAATCTGGACTGGACCACCGAATGAGAGAGTCGGTGAGCACCAGATAAGGAAATCTGGACTGGACCAGTCGGATTGGTGGGGACCGGAACCCGTGATATGTCCATCCAGGTCCCTGTAGTGGTTCTGGATTTGGACAACCCAGGTTTTCCCGATCCAACTGCCTGTTCAGTCTGGGTGGTTCTGATTTTTAAGTAATTTTAATTAATTTCACTACAATAGCTGATGATGCCTGAGGGTGACACAGGTGGAGCAGCGACTGAACGGGTTTGGACTGGACTGGACTGTCCACTTAAAACACACGAGGGTCAGGTTCATGTTCTAAAACATTGGTTGTGCACATATCTCCCTTATGGCAGGCATAATTTTTCAAATGCATGTATGAAAATTATCATTTTGAAATGCTTGCTACATTCCTGCTGACTTCCTTTCAGTGGTCGTTGCTAGGAGATAATGTGGATGCAGACACAGGGTGATCACAGCCCTTTACTGTGTGCCTTTAACTATATTCGTATTTAGTTCTATCTTTTAATTCTGCATCCATGGGCAGTTCATCACGTGGGAAGGCAATTTCAAAAAGGCTACACCACTTTCATCATGTTAGGCTACCGCTTTCATCAGTCAAGTGGGCCTATGGTCTGGTGATCCAGATCATTAGCCTGTTGGGTCCCACCATTCGTGAACTGCGACCTAGAAATAATCTCCATGATTGAAAGATATGGCCAATCTTGGGCCATTTTAAATTGAATGTAGTTTCTCCTCTTAACGGTCTATTTAGGGTGTACATGAGCGGTCTTGTATTAAACTTTCACATGTTCGTGTGGGCTTAGCAAAACTCTGCTAAGGATGATGATTTTGATAAAATACCTAGTCTTTGATAAGATATTTTGGAAAGAGTGGGGGTGCAAGCTGGCCTTTCTTTCGATGCTGGCGATGAAGATGTTAAGGAATTCTTCCAGTTTGTGCAGGGGAGAGCCATTCTACAGCAACAAGGGTTTCTTGCACAGAGACCGAGACACTCTCCTAGGGGAATGAGGGAGCTGTTAAGCTTGGAGTGTTCCATTAACTATGATCTGCGGCCATGGTTAGCGGCTGCAAGAGGACAAGATCGTGAGGGGTCTAGGGAGTAGCAGCAAGAGGACCCAAGTCAAAAAGATATGCAGGTAGGCTAAAGCCAATTTAATTGCTCTTCAAGAATCAAAGCTGCAGTCGGTTTCTTCAGGTATGTTGGCTTCTATTTGGGATGTTTCTCTTTTCGATTGGGTTTCTCTATATGCGATTGGTTCTGCGGGGGGTATTATTATCGGTTGGAAGAATAGTAAATGGTGTAAGGTGGATTCCGTCTCGGGTTCTTTTTCTCTTTCTGTTTTGCTTAGGGATGTTTCGTTAGGTTTTCTTTGGGTGATGGCTTCGGTGTATGGGCCTTGTTCGAAGAACCTGAGAGGGCAGTTTAGGCAGAAATGGGGATACCCGTGGGTTGTGGGTGGGGATTTTACTGTCGTTTGTTTCTCTCACGAGAAGTTCAATGGGGGGAGCATCACCAGAGGTTGCTGTTTTGGGACGTTTCGTTAGGTTTTCTTTGGGTGATGACTTCGGTGTATGGGCCTTGTTCGAAGAACTTGAGAGGGCAGTTTTGGGAGGAGCTTGATGCAGTTAGGCAGAAATGGGGATACCCGTGGGTCGTGGGTGGGGATTTTAATGTCGTTTGTTTCTCTCACGAGAAGTCCAATGGGGGGCGCATCACCAGAGGCATGCTAAGTTTTTCTGATTGGGTTAATAGGCATCGGTTAGTCGATATGCCGATGAAAGCGGCTAAATTTACCTAGACCAATGGTCAGGCGAATGCTATTCTATCTAGGCTAGACAGGTTATTAGTTTCGGCGGATTGGATTGACAAATATCATGTCTCTGTCCAGTGTGGTTTGCCAAGAGCAGCGTTTGATTATCGCCCCATTGTCCTTCAGGTCTCAGATGTCAACTGGTGAGCCAAGTGGGATGTAGCGGACCGCCCTGCCACGGAGTTGAGACTACCCGAAAAAAAAGACTAAACCGAAAACTTCCTGGGCGCGCTTCTGGACCACACCATACCATCCTTCACCTGCGGCTTAGACTTGCTAAGATTCAAAACCTGAAGAAGATGCACATACTCTTCAAATTCTGAATCTAACAAGTTTCTGCGACATAGGGGGCGCCCACACTACTGATTCGCCCACGGTGGAAACACAGTCTGCCACAGAGACAAAATGGTCGGGCACGAGCCGAGCAATAGAAGGGAACCTAGACTGTAATGCCTGATCTCCGCACCAACAAACCACCCAAAAACGCACTCGACGACCATCACCCATTGAGAAGGATATGCTTGACCGAACTACATACTCTATGGCCGATACCGCTTTCCAAATGGCAGAAGCTTTGTACAAAGATGAAGGTTTCATGAACCATCTCCCTGACCGAGTGCCATATTTATTGGTCACTACCTCCCTCCACAGCTTCCCTTCTTCCACCCCGAATCTCCAAACCCATTTCCCCAACAAAGCTGTATTCATATCCCCCAAAGGCTTGATGCCCGCCCCCCCTCCTTAATCGGCCTACAAACTTTGTCCCACTTGAGGAGATGAAACTTCCCAACTTCACTCCCGCCTCTCCAAAAGAAATTCCTCCTCATCCTTTCTAACCTCTCAAGCACCGCCTTCAGACACAGAAATAAAGATAAGAAATAAATACGCAAGTTTGAAAGAGTCGACTTTGATTAGCGTCAAACAACCCCCAAGGACATGCTTCTACCTTTCCAACCAACCAACTTCCTATCGAATCTTTCGATCACCCTATCCCACGGATGCACGGGGGGCTTGCCCAAGCAAAAAAGGCAAACCAGGATAAGTGGATGGGAAGGATCCTACTTTACACCCGAAAATATTTGCTAGGGGATGCATCTCTTCAATCCCTACGTGAATCCTAATAAGCTTTGATTTTGCAGCGTTAATCTTCAACCCCAACACTTCCTTGAAACACACCGACTATTTTCTAATGTTATCCATTGCCAAGGCCTCTGCCTCACAAAACAAGAGCGTGTCATCCACATACTGAAGATGAGATATTCGGGGCCCATTTCTCACTACTTGGAAGCATTGAAACAAATCTTGCTCCATTCCTCTACGAAGCATCACACTAAGAGCTTCACCCACCACCACGAACAGATAAGGCGGTAAAGGATCACCCTGCCTCAGACCCCTGGAAGATTTAAAATAACCTTTAGGGGAACCATTACTGAGAACGAAGTAAGCCGGTGATTCGATGCAGGCTTTAATCCAACCCTTCCATTTCATGCCGCAACCTAATCTCTGAAGCATATAGTCGTATCCCAAAACGGTTACGTATCGGCCGTATCGGCCATGACCGTTACGCGTTACGGGGTTAAAACGGCCGTAACGGCCGTTACAGAAAAAACGGGCCGTAACAGCCTCGTATCGGACCATAACGGCCCCGTATCGGTCCTATAACAGTTTTTTTTAATAAAAAAAAGGCCGTATCGGCCGATACGGGTCCGTAACGGCCGTTATGGCTCGTATCGTAACGGTAACGGTGGTGGCTGTTACGGCCACCGTTACCGTTATGGGACACCTTGCAAAGAAGTCCCACTCCACGTGATTGTAAGCCTTTTCGAAATCAATCTTGCAAACTATCCCACCCACCTTCTCTGTGAATCTAGTATCCATGCACTCGTGCACTATCAAAGCACTATCCTAAATTTGACGGCCAACAATAAAGGCTCCCTAATTTTCCGAAATCACTTTGTCGAAGACAATCTTGAATCTAGACGCCAATATTTTAGCAAGAATCTTATAAGGCGAACCTATAAGACTGATCGGTCTGAAGTCTTTCAATTGATTGGCTCCTTCCACCTTAGGTAATAACACAATAAAAGTTGCCCTCATGGCAGCGGATAGACGGCCCCGCTCGACGAACTTGGACAAAAAGTTTATAAGATCTTTCCCCACCACATCCCAAAATCTTTGAAAAAGAAGAATAGGGAAATCATCCAGCCCAGGAGCTTTCACTCCCTCCATTGACTGCATAACCGCTCTCACCTCCTCTTCCTCTATTGGCTTCTCTAGAAACGAAACCTCATCATCCATAATCTGATTAAAGCATAAGTTGTCTAACTTCGGCCTCCCCCACTTATCGGCCGAATACAAATTAGAATAATAAGAAGTAACCACATCCGCAATCACCTCCTCTTTGTTTGAAGTGAGGGCCCAATCTACAATCAAACTACCAATTTTGTTCCCCCTTCCTCGAGCACTAGCAAAATCGTGGAAAAATTTGGTGTTTCTATCACCCTACTTGAGCCAAATAGCCCTCGACCTCTATCGCCATTTAATCTCTTCCTCCTTAGCCTTCTGCGCGTACTTTAGCTTTAGCTCATTTCTAGAAGACAACTCTGCTTCTGATAGGGAACCATCTTCTTCTAAAAGGTCATACATATGAATCTGCTATGCCGCTTTCTCAAATTCTGCTTCCCGAGCTCCCAGGACCTCCTTTCTCCACAACTTTAACTTCTCTTCTAGAAGCTTGAGCTTTCTCCATAACTTGTACCCTGCAAAACCCTCAACCTGAAAAGATCCCCACCAATCAGCGACCTATTGATTGAACCCCTCAATTTCCAACCAAACTGCCTCGAAATGAAAAGGCCTAGGGCCCCAGTTGACATCTGAGACTTGAAAGACAATGGGGCGATGATCGAACGCTACACTTGGCAAACCACGCTGGACAAGGAGGGGATATTCCGCCGAAACTAAGAACTTGCCTACCTTAAACAGAATAGCATTCGCCTGACCATTGGACTAGGTTAATTTAGCCATTTCCATCGGCATATCGACTAACCGATGCCTATTAAGATGCGCCCCCATTGGACTTCTCATGAGAGAAACAAACAACATTAATCCCCACCCACGTGTATCCCCATTTCCACTTAACTGCATCAAGCTCCTCCCAAAATTGCCCTCTCAGGTTCTTTGAACAAGGCCCATGCACCGAAGTTTAGAGCTAGGATCAGATGGAGAAGAAGTCACTGTAGCAATCTGCGTCCTCCTTGTCCGCTGCGTTTATATAAATACGCCATTGAAATAAAAAACAAAGAAGAAGAAGAAGAAGAGAAAGAAGACAAGCATGGCCATGGCGTTTCCATCCTTCCGATTTCAAGACCTGCATTGTTAGCCTATTACTCTTAGCCGCAAGATATCTTTACATCAATCCCGACTTCGGTTCAGCAACTTCATACCATCTCTAGGATCGACTTTCTTGAAATCAACACAGAAAGCCCCAATGTGTCAGGTACTTTTACATTTTTTTATTTTTTATGAGTATTTGTGCAAACCTGCAGATTAGGTGGGACCATTGACCGTGGGCCTAGATCCACGCCTTTTTTTTACTTGAGTGGGCCCCGAATAAATATTGGATTTAGATCATTCAATCCATAGGTTAATAAATTACAGATTAAGTTATCGAAAGATGAAAAGGATGGAGCAAAAGGGAATGTGGAATATTCTTTTTCGTTCGCTATATGAAAACGAAAACAGAACTATCAATTTGGGAATCGCGTCAATCGAATACGAATTGGTAATAAAAGTTACATCCGAAGACTTTGTAAGTATTAAATTAAGTTTATTTAATTTTATTTATAATTTCATTTTAAATAATTTACTAATTTTATTAAATTATCTGTAACTTATAAAAGAATTGATGGATGCAAATGTAAAGCTGAAGGTATGATACCTTACTTTTGGAGGTAAATGTAAAACCGAAAGGGAAAAAAAAAAAAAGAAATCTTAGGAGAAGATACACCGGGGCCCTCTTAAACAGGTAATACATATATATTTTTTTAATAATTTAAATATATTTATTATATTAATTTAATTAATATATATTTTTCTTTTATTAAAGGGTAGCATCGGCCATAAACTTGCACTTAATATTCAAGGTTTGTCAGTAAATGCTAAGCTCAAGCAACATGCTTATCGATACTTTGAAAGTAAGTTTGTGAACAAATGGAATACGGAAAGATCCTGGGATATATCAATCGGGGGGTGAGAAGTGGATTAGAAGATAAATTTGTAAATGTTTTTGAACAAGTATATTTGGACCCCCTTTTTTTTAGAACATACTTTCATACATTGATAGAAGACATTTGTATATGGAGAGCAGATCGAAAAGTTAGACTATGTAATTGGTGACTAAGGTTTAAATAACCTTAGTTACTAATTACTAATTGGAAACTAAAGTTATTTATAAAGTCATGATATAAATAATCTTAGTTACCAATTACATAGTCTAATTTGTGACTAATGTTATTTATAAAGTCATGATATAAATAATCTTAGTTACCAATTACATAGTCTAATTGGTGACTATCGTTATTTATAAAGTCATGATATAAATAACATTAGTCACCAATTAAATAATCTACCCTTTTGATATACTCTCCCTTATGCAAATGTCTTCTAACAAGGTATGGAAGTATATTATTAAAAAAAGGAGCTCAAATATACCTGTCCACAAATATTTACAAAGTATCTTCTAATCCACCTCCCACTCTTCGAGTGGGGTATCCTACGAGCTTTTCATATTTCATTCGTTCACAAACTTACTTTCAAAGTACCGATAAATATGTTGTTTGAGCTTAGCATTTACTAACAAACATTGAATATTAAATGCAAGCTTATACCCGATGCTACCTGTAATAAAAAATATATATATATTACCGATTCGTATCCAATCGACACGATTCCTAAATCAATAGTTCTGTTTTCGTTTCCTATAACGAACGAAAAATAATATCCCACATTCCCTTTTGCTCCGTCTTTTTCATCTTTCGATGACTTAATCTGCAATAAAACTGCAATTTATTAATCCACGGATTGAATGGTCTAAATCCAACATTTATTCAAGGCCCACTCAAGTAGAAAAAAGGCGTGGATCTGGGCCCATGGTCAAGGGTCCCACTTAATCTGCAGGTTTGCACAAACACTCATAAAAAATAAAAATAAAAATGTGAAAGTATCAACCACATTGGAGTTTTCTGTGTTGATTTCAAGAAAGTCGATCCCAGATATGGTATGGAGTTGCTGAACCGAAGTCAGGATTGATTTAAAGATATCTTGTGGCCAAGAGTAACAGGCCGGCAATAAAGGTCTTGAAATCGAAAGGATAGAAACTCCATAGTAATGCTTATCTTCTTTCTCTTCTTCTTCTTCTTCTTTGTTTCTGATTTCAATAACGTATTTATATAGACGCAGCGGACAGGGAAGACGTGGATTGCTACAGTGACTTCTTCTCCATCTGAAGGATGGTATGGTGTGGTCCAGAAGCGCGTCCAGGAAGTTTTTGGTTAAGTCTATTTTTCGGGTAGTCTCGACTCCGCGGCAGGGCAGTCCGCAACATCCTTTGCAGAGGTAAAACGATACCGTGGACCGCATAGTACATGTGAAAGTTTCTATAGGTGCGGGTGATCTATCTAGAATATTGGATAAAGGGCTAACATGCCAATTCACATCTTATGGATGGGTTGGTTGGCACTTTCACATCATAGTGGCCCCACACAACTCCAACACACGGTCATTACCACGCGTTTGAAACTACATAATAAGTTGCACTTCATTTCCTCTCTCTGAGTGCATGGGACATGCCTTGTCTATTGGTACATAATAGTGGCCATTGTTTGCTTATATGTAATGGTAATTTTGAGGAAAATTTGTCAGTTATCACTTGCTTGTGTGGGTCATGTTCAAAGGAGACACATTCACTACTTGTTATAGAGTGAAGATTAAAGGCCTGTTTGGATGCCACTTAAAAAAATGAGTTCATCTCATTTTAGTTAATTGTAAATATGAATTCGAGATTATGAATGTTGGTTATCAAAATTATTTTTAATCCTCTTACCAAAAAAAAATATGATATCTAATATACAATTAAATTTTAAGGGGCACCCAAACAGGCCCTATAAGCTGTTTATCCATAAAGGATGGCTGAATGAAACAAGTCCACCGCTGTCAAAAACTGAAAGAGAATCGAGTTGTTCACCAACCTATGATTATTTAAGGAGACCAAATTCATGACTCGTTCATGTGTCACCAACCTATGGTTATTCAAGAAGACCAAATTTCATGACTTGTTCATGTGGGATGACAGTCGAAAAAGAAAGATTGATGGTTGTTTACAGCTTGCCTTGTTTGGAGAAAATATAAGTATGGAAAAAAATGAGTTAATCTCATTTTAGCTAACATTAATTATGTAGAAGCGATCTTGATCTCTAATACGTGATTACTATTAACATGAACTCATTTTTGGGCCTACCAAACAAGAACTTATTTCACTATGTTGCACTGCACCCTGATTAGCGGTCTTTTTGAATTTTACGGTTAGGGTGTGAATGGATCAGATTGACGAAACCACAACTTGGTGGACCCAATATAACTCCTATGGTTTGTACTCCTTTTTGCTGTCCACCATCAATGCCTCCTAGCTTGGAAATTCCCAATTTCAGAGGTGGACCTGATAGGTTGGCTTGAAATTGCAATTGAGATGTTTTTGGGACCTTCTTGTACATACTTCATCTACTCCAAGAAACTTCCTCGATGACAGGTCCTGAAAAACACAGAAGGTTGGAAGAAAATGACAGCACAATTGGAACTTTTGGTGAGCTGACTAACAGACAAGAGGTTAAAACGAAAATTTGGAACACAGAACATCACGTAAAATTAAATATGGAGATATAGAGACCCAGCCAACATGGATGATGGAGGTGACATCCTCCGTTGGTAACGTGACGAGTTTAGCATCAGATGTTTGTATCGAATTTGTCAAAAAAGAAGAAGAAGAGAGATTTGGGGTCATATGACGCTCCACTATCTATGATCCATGTGGAAGGAGGAGAGAGAGCGGAGTTGCAAAAGAGAGAGGGTGAAAGAGCTACCATGCTAGATGAAGTAGTCATAAAGTAGACAAGGAAAGAAAACACCTGGAAAAAATAAAACCGGTGAGGAATCGCGGACTGATTTCTTCAATTTGAGAGGTAGCTGTGATGGGCGCTGAACAGTTTGCCGTCTGAAATGGCCTTTTGTGACGAAGTCTGCCGCTTGTCTGAGGAACACGCGCAGAAGAAAAAAAAGGGCGAAGGGGGAGGCACACGCTGTTCACACTGTCTACGTTGTAGATTGCAGACCTTCGCAGGGTGGATGCGTACGCCGAACGCGTGCAATGCCGCCGATGGGTTGTGGCTTATGCAGATGGCAGATACGAGATCGAGAGTGGCTTGAAGGGATGTCAGCAACGGGATAAGGTAAGGTGCCGGCGATAAGGAAGATGGGTTCGAAGAGGATGTCGGCAGCGAGAATTGATGGTGGCCGGCGACAAGAAAGATGGGTTTGAAGTCGATTTCGGACAACAGGGTCGGGTCGGGTCTATGAGGGTTTAGAGGTATGCGATTGGGCGAGGGTTTTGGAGGTGGGTTCTGGCAGAGACAGGGGACGGTGCCCTGGATGGATTCCGACCAGGGGTGAGTTGCGACAGGGACGAACGACAGTGGTGGCGGCGCAGGGAAGATGAGTTTCGCCGGCAGATCTGGAAGATGGTGGAGTTATGCCGGTTTTAATGGAAGTATTCACGCGGTGCCGGAATGGGTAGGTGTTGGGATGGCGAGATACAACGATGGCTGCCGGCAGATGAAGAAGGGTAGCTGTGACAGTGTTGCCGGTGCTGGTGAAGGGGTTTTGCTGGCGGAGGTGCGGAGGGATCTGCCGACGTTGTTACAGGGTGCCGGCTTGATGGTGGTTTTGGTGAGGGACATTTTTTCTTTCTTTTCTTTTCTTTCTTTCTTTCTTTCTTTTTTTTTTTTTTTCTGAGATGGGGTGGCTGTTCGAAGCTTGGGTTTTGAAGATGTGCCTCTGCAGGTATCGACTCGACAGGGACACGATGATTCACCGGATTTGAGTAAAGGGATTGACGAAACACAAAAAAAAGGTCCAAATCAGGCAAGCAAAATACTTTGGACGTTCAAGAGCTCCGGATTGGAGGCTCTAATACCATGATAAAAACTAGATATGTGAAAGAAAATATAATTTAAAATAATAAATAATTGCTTGTATTTCATTGACGTGGAGTTTTGAATTTATACATGAGGAATGAAAAATGGCTCCAATAAGAAATAATACAGTAAATATAAAATCTGATAAAAGAAAAAAATATAAAAGGAATTGGATTATTTTTCTAATGTAATATACACATGAGATATGAAATCCTTCCTAATAAATCGTGAGTGTTTATTTGAAAATTTGTGATATTTATAGAATTCACAATAAGGAAGTAGCTCTCAAATTGCAATTGTAATTCATCCAAGCTGTCCACCTTGAAAGTACTGTAATTGTAATTTTGGAGTGAGGCTGTTGATATGGTTATCTATTACTAGTAATTATAATTCAATTCAATAGCACAGCCAAACGCTGTCCAAGTTGGTGGTTTGGAAGACAGAAAATCCAAATGCATCTCACCTTCATGCATTAAAAGAAGCAGAAAAAAAAGGAAGGAAATGCAAACAGAGAGGAGAGGAAAGCTGTTGAGAGGCCAGGTATGATCCCTTGAAGCTCTTCCATTGGCTGCTACTGCTACGAGTGGAGGAAGGTCCCTAATAAAGGGAAAAAAGGAGCGTTGTTAGAATTTGAATTGAAGGAAATATTCTTTTGAATTTATTTATTTATTTAACAGTTGGATGATAGTAATTATAATTCAATTCGATAGTGCAGCCAAACGCACTGTCCAAGTTGGTCGTTTGGAAGACAGAAAATCCAAGTGCATCTCACAGTCATTAGATTTTGGATTGAAAAATATTCTTTTGAATTTATTTATTTTAATATTTTACATTTGTAATCGTTTGAAAGTGGCAAAATGTCCATTAGATCGGGGTGATGAAGGTGCAAGGATGAAGTCGATAAGGCATGAGAAGTGGTGGAGCTATGATGACGACGAAGTAGAGATGAAGATGATGCGTGGCAAGGTGTTGCATGAAGATTTGAGTCGTAGTAGAGTTTATTGGGCTTTGACGCCTCAAATCTTGGAGCATGAAGACCACTGACCGGTCTGTCATGATGGAGTAAGACAGTAAGTTTGTTGGAGCTTTTCTGGGCCATCCGGTTGGCCAACCGACTAGCCGGTGAGGGGTCCGACCAGTCGGACGACCTTACGCGGGTTTGTTGCACAAGGAGTTTCTAATTTCGGTTTTCCCTATTTAAGGGGATGTAATTCGAGATTAGGGTTGCCGCCTATGGGCCAAGGGATTGAGAGGGTTCTAGGGTAGGAGAAAGAGCTAGGAGGAAGCTTGGAGTTCTCTGGGTTGAGGGAAATGGATGGGTTTGTCCTCCTCATGTGAGAATTAGCTTTGGGTAGCTTGGGATTTCTCTTGTGGGCTGTGATTTAGGGTATTTTTCTGTAATCTCTTGTAACTTCTGATTCATAATGGATTGGTGTCGCTTTGTGCCGTGGTTTTTCACCTGTGAGAGGTTTTTCTACGTAAAAATCGGATTGGCTTCTTATGTGTGATGATTTGCTTGTTGATTACCATTGTGGTGTGTTCCTTGCCTGCTTTTGATTGCTTCCGTTGCGGGGCTCGTAACTCCAACAAGTGATTCAGAGATAAAAGTTGTGAAGGAGGCAGAAAGAATCTGAGGTAAGACATTAATGGCGTCTTCTAGCATGAGATTCATTGTGGAGAAGGATTCCGTGAAAGGAAAACATGGAAAGTGATCGGTACCTATGGAAGAAGTAGAGTTGAAGAAGGTGGATTGGTACGCCAATATCTCAATCAGGTTTGTCGACTGCGATTGAGTTTGATCGGGGACACTATTCATGGTGGAGCTACGAAATTGGCAACGGGATCCACGGTTGCTCGTGTATGGCATGCGCAAGGGCCACATGAGCGAGCGGGTGATGAAGGTGCAAGGATGAAGTCGATGAGGCATAAGAAGTGGTGGAGCTATGATGACGATGAAGTAGAGATGAAGATGGTGCGTGACAAGGTGTTGCATGAAGATTTGAGTCGTGGTGGAGTTTGTTTGGCTTTGATGCTTCAAATCTTGGAGCATAAAGACCATCGACCAGTCGGATGACCGGTCGGTAGTTTCCTTTTTGGTCTGAGTTTGTTGCGTAAGGAGTTTCTAATTTCGGTTTTCCCTATTTAAGGGGATGTAATCCGAGATTAGGGTTGCCGCCTATGGGCCAAGGGATTGAGAGGGTTCTAGGGTGAGAGAAAGAGCTAGGAGGAAGCTTGGAGTTCTCTGGGTTGAGGGAAATGGATGAGTTTGTCCTCCTCATATGAGAATTAGCTTCGGGTAACTTTGGATTTCTCTTGTGAGCTGTGATCCAGGGTATTCTTCTGTAATCTCTTGTAACTTCTGATTCATAGTGGATTGGTGTCGCTTTGTGCCGTGGTTTTTTACCCATGAGAGGTTTTTCCACGTAAAAATCGAATTGCCTTCTTGTGTGTGATGATTTGCTTATTGATTGACATTGTGGTGTGTTCCTCGCTTGCTTTGATTGCTTCCACTGCGACGGGCTCCTAACCCCAACAAAAAGTCCATTAGATCAGCACTTTGGCATGATGATCTCCACAAGAAAGGGTCACATACAAAGACTTTTGAATTTGTTCGTAGGACATCTGAGCCGTGAAAAAGAGGCCACACTATTCAATTACTTGCTGGGAAGATCAGGATGACCCAATATTAGGTGGGGATACTGGTGCGTTGAGTCAGACCATCAGGCTGTCCACTGACTTGGATGTCTGGCTTCTCCCATGAGTGGATAGGTCTGATTCCTGCCCCCAGCGATCTTAATGTGTGGCCCACCTTTTGATCCTTTGCATGGCTAGGATCTCCTACAGAGCGACATGGTGGCAGGAAAAGTAAGGCTGTATGCTAAATTTCGCATATAGTTAATATGATATTTGACCTTTCCATCTAGTAAGATACATTGTTTAGATCTTCTGGCATAAAAATCAGGTCATTTCATATCTAAGATGGACTATTAAGGTATCAAAACAAATGAATGGTTATAAAAAAAATGACCATCAATTTAATTAGTGCATTATGGTCCACTTGAAGAGGGGAGTGGTTCGGAGTTGGCGCAATTAGTAGCTTTTGAATTTGTCTCAAAGGAGATGTAAGCATTATTTCCAACCTCATGAAAATCTTATATCACAAGTGCATGTTTCATATTGTGGATATGTACGGCTACATCTGCGTGTGAAATTAGCAAACCTCGTGAAATAAAACCATATTCTAAGAGAAAACTTCCACCAACAAAGCTGAGTTCCTACCTCAGGAGATTTGTTTAAGAAGGAGAATGATAAAGGCAATTTTAGGAAGAGGGGGTTGTGTTAATTTATATGATAGAGGAAGGGAAAGAGGAATTTGATTTTGAGTGAAGTTAGTAAATCTGACTAATTCCAAATCATTCCCATTCAAACTTATAAACAAGTGTAGTTCTTCAAAGTGACCAAATATCCATGTTAAACCGTATTTTCTTCCATTAAAGATGAGGCAGAGTAGATAAGATTATGTGACATGCGAGAGAGAATTACAATTGCTAAAGTCCACTAATTCCGAATCAGTCCCAATCAAATTGCTAAATAAGTCTAGTTATCCAAAGTGACTAAGAATCCGTATTGAACTGTATTTTCTACTGTTAAAGGTAAGATAAATTAGATGAGATTAGATGACTTTAGAGAGAGAATTATCAGGAAAGGCAAGTGAAAAATACTAATAAACTGTAATATGGTTTTCACTCGTAAAAAAACCTATAACTTAGTGTCCCTACTTATGGGTCAGATCATTAGCCTGTTGGCTCCCACCATTCGTGAACCGTGACCTGGAGATTATTTATCTCCATGATTGAAAGACATCGCCAATCTTGGGCCATTTTCAATTGAATGTGGTTTCTCTTCTTAACTGTCTGGTTAGGTGTGAAAGTTACTATGGTGCGGGTCATCTATCTAGAACATGAGATATAGGGCTAACATGCCGATCCGCATCGTCTGGATGGGTTGGTTGGCACTTTCACATCACAGTAGCCCCACACACAACTCCAACATGCGGTTACATTTGAAGCAATGTAATCAGTTGCAATTCACCTCCTCTCTCTGCGCTCCTTGTCTACTGGTACATAATCGTGGCCATTGTTTGCTTGTATGTAACGGTAATTGAGATGAGAGTTCGTCAGTTTCACCACTTGCTTACTTGTGTGGGTCATATTCAAAGGAGACACAGTCACTGCTTGCTATAGAGTGAAGATTTCAGGAAGATTAAAGGCCTGTTTAGATGCCACTTAAAAAAAAAAAATGAGTTCATCTCATTTTAGTTAATTATAAATATGAATTAGAGATTATGAATGTTGGTTATCAAAATTATTTTTAATCCTCTTACCAAAAAGATATATCAAATCTAATACACAACTACGATTTTAAGGGGCACCCAAACAGGCCCTGTTTATCCATTAAGGAATGCTGAATGAGACAAGTCCACCACTGATAAAAACTGTAAGAGAATCGAGTTGTTCACCACCCTATGATTGTTCAAAGGGGCCAAATTTATTTCTTGTTCATGTTGGATGACCACTAAGAAGGAAGACAGATTGATGATTATTTACAGTTTACCTTGTTTGGAGAAAATTGGAGTATGGATTGCTTTAGGCCCTGTTTGGTAGATGACTGAAAATGAGTTATATCATTTTAGTTAATAGTAATTATGTACAAGCGATCTTAATCTCTAATACATAATTACTATTAATATGAACTTATTTTTGAGCGTCTACCTAACAAGGCCTTAGTCTGCATAATGGATTTTATCCAATTATTTCTCAAGTTGCATTGCATTCTGATTGGTGGTCTTCATGAATTTTATGATTAGGGCTGTGAAAGATTCAAATTGACCAAACCACAACTAGGTGGACCCAATTTAACTCTTATGGTTTTGACTCCCTTTGGCGTCCGTTGTTGATGTCTCCTAGCTTGGAATTCCCAATTTCAGAGGTGGACCTAATAGGCTGGCTTGAAATTGTAGTGAGAAGTTTTTGGGATCTTGTTGTACATATCTCACTTGTGACTGGTGGTGGAAAAGGTAAAAAAATGGAAGCTTGTTCTGTGTTGGGACCGCGGAAGCAATTCAGATGAGAATTAAACAAAGTAATCACAATCGCACAAGTAAACCCAACCATAGAAGGCAAACAAATTTATGTAAAAAAACCCTTGCAGTAAAAAACCACGGCACAAAGTGAATTACTATGAAAACGAAAGTTACAAGAGATGGGAACACTTAAAAAATCACTTGGAGAGAAAACCCTAGCTTTTTTCTTCTCCCAAAAACTCTCTAAGCACGTTTAGAACTAAACTGTTAAACTTTAATCCTGATTACACCCATATATATAACATGAAATTGGATATAGAAACAAAATGCACAAAACTGTGAAACTGCATGCACTGTTGACCGTTTGGGTTGATTGGTCGAGAGAGATCGACACACTAGTCGACCGGTCGACGACGCATGTTCGACTGGTCGAACATGCCAAAAATCGTCCAAAAAGTTTCACCATAATTCCGAATATTTTTCACATGTCAAGCCTCAGATTTCAACCTGTCGAAATCATCCAAAACTGTCCAGAGATCTCTGTGTTATTCTAAGCATGCTCGATCGGTCGATCACCTTGTTTTTTGCACAAATTGAAGGCTTCATACAACATTGTGGTCTCTTTCTCTGTGCTTCCCCAAACCCAAGCCTTGTTAGCTCAGAAGCCCTGTCAATCATGATTTGGAGGTAGTCTAAACACTCCCTGCCAATCATGGCTTTGAAAGTTGTACAAGGAGAGAAACAAAGGGAGCCAATCATACAAACATGATAGACAAATTATTAAGAAAATGAAGGAGAAGACACCCATTTGCATAGCTACAGTAACTGAGTCACCTCACATGGTGAGTCATGTATAGGTCACCAGATTCTGAAGGATAACTGAGTTATATTTCCTCTTCCTTAGCATCTTAATTCCTTGGTACTTGCCTAGCATTAGCAGAGTTGCCTGTGGATTTGTATCGGGTGAATCAATCAACATTGATCCTCGACCACCCTCAACCCCTTTCAGTCCGAAAACTCTATAATCCTTGTCTACAACAGACCCAACTACACACCCTCCATGATAATGGTTAAATGTCCTTACGTTCTTCTTGCAATAATTCCTAAATTCCTCATCCCCGTCGTCCACGATTCCTAATTGCCTCCTTCCTAGAAATGTTTCGACTGATCTGGAATGTGCAACTTTCTCAGCCAGATGGGCCATTTCGACACATTCATCTAGGTCCCTCGTCTAAGCTAGGTAGTTGAATTTCACTAAAGGATTCCGCCTGGGATCTGTGCTCGATAACCTTAGGGACCCTCTCGATGCAGCGTTTACAGCTTTAACTATAATTGGTGTTTGAGTTGTGTTGGGGCTTGTGGGAAGAATTAATGCTTCAATTATGATTTAGAAACCATTTGAAATTCCAACAACTTGAGGTGTATCGAGCTGTGGATTTTGAGGAGCATGGGAAGAGTGGTTCAAGGGAAAGGCAATCGATGGGTTGTCCTACATGGCTTGGCCCACTCTGGCATCAACGAGAGGAGAGATGTTGAATTGCTTGATATGTTCTTGAGGCCGATCCCACTTAGCATGAGGATCTGAGGATTGCTCAGTGCGCCGGCAGAGAGTGTCACATCGCTCTAAAATATTAAACCCTTTGGATGGTTGAGATATGCTTAGTAGAAGTGGCTTTCAAACAGTAGTGAGCAAAAGTCAAAATTGTTGGAAAACCACGCACATTTCTCTTCTATTTATAACTCAATGATGTTAATTACTTCCACAACAAATAAGTAAATAAGCAAACATATAGGATGCAAGAGACAACAAGATTTATTTAGGTGAAAATGCCTCTGATGTAAAGTCAAAAATCACAAGACCTAGTCCGGTACAAATCCACTATAATGAAAGTAATGGAAGTACAATCATTAGGAGACATCTCTTGGATATCCAAACTACATTACCCAAAGGTGAATTACAAGCAATATGAAAGAAAATGAAATTCTCACCAACTAGGAACGGTAGAAAATCTTCAAAACAATCATTGGAGAAGACAATTAAAGAAACTTGCGTTGTGGATGGACCCTCACGAACCTGGAGATGAAAATCCCTCTTACAGTCAACAAGAAGCTTAAAGAAAAAAGACTCATTACTCCTCTTCCTCCACTAACCCTTCTCCTCTTTTTCTCCAAGGAAAAAAACTCCTCTTTTACTTTCTAACACTCTCTAGCAAAAGATCATTTTTTCTCGTATTTTACTTATTAACACCCATCACACACATGTGGTCTTAAAAAGACTACTTAAGCCATACATTTGGGTCTCATCTACACATGAGGAGGGACTCTAACAAAAATAAGCGGCTTTTTTTACCCTATTTTGAAACTGTAAGCGGGTTTTAAGAAACAATTTGAAAGTAAGCGTCTAGATAACATTGACACTATAATTAAAGTTTGAGTTCGATCGAGGCAGGTATACTGAAAGTTCAAGGTGGGTTGGTCTTTTCACTTCATGTGGTAGGAACAATCAGCCATGTGATGAATTCCAGGAGACTCGATACTCCCACATGCGTGCCTAATGCAGCCACTACACGCCACATGTATGCAACGTGGAACACATGATGATCCGACAAAAATAGGGTCTGCTGATCACTGGGTTGTTCGACATTTAAGTCCCGAAGGCGAGAATTGCCACGTGGTAGTGGGGCTACCATGATCTTTGTGACAAATCCACCTTGCCCATCTAATCTGCCATACCATTTTATGGCATGAGCCAAAAAAATGAGGATATTTCAAAGCTCGAGTGGACCATATGAGCAGGAAAGATTGTGGATTAAACACCCATCCGTAACGCCCCGATTTTCAAAACCCGATTTCTAAGCCCGTGTTCCAAAAAACCGAGCATTAGCTTATGAAGATAACCCACATTTTATTCCATGTTCAAGTTTAATTTCAAAATAGGTATTCATAGCGAAAGAAAACCGACCATGCATATAGGAAAGTTGTAACTTACACCCCAAAGTATCAGTGGTGCTCTTAAGGCTTATAGAAACTAAATATCTCGAATTTGAATTAGAATACAATGATGAAACAATTACCAAAATTTAAAGAAGTAATTAACAGGCATGACCCTTTTGTCCACGACATCAGCATAACTTGGGCATCATTTAAATCACCTACATCACCTGTATGGTTGAATTTTAAACTACATGAGTGGCCAATTCAGTGTGAAATTCCCTTAAGATTACACACCGACATTGTTAGCCAAGCATAGTTAATTTAATACATACAAAACATACAAGTAAAATCTTGATTAAATGAATGGATGCATGCACATGTCCCTCAGCCTGGGGATGCACATCCAGCTGGAACAGAAGAATATTATTCCATCAAGTGGGGCGGACCCACATACAACTCAAAGTGGCCATTACCAGTGAAAATACCATAGGTACATGCTCACAGTGATTAACTCACACCAGTAAACTCATTAATGGTGGTCTAGAAGCCAGCGAAAATACCACAAGGGTACGTGCTCACAGCATCCAGAATAGCCACCTAAATGCTTGTAAAACCAACAGGAACGTGGCTCGTTACCAACATTACCCACGAATGCCATGATATGCATGATTAAGCCAACCATTATTAGTCCAATTTCATCCAAACCGATTACAAATTACCCTTATAACTAATGACCCTCGACCCTCCAAACACTCACAATCGCAATATACTTTCCAACACGAGCCCAACTAAGGGCACAACAAAGATCTCAACCCCACAAAATATTTAATCCAACAAGTCCATACAATGACACAGCCATGGATCTTTCCATTAGCCGCAATGGCACAACGTATTCTTTAATCACTATCAAAGGCCACTAGTTTAATGTCACACACACACACATTGGAAGTAATAAGTTCCACTACGCTTCAATTGCGCAGCTACAAGAGTTTTTACCGTTTGTAAAAAAAAAACATATTTCTTCAAATGTGGTTACTGTTTTTATTTAAAGACATTTTGACCCTAAAAAAGTTCAAGAGAAAACTCTGGTGCTCTCGCACACCCAAATGCACCAAGCTCGCAACGCTCTCCGTGCGCTTGCTCCGTGCGCCTCCTGAAACTCTCTCTCTCTCTCTCCCTCCCACGATCTGGTGGAAATGAAGCACATTCAAATCTTAGGTGGACCACATCACAGGAAACAGTGGTGATTGAATCCCCACCATTAAAAACTTCTTGGGCACTACCAAAATGTTTATTTGCCATCCAACCTTTTGGTAAGGTACTAAAGACCTGGATGAAAGGCCCACACAAATTTCAACTCGATACAAAACTTTTGTGGACCATAAGAAGTTTTTAATGGTCAATCACTACTGTTTCATGTGGTATGGTCCAACTGAGGTTTGGATCTGCTTAATTTTTCAGATCACGTCCTAAAAGCTGTCAAAACAGTTGAACGGCGTGGATGTAAGGAACATACATCAAGGTGGGCCGCACGGTTTGGGATCCCACCCACCTCGTTGAATTGGAGATCCACAGAACGCGCCGCTGGTTCTTAAAGCGGACGTGGATTAATTAGCTACTGAACTGAAGTGACATTACCACATTCTGTGGGCCCACCATGATGTATGTGTTGTATCCACACAGTCCATTCGCTTGGAAAGATCATTTTAGGATAAAACCCAAAGAATGAGGCAGATCTAAAGCTCAAGTGGACCCCACCACAGAAAATAGTAGGGATTGAATGCTTACCATTAAAAACTTGTTTGGGCCACAGAAGTTTTCAATCAATCTGATATTTGTTTTTTCTCCTTAGTCCATGTCTTTGTTAACTTATAAACAGTTTGGAGCTCAAATAAACATCATGGTGGGCCCTAGGAAGGTTTCAACGGTGGGTATTGCTGTCTCCACTGTTTTCTGTGGTGGGGTCCACTTGAACTTTGGATCTCCCTCATTCTTTGGCTCACGCCCTAAAATGATCTATCCAAATGGGTGGATGGTGTGGATACAATACATACATCATGGTGGGGCCCACATAACGTGGTGACGTGACTTCAGCGAGACTCCCTACTGTCGGGTTCAGTAGGTAATCTGCGTCCTCCCGAAAGCGATTTCCTGCCAAAGCTTAAGCAGGAATTTCCTGCGCTGGGAAGGTAGGTGGGGCCCACCGTGATGTGTGTGAGTAATCCACCCCTACCCACCCATTTTACGAGCTCATTTTAGGAGCTGTAACAAAAAATAGACGGATCCAAGACTCAAGTGGGCTACTCGAGAAGGAAAATCGGAGAAAAGAAATGCCCACCGTTGAAACCTTTCTAAGCTCCACCTAGATGTTTATATGCCATCCAAACCATCTATAAGGTCATTTTTACTGGGATTAACTGCAAAAAACTTATCCTAATATAAAAGTTTAGTGGCCATACAAATTATATTTCAACGGTGGTCATTCAATCCTCACAGTTTCCTCTCATGTGGCCCACTTAAGTCTTGGATCCAGCTCATTTTTTATTGCCTAACCAAAATTGAACTTGAAAAAATGATGAATAAGGTGGGCCCCCACCTAACTTCCCTGCACAAGAAGCCTTTCCGAGGAAATCAATGTTAGATGGTTTCAGGTCGCGGCCAAGGAGCACTACCTTCTCCTTTAGGTTTCAAAATTTGTGGCCCCATCATGATGTATGTGAGACATTCAAACCGTCTATTCATTTTTGTCATTTTGGAGCATGGACCAAAATATGAGCCATATTCACATTTCAAGTGGTCCACATTATAAGAAATGTAAGGAATTAAATGCTTGCTCTTGATAAATTCTTAAGGGCCAAACATGTTTGATAACAAAAAGGAATCACAAGGGTCCCTTAATTTCGGTACATATCACCTAATGAATAGGTTGCATGGAAAGAAAAAAAAAAGTTACAGTGGCCCATAGCATTTTTTTATGGGGGTTTAATTGTCACGGTTAACTCTTGTGGGGTCCACCTGATATTTGAATCTTTTTTATTTTTATTTTTGAGTTCATGACTTCAAATCATGTTCCACAAATGATAGAGGGCCTAGATTAAACAAATTAACACATCATTGTGGGTCCACGACGTAGTACACTTTTTAGAGTGGAATCGGCTACCCTTCGGTTTGAGCAAAAGTTTAAATAGGGCATAAGTTGTGTTTTTGAAATATAAGAGATGGAGTTACATTCGTTTTTTTACCTATTTCAAAACCTTAGGCCGGTTTTAGAAAAGAGTTAAACGTACGAATTTTTTTTTTGGGTACTCAATCAAAACATTAGTTGTTTACACGGTATTGTCTCTTTTATTTAAGCTGTAGAAGGAGAGAGACTAAAAAAAAAAAAAATGAATGAATGAAAGAGAAGACACCCATTTGCATAACTGCAGTAACTGAGTCACCTCACGGCGAGTTAGACCCTGGGTCAGGATGAGTCATGCATGTACTGGTCACCAGACTCTGAAAGATAACTCGCTGAGTTATATTCTCTTCCTTAGCATCTTAATTCCTTGGTACCTGCCCAGCATCATCAGAGTCGCCATTGGATTGGTACCAGGGGACTCAAGCAACGTTGATCCATCGACCACCATCAACCCCTTCACTCCATAAACTCTGTAATCCCTGTCTACAACAGACCCAACAACACACCCTCCATGATAATGGTAAAATGTCCTCACGTTCTTCTTGCAAAAATCCCTCAATTCCTCGTCCCTAGACTTACCATCATTCACGATTCCTGATTGCTTCATTCCTAGAAATGTTTCGATTGATCTAGACTGTGCAACTTTCTCGACCAGATTGGCCATTTTGGCACATTCATCCAAATCCCTCTCCTCAGCTAGGTAGTTGAATTTCACTGAAGGATTCTGCCTGGGATCTGTGCTCCATAACCTTAGTGACCCTCTCGATGCAGGGACTGCAATTTTAGCCACAACTGGTGTTATAGTTGTGTTGGGGCTTGTGGGAAGAATTATAGCTTGAAGTATGAATCGGAAACCATTTGAAATTCCCACAACTTGAGGTGGATCGGGCTGCGGTTTTTGAAGAGCATGGGAAGAGTAGTTTAAGCCAAAGGCAATCGATGGGTTGTCCTGCATGGCTTGGCCCACTTCTCTTGCATCAACGAGAGGGGAGATGTTGAAGTGCTTGAGATGTTCTTGGGGCCCGATACCACTCAGCATGAGGATCTGAGGGCTGCTCAGTGCGCCAGCAGATAGTATCACATCTCCCCAAGATCTTGAACCCTTTAGATGGCTGAGATATGCTTCGTAGAAGTGGTTTGGATTGCCGTAGCTGCTGATGAATCTTATGCCATGGGCCCTGCGATTTTTTCCATCACCTGCATGCGTGGTGTTTACTTAGTTTTATATTGAGTGCATGATCATCAATGGTTAGATAAGACAAGCTCTCTTTCCTTCACTCTAATGAGGGTATTGCGGCCAAAGTCTTGTATATTTATGGATATAGCTTGTATTTGGATGATCAGAACCGTCCCTATGATGATGGGCTATTGTCAAAAAAACTATTCCTGATCATGGGTTGGAAAATTCAAATAGATGGTTGAAGGGAGGATTGTGGACATCCTGCTCTGAACTGGAAAAGAATCCAATAATGAATGGTTAGGATTATTCAGTAGGCATGATTTTTGGGCCATGATCCAACCGCATTTGTGCCCAACAAATAGAGGGCTATGATCATCCAATCTGCATGGACAGCTGATGCAAAACCACTTATATCTCAACCTAAGATCCTACATGCATGACCATTTTTAGCAAGAAAAAAAAATCATGAAGAAAACAAACCAAATCAGCAAAGCTCACCCATCATTACTTTCCACTTACCTCCATCATGGAAGATGACGTTTTGGACCGTTGCATTCAAAAGAACAGTGATTTTCTTTGAATTGCCGGCGGCTAATAAATCAGCAGCGGTATGTCTCCTTCCATGATTATCAAAGATGCTACCTCCTATCTTCGTGCCCTTTAAATGCTCCAAATTAAAACCATTGAAAGGCCTAACTCCTGCTTCAACCATGCCATCCGCCGTAACAGATTGCAATGGGGTCAGAGGATTCGGTTGAAAAACTACCTTAGACTCTACCCATTCGTAAGCGTCCCTTACTAACTCCGCATCCCATCCGGCTCTCTGAATATAATCTTCACTAGCTCTACTATAGAATCCACCGTTGATTGTGGTTGAACCACCCAATACTCTTCCTCTGTGATTGGACACTCCTTCCTCAGAGACGAATGCTTGGGCGATGGATGTGAAATTATTAGTTTGGATCAATGGAAACCCATAATTCTTCTTTTCTTCGATGAGGGGATTACCATAAGGTGACCCACCACGTTCCACTATCAATACCGAGTATCTCTTGGATAGCGTGGCTGCCAAGGGGCAGCCGCTTGCGCCTCCCCCGACGATTATGTAGTCGAATGATCTGCCTGACACATCCTTAATGTCTCCCGTCATGAATGGGAATTTGTGTCCTAAAATGAGTGAGGAAGATAGAATTGTCATTAGATTTGGTGGTTAAATTCAGAAAGTGTTTGGATGCACGTACTAATTGAATTGCCAATGTTCATTTGAAAATTTTGAGATATTTTTAGAATTCACAATGATGAAATAGCCCTCAAATTGCAATTTCACTTCATCCAAGTTGTCCAACTTGAAAGTACTGTAATTGCAATTTGGATTGTAGGCTGTTGATATGGTTATGAATGCTACGGAAGTATATCACAGTTGGGTCATTTCCTTGGATTACTGGTAATTACGATTCAATTCGATTGTGCATCCAAACACACCATCCTAGTTGGTAGTGTAGAACTTACAAAACTAAAATGCAGCTCACCTTCATGCATTGAAGAAGCTGAAGAAAAGGAAGGAAATGCAATGAGGGACAGGATGACAGCAGTTGAGAGGCCATGTATGATCCCTTGAAACATTTCCATTGGCTACTGCGGCTGCTTCTGCTTTGCTACCATCCGTCCCTAATAAGAGTGCGGATCGTCTGTGTTGAAGACACAAGAAATTCCAGCGTCATTGCTTCTCATTAGTCCACGTCATTTTCGATGACTCCATCTACTAATATACGCCGGATTTTTCTCTTCCATATACATTGCTAACTACACAACCCACTTTTAACGTGTGAAACTTTTTTTGGGTCCCACCATGATTTTTTTTGTTAAATCCATACCGTCCATCAATTTTTCCAGATAAATCTAGAGCAGGATCCCAAAAACGAGGTACATCCAAACCTCAAGTGGATCACATCACATAAAGCAGTCGGAATTGAACAAACTTCCGTTGAAACTTTTCTAGGGCCAACATCGAGGCTTATTTTCCATCTTACCTGTTCATAAGATCACACATGCCTAGATGAAGTTAAAATAAAAATATCAGCTTGATAAGAGCATTATGTGGCCCCAAGAAGTTTTCAATGGTAGCATTGATTCTTACTGTCCTCAATGATGTGGTCCACTTTAACTTTAAATCTGCATTGTTTTTGGGTTCATAGCCTATAATGAAATGAAAAAATGAATTGACGGTGTGGATCTAACAAATACATCATCGTGGAGCCCACTTAAATTTCACACCTCCTGCGCTTGCTGTGTGATGCAGGGGAGCGGTTTAGGTTAGACAGGGCATCACCCAAGACGGTGCAACCCTTACCGTGGGGCCCACCTTGATTTGTTTATTCTACATCCACTCAGTAGATCCAAATTTTCAGATCATTTTAGAGCATTCTGCTAAAATTTAAGAATATCCAATCATCAGGTGGACCATACTCTAGGAAAAAGTTGTGATTGACCGTCCTACTATTAAAAACTTCTTGGGAATCACCTTAATGTTTCTATGGTTTTAATTTGACATCCAATCTGTTGATAAGTTCACATAAGCCTGGATGAATAGGAAAAACATATATCACCTTGATACAAAACTTTTGTGGGCCGTTATTGGTAAGTCACCACTGTTTCCTATGGCATAGGTAATGGTAAGCTACCACTGTTTCATTTTTTAGATAATTCTTTAAAATGATCCGGAAAAACGGATGAACGGTGTGGATATAGAATATACATGACAAGGTGGGCACCACTGTAAGGGCCGTACAGACTTAGGTGAGGCCTGGGTCTCACCTAATATGCTCCCGTGGTGCAGCACATTCCGGTGAGGGAAGAAAACGGAAAGTATTTATATGTGAAACTTCAGTGGGCCCTATTATGATGTATTTATCAGATCCACACGGTCCAGCCATTTTTTCATACCATTTTATTGAACTAGACAAAAAAAATGACGCAGAACCAAGCTCAACCGAGCCACCTTACAGAAACAGTCTGAATTAAACGCCTACTGTTGAAAACTTCTTGGGGCCATAGGAGGCTCTTATCAAACTTATATTTGTGTTTTCCCTTCATGAAGGTATGTGTAACATTATTAAAAGGCTAGATAGCAAATAAACGTAACAGTAGACCCTAGGAAGGTGTCAACGGTTTCCATTCAATCTTGGCTACTTTCTTTGACGTGGTTTACTCGAATTTTGGATATGCCTCGATTTTGGGCTAATGCTCTAGAATCATCTTTAAAAATTGATGGACGGTGTGGATATGAAACATAAATCATTGTAGGACCCAAAGAAGTTACACACGCTAAAAATGATGTTGTGTAGCACGCGTTGTACTTGGGAGAGAGAAAACCCGCGTATCTCGTCAGCCAAAGTCCTCTCATGTGACGTGGACCAATGAGAAGCAATGGCGCTGGAATTTCTTGCGCCTTCAACACAGACGATCCGCACTCCCCTAATAAAGGAAAACAGAGTACTATTAGCCATTTTTTAAGAGAAAATACCTATAAACGCCTATGTTTTGGTTGAATTCCAAAGAAAATGCTTCTTTTATACTCTTTCCTAAAATCCGCCTAAAGTTTAGAAAGCAATAAAAAAAACCACTCGTTTTTAATTTGACCGAAGGTGATCATAGAATTCCGTCAATTATATCTCAAAATGACAGTTACACCCTTTTAACCTTTTGTTTCCTGGGCCTGGTGATCGAATCTACTCCAATAGTTATCTACAATATAAGCCCCAACAATGATGCCTTTGTTTAATCAACGCCATCCATCTTTCATGAATTATAATTTCAGAGCATGAGCCCAAAAATGTGAAAAGATGCAAATCTCAGGTAGACCATACAAGAGTTAAAAGTGGCAATTAAATCCTACCATTAAAAAATACTAAGACCCACTATAATTGTAATCAGTTGAATAGGTAACTTGACCTAAAGTAAGGGCCTACTATAATTATTTTTTGCCATTTAATGTGTTTAGCCCAAGAAGTTATCAATGGTATGCGTTCAATTCCTTCTATTTCCTATGGTATGGTCCACTTGAGATTTGAATCTGCCTCATATTTGGCCCCATATCCTAAAATAACCTCACAAAATGGATGTACGGAGTTGATGTATCTCATACATAATGATGGGCCCACGACTTTTGAAACTCTGAAAGGTAGCGCTGGAGGAGCTCTGGAACCAGAGAGTGGATTAGGTGAGACTCTTGACTCACCAATACGGTGCGACCCTTACCGTGGGGCCCACCTTGATATATGTATTCTGTATCCACGTGGTTCTCCTATTTTGGGAGATCATTTTAGGGCTTTTTTTTCAAGAAATGAAGCATATCCAATTATCAGGTGGACCATAGCATAGGAAATAGTGGTGATTGAACGCTTGGCCGTGACAGAAGTTTTATATCAGGATGATATTTGTTCCTAAATTTTATCTAAGTGGTAATAATTGTATGAACGGTTTGGATGGCATATAAATGTCATGGTCAACTCTAGGAAGGTTTCAATGGTGGACGTTGTTGTTCCCACTGCTTTGTTGTGTGGCCCACCTAAGTTGTAGATTGGCCTAACTATTAAATATTGTTCTATTGTTGCCTTTCAAAACAGATGGATAGAGTGGATTTATCACACACATCTCTGTGGACCCCACACAACCCTGGGCATCTCTGGGCCCGGGGTCACATGCAATCTGCTCCCTACCTGGCAGCGTCACTAGCCAAAACCGGGAACCAGATTGTGTCTACTGGGCCCACCGTGATTCATGTATTCTATCCACTCCGTCCATCCATTTTAACAGATAAGTTAATGCTTTGCCCAAAAAATGAAGTATAACAAAGACTCAAGTGAACCACACCATAGAAAATAGTGTGAATTGAACATCTACCATTGAAAAATTATTGGGAGGCACAGAAGTTTTGGATCAAGCTGATTTTTGTGTTTTTCCTTCTTCCAAGTCCGTATGATCTTATGAACAGGTTAGATGGCAAAAACACATCACTGTGGGCCCTAGGAAGGTTTCAGCGATGGAAATCATTATTCCCATTCTTTCCGATGGTGTGGTCCCCTTGAGCTCTGGATATATTTCAATTTTTGTCTCAACTACTAAAATGATCTGGAAAAATGAATGGACGGCCTGGATAGACCACATACATTCATGGTAGGCCAACAGAGTTCACTCAGTATGATAAAAGCCTAATGAGCGACAATCCTAATTCCCAAAACCGCGTCCGCGGATTCGGGAGCGGATTAGGTGAGACCCTGGATCCACGGAGGTGGATGGGACCCTGATCACCGTGGGACTCACAGTGATGCATTTGCCTTAAATCCACACCGTTCGATCAGTTTGAAAGATCATTTTAAGGCATGATCACGAAAATCACGACCCCAAGAGAGATGGAGGGTGAAGGCTTGCGGTAAGGTTGCAACTTGAGCTTTTTGCATTGGAGAAGAGAAATGACTTTGAGTTTTTGCCGTACGTGTACCTATCTTTTGGGCCATAGATGGATCGTACCTACTTTTAAACTTATTCCAGATCATTACTTAAGAAATGCAAGCGTTATTCACAATGGTACCCACCGTCTATTTGTCCTACGTATATGATACAAAGTCATACGGTATTTCTAAAAAGACAATATTATCCCTCCTTTTAGTCACAAATAGACGGGTACATATGTGTGATCCGGCTGTGATTGGAAGCTATGTGGGACCCACAAAGATGACCTAGACAAATCCACTCTGTTTATCCATTTCTATTCATCAAAATATTTGGATCTACCCCAGGTTCTAAAATGAACTGGAAACAAGGGTGGGCGGCGTAGATAAAACATATACATTAAGGTGGGTAGTAGGATAGTTTCAACAGTGGGCATCATTATCATCACTGTTTCCTACAGGAAGGTACACTTGAGATCTAGATCGTCCTTGTTTTTGGGCCCATGGCTTAAATGATATGAAAACTGGTGGGTTGGTGTGGATTAACCACATACCTCAAGGTGGGCCCCTTGTTGGTCAGCGTGCTAAGGTATGCTGCCATGCAATGGGTCCACACGTGTGGTCCCCAAGAAGCTTTGATCAAGCTGATAATTGTATTTTCCCTTCATCCTGGCCATACATGGCCAAGGTATAGGTCACATGTGACCTTGCCTAAGTTGGACCTCAAATAAACATCATGGTGGGCCATAAGAAAGTCTCAATGGTGGACATTACTATCCCATTGTTTTCTATTGTGTGGCCCACTTCAATTTGGATTTGGTTCAGATTTTGGCCTATGGCCTAAAATGATCGAGCAATAAGGATGGATGGCATCGATGAAACATAAACATTATGGTGGGTCCCCAGATCATGCCTAGGGGCGTCCGTCCTCATGCTGCTGAGCAGCGACGTCCTTTGGACGCTGCCTGTTCCAGCGACCCCGTTTTTTATTATTTTTTTGTACTTTACCAACAGGGTGGGTCCACATGGAAAATTCAGTCCGTCCATCGAATTGGCCAGCTCATGGCTTGCCCAAAGAGATCTGGTTTGGACATAACGGACAATATAAAAAAATCACAATGGGCCTAAGAAGATTTCAACGGTAGGAATTATTCTCTTTGGTATGGCCCACTTGAAATCTTGATCTCTTCATTTTTAGACCCATGGCCTAAAATAATCTAAAAAGCCATATGGACTGCATGGATCTAACATATACAACATGGTGGGGCCCACGATTGGCCACTAGATAGCTGCCAAAAAGGAAGTAGCGACCTAGCCACACCATTCCTTGTGGTGTGTTCCACTTGAGACTCGGATCATGCTAATTTTCGGCCCTTAGCCTAAAATGATTTGACAAAATAGATGGACGGCATGGATGAAACATATGTATCATTGTAGGGCTCACAAGTGGGGCACTTATTACCACCAAGGCTGAAAATCATAGAGGGGCAAAATCGTCATTGCATATAAGCAGGGGTAAATGTGTCCTTTTGTGACTAAAGGCATGTCTACCTTACTCTTCTATCAGTCAACATCAACAAAGTAGTAAAATGTGTGTATATTACAATCCTTAGGTATTGATTTGGAATAAGTTTAAAAGTAGGTACTAATCTATCTATGGCCCAAAAGATAGGTACCTGTATAGCAAAAACTTAATGTCTTTTAAAAAATTTAGTATATCATACATAACTAGGGCTATAAATGGGTCAACGGACCTGATGGGGTTCCCATACCCAGCCTATTTAGACATGATCCAAATTTGACTCGTTTGTTAAATGGTACGGGTCTAGGTCCAATAACAGACTCAATTGCTAAACGAGTTTGGATTTGGTTTCCTTTATATTATGCCCGACCCGACCCGACCTGAACCGAACCTATTTAGTAAATGAGCGGGTTTGGTCTATTTTGTATTGGACCCATCTAGGTCCGGACCTAGTTTTAAACTTGTAAAAATGCTTGCATATAGATTCAGACCCATACCCATTAGACCCAAGCCATTTATAAATGGGTTTGAGTGGATCTCCATTTGCAATGGAGTTGACTCAGACTTGATCCAAACCCGCCCTTTAGTAAAAAGGTTTGGGTCTAAAATTTGGACCCATACTCATTTGGTAAATCGGTTTGGCTAAACCCGTCCCAAACCCAATCATTTACAGCCTTATACATAATTGTATAAGGTGGTAGGCTTTGGATTTTTTTTTTTTTTTTTTTTCCAACCGTAGGAACCTTAAGCAGGTATTACGAAAGAGTTTAGAAGTAAGCTGTTTTTTGGAATTCAGCCAAATATTCGCGTCCATGCGGCATTCTCTTTTTTTAATCTTTGATTGAGAAGTATTCTTTTGATTTTTAATATTTTACATTTGTAATCGTTGAAAGTTGCAAAAATCCATTAGATTCGCACTTAGGCAGATGATCTATGTAAGAAACGGTCACATGCAAAGACTTTTTGAACTTGCTTGTAGGACTTCCGAGCCCTGAAAAAGATGGCCGCACTGATGCGTAGACTTATAACATGAGTTATATCTAAATCTCAAGTGGACCACACCACAAAAGACAGTAGGGACAATGATTCGCACCATTAAAAGATTCCTAGGACCCACCATGATGTTTATTTTCCATCCAAACTGTTCATAAAGTCATACGGACCTGGATGAAGGGTAAAAACAAATATCAGATTGATCCAAAACTTCTGTGGCCACCAAGAAGGTTTCAATGGTAGACACTCAATCTCCCACTGCATTCTGCAGTGTTGTCCACTTGATCTTTGGATCTGTCTTATTTTTTGGTTCAACTCTTATAACGATGTCATCAAATAGACGGACGGTTTGGATATGATAAAAATCTCACAGTGGGACCCACAAAACTTGGTGACCTCAATAGTACACAGCGAGCTCGCTGGTGTGCCGCACACCAGCCAATCCGCTTCCAAAAACTTGGACCCGTATTGCCTGCGAAAGCCTTTGCAGGCATATCCTGCACTCGGAATCTAGGTGGGGTCACTGTGATGTTTGTGAGAAATCTACGCCGTTCAACTGTCTTTTGAGATCATTTTAGGCATTGCAACAAAAAATGAATGGGATCCAAGACTCAAGTGGGCCGCACTAAAGCAAAAGGTGGGTAGGGAAATTCCTACCATTGAAACCTCTATGGGGTTCACAGTGATGTTTATATGCCATCCATACCGTTAAGAATGTCATTCCTACTGAGATGAACTGAAAACACAAATACTATCCTGATTCGAAACTTCTGTGGCCCCACGAGTATTTCAACTGTGGAAGTTCATCAAAATTTCTTGCTCATTTTAGGGCATGTCTCAGTGAAGCAGATCCAAATCTCAAGTGGACCACACAGTAGGGATTGTAGGCCTACCATTAAAAACTCTTGGGGCACAAAAGTTTTGGAAAGTTGATATTTGTGATTTCTCTTCATCTAGGTCTGTGTGACCTCATCAACAGGTTGGATGGCAGATAAACATTACAGTGGGCCCCAAGAATCCTTCAATGGTAGACGTTCAATGACAAATGTTTCCTGTATTGTGGTCCACTTGAGATTTGGGTCTACTATATTTTTTGGACCATGCCTTGAAATTAGCTGAAAAAACTGATGGATGGCATGGATATTCAACACACATCAAGGTGGGCCCCATAGTCAGGGCCTCACCTAATTCGCTGCCTTGAAAGTGGTTTGTCAAGTAGGTAGTTGGACGGACGTCACAAGGGGCTAGACTTTAATCAAATGACGCTATGTTGTTAACCGGCCACACCTAATTCGTTCCCTTGAAAGTAGAGCAGGTGGACGGACCTCACAAGTGCCTCACCAGACTCGGTGCTTCCGATAGGGACTGAGGACCTCATTTTCGATGACTTCGCTCCATGTCATTCAGATACACGTACGTGATACACATGGATCAGATCAAAACCATTCATATTTCGTGCTTTCAATAGTGTTTAGCCCATGGTCCAAAACTCATTACGTTTAGACAACTCTAGCCCTAAGTGGTGTACAAATAAACAGTAAAAGACAAACCAAAAACAGCTCCTGTCAGCTGAGAAAAGCCCCCCATTTTTTAAATGGTTAAGGTAGCGTGACGACAGGAAAATTTCATTAAAACAATCAACAGGCAAATGAATACACATAATGTATGATCACATATTAATAATTTAGTTGAATTATCTATTCTTCATAAATTTGTAATCATTGTATTTTTAGAATATATTATTATTGATGTAGTTTGCAATCCAAACGGCTTTAAAGTACAACTTTATTAGGCATGATTCTAACCATGTGAATGAATGAATGGTTCAGATGAACAATAGGTTACACTACAACAATTAGCACATATAGCAGCAGATAAATCCATTGCTATAACAGCTATATCCGCCGCTGTAAATAATAGCGGTGGAGCAATGGCGGATACATTATCCATCGTTATTTGCACCATTAGTGTATCTATAGCGGTGGATAAACAGTCTGCCGTTGTTTCTAGCAGTGGATAAAACCTATCGTCGCTATAACCCAATATAACGGCGGATGTAGCATGAAACATTATCGCGGAGAATATATAAAACCACCGCTATATTTCTATGTAGAGACGCATCTATCAACCACCGAATTATGCTTTGGCAACGGATATATTTGTCGCCAAAATCCTGTATAGAGGCGCATTAAGTCTGTCGTTAAATCCGCTACTGTATGATGTATATAGGGGAGACTACAACTGCCGCTATATTTATAGCGGTGGTAATATCCACCATCCGTAAATTTTATAGGGACGGATATATCTGCTGCTATAGATTGCTTCCTTTTTATGGGCGAGGATCAGCTAGTCCCACTGGCACTAGCATAAGGGGTGGTTTCAAATCTCTGTGGGCCCCACCATGATGTATGTGTTTTATCCACACCGTCCATCCATTCTTCCATCTTATGTTAATGCATGAGCCCAAAAATGAGATAAATCCAAATCTCGGGTGGACCACACCATAGGAAAACAGTGGGGATTGAATATCCACCATTAAAATCTTCCTAGGGCCTACTGTAATGTTTATTTGCCATCCAACCTCTTGATAAGGCCACATAGACCTAGATGAAGGGAAAAAACAAATAGCAGTTTGATACCAAACTTCCGTGGCCCCCAAAAAGTTTTCAACGGTAAGCATAAATTCCCACTGTTTTCCTGTGGTGTGGTCCATGTAAGATTTTGATTGTCTCATTTTGGGTTCATGACTTAAAATAAGATGGAAAAATGGATGGACGGCGTGGATAAAACACATACATCATGGTGGGGCCATAGAGGTTTGAAACCACCCTTTTTGCTAGTCCCAGTGGGACTAGCTGATCCGTGCCCCCTTTTTTATAGTGGCGGATATATAGTGTACTTTTATTAAGAAAAATTATTTTTTGACTTCTAGAGGAAACCTGTTTAGAAACCTGATAATCACAATTATAAAATATAAATGAAAAAATATCTACAATCACATGTAAATAAATAAAAAGTCACCCAATCAAACATAATAAAAAAAGTAATAAAACATCTAAAATGTACGACCAAATAAAATACAAACATACAAATGTAAAATGTTATAATATACAACATCCATAGAAAATAAAAAAATAAAAAGATGGCGGCTTAAGGATTGGGCTATGGAGCATCGAGCTGAGAAGCATCGGGCGGAGGAGCGTCGGTACAATCAGGTGGAGTAGCGTCACTACTACTAGCTCTTAGTATCTCCTCCATGTCGACTGGACCGCCCAAACATTGGGACATGTGGTGCAACATCGCCTGAAGCCATGCCTGCATAGAGGTGTATAAGTCGACGACCATCTGGCTTGCCTTAGCCCCCGCTCGATATGCCTCGGCGACAGCCTAACTCTGCTCTACAACCTACTCCTGTACTGAGCACGAAAGGGTGGGGGATTCTATAATCTAGAGGAAGTAACTCCTGCCCCACCGTCCTCACATAGTCATGACCATTTTCTCTCATGACCTGGGAGAATATGTCATTCCTGACTATGCTGCTTTGGGAGCCCACTGGCAGTTGAGACTCTCTCGCCATCATCTTAGCCTGCAACAAATTAAATACAATCAATACTAACACAATTTGAAAATCATAAAAATAATAAATCAAGATAAAAGTGATTTTAAGTTTGACACACATATACTTACAATGAGATCCCCCGAAGCCTGATCTACAGTTGTCCCATCCCTACGTGTATGTGTAATCGTAAACATCTGCACGCAGGACGTCTCCGCTCTGGTCTCCTTCTTGGTCTGTTAACAAGTATAAAATATTAAATTGTTGAAAAATGAAAAAAATAATTATACGTTTATTAATCATCCAAATTTGCCTTATCGCGTTTCCTCGCGAATCTCTTTGCTCCAGAGGTGTGGGGAAGACCCTGCTTCGCGCAATTTGCTTTATTTTTTTCCTCGCCCATCTACACTAAATAAGAAATTTTAGGAAACAATATAATATAACATGATAAACGTATATATAAATGAAATTATATACAGTTATTACTCTTACCTTCCCGACATCACTAGTCCAAAAGTCAACTAGCCAATCACACTCCCCTTGATCCAGACCGGCTGGGCAGTTCCTCTTGGCCACATTCGAATTATTTGCATGAGGTGTGAAGTGGTCTATATCCGAATCTGAATGGCTGAGTGGACATGCTTGTGGTTCCTGAAGAGGAAATCAGCAAGGACATTTATGGTGCCTTTGATATGCTTGACCTGAGAAGTTCCATTGAGAGAACCATTCTGCCCATCATAAGAGCTGAGGATGAGGTAACATTTTCTACTTGAATTACAGCATCCTCGGAAATGACGACATTTTCATTTCGACTTGGAAATAATGGCTGATGAGGTGGAACTGAAACTTGGAGATGGCTTTCTTAACAACTAGAATCTCTTTGAAAGTGAAGTGGTAATGTTGTTCTGCTGAAGAGAAAGATCCACTTGCGTATCCACAAAGAGTCCTGTGGCCATTGTCTTCTTAAAAAAGGGTTGCACCCCAGTATAAGTCACTAACATCTGTCTGCAGAATTTTAGTGCCGGAGGGGCTTGGGATTTGCAAAGGAGGCAGATTAGTGATTTTCTTTTTTAGGGTTCTGATCGCATTTGTTTGTTGTTCTGTCCATGGCGGTGGTTCCTTCTTAAGCTGCTGAGAAACGAATCCACGATGATGAGCAAGGTGGGGAATAAACTCTGAGATGTAATTGATGAGTCCCAAAAATTGTTCTATCTGCTTGTGATTTGTCAGCTTGTCGAGAAATTATTAAAGATGATCAGCAATGTGGGGCTATAGATGGTATTTTCCTTTGAAGAGTTTCATGTCGAGAAACTCAATATGATCTATGCGGAGGACCATCGTCTTTACAGAGAGCATAATACCATGCTATTGCACTAGCTGATAGAATTTGAAGAGGAGCTGGGTGTGAGCTTCAGCTATGTCTGAGAATAGGAGAATGTCATCTATGTAGATAAGAGCACTCGAGATGATCGGATGAAATATTCGGACCATGGCTTTCTGAAAGACACATGGAGTTGTCTTTAAGCTAAAGGTGAGGACCGTCCATTGATAATGCGCGTCAGGTATGGTGAAGGTGGTCTTGTGTCGATTTTTTGGATCGATGCCAAGTTGCCAAAATCTTGCTTTGAGATCAAACTTGGAAAAGATGTGAGCATTCGAAAGCTGCTAGAATAAAGATGATCTATGAGGAATTGGAAACTTATCGTTGGCGAGGAAGGCATTGAGTGGTTGATAGTTGATAACTAATCTTAATTTTTCTCGAACTTGTTCTGCTCGTTTGTTGATATAAAATGCCTAATAAGCCCACTGAGAGGTAGTGGGTTCAATGAGTCCTTGGGCTAGCAATTCTGAAACTTTTGCTTGGGCAAGCTTGAGGTGTTCTGGAGACATTCCAGGATGAGGTGCCTTAGTGAGATTTGCATCTTTTTTCTTCCTGAAAGGAATCTTGATAAAGAAATTTGAATTATGCTAGAGGGGATTTGGATGCTTGAAATCTGCATGAGAGTCTGAGCAGCAACCTGTGAGCAATTTCTGCTTGATATCTTTAAGGGATGGAATGGATTGCTGGAGCTGATACAAGTTGGGTATTGTTGCGCAGCACGCCAACAACGCCGGTGAACCGAGATCCAATCTCCAGTCTCACCCACAAACGATAAACAGGAAGAAAATAATAACTAGAAGTAGAATCACACAAACCAACAATCTACAAGACAGAATTTACGTGGAAAAACCCCAACAAGGGTAAAAAACCACGGGTGCAAACTTCACTATGAAGAAGAATGAAGTTACAAGAAATATACTTACCTTCTCCTATGCTCCCATGCACAGAGATGGCCCTTTTGCTAATCCTCTCGCCTCTTTCTCATCTTGGACGTATATAAACCCTAATCCCTTTGTCTAATCTCAGTTTACACCCCTTTATATAGTAAACCCCACAATTAGAACACAAAATAGGAAACTCCGCACTTAAGCCTACGGTCGGTCGGGCGCCCGGTCATAACTGGGTCGGGCACCCGCCCATTACAAAACATGTCCAGCAAGAAATAACTAAAATCTGACTATTATCGGGCGCCCGATCACTTTGATTGTCGGGCGCCCGACCGTTCATGGAATAGTCCAGGGACTGATGTCCCATAATGCATGAATATCAGGCACCCAGTCATCAGACCGTCCGGGCGCCTGACCACACATTGGTGAGTTGGCTCCATACTCAACAATCTCCCACTTGGAGACACATCACCACATGATCCTTCGTCTTCTACATCCGGAGTACACCACCTCCCAATCTTCAAGCCTGAAGACCAATCAAAGCTGAACAGAGCTTCAACTTCTCCCGTGTGACCACCTTGGTCAACATATCTACATGATTCTCACTTGTATGAATCTTCTCCAAAGCAATCGATCCATCTTCCAGTAACGAACGTATGAAGTGATATCTGATGTTAATATACTTGGCCCTCGAATGAAATGCTGAATTCTTAGCCAAGTGTATTGCACTCTCATTGTCACTGTATAGCTTGCAATCTGCTTGCTTCTTCCCCAACTCTTCCATAAAACCTCGTATCCACACCATCTCCTTGCATGCTTCTGTAGCTACAACATATTCTGTTTTCGTTGTACTGATGGATACTATCTTCTGTAACTAAGAGACCCAACTGACTGCAGCACTACCCAGGGTAAAGACATACCCTGTAGTGCTCCTTCTGCTGTCTATATCCCTTGCCAAATCTGAGTCGACGTAGCCTTGTAGCTTGATTTCCGATCCTCCATAACACAACCCTACATCCACAGTACCTACCAAGTATCTGAGGATCCACTTCACAGCTTCCCAATGTTCCTTCCTGGGGTTGTTCATGAACCTGCTAACAACTCCCACTGCTTGAGCAATATCTGGCCTCATGCAAATCATAGCATACATGAGGCTCCCTATAGCTGATACATAAGGGATTTTATCCATGTAGTCCCATTCCTCCTGTGTCTTAGCTCCTTACTCCTTAGAAAGCTTGAAGTGGTTGGCTAATGGAGTGCTAACCAGCTTAGCACCTCCTATGCTGAATCAATCAAGTACCTTGGCTATGTACTCTGCCTATGATAAAACCAATTTCTTAGTTTTTTCTGTCACGCTTTATCCTCATGCCTAGGATTTGTTTTACAGCTCCTAAATCCTTCATGACAAACTCTTTAGATAGTTGTCTTTTGAGATCTGAGATGTCCTTCATGCTTGATCCGGCCACAAGCATATCATCAACATGCAGAAGCAGAATGATGTACGATGTATCAAACTTCTTCAAGTAATAACAGTGGTCTGCATGACATCTCCTGTACCCGTTTCCTGACTATGAAACTGTCGAACTTCTTGTACCACTGCTTCGGGGCCTGCTTCAGGCCATATAGACTCTTCTTCAGTCTACACACCTTATTCTCCTGTCCTAGTGCCACGTATCCTGTCGGCTGATGCATGTATATCTCTTCTTCAAGGTCTCCATGAAGAAAGGTTGTCTTAACATCTAGCTGCTCTAGATGTAAGTCTTCTGTAGCCACTATACTCAAGACCATGCAAATCGTAGACATCTTCACCACATGTGAAAATATTTCTGTGAAATCGATACCTGCATTTTGTTGGAACCCTTTCACAACCAGTCTAGCCTTGTACCATTTCGAACCATCTTGCTCCTCCTTCGGTCTATAAACCCACTTGTTATGAAGAGCTTTCTTACCCTTAGGTAGAGTGATTAGCTCCCACGTATGATTGGACTCAAGAGAGTCCATCTCATCATCATTGGCCTGCTCCCACTTACCCCACATATCTGACCTTAACGCCTCTTCAAAACACTCCTAGCTCACCATTATCTGTCAATAGTAGATAATGTAAGGAGGGTGAGTATCGAACCTTAGTTCTCCTCTCCCGAGTAGACCTCCTTACAACCGGTGTCTGCGGTTCTGCCTCATCATGCTCCTATGCATGCTCATCCTGTGGCACTGTAACACCCGTGTCCGATAACTCTTCCAACTCTACGAATTCTTTCTCATCGGCCTTATTCTGTTTTTGCTGCAAACTGTTTTTATGCATCACTTTTTCATTGAAGACTACGTCCTTGCTTCTGATGATTTTTCAGTTCTCAGTATCTCAAAACCGGTAGCCAAAATCATTCTGCCTGTAGCCTATAGACGTGCACCTTCTGGACTTCGCATCTAGCTTGTTTCTGTGCTCTGCATCAATGTGAACATAAGAAGTGTAATCAAACATTCTGAGATGTGCAAGGTTCACCTCTTTTCCAGACCACGTTTCTTCTGGTAGCCCACCATCCAATGGTGCTGATGGACTTCTATTTATGAGATATACAGCAGTATTCACAGCATCTGCCTAGAAGGTCTTGGGCAACCCTGCATGTAGCCTCATGCTCTTAGCGTGCTCAAGGATGGTTCTGTTAATGCGCTCAGCGTACACCGTTTTGCTGCGGTGTCCCTGGAATCATTTTCTGATGTTTGATCCCATTTACTACACAATACTCCTCAAACCTCTTATCACAGTGTTTCTCCCCCATTATCCGTTCTGAGATATTTCACAGTTTTACCTGTCTCATTTTCTACCATAACCTTTCACTTCTTAAATAAATCAAATATATCAGACTTGTGCTTTAAGAAATAAACCTACAGTTTTCTACTAGCATCATCAATGAAAGAAACAAAATAATGTGAACCACCAAGAGATGATACCTGTGCCAGTCCCCACACATTCGTGTATACAAGTTCCAACAGATGTGTCTTTGGAGCGCGTCCTGTCTTCTTGAAGCTTACTTATCTCTTCTACTTGTCATACGCGCAATCCTCACAGAATTCCAAATCGATTGCCTTTAACCCTGGTAGCTTCCCCTTTGACAATAGCACTTTCATTCCTTTCTCACTCATGTGTCATAACCTCTAATGCCATAATTGTCTGTTCACTCCAGTTGATGCGACTGCGAGTGAACTACACGATCCGGAAGTTACGTACAAGATACCTTCCTTATTGCCTCGAGATATTACCAAGGAACCTTTTGTGACCTTCCATGCATCGCTCGTGAATGTCGTCACATATCCAGTATCGGCCAACTGCCCCACTGAGATCAAATTTCGTCTCAAACTCGGTACATGTTTGAGATCCTTCAACTTCAAGATCGTTCCGTCTTTCTGACGTAAGTAAACGTTTCCCTTGCCAATAATATTGCATGGCTCATAATTAATCACCTAGGTAGACTCTTTCGAAGTCACCTGACACATAATCACGAAGAATTTCTTTTGATGAAGTGGCATGAAACGAAGCACCCGAGTCTATAACCCAAGACTCATTCCGCACATAAAGAAACAAGATCAACGCCTCTGTGTCACTCTCCTCAGATAGATTCACTGAATCCTTCCCACCTTGAGAGCTTCCTTCTTGTTTCTTAAGCGTCCTGAAATCACGCTTCATGTGCCCCTTCTTCTTACAATGTCAACACTCATCATTGTCTTTCGGTCCCTTGGACTTATTCCTCGACTTAGAACGACCGTGTTTATTGCCTCCTTTGTTCGAAGATCTTCCTCTTCCTTCAACATTTAGAGCATTCCATGAATCCCCTAAAGCTCCCGATGCCTTCCTTCTAGATTCTTCGCTTAGAATTAGACCGGCCACATCATCGAATTTCAACTTCGTAGACCCTGAAGAATTGCTCACGGCAATCACCAAACCATCCCAATTGTCTGGCAAACTGGACAAGATTAATAGTGCCCTGACCTCATCATCAAATGCCAACGGATTCCAATTGGCTCATGACTGTATTGAACTCGTTTAGATGTTCAGCCACGCCCCCACCATCTGACATCTTCATGTTGAATAGCCGTTTCATAAGATGAACCTTATTGGATGCCGAGGGTTTCTCATACATCGTAGTCAAAGCCTGCATTAATTCTTTTGCGGTCTTTACTTTGGAAATATTAAATGCGACGCTCTTAAACAAAGAGAGTCGGATCGTTCCTAAAGCCTTCCGATCCACTAAAGCCCATTCATCATCTGTCATCTTCTCTGGTTTCTTCTCTTTTCCTCCTAGAGGAATGTAGAGGTCTTTCTGATATAAATAATCCTCCATTTGCATCTTCCAGAAGGCAAAGTTTGAACCATTAGACTTCTCAATTCTAGTTTTCCCTTCTTCTGTCATCGCTCCCACTTGAATTAAACCAATAGCTCTGATACCAGTTGTTGCGCAGCACGCCAACAACGCCGATAAACCGAGATCCAATCTCCGGTCTCACCCACAAACGATAAACATGAAGAAATAATAACTATAAGTAGAATTCATACAAACCAACAATCCACAAGACATAATTTACGTGGAAAAACCCCAACAAGGGTAAAAAACTATGGGTACAAACTTCCACTATGAAGAAAACGAAGTTACAAGCAATACACTTACCTTCTCCTATGCTCCCATGTACAGAGATGGTCATTTTGCTAATCCTCTCGCCTCTTTCTCACCTTGGACGTATAGAAACCCTAATCCCTTAGCCTAATCCCGGTTTACACTCCTTTATATAGTAAAACCCAAAATTACAACTCAAAATAGGAAACCCTGCAGTTAAGCTCGCGGCTAGTCGGGTGCCCGGTCATACTGGGTCGGGTGCCCGCCCATTACAAAAGACATCTAGCGAGAAACAACATAAATCAGGATATTATCGGGCGCCCGGTCAGTTTGACCGTCGGGCGCCCGACTGTTCACAGAACAGTCCAGAGACTGATGTCTCAAACACATGAATATCGGGCGCCCGATCATCAGACCGTCCGGGCGCCCGACCATGTCTTGGTGTGACTTGGCTCCACACTCAAAAGTTACGTGAGAAAAGCCGGCCCATTTTTTAGATGGTTAAACTAGAGTTTCCAACAGAGATCATGGGTTCAAGTATTCACAGTATTTATGTTCACATCAATCACAAAATATGCCACTTGCGGTGATGCCGAGCATTCAGATGCAGGTAATCCCTTACATATCTTGGAGTGTACGTGTTTGTTCCCTATTAACTAGTTTATATATTTTGGGTCCTTAGGCATGCCTCCGTGGTAGACTCACCAGAGTTTCCAATAGAGATAATGGGTTGAGTACCCATTGTGGTGAAATCCCAATGTGGTGTGAGTGCGTGAGTATATGTGGTGTGGGGTGTGAGTGTGTCCGTATAATAATAATAAAAAGTTTATATGTTTTCCATTATCTACTTATTTTAATTGCTTATCTATACTACAAATATTTTTTTTTAGTTTGCTCGTTAGATTCCAAGCCAAGCAAATACTTTGTTAATTCTTCTAGTGTGGGCCTTCCATCTGGACATTGAGTTGAGTCAAATTTCAAAGTAATACTTTTTTCAGCAGTGTAAGGTCTGGCCCATTTTTCTTCCTTACTCTGCCCTTACTATCATTATTTAGTTATTTGAAAAGATATGCCCTTACCATTGTTTGCTTCTACTGGAGGGGTACCAAAAATACCCCCCATATCAGAAATTTCTAATGATATTGGGACCATTTCAAACTGTACATAGACTATTGTTGTACATCTCTTCTTGAATAGTATGGGCAGCCACAAATTGAAACTGACTTTCTATTTTATATTATATTGCAGTGGAAATTTCCTAACAAAGATTTTTTCTCACCTATCCAAATATAAGAGTTGAACACTATAGGCAGCCACAAATTAAAAATAAGTTTCCATTTGATATTATATTGCAGTGGAAATTTCCTATCAAAGATTGTTTCTTGCATATCCAAATATAAGAGTTGAACACTATGGGCAGCCACAAATTGAAAATGAGCTTGTATTTTATATTATATTGCAGTGGAAAGTACCTATCGAAGATTTTTTTCTCGCCTATCCAAATATAAGAGTTGTCGGTTAACATATTTGTTTCTCTAGAGATAGATAGTTTGACAACCAAAATATGTGCTGGGAATATGAACGCTAGTAGCGGAAGCGAAAATCGAATACATATAGTAAAATATGCAATCAAATGAGAAACACAATGCAGTCAAAACCACACAAGCATTCAACCACAAGAGACGATCCAATTTTAATGGAAAAACCATTCAACGGGTAAAAAACCACGGCATAAAGCGATCTACTATAATTCTAGAAGATTACAGAGATTGACAGCCCACAAGCAAGGAAAAACAGAGAAAACCCAAGCTCTCTCCCTCTCAAAACACTGTCCCCTCTTCCTAACATACTTAGGAAACCTTGGACACTTTAGGATACGTCCTAATCCCGGATACATCCACTTAAATAGGCAACAAATCTGAATTAGAAACAAACTTACGCAAACTGCGTAAAATTGCACAAGACAGCGCACCGTCGATTGATTGGGCGATCAATCGACCGCCCCGAGCGATTAATCGATTAACACCCGATCAATTGACCGCCCCGAGCGATTGATCGATCAGCCTGGTCGATTGATCCCCCGACCGCATTTCTGTCCAGGGAAGTTGCTGTGAGAAAAAAATGGACGGGCGATTGATTGACCAACCTGGCTGATCAATCGATGGCCCTGTTTCACACAGATTTGAGTCATCAATTCCAACAATATGGGTATAGTAATACTTTAATGGATGCGGATTGAGCACTACGGCCTACCATGATGGATATGTTTTATCCATGCTATGCATCTATTTTGGCATATCATTTTAGGATGTGAGCCCAAGAAGGAGACACACACATTGAAAGTTCAAGTGGACCACACCATAAGAAGTAGTAGGTATTGAATTCCTTATGTTGAACACTTACTAGGGCCCACCATGATGTTTATTTTCCTTCCAACTTGTTGGTAGTTACATAGACTTGTATGAAGAGAAAAAATAACTATAAGCTTGATCCAAAACTTATGTGCCCCTTAGAAGTTTTCAATGGTAAGATTTCAATCAGCACTCCTTGTAGTGTAGTCCACTTGAGCCATCAATCTGCCTCTTTTTGGGCTCATACCCTAAAATGATTTATTAAAGCAGATTGACAGCATCGATAAAACATATACATCACGGTGGACCCCACAGATCCCCTCACAGGGCTGTCCGTCTCTAGGTAGGTCCTGGTTGGGTAATACCCAATCCGACGCATATTTTAATATGATGATTCTAACCATGTGAATGAATGAATGGTTCATATGGATAATAGGACACCCCATGTGCCATTCATAACGGCCCACTTGTCAACTTGAACAGTCTTATAATTATTGGCTAGAACACCTGACCCCACATCCGTGATAAGCTCAACAGATGAAAGGTTTAGATCTTGTACACGTTTACCACATTCAAGGATGATTGGATATGTAATGCTTGATGGCTAGCATAAAGTGACAGTGTTTCTTAGAATAGAAGGAAATATTCTAACTCCGCGGTATCATTTACAGAGATCGTGGAGACAACATCAAGTTTATCATAATATGCTGTTTGTCACTCTCGTTTGTTTAACTTACCAGTGACTTGCTTTCCATACATATGCCAGTCTGAATGAGATGAGCCATACATCTCAGATGGATGATTGGAGAATATGCTGTTTGCTTTCCATACGTGGCAGATGATCTGAACCAATCATCACATAATTTGTACCTTAGATGGGCCATACACCAAAAAAATTAAACTATTGTAACCATTCTGTTGGAGGACTTTTGGCAAAGAAAAAAGATGGCCATTGAAAGAATTGACAAGATGCCAAAAACAAAATCCTACAATCTAAGAGCTAGGACTGTTCAACCGTCGTGAATTTTGGTTTGTGGCCCATCTAAGGTATGGCCTATCTGATGACCGCTGCAGATCTCATACACATTTGCTACATATTCTTCACTGATTACATAAACCTAAAGAAGTGAGAAGCATTTGAAGTTTTCTCCACTAAGAGTAGGAATAGTGAGAAAGGCACTTTTGTATGAAATAATGAATACTCAAGTAGCACTCAATGGCAATGAACGCACGCAGGCATCATTTGGTAGAACCCCACATGTGAAGTTAGTATACCTCGTGACATAAAATCATATAAGAGAACACTTTCCATTGACAAAGCTGAGTTCCTACCTCTGGAGATTGTTGTTCCAGCAAATTTTTTGAGAAAGAATGATATAGTTAATTTTTAAGAAAAGGGAACCATGTTAATTTATATGATAGAGGAGGGATGGAAATATAATTTCATCTCAACATTGAGGTCTAAGTATCAAATCCCAACGTGGGGGTGGCTATCATCGTAGGGTGACTAACAGTGTGGGTCTGTTTACTACCAGTGGATGTGTGAACTAACCCAAAAAAAAAAAAAAAAAGAATGGAAAGAGGAATTTATTGTGATTGAAGTTGGAAAGCCAACTTAATCACGAATCTTTCTCAATCAAATTGTTAAGCAATTGTAGTTACCTAAATTGTACTTTCTACCATAATTGCATCGATCACAACAATTCAGCTATTTTTACCAGCTTGATGAATTCATGGATCTAGAAATTCATTTCGGATAATTGAACCTTCTTATACCGTTTCTTTTTTAGAACTAAAGAGATTTGTGCCAGAATAACAAATGCCAAGAAGAACAACAAACCTTGAACACGTACCGTTAAAGATAAGACAGATTAGATGAAATTAAGTAACTTTAAATGGAAGTGAAAATAGGGGAGAATGTTTGTGATCACAGTGTCCACCGACAGAGAATCGGTAAGCACCAATTTATGGAAATCTAGACCTGACCGCGGGACCAGAACCCATGACATGTCTGGGCCAGATCCCTGTAGTGGTTTTGGATTCAGATCACCCAGGTAACATGGGTTTCCCAATCCCACTGCCTGTTCATCTTGGGTGGGTCTGATTTTTAAGTAATTTTAATTAATTTCACCACAACAGCTGGTAATACCCTGGGGTGACACTGGTGGACCAGCGATGGAATGGGTTTGGATTGGACCGCCGACAAAAACGCACGAGTCTGGTCCATGTTCTAAAACATTGGTGTGTGTTACTTCTCCCTTGTGGCAGGCATGGATATTAGAATGCATGTCTGAAAATGATTATTTTGAAATCCATTCCGGCCGCCTGTTATATAGCTGAGAAATAAAAGTAATTAAATATTGTCAATGGTAAATAAATAATGATTACTAACTTTTTTATTTCCTTGAAAATGCATGTTGTCCAAAAAATGTCATATTGGGAACATCTTATGTACCAAAATCTTGTGGGTCCCACTATAATGTATTGGTTATATCCACACCGTCCATTCATTTTTTCAAATCATTTTAGGGCATGATCCAAAAAATGAGGCAGAACCAAAGCTCAAGTGGCCCACAACAAGAATTATTACATCTACCATTGAATCTGCTATTATCTGAAGTGTGGTCCACTTGATCTTTATAACTGTCTCATTTTTGGGCTCATGTCCTGAAATGATATGGAAAGATGAATGAGTGATGTGTATATAACACATACATCATGATGGGGCCATAGAGTTTTACTTTGAAAAGAGGTTGAAATTTGCATAGTTTTTTAGGTGGGGCCCACAGACGTTTCAGTGATCCCTGGGATCACTGCCTTTTACCGTGTGGCGCCCTTTTAACTGGAGGTGTCAATGGGCCGCGCTCGGGCTTGCAAAAATAAAAATTTGATAGGGCCGGACCAACTGCCCATCCGGGCTGAGACCAACCTCAAGCCCGGCCCATTGACAGCCCTACTTTTAACTACCTTCACATTTATAATAGTGTAGATTTTGTACAAGTGGGCGTATGGTCTGGTGATCCAGATCATTAGCTTTTTGGGTCCCACCATTCGTGACCCATGACATGGAAATAATCTCCATGATTGAAGGATATGGCCAGTCTTGGGCCATTTTCAGTTGAATGTGGTTTCTCTTCTTGACTGTCCATTTCGGGTGTGCATCAGCGGTCTTGTATTAGACTAATTGCACATTTTCCTGTGGGCTTAGCAAAGCTCCTGAAAGGATGATGGTTTCCTATAAAATACAGGTTATCAATGTAACTTGGGATGTTGGAGATGCCTGGACAGAGGGTTGTTGAAATCAACGTGCAGATATAGCGGTTAAATAAGATGTACATTTGTTGAGTCATTGTTTTTCTGTCTTCCTACTCTTGTTGAGGAGTCGGGTAGTCCAAACAGTCTAATGAATCCCATACGTGACCTTCCTGGTTTGAAAAATATCTCCATTGGACAACCTAACCCTTTCCATGGATTGTTTGCAAGGCCATTAAGAGAAGTGGAGGCCAACCATTTGATGGCTAGGATATGTTGGTTCTCATATACAAAGATATAGTGGAAAATTCAAAATATCAAATCAGAAATAATAAAAGAAGAATAAGAAAAGCTGAGGCAAGTTAGAGTCTTTGTCTTAAATATATATTTGCCCCATAGGAAAATGATCCCCAATGTAGTAGGTCCAGCAAATCTACTTTCAAAATACAAAAGCTCTCCTTTAAGATAAACAACTTTGATTAAGAACACTCATGATCTCAGTCACTTGAATACAAGAATGCTCATACTGATTTGCTTAAATAGGAGTTGTAGAAAGAGCCCAAAGAATTTTTCAGATGATTTATTAGGTAGGTGCAAGACGGCTCTTTATCTACATGTGCATGAGTAGGACAAAACATATGCAGAAAAAACAAAAGTGTTGATAAAAAACACATCACACCACACATCACCTCATCACAACCACGACTGTGACCACAGCCCATGCACGCATGCGAGGTTGCTCCTATGACATACCCTTATTTTCTAATACAAAGGATTGGTGATAAGTTTTAATATAAAAGCTTAGTTTTCTTAATAATTTTCCAATATCAGATAAAACTAAACATAATTAAAGCAAGAAAGTCAACAAATGCAAAAACCAATTTTTAATTTTTTTTCGAATATTTCTTTAAACCTTTTAAATCTAGCAGGACCTTCGATCGTGGAAGATTTTTTAAGCATGGCCTTCTCATGTTGGGATACCATGTGAAGATTGTGCATCACCAAACCATCCGCCCCAGTCCTGCAAGTTGAAAACTGAAGTATGTTGAGGATAATAGAACTCCTCCTTCATGAAAGGGAAATGATAAGGGAATTAATTGAACAGGTAAGGACCACTTTACATATGGTTCGCCTGAAATTGTTAGTAATGGTTCATTCTCATGTGTGAACTACTTACCATTAAATGGGGAGAGTACTTAAGCCATATTACCTATGTTATATATAGTGTGTGTTTCTCTATGTACGTGAAGATAAGATAAATGATATTTAAAAAAAAGAAAAAAACATTGTTCACCTATCTTACATAAGAAAAGTGAAAAAGAGTGGTAGAAAATTATACATGAGGAAACTTTAGAGAGTTTGTTCTTCCCCTTGAATCAAGAATGATTCAAGAAGTGATTGTTGAAAATAATACAGAAAAACAAATGACAGCAATTGAATTGGAACCTCACACCTGATCATCTTTTAAATGTTGCAAAGTAATCCGTTTCTATCGTTGGGACAAGGCGCAAGCGACGTCGCTCTTTTTGAGATAGTTCGTGTCCCCTTGGACGATTTCAATCGGTGCAAAGGCTCTCGGTGCACTATTCTCAGGATACAACGCCCAAAATCAATCTTTTTGGCGTGCGCAAGCCGAATAGATCCCAACACCACCAATAGAACTACCCTAGTTAAAGGTTTCCGAGCCAGGAATCCCACCTAATGTACCCCTCAACGCGCGCATACGTACTTGTGCATAATATTGCACCTTACCAAAAGTCCTTACTAGGAGGATACTTTATAATACCTTTTTCTTCCCATTCCTATCCCGGACAAGGTTTTGCCTTTGAAAAACCCACACTAACAACACAAGTTTACAAAAAAATTCAATATTATTTTTTTTAAATACTTCTAATAGGGATTATGTACATATAAGAAGAAGATTCCTACGTTGTAATTCCCATATATTAAATAGTGGAATTTTTATTAATGGTTGCATGATTTTTTTCTTCTCTAATTATGAAGGGTTTTCATGTAAAATTAGTGTGCATTTCTTTCTCTATCTTCTAATTTTCTTTTTATTTAATACTTGTTATGGTTTTGTGCATTGGTTTGCATAAATTAGACACCCTATGTACTTGTAGAAATTCCTATGTGATAAAAATCAATATGGTATGATCATCATGTAACCTTATGGACAACATATGTATATTCAACATTACTTGTGGGTCTTTCTTCTTTCCAGGCTTTGCAAAGTATATTGGAGTCGTTGTCCTGACACCAGGGTGGCCCCTTGGAGACTCCGCCTGTCCCGAACAGGCGGGGTAGTACCTAATCCCCTCCTGCGACTTTGGACGCCAATTAGCTAGTGACATCGTCCAAGTTATGTGAGCCCCACCAGGATGTATGTGTTGTATGTACATCGTCCAGTCCATTTTCAGAGATCATTTTAAAGAATGAACCAAAAAATGAGGCAGATACAAATATCAAGTGGACCACACCATAGAAAATAGTAGGGATTGAAGCCTTGCTTTAAAATTTCTTAGAGACCACAGAAGTTTTCGATCAAGTTGATGTTTGTCTTTTCCCTCCTATATATGTGTTAACTTATGAACTGGTTGGATCTCAAATAAACATGATGGTAGCCCTAAGAAGGTTTCAAGGCCTCACTGTCCCCACTTTCTCTTGTGGTGGGTCCACTTGAGCTTCGGATCTGCCTATTTGGCTCATGAATTAAAATAATGTCCCCAGGTGAATGGACGCTACAAGCACATATATCATTTGGGGCCACAAAACTTGGCCACGTCACATCGGTGGCTGTCAGTTACTAATCCGCATCCCGCGCCTTTACAGGGGCGCGGATTTCCTGCGAACGCCTTGCGCAGGAAGTTCCTGCAGTGGGAACCAAGGTGGGCCCACATTGATGATTTTTGATAAATCCACCCCGTTCATCTGTTTTGGGAGCTCATTTTAGGACATAAGAACAAAAATGGACTGGATCCAAGACTCAAGTGGGCCTCACTAAAGGAAAAGGTGTGTAGGGAAATTACTACCGTTGAAACCTCCCTGGGTTCCACAGTGATGTTTATATGACATCCATACCGTTCATAACTTCACTACTACTGGGATGAACTGGAAAAACAAATATTATCCTTATTCGAAACTCCTGTGGCCCCACAAATATTTCAACTATGGACGTTCAATCCTCACGTTTTCGGTTCATTTTTGCCTCGTATCCGGTTCATTTTTGCCTCGTATCCGGCCCACTTGAGTCCCCCATCCGGTTCATTTTTGTCCTAAAGTGGGCGTCGATTTCCTGCGAAAGCCTTGAGCAGGAAGTTCCGGCGCTGGGAACCAATGTGGGGCCCACAGTGATGGTTTTTGATAAATCCATCCTATCCATCCGTTTTGATAGCTTATTTTAGGACATGAGAACAAAAATGAACCGGATTCACTGATGGCAGGGAACGTACCTCAAATCTTCTGTGAAAGGATTTGGTTGAACTTCCTCCGACAAGCTGTTAGGTGAGGCCCACCCTGATGTGTGTGGGAAATGGGCCCGTGGGAAATCTACCTGTTTATTTGTTTTGTTAGATTATGTTAAGACATGGGCAAAAAAATAAAGTAAATCCAAAACTTGAGTGGGCCACACAATAGGAAAATATGAGGAGGTAAAAGCCTATCATTGAAACCTTGTTGGGTCCAAGGGCGGAGCTAGGATTTTCTTTCAAGAGGGGCAAGATATTAGCCTGATTCAAAACTTCTGGCCCCAACAATATTTCAACCGTGAACGTTCAATCCTCACATTCGGCCCACTTAGTCTTAGATCCAGTTCATATTTTGTTGCAAATACTAAAATGATTTTATAGAACGGATGAACGGAGTGGATTTCTCACAAAGATCACAATGAGCCCTACATAGGTTCCCAGTGGAACTTATTGTGAAAGGCTTGGGCCGGAAATCCGCATTGAATAGCTAGATGGGCTCTAGAAGTGACGTTAAAAAGTTTTTTGAGGCCCACCATGATGTATGTGCTGTATCCACACCATCTATCACTACGCCAAAATTGCCTTTTTGCAATGGACCAAGTTGGTCGCAAATCCATATTAGCGACGGACTTGGTCCACCTGTGATGTTTATATGCTATCCGAATCTTGATTGTTCGCTAGTCTCGAACAAGAAATTTCTGTATGCCAAAGTACTGATTGGTCCAGCTTGGCACTGGCGTGCGTTGTCAGCTCTTCTGCATCTAATGCAGTCAGAAGAGTTGACAAACAAGATTTTAATGCAATGCTAAGCTGGGCTAGCTAGTTAGTGCTTGGCAAGCAAAATTTTTCTGTTAAAGCCAAGCAGGATCCGGATTCACACTATCTATACCGTTCATAAGATGAACTGAAACAGATGAACTGACATCACGAAAATTAGCCTAATAAGGAACGGCGGTGGCCCCACCAATGTTTCAACGGTGGATGTTTAATAATCTCTAGTACAGCTCACTTGAGTTGTGGTGTCATTTTTGGGAATGTGTCCTAACATGATCTGAAAAAATGGATAATCACCATGGCCCCAGCTAGCTTCCCGCCCTAGGAAGGGCATGCGAAAGCTACATGACATTGTGAAATTTGGCAACGGAAAGCATGTTTGAAGGCCTTAGTACACATGTTGTAGTGCACCCTGATTGGTGGTCTTTTAAATTTTTACAGTTAGGGCTGTGAATGGATCGAATTGACCAAACCACAAAACTTGGTGGACCCAATATAACTCTTATGGTTTGAACTCCCTTTGGCGTGCGCCATCAATGCCTCCTACCTTCGAAATTCCCAATTGCAGAGGTGGACCTGATAGGCTGGCTTGAAATTGCAGGTGAGATGTTTTTTATTTTTTATTTTTTTGGACGTTCTTGTACATATCTCTCTTGTGACTAATGATGTAAAAGGTGGAAAAAATGGGAGTGCGGATTGGCTGTTACATGGGGAACAGCTTAGGGGTGTTATCCTAAACGTGTGAGGCCATCTCAATGTATTATTTATATATCCATGCTGTCCATCTATTTTTCAATCTCATTTTAGGATGTGATCCCAAACCCTAATAAGATCCAAATCTCAGGTGTACCGTGCCACTAGAAAAGTGATGAATGACCATTAAAAACCTTTTGTGGCCACAAAAGTTTTGGATCAAGGTGATCTTTATATTTTACTTTCATCCAGTTCTTCTTGACATTATCAACAGCTTGGATTGCAAATAAACATTACTAAAACCTTATGGTGGGCTCTTTGGAATTTTCAATGGTGGGGCACTCAATCACCACTGTTTCCAGTGATATGGTCCACTTGAGATTTGGATCTGTATAATTTTTGCAACCCCATCGCAAATGGGCAGAGAAACGGATGGACACACAGTGGGGGTAACACCCACTAAGCTGATCCCAGGGTAACACCTAATTGGCTCCCAAAAAATCGAAGCCTGCTACGTGGTTTCGTTCTCTGTGCAGCCCCAACCCAAGCCTGGTTAGCTCAGAAGCTCTGCCAATAATAATTTGGAGGTAGTCCAAACTGGTAACAGCTTAGTGGGTGTTGCACATATCGTGTGGGGCCCACATTGATGTGTATGTTTTATATCCATGCTGTCCATTTATTTTTTCATCTCATTTTAAGATGTGATCCCAAATCATAAGAAGATCCATATCTCAGGTGGACCATACGATCGAATAGAAACAACAGTGAGGAATAACCATTAAAAACTTTTTGTGGCCCCACAAAAGGTTTTGGATCAATTTGAGCTTTCTAACTTCCCTTCACCCACATCTTCTTGGCATTATAAACAGATTGGATTGCAAATAAACATTCCTAAAACCTTAGGATGGGCCCTTTGGAATTTCTAATGGTGAGGCACTCAATCACCACTGTTTTCTGTGGCATGGTCCACCTGAGATTTGGCACTCAATCAAGAAAACTCTGATCCTCTCGCACACCCAAATGCACCAAGGTCGCAACCCTCCTCGTGCCCCTACCGAAACTCTCTCTCTCTCTCTCCCTCCCACGATCTGGTGGAAATGAAGCAGATTCAGATCTCAGGTGGACCACATCACAGGAAACAACAGTGATTGAATCCCCACCATTAAAAACTTCTTGAGCACTACCAAAATGTTTATTTGCCATCCAACCTTTTGATAAGGTCCAAAGACCTGGATGAAAGGCCCACACAAATTTCAGCTCGATACAAAACTTTTGTGGACCATAAGAAGTTTTTAATGGTCAATCACCACTGTTTCATGTGGTATGGTCCAACTGAGGTTTGGATCTGCTTAGTTTTTCAGATCACGTCCTAAAGATAATTGTCAAAACGGTTGAACGGCGTGGATGTAAGGAACATACATCAAGGTGGGCCACACAATTTGGGATCCCACCCACCTTGTTGAATTGGAGATCCACAGAACGCGGAGTAATTAGCTACTGAACTGAAGTGACGTCACCACATTTTCTGGGCCCACCATGATGTATGTGTTGTATCCACACAGTCCATTCGCTTTGAAAGATCATTTTGGGATGCAATCCAAAGAATGAGGCAGATCTAAAGCTCAAGTGGACCCACCATAGAAAACAGTAGGGATTGAACGCTTACCATTAAAAACTTGTTTGGGCCTCAGAAGTTTTCAATCAATCTAATATTCGTTTTTTTCCCTTAGTCCATGTCTTTGTTAACTTATAAACAGGTTGGATCTCAAATAACATCATGGTAGGCCCTAGGAAGGTTTCAACGGTGGGTATTACTGTCTCCACTGTTTTCTGTGGTGGGGTCCACTTGAACTTTGGATCTCCCTCATTCTTTGGCTCACGCCCTAAAATGATCTATCCAAATGGGTGGATGGTGTGGATACAACACATACATCATGGTAGGGCCCACATAATGTGGTGACGTGACTTCAGCGAGACTCCCTACTGTCGGGTTCAGTAGCTAATCTGCGTCCTCCCGAAGCGGATTTCCTGCCAAAGCTTAAGCAGGAAGTTCCTACGCTGGAAGGTAGGTGGGGACCATCGTGACTCTGTGAGTAATCCACCCCCACCCACCCGTTTTACGAGCTCATTTTAGGACTTGTAACAAAAAATGAGACAGATCCAAGACTCAACTGGCCTACTCGAGGGGGAAAATTGCAAAAAAGAAATGCCTACCATTGAAACCTTTCTAAGCTCCACCTAGATGTTTATATGCCATCCAAACTGTTTATAAAGTCATTTTCACTTGGATGAACTGCAAAAGACTTATGTGGTCATTAATTCAATCCTCATAGTTTCCTCTCATGTGGCCCACTTAAGTATTAGATCCAACTCATTTTTTATTGCCTAACAAAAAATGAACTTGAAAAAATGATGAACAAGGTGGGCCCCACCTAACTTCCTTGTGCAAGAAGCCCTTCCGAGGAAATCAGCTTTCGATGGTTTCAGGTCACGGCCAAGGAGCACTACCTTCCCCTCTAGGTTTCAAAATTTGTAGCCCCATCAGATGTATGTGGGACATTCAAACAATCTATTCATTTTTTGAGGTCATTTTGGAGCATGGACCAAAATATGAGCCATATTCACATTTCAAGTGGTCCACACTATAAGAAGCGTAAGGAATTAAATGCTTGCCCTTGATAAATTCTTAAGAGCCAAACATGTTAGATGACAAAAAGGAATCACAAGGGTCCCCTTAATTTAGGTCCATATCACCGAATGAATAGGTTGGATGGAAAGGAAAAAAAAAGTTACAATGGGCCATAGCATTTTTTATGGGGGGTATAATTTTCATTGTTAACTCTTGTGGGATCCACTTGATATTTGAATCTTTTTTTATTTTTGAGTTCATGACTTCAAATCATGTTCCACAAATGATAGATGGTGTAGATTAAACAAACACATCATTGTGGGGTCCACGATGTAGTATACTTTTAGAGTGGAATAGGCTACCCTTGCGTTTGAGCAAAAGTTTAAATAGGGCATAGCTGTCTTTTTGAAATGTAAGAGGTGGAATTACATAACCGTTGTTAGTCAAAGTTAAAATGAATAGTTTTTATACTTATTTGAAAACCTTACGCGGGTTTTAGAAAAGAGCTCAAAGGTATGAGTTTTTTTTTTTTTTTTTTTGTAATTCGACCAAAACATAGGTGTTTATACGGGCATTGTCTCTTTTTATTTAAGCTGTAACATGACTTTGAAAGCTGTAGAAGGAGAGAAACTAAAAAAAAAAAAAAAAGAACGAAAGAGAAGACACCCATTTGCATAGCTGCAGTAACTGAGTCACCTCACGGCGAGTTAGACCCTGGGTCAGGCTGAGTCATGCATGTACTGGTCACCAGACTCTGAAAGATAACTCGCTGAGTTATTTCTCTTCCTTAGCATCTTAATTCCTTGGTACCTGCCCAGCATCATCAGAGTCGCCATTGGATTTGTACCAGGGGACTCAAGCAACGTTGATCCATCGACCACCATCAACCCCTTCACTCCGAAAACTCTGTAATCCTTGTCTACAACAGACCCAACAACACACCCTCCATGATAATGGTAATATGTCAATACGTTCTTCTTGCAAAAATCCCTCAATTCCTCGTCCCTAGACTTGCCATCCTCCACGATTCCTGATTGCTTCATTCCTAGAAATGTTTCGATTGATCTAGACTGTGCAACTTTCTCGACCAGATTGGCCATTTCGGCACATTCATCCAAATCCCTCTCCTCAGCTAGGTAGTTGAATTTCACTAAAGGATTCTGCCTGGGATCTGTGCTCCATAACCTTAGTGACCCTCTCGATGCAGGGACTGCAATTTTAGATAAAACTCGTGTTATAGTTGTGTTGGGGCTTGTGGGAAGAATTGTAGCTTGAAGTATGAATCGGAAACCATTTGAAATTCCCACAACTTGAGATGGTTCGGGCTGCGGTTTTTGAAGAGCATGGGAAGAGTAGTTTAAGGGAAAGGAAATCGCTGGGTTGTCCTGCATGGCTTGGCCCACTTCTCTTGCATCAACGAGAGGGGAGATGTTGAAGTGCTTGAGATGTTCTAGGGGCCCGATACCACTCAGCATGAGGATCTGAGGGCTGCTCAGTGAGCCAGCAGATAGTATCACATCGCCCCAAGATCTTGAACCCTTTGGATGGCTGAGATATGCTTCGTAGAAGTGGTTTGGATTGCCGTTGCTGCTGATGAATCTTATGCCATGGGCCCTGGGATTTTTTCCATCACCTGCATGCGTGGTGTTTACTTAGTTATATTGAGTGCATGATCATCAATGGTTAGATAAGACAAGCTCTCTTTCCTTCACTCTAATGAGAGTATTGCGGCCAAAGTCTTGCATATTTATGGATATAGCTTGTATTTGGATGAACAGAACCGTCCCTATAATGATGGGCTATTGTCCAAAAAAGTATTCCTGATCATGGGTTGGAAAATTCAAATAGATGGTTGAAGGGAGGATTGTGGACATCCTGCTCTGAACTGGAAAAGAATCCAATAATGAATGGTTAGGATTATTCAGTAGCTACTGGTAGCCTTTTTTTCTCACAATTGAGGTAAAATGGTAGCTTTTTAACCTCAGTTTCTGACCAACCTAGGCAAAATGGTAGACTTTTAGCCTTAGTTTTTGACCAACTGAGGCAAAATGTTAAACTTTTAGCCTCATTTTCTCACAACTAAGACAAAATGGTCGCCTTTTAGCCTCGGTTTCTGACCAACCGAGGCAAAATGGTAGACTTTTCGCCTTAGTTTTTGAGCAATGGAGGCAAAATGTTAGACTTTTAACCTCATTTCCTCACAACTGAGGCACAATGTTAAACTTTTAGCCTCATTTTCTCACAATTGAGGCAAAATGGTAGCCTTTTAGCCTCAGTTTCTAACCAATCCAGGCAAAATGGTAGACTTTTAACATCAGTTTTTGACCGAGGCAAAATGTTAGACTTTTAGCCTTATTTTCTCACAACTGAGGCAAAATGTTAGACTTTTAGCCTCATTTTCTCACCAATCGAGGCAAAATGATAGACTTTTAGCCTCCATTTATCAATAACTAAGGAAAAATGGTAGACTTTTAACCTCGGTTTCTTGCCAACTGAAGCGAAATAGAGAACTTTTAGCCTCCATTCCATTACAACCAAAGCAAAAAATTAACTTTTAGCCTCAATTCTTTAGCAACTGAGGCTAAAAAACACATTTAGACTTTGTTTTTTGAATTGAAGCTAAAAAAAAGTGTGGCTAAAGGCATGCTTTTTTTTTGTTAGTCAGGCAACACACACACCCAGTTAATCGCGGTACACACCCACCCGGTCAGTCATTCGTAGCACCCACTAGTGCGGTTAGCAGTGGGAGAATGTTTCACTACCTGATGGGTTTCGAAACCTTGACCTCTTGTTGAAACTCCGTAGAGTCTTCCAACGAGGTAAAGGCTCCGAACCCAAAGGCATGTTTTCTTGTAGTGTAGGCATGATTTTTGGGCCATGATCCAACCGCATTTGTGCCCAACAAATAGAGGGCTATGATCATCCAATCTGCATGGACAGCTGGTGCAAAACCACTTATATCTCAACCTAAGATCCTACATGCATGACCATTTTTAGCAAGAAAAAAAAATCATGAAGAAAACAAACCAAATCAGCAAAGCTCACCCATCATTACTTTCCACTTACCTCCATCATGGAAGATGACGTTTTCGACAGTTGCATTCAAAAGAACAGTGATTTTCTTTGAATTGCCGGCGGCTAATAAATCAGCAGCGGTATGTCTCCTTCCATGATTATCAAAGATGCTACCTCCTATCTTCGTGCCCTTTAAATGCTCCAAATTAAAACCATTGAAAGGCCTAACTCCTGCTTCGACCATGCCATCCGCCGTAACAGATTGCAATGGGGTCAGAGGATGCGGTTGAAAAACTACCTTAGACTCTACCCATTCGTAAGCTTCCTTTACTAACTCCGCATCCCATCCGGCTCTCTGAATATAATCTTCACTAGCTCTACTATAGAATCCACCGTTGATTGTGGTTGTACCACCCAGTACTCTTCCTGTAACGACCCTAAAATTTCGGTAGGACAATTTTTCTTTTAGGAGCAAAAATGAGTTTAGCTAAATAAATTTAAGATGATAAAGAAAAGAAAAGCATGGACTGATTGGTTAAAGCCCTCTTAAGCGAGAGGGAAGACCAGGTATCGAGTCCTATCACTAACAAGAATTTAATTTTCTTTTTTTGCTTTAAATACGAATTTTGAAATTCAAAATTGATCTTATCTTATCTCAACCAACCCATCTTATCCGCAACAAATCTCCAACGAACGTCTCTTTAAAAAGAGAAAGAACGAGATGGTTTTCATCCATCGTAAAAGAAAGGAAAGGAAAGGAGAGAAGGAAGGAGGAATAGAGGGATCTTGCGGCTAGATCAAGTAGGTGTTCTTTTTATTTTATTTAAGTAGGCCAGATCCAGCCAATGAACGGGTCGGATCGTCCGTCCGTTCATTGTACTGATCTAGGGACCTTATCTTTATCTTAACCCTTGAATATATGATCACGATTGATGGGGACCATTTGGGTGGGCCAGGAATCGATCTGGATGGGTCATAATGACCATATGGCCAAAATGTACATGGGCCTCAAAATTCAGATCGAATGGACCTTCAGATGGGCCACATCAATTGAATGAATGATAGCCTTTAAAATTTGTTTTGTTATTGTTTTATTTAATTAGTAAATTAATTCTGATAAATTATATTATTCCAAAACATTATTGGGCCACAATGAGGTGGCCGACCCCATGGTCGGACCAGATCTCTCGTAGACCCCACATACACTTTTTAATCGTTATAATAATAATAATAATAATAATAATAATAATATTAAAAAAAAAAAAAAGAAAAAGAAAAAGGAAAAGTGGCTGGACGTCCAGCGTCTCTGACGCTGGAACGTCCAGCGTTGGACTTTTGATAGGGTGACTTGGGGGCCCCACTCATGAGACCCACCTTGATGTATTTTGTACATCCACTCCGCCCATTTATTTTCCTATTTCATTTTAGGATGGGGGTTCGAATTTGGACCAAAACTGAGGTCCGAATGGGCCACACCATCTGAAACAAACTAATGGTGAAAACTTATAAAATAAAAATAAAATTTAAAAAGGTAGAAATTCTGGGCGTGGACAGCGGTCCACTCATGGACCCCACTGAGATGAAATCAGTAGATCCAAGCCGACCATATGTTTTAGTATAATGTTTTACAGCTTGGGTCCAAAAATCAGATAAATCCGAATCTCAGGTGGCCCACACCACTTAAAATATTAATGATAACAACACACATGGTTGAGGCAGTCCGATTTTGGATTGCTGTCCACTTTTGGGACCCATTTGATGACATTTTAAGAAATCTAATCCGTCCAATATCTTAATAAATAAGTTTTCTAGTTAAGGACCAAAAATGGCCCGTACAGGATATTCCAGTGGGCCATACCAAGATAAACAGTGGGGACAACACCTGTCCACTGGTTAGGAGCTTGTGGGCCCCACTGTGTAGTTTTTGAAAAATCCGATCCACCCAATCTCTGGAGTAATGAATTATTAGTCTTGTGACCAAAAATCAGCCCAATCAGAGTTCCAGGTGGGCCATGCCAAGTGAAATAGTGGGGAGGCACGGTATGGATTATCATAAATGGACCATTTTAGGATATCCTACGACAAAATCCTTGCAAAATATAATCAATCATATTTGGTAGTGTACCATTGGGGAATTTGTGACCAAGTATAGGATGACCACCAGTCAAGTGGGCCGTACCATCAGAAAATTGTAAAAGGGGCCATTCCTTTTGGAAACGTGGGTCACAATAATCAAATCTGGACCGTCCATTAAGGAACCAAAACTCAATAAAGTATAATCCAAATTGAAAATAAGTATATTAAGGTTAGATTGGTGGTTTATAAATATAAATTACATTTATTGTAGATTCAGGACCGATTCTGCTCAGGACGTGACACAATTAACAAAGTAATCGCCACTATCAACAGGTGAGTACATCGCAACACGTTTCCTAGTCATTTTAATTAAGTAAGTTGTGTGATGGATGCAATATGTGATATTGATTAATTTGTGCTTGTTTAAATATTATTTAAATAATTTCTATTTATAAATGTCATGAAAGATTGCCTCTCAAAATGAGAGATGAAATGTATGGACGTAAATTATTGCATGCATTATGAATTATTGTGCCTGGAGTTCGACTCTGGAAGACCGGTAGGTACTTAAGTACCCGGTTACCCAGGGACCATCCTGGAAGCCCACTAATATGTGGAAGTCCGCCCTACAAGGAAGGGGGAGCCGATTGATGGGATCCAATCGAAGCAAGTGGAAGACTGAATATATGCCCACTTGATGCATCATTTCATTCATTATTGCATTAATTATATGTTACCTATATTTGATGGCATGTGTTTATCCTGTTTAATTGAAATGCATGTGAACCGTATTGGGTTACTCACTGGGCTTTCCAGCTGACGTTGTGGATTAAAAATATACAGATGATGTAGACGTTGAACCTTCAGAGAATGCCCCTGATAATGAGATGGGACCACTAGAGGAACCGCAGGACTATTGGCCTAATTTAACCGAGGAAGAAGTGGCGGCCCTGAACCAAGACGTTTAGACTAGTTTCTTTTATTTTATTATTTTCAATAATTAGTAGACATTTAATAAAGTCCCAAATGGGTGGACTTAGTTTATAGTTGAATACTTCATGAATAAATGAGAACTTAGTATTTCATCATTTTATGCCTCTTAAAGTTGTTTAACGTTATAAATGCACTTAGTGCACCAGTTATACCCCGTAAACTGGGCCGGAGGGTGCACACTCTGAGTCCGGATTTCGGGGCGTGACAGAATGGTATCAGAGAGAGGCTTTTCTTAAAAACCTAGTTGACCTGTAGGTTATGACCCCACTTTTCTACATAAATGGTAGACCCCTGAAAATTAGAAAACAAACTTAGGACATTCCCTAAATGATCGGGGTAAATATAGAGAACTTAGAAATCAAAATTAGGGATCGAAAAAAAAAAATATATATAAATAAATAAATAAAATGAAAAGTACTGCTCATCTGAAGTCCAATATAGACTCAAAGTGCTTATTGTTATTGATAATGGAATTATAGATCATTTTATAGCAATTAGGTATTGTTAGATGATTTTATAACACACAAAACCTGCTGGACAGCAATGTCCATCAGAATTATTGATTTTTGTAAAATTCATATCTATTAATATACAGCTCCGATCAGTGTGATTTAAAGGCCTGATCGTAGCTGGGTAAGTTTAGTTTAATATAAAATTTGTAAAAAAATATAAACCCCTTAGTGGCTCATGGGGACTAAATTTCGTTATTCCTCTTAGGTGATTATGGCTCCTAGGAAATCAAAAAGCCTTCGTGATATAGGACCATCAACAAGTGTAACTGTGGCCCAAGGACCAGTAGTGAATCCTACAGTGGTGGTAGAAGAAGAGGCGTCAAATAGAGAACAAGATGAAAATTATATGGAGGAAGAAGAAAACTTTGAGGAACAACAGAATCTTGCACCACCTCTACCGGCAGCAAATCAAAATGAAGCGGGGCCCAGTACTCGGTTACCATTGTCTCCTAGGACAACGCAGGCGAATCCTACGGGACCCAACATTCAACCCTTGGATGCAGCATTCGGATTACTTCACCAAATGGCGGCAATGATGAAACAACAACAGGAACAGTTTGCTGCACAATGGGCTGACATGACTCAAGCACCACGTGGAAATCGACAGACAATGCCAATAAGATCGGAACAACCACGAGAGGTGGACTTGCTGGAGAAGTTCACCAAACTCAGGCCTCCGGTGTTTCAGGGCGCCACAAATCCAACTATAGCGGAGGATTGGTTGGTCCAAGTAGAGAAGGTATTAGAAGCAATGAACTGCCCTGATAATCAAAAGGTTCGATTGGCCTCATTCATCCTCCAAGGCGAAGCAGATGTTTGGTGGCGTGCGGCAAAGCGGGTGGTGGAAGCTAATCATGAGTGGACATGGGCAGAGTTTGAGAAGAAATTTCGTGAGAAGTATTTTCCTCGGGCCTACAGAAATCAGAAAATGGCCGAGTTCACTAAGTTAGAACAAGGCTCAATGACTGTGGCTCAGTATGAGGCTAAGTTTGCAGAATTATCCAGATATGTTCCGAAAATCTTGGAAGATGAAGAATATAAAATCTCTAAGTTTGATGAAGGACTTCGTCAGAATATTCGAACAAAATTCTGCACCGACACTATTAAAAGCTATGCTGAGATAGTGGACAAAGCGTTCAAGGCTGAAATGGATAATGAACGGTTCCAGAAATCTCGCACTCAAATAACTGGAAGTCAGTCTAGGTCTGCACCAAGTCAGCAGCAATCATTAGAGAAGAGGCAAAGGGTTAATGTACCAACTTTCGTGGCGAACAATCAAGACCAGTTCTTTGCTGGAAACTGTGCTCACTGCAATAAGTATGGACACAAAGCAATACACTGTCGGACTCGACTTCGCGACATGGGTTTACTACCTTCCTTACCTTCCCGTGCGCAGTTCCCTGCTACAACTCAACAGTCAGGCATGACATCTCAGGCATCGCGGTCAGCAAATCCCTATCCTCAATCTTCAAAGTTGTTACCCTCCCAGGCCGCAACAGTTCCAACAAAATCGGCCCCAGCAGCCAGCTCGACCTACGACTTCTCAGAATCGAGGAGGACAACAATTTAGACAACAACCTATGCAAGGAAAAGTATATGCGATTGCACCAACTGCTGAGCCAGAGGTGGACAACAATGTGGTGGAAGGTATGGCAAATGTTCGTGATAAATCTGTTACTATTCTTTTCGACTCTGGTGCTAGCTTATCTTTCATATCAACTACTGTAGTGGAACACTTAGGCCTTAAACCAGAACACCTTAGAAAAACAATCTCAGTTGAGACACCTATAGGAAAGGCAGTAGTCTTGAAACAAGTGTGTAGAGCATGTCAACTCAATATTGGTGGTGTACTTATGCCAGCAGATTTGATTGTGATGGACATGCCAGGGTATGATGTAATCCTAGGTATGGACTGGCTTACCTCGAATCGAGCTAAAATAGATTGTCATGATAAGTCGGTTACTTTTTCTATTCCTGGCAAAGAACCATTCCAAATGCAGGTCATAGAGAAGGGTAAAGAATTTATACATATCATGGTGCTAAAGGAAGGTGAGTCACAAGAGCAGACCTTGGATCAAATTCCGGTGGCGAGTGAGTATCCCGAGGTTTTTCAGGACATTCCTGGATTACCACCTCGACGGGACGTCGATTTCGGTATCGATCTCTTACCAGGTACTGCACCAATCTCTATTCAGCCATACCGAATGTCGACAATGGAATTAAAGGAGTTGAAAGATCAGCTGGGTGAATTAACAAAACAAGGTTTCATAGGACCTAGCACATCCCCGTGGGGTGCGCCAGTAATTTTTGTAAAGAAGAAGGATGGTAGTATGCGATTATGTATTGACTACCGTCGGCTGAATGAGGTGACCATCAAGAACAAATATCCATTACCTCGTATCGACGATTTATTCGATCAGTTGAAGGGTGCTTGTTATTTCTCTAAAATCGATTTAAGGTCGGGATATCATCAGCTACGAATTAAGGAAGCAGATATATACAAGACGGCGTTCCGAACACGATATGGGCATTATGAATTTTTGGTTATGCCTTTTGGGTTGACCAATGCCCCAGCCGTGTTTATGGATTTGATGAACAGAATATTCCAGCCATATCTAGATCAGTTCGTTATCGTATTTATCGATGATATATTAATTTACTCGAAGACTAGTAAAGAGCATGAGACGCATTTGAGGACAGCATTGCAAGCTCTGAAGGATAACCAACTGTATGCAAAATTTTTGAAGTGTGAATTCTGGGCAGAGAAAGTTCAATTCCTCGGCCATGTTATCTCCAGAGAAGGAGTAGCAGTGGACCCGGCAAAGATTGAAGCAGTAGTCAAATGGGAACAACCCACTAATGTGTCGGAAATACGAAGTTTCCTTGGTCTGGCTGGATATTACCGGAGATTCATTAAAGACTTCTCCAAAATTTCTGGCTCGTTAACCAGCTTGACTCGGAAGGGTGTACCTTTTATATGGACCGAAAGCTGTGAAGAAGCATTTCAGGAGTTGAAAAGACTTCTAACTACTGCCCCTGTTCTTACCCTTCCACAAGAGGGTGCGAAGTTTATACTCTATACCGATGCATCTATTCTAGGCCTAGGTTGCGTTTTAATGCAAGAAGGCAAGGTGATAGCATATGCGTCAAGGCAATTAAAGAATCATGAACGTAATTATCCTACACATGATTTGGAATTAGCCGCTATTGTATTCGCCTTAAAGATTTGGAGGCATTATTTGTATGGCGAGCGGTTTGATTTATTCACCGATCATAAAAGCCTACGATATTTGTTCTCTCAGAAGGAGCTAAATATGAGACAGCGAAGGTGGGTGGAATTTCTGAAAGATTACGATTTCGAATTATTATATCACCCTGGAAAGGCAAATTTAGTAGCAGACGCTCTCAGCAGGAAGCAATATAAGCAGCAAATCATGGCAAATCTCATGGTTCACGAATGGAAAATGCTTGATGATGCAAAGGAATTCGATGTAGAATTATTATTCCGTGATCATGAGTGTGTTCGATTGGGAAATCTCAGGATAAGACCAACCTTAGCTGACAGGATCATAGAAGCCCAAGGAAGTAGTGAATGGTTACAACAAGTGATAGTTAAACATCAAGGGAAAGAAGCTTCTGAATGGAAGATATGGGAAGACAAAGGTATTCGGTATCGTAATCGACTATGCGTACCGAATGTACCTGAATTAAAAGAAGAAATTCTGAAGACAGCTCACCGAACAAAGTTCACGATTCACCCTGGGAGTACAAAGATGTACCAAAACGTGAAGCAGCTGTATTGGTGGCCAAATTTGAAGAAGGATATCGCAGAATACGTGTCACGGTGTTTTATCTGTCAGCAGGTGAAGGCTGATCATCAAAATCCGTCCGGACTTCTTCAGCCGTTGAAGATACCTGAATGGAAGTGGGATTGTATATCCATGGACTTTATAGTTGGGCTACCCGTGACTCAGAAGAAGCACGATTCGATTTGGGTGATTGTTGATCGATTAACGAAATCGGCTCATTTCATTCCCATTCGAATAAATTATTCGATGGATGTCTTAGCCAGACTATACATCAAAGAAGTCGTACGGTTGCATGGTGTACCAAGTTCCATTGTCTCAGATCGTGACCCTCGATTCACATCACGGTTCTGGACAAGTTTACAAGAAGCCATGGGTACGACTTTGGACTTTAGTACAGCTTATCATCCACAATCAAATGGGCAGACAGAAAGGGTGAACCAGATACTCGAAGACTTGTTACGTGCATGTGCTCTCGATTTCAAAGGCAGTTGGGACGATAATCTGCATTTTGCTGAGTTCGCCTACAACAACAGCTATCAAGCTAGTATTTGTATGGCACCGTACGAAGCATTGTATGGGCGACCTTGCCGAGCACCTAATTGCTGGACAGAAGTGGGTGAGAAGAGTTTGATCGGTCCCGACATTATTCAGGAAGCTTCAGTAAAGGTTGAACTCATTCGGAAGCGTCTATTAGCAGCTCAAAGCCGTCAAAAGAGTTATGCAGACAACAGAAGACGAGACTTACATTTTCAGGAAGGAGATCATGTTTTTCTTAAAGTTTCACCAATGAAGGGATTAATGCGATTCGGAAAGAAAGGCAAACTAGCTCCCCGTTTTATCGGTCCATTCCAGATTATAGAGCGAATAGGAGCTGCAGCGTACAAACTTGCGTTACCACCTCAACTTGCAAGTGTTCACAATGTATTCCATGTGTCTATGCTACGAAAGTATGAAAGAGATGCTTCGCATACTATAGATTGGCAAGACCTGGAACTTCAAGAAGATGTCTCTTATGTAGAAAAGCCGACTCGTATCTTGGACCGGAAGGAGCATGTACTACGAAACAAGACTGTGCTGTTAGTTAAAGTGCTGTGGAACCATCATGGAACAGAAGAAGCATCATGGGAGCAAGAGTCGGAAATTCGCGAAAAATATCCTCTGCTATTCGAATAAGAACCCAGGTAAATTTCGAGGACGAAATTTTTATTAGGGGGGTAGAATGTAACGACCCTAAAATTTCGGTAGGACAATTTTTCTTTTAGGAGCAAAAATGAGTTTAGCTAAATAAATTTAAGATGATAAAGAAAAGAAAAGCATGGACTGATTGGTTAAAGCCCTCTTAAGCGAGAGGGAAGACCAGGTATCGAGTCCTATCACTAACAAGAATTTAATTTTCTTTTTTTGCTTTAAATACGAATTTTGAAATTCAAAATTGATCTTATCTTATCTCAACCAACCCATCTTATCCGCAACAAATCTCCAACGAACGTCTCTTTAAAAAGAGAAAGAACGAGATGGTTTTCATCCATCGTAAAAGAAAGGAAAGGAAAGGAGAGAAGGAAGGAGGAATAGAGGGATCTTGCGGCTAGATCAAGTAGGTGTTCTTTTTATTTTATTTAAGTAGGCCAGATCCAGCCAATGAACGGGTCGGATCGTCCGTCCGTTCATTGTACTGATCTAGGGACCTTATCTTTATCTTAACCCTTGAATATATGATCACGATTGATGGGGACCATTTGGGTGGGCCAGGAATCGATCTGGATGGGTCATAATGACCATATGGCCAAAATGTACATGGGCCTCAAAATTCAGATCGAATGGACCTTCAGATGGGCCACATCAATTGAATGAATGATAGCCTTTAAAATTTGTTTTGTTATTGTTTTATTTAATTAGTAAATTAATTCTGATAAATTATATTATTCCAAAACATTATTGGGCCACAATGAGGTGGCCGACCCCATGGTCGGACCAGATCTCTCGTAGACCCCACATACACTTTTTAATCGTTATAATAATAATAATAATAATAATAATAATAATATTAAAAAAAAAAAAAAAGAAAAAGAAAAAGGAAAAGTGGCTGGACGTCCAGCGTCTCTGACGCTGGAACGTCCAGCGTTGGACTTTTGATAGGGTGACTTGGGGGCCCCACTCATGAGACCCACCTTGATGTATTTTGTACATCCACTCCGCCCATTTATTTTCCTATTTCATTTTAGGATGGGGGTTCGAATTTGGACCAAAACTGAGGTCCGAATGGGCCACACCATCTGAAACAAACTAATGGTGAAAACTTATAAAATAAAAATAAAATTTAAAAAGGTAGAAATTCTGGGCGTGGACAGCGGTCCACTCATGGACCCCACTGAGATGAAATCAGTAGATCCAAGCCGACCATATGTTTTAGTATAATGTTTTACAGCTTGGGTCCAAAAATCAGATAAATCCGAATCTCAGGTGGCCCACACCACTTAAAATATTAATGATAACAACACACATGGTTGAGGCAGTCCGATTTTGGATTGCTGTCCACTTTTGGGACCCATTTGATGACATTTTAAGAAATCTAATCCGTCCAATATCTTAATAAATAAGTTTTCTAGTTAAGGACCAAAAATGGCCCGTACAGGATATTCCAGTGGGCCATACCAAGATAAACAGTGGGGACAACACCTGTCCACTGGTTAGGAGCTTGTGGGCCCCACTGTGTAGTTTTTGAAAAATCCGATCCACCCAATCTCTGGAGTAATGAATTATTAGTCTTGTGACCAAAAATCAGCCCAATCAGAGTTCCAGGTGGGCCATGCCAAGTGAAATAGTGGGGAGGCACGGTATGGATTATCATAAATGGACCATTTTAGGATATCCTACGACAAAATCCTTGCAAAATATAATCAATCATATTTGGTAGTGTACCATTGGGGAATTTGTGACCAAGTATAGGATGACCACCAGTCAAGTGGGCCGTACCATCAGAAAATTGTAAAAGGGGCCATTCCTTTTGGAAACGTGGGTCACAATAATCAAATCTGGACCGTCCATTAAGGAACCAAAACTCAATAAAGTATAATCCAAATTGAAAATAAGTATATTAAGGTTAGATTGGTGGTTTATAAATATAAATTACATTTATTGTAGATTCAGGACCGATTCTGCTCAGGACGTGACACAATTAACAAAGTAATCGCCACTATCAACAGGTGAGTACATCGCAACACGTTTCCTAGTCATTTTAATTAAGTAAGTTGTGTGATGGATGCAATATGTGATATTGATTAATTTGTGCTTGTTTAAATATTATTTAAATAATTTCTATTTATAAATGTCATGAAAGATTGCCTCTCAAAATGAGAGATGAAATGTATGGACGTAAATTATTGCATGCATTATGAATTATTGTGCCTGGAGTTCGACTCTGGAAGACCGGTAGGTACTTAAGTACCCGGTTACCCAGGGACCATCCTGGAAGCCCACTAATATGTGGAAGTCCGCCCTACAAGGAAGGGGGAGCCGATTGATGGGATCCAATCGAAGCAAGTGGAAGACTGAATATATGCCCACTTGATGCATCATTTCATTCATTATTGCATTAATTATATGTTACCTATATTTGATGGCATGTGTTTATCCTGTTTAATTGAAATGCATGTGAACCGTATTGGGTTACTCACTGGGCTTTCCAGCTGACGTTGTGGATTAAAAATATACAGATGATGTAGACGTTGAACCTTCAGAGAATGCCCCTGATAATGAGATGGGACCACTAGAGGAACCGCAGGACTATTGGCCTAATTTAACCGAGGAAGAAGTGGCGGCCCTGAACCAAGACGTTTAGACTAGTTTCTTTTATTTTATTATTTTCAATAATTAGTAGACATTTAATAAAGTCCCAAATGGGTGGACTTAGTTTATAGTTGAATACTTCATGAATAAATGAGAACTTAGTATTTCATCATTTTATGCCTCTTAAAGTTGTTTAACGTTATAAATGCACTTAGTGCACCAGTTATACCCCGTAAACTGGGCTGGAGGGTGCACACTCTGAGTCCGGATTTCGGGGCGTGACACTTCCCCTGCGATTGGACACTCCTTCCTCAGAGATGAATGCTTGGGCGATGGATGTGAAATTATCAGTTTCGATCAATGGAAACCCATAATTCTTCTTTTCTTCGATGAGGGGATTGCCATAAGGTGACCCACCACGTTCCACTATCAATACCGAGTATCTCTTGGATAGCGTGGCTGCCAAGGGGCAGCCGCTTGCGCCTCCCCCGACGATTATGTAGTCGAATGATCTGCCTGACACATCCCTAATGTCTTCCGTCATGAATGGGAATTTGCGTCCTAAAATGAGTGAGGAAGAAAGAATTATCATTAGATTTGGTGGTTAAATTCAGAAAGTGTTTGGATGCACGTACTAATTGAATTGCCAATGTTCATTTGAAAATTTTGAGATATTTTTAGAATTCACAATGAGGAAATAGCTCTCAAATTGCAATTTCACTTCATCCAAGTTGTCCAACTTGAAAGTACTGTAATTGCAATTTGGATTGTAGGCTGTTGATATGGTTATGAATGCTACGGAAGTATATCACAGTTGGGTCATTTCCTTGGATTACTGGTAATTACGATTCAATTCGATAGTGCATCCAAACACACCATCCTAGTTGGTAGAGTAGAACTTAAAAAATTAACTAAAATGCAGCTCACCTTCATGCATTGAAGAAGCTGAAGAAAAGGATGGAAATGCAATGAGGGACAGGATGACAGCAGTTGAGAGGCCATGTATAATTCCTTGAAGCATTTCCATTGCTACTGCGGCTGCTTCTGCTTTGCTACCATCCGTCCCTTATAAAGGAAAAAAAGAGTACTATTAGCCATTTTTTGAGAGACAATATCCTATAAACGCCTATGTTTTGGTTGAATTCCAAAAAAAAAAAAAAAAAAAGCTTCCTTTAAACTCTTTCCTAAAATCCGCTTAAAGTTTAGAAAATGATAAAAAAAACCATAGGTGATCAAAGAATTCCATCAATTATATCCCAAAATAACGGTTATACCCTTTTAACCTTTCGTTTCCTAGGCAAGGTGGTCGAATCTACTCTAATAGTCGACTACACTATGGGCCCAACAATGATGCCTTTGTTTAATCCACTTCGTCCATCTTTTAGGAATTATAATTTCAAGGGATGAGCCCAACAAAATGGAAAAAGATGAGAATCTCAAATAAACACCACAAGGGTTAAAAGTGGCAACTAAATCCTACCATTAAAAAATGCTAGGATCCACTATAATTCTACTCGGTTGAACAGGTAATTTGGACCTAAATTAAGGGCTTACTATAATTCTTTTTTGCCATTTAATGTGTTTGGCCCAAGAAGTTATCAATGGTAGGTGTTCAATCCCTTCTATTTCCTACAGTAAGGTGCACTTGAGATTTGAATCTGCCTCATATTTGGCGCCATGTACTAAAATAACCTCACAAAATGGATGTAGAGAGTTGATGTATCTCATACATCATGATGGGCCCCACGACTTTTGAAACTCTATTAGAAAGGTAGTGCCGGAGGAGCTCTGGAACCAGAGAGTGGATTAGGTGAGACCCTGACTCACCAATACGGTGCGACCCTTACCGTGGGGCCCACCTTGATATATGCATTCTGTATCCACGTGGTTGTCCCATTTTGCTAGATCATTTTGGAGCTTTTTTCAAGAAATGAAGCATATCCAATTATCAGGTGGACCATAGCATAGGAAATAGTGGTGATTGAATGCTTGGCGGTGACAGAAGTTTTATATCAGGATGATATTTGTTCCTACATTTTATCTGAATGGTAATAATTGTATGAACGGTTTGGATGGCATATAGATGTCATGGTTAACTCTAGGAAGGTTTCAATGGTGGAAGTTGTTGTTCCCACTGTTTTGTTGTATGGCCCACCTAAGTTGTAGGTCTGCCTGACTTTTAAATATTGTTCTATTGTTGCCTTTCAAAACAAAACAGATGGGTAGAGTGGATTTATCACACACATCTCTGTGGACCCCACACAACCCTGGGCATCTCTGAGCCCGGGGTCACATGCAATCTGCTCCCTACCTGGCAGCGTCACGATGGAAAACCGGGAAGCAGATTGTGTCTACTGGCCCTACCGTGATTCATGTATTCTATCCACTCCGTCCATCCATTTTAACAGATAAATTAAGGGCTTGGCCCAAAAAATAAACTATATCCAAGGCTCAAGTGAACCACACCACAGAAAATAGTGTGAATTGAACATCTACCATTAAAAAATTATTGGGAGTCACAGAAGTTTTGGATCGAGCTGATTTTTGTGTTTTCCCTTCATCCATGTCTGTATAATCTTATGAACAGGTTAGATGGCAAAAAAACATCACTGTGGGCCCTAGGAAGGTTTCAGCGATGGAAATCATTATTCCCATCGTTTCCGATGGTGTGGTCCTGCTTTGGATATACTTCAATTTTTGTCTCAACCACTAAAATGATCTGGAAAAATGAATGGACGACCTGGATAGACCACATCCATTCATGGTAGGCCAACAGAATTTACTCGAGTATGATAAAAGCGTAATGAGCGCAATCCTAATTCCCAAAACCGCGTCCCAATTCGGAAGCGGATTGAGGTGAGACCCCGGATCCACCGAGGTGGGTGGGACCCTGATCACTGTGGGGCTCACAGTGATGCTTTTGCCTTAAATCCACACGGTTCAATCAGTTTGAAAGCTCATTTTAAGGCATGATCACAAAAATGAAGCTGACTCAAATCTTAGGTGGACCAGTACACCAAGGAAACAACTGTGATTGAATCCCCACCGTTAACAACTTCATAGATTCCATCAGAACGTTTTTCTGCCATCCAACCTATTAATAAAGTCACAGACACCTGGATGAAGGGACCACACAAATATCATCTTATCCAAAGCTTTTGTGGCCCACAAGAAGTTTTTAATGGTCATTCATCACTGTTTCCTGGAGTATATTTGAGATTTGGAACTACTTCATTTTTTGTATCATGCCTAAATGGAGCTTTCATATATGGGTTTACGACATGGATGTAGTCACATACATCAGAATGGCCCCACAGTCAGGGGTTCCACCCATCTCGACGGATTCAAGGTCTCACCTAATCCACTCCCCGCATATTTTCTAAAGTTCTGAGGCAGGGAAGATAGGTGGGGTTCATTGGGATCTTTGTGAGAAATCTACCCTGATCATTGCGAGTTCATTTTAGGATATAAGACAAAAAGATTAAAAAAAAAAAAAAAGACAAAAAAAAGTAAGGATTAAATGAAAACCGTTGAAATATATGGCCACAAAAGTTTTATGTCAAGATAAGGTTTTAGGCGTTTTCAGTTCATCTACGAGCGGTAATGACTTTATAAACAATTTGGATGGCATATAAAGATAACGGTGGAGCCAAAGGTTTCAAAGGTAGGCATTTCATTTCCTGGTTTTTCCACTCCTATATGGCTCACTTAAGTTTTGAATACAGCTCATGTTTGGCCGTATGTCCTAAAATGAGCTTGCAAAATGGTTGGACGAGGAGGATTATACATAGAAATCTCGACCCCAGGAGAGATGGAGGGAGAAGGTCAGTAAGGTTGCAACCGGTGAGCTTTTTGCATTGGAGAAGAGTTTTTTTTTTTTTTTTTTAATTTTTTTAATTTTTAAGAGAGTAAAAATGTCTTTGAGTTTTTGCCGTACATACACCTATCTTTTGGACCATAGACGGATCAGTACCTACTTTTAAACTTATTCCAAATCAGTACCTAAGAAATCCAAGCGTTAGTCATAATGGTACCCACCGTCCATTTGCCCTACATATATGATACAAAGCCATACGGTATTTCTAAAAAAATAATATTATCCCTCATTTTAGTCGCAAACAGATGGGTACATATGTGTGATCCGGCTGTGATCGAAAGTTATGTGGGACCCACAGAGATGACCGAGACAAATCCACTCCGTCTATCCATTTCTATTCATCAAAATATTCTAATAAATGAAAAAAACTTAATCAAGTGGGACACATTGCATGAATAATAAGATATCAAATATACACCGTTTAAACCTTTATTGAGCCAATCACCACTATTTTGTATATCCTGGTCCATTGACGATTTGGATATGCTTCATTTTTAGGTTCATCCCCTAAGTTTAATATAGAAAATGGATAGATGGTGTGGATATACTACATATCAGCAAGATGGGCCCCACGGATTTACAACCACTACAATACAACTCGTCCAACCCCTCTCTCCCCCGTAATAATCCCAACTTTCCTTTTTCTATACCTAACTCTCTCCGTCCCCCATCCTAAACCCTCTCCTTCTCTCACTCTCAGTCCGAGAGCGGCATGGGCATTAGCTTTGGTCGATGGCAAACATCATAAAGCCTTTGGAAGGTTTCACCGGTGGGCATCATTGCCCTCACTGTTTCTGTGGTGGTGATCTACATGAGATTTTGATCTACCCCAAGTCCTAAAATGAACTGGAAACAAGGGTGGACGGCGTAGATGAAACATATACATTAAGGTGGGTTGTGGGATAGTTTCAACAGTGGGCATCATTATCATCACTGTTTCTTGCAGGGAGGTCCACTTGAGATCTAGATTATCCTTGTTCTTGGGCCCATGGCCTAAAATAATCTGAAAACTGGAGGAATGGTGTGGATTAACCACATACCTCAAGGTGGGCCCCTGCTGGTCAGCGTGCCGAGGCATACTGCCATGCAATGGGTCCACACGTGTGGTCCCCAAGAAGCTTTGATCAAGCTGATAATTGTATTTTCCCTTTGTCCTGGCCACACATGGCCAAGGTACAAGTCACGTGTGACCTTGCCTAAGTTGGACTGCAAATAAACATCATGGTGGGCCATAAGAAAGTCTCAATGGTAGACATCACTATCCCACTGTTTTCTATGGTGTGGCCCACCTCATTGGATCTGGTTCAGATTTTGGCCCATGGCCTAAAATGATCGGGCAACAAGGATGGACGGCGTGGATAAAACATAAACATCATGGTGGGTCCCCAGATTATGCCCAGTAAGGGCGTCCGTCCTCACGCTGCTGGGCAGCGGCGTCCTTTGGACGCTGCCTGTTCCAGCGACCTCGCTTTTTATTTTTTATATATATTTTTTTTGTGCTTTCCTAACAAGGTGGGTCCACATGGAAAATCCAGTCCGTCCATCGAATTGGCCAACTCATGGCCTGCCCAAAGAGATTTGGTTTGGACATAACAGACAATATAAAAATCATAGTGGGCCTAAGAAGATTTAAACAATGAGAATTATTCTTTTTAGTATAGCCCACTTGAAATCTTGATCTTCTTCATTTTTAGACCCATGGCCTAAAATAATCTGAAAAAACATATGGACTGCGTGGATCTAACATATATATACAACATGGTAGGGCCCATGATTGGCCACTAGATAGCTGCCAAAAAGGGAGCAACGACCTTGCCCCACTGTTCCCTGTGGTGTGTTCCACTTGAGACTTAGATCATGCTAACTTTCAGCCCTTGGCCTAAAATGATTTGATAAAATAGATGGACAGCATGGATGAAACACATGTATCATTGTAGGGCCCACAAGTGGGGCACTTATTACCGCCAAGGCTGAAGATCATAGAGGGGTAAAATTGTCATTGCATATAAGCAGGGGTAAATGTGTCTTTTTGTGACTAAAGGGATATCTACCTTACTCCTCCGTCAGTCAATGTCAACAAAGTACTAAAATGTCTACATATTACAATCCTTAGGTACTGATTTGGAATAAGTTTCAAAACAGGTACTAATCCATTTATGGCCCAAAAGATAGGCACCTGTTTGGCAAAAACTCAATGTCTTTTAAAAAATTTAGTATATCATACATAACTAGGGTTGTAAATGGGTCAACAAACGCGATGGGGTACCCAGACCCAACCCATTTAGACATGATCTAAACCCGACCCGTTTGTTAAATGGTACGGGTTTAGGTCCAATAACAGACCTAATTGCTAAACGGGTCTAGATTTGGTTTCCTTTATATTATGCCCGACCTGATCCGAACCGAACCTATTTAGTAAATGGGCGGGTTTAGTCTATTTTGCATTGGACCCATCTAGGTCTGGACCCATCCAGACATGGTTTCAAAACTAGTAAAAATGCTTGCACACCCGATTCAGACCCATACCCATTGGACCCGACCCATTTATAAATGGGTCTCAGTAGATCTCCATTTGCAATGGGGTTGACTCAGACTCGATCCAAACCTGCCCAATTAGTAAAAGGCTCTAAGTCTAAAATTTGGACCAAGCTCATTTAGTAAATCACTTCAGCTAAACCCGTCCCAAACCCAACCATTTACAGCCTTATACATAATTGTATAAGGTGGTAGGCTTTGGATTTTTTTATTATTTTTCCAACAGTAAAAACCTTAGGCAGGTATTAAGAAAGAATTTAGAAGTAAGCTGTTTTTTGAAATTCAGCCAAATATTCCCGTCCATGTCGGCAGTCCCTTTTTTTAATCTTTGATTGAGAAGCATTCTTTTGATTTTTAATATTTTACATTTGCAATAGTTGAAATTGCAAAAATCCATTAGATTCGCACTTTGGCAGATGATCTCTGTAAGAAACGGTCACATGCAAGGACTTTTTGAACTTGCTTGTATTACTTCCGAGCCTTCCTTGAAAAAGATGGCCACTCTGATGTGTAAACTTGGACCATTGGGCTTTCTGTGGGCTTTAGATGTTTGGCCTCTGGCTTAACCCATGAGTTGCGTCAGGTCATAGTGTGGATGGAAAAGCCTACCTTTGAAAACTTACTGAGCCTACGACCATTACTTTTATAGCTCATCCAGCACGTTCAACAGGCTATTCCCACGTGGATGTAGGAAATTCACAAATATCAGCCTGATCCAAAACTTCTCCAGCCCCCAATGGTCCTCTGGTCTAACCCATGACGTTTTGAACTTGCTTGTAGGACTGCCGAGCCCTGAAAAAGATGCCCAAACTGATGCGTAAAGTTAGACCATTGGGCTTTTCTTGACTTTAGATGTCTGGTCTCTGCCTAACCCATGAGTTGCGTCAGTTCATAGTGTGGATGGAAAAGCCTTCCTTTGAAAACTGAAAACTTACTGAGCCTACAACCATTATTTTTAAAGTCCATCCAGCACGTTGAACAGGCTAATATTCCCACGTGGATGTAGGAAAATCACAAATATCAGCCTAATCCAAAACTTCTCCGGCCGCCAAGGTCCTCTGGCCTAACCCATGACTTTTTGAACTTGCTAGTAGGATTTACTAGCCCTGAAAAAGATGGCCACACTGATGCGTTTTGTTGACTGTAGATGTCTGGCGTCTGGCTTAACCCATGAGTTTCGTCAGGTCATAGTGTGGATGGAAAAGCCTACCTTCAAAAACTTCCTGATCCTACAACCATTATTTTTAAAGCCCATCCAGCACGTTGAACAGGCTATTCCCACGTGGATGTTGGAAAATCACAAATATCAGCCTGATCCAAAACTTCTCCAGCCCCCCAATGGTCCTCATTCAGTCCTCATTGTTTCTTATGATGTGGCCCATTTGAGTTTTGGATCTCCTTAATGTTTAGCCTCATATCCAAAAATTAGGTTGCAAAATAGATGGACCGAGTGGATATAACACAAACATCATGGTGGACCACACAGAGCTTCCCATTCCAATCCTGTTAGCGCTAGGAGATTTGGTAAAATCATAGTTTTGAAATCCAAGGACATGAAACGAGAGTCGACTGAGTCAACTCTAGCAGAGTCACAAGCAAATCTGTTCCCGAGTATAAGTTACCACGTCCCATCCATGGACGGTGAGAAATGCAGTCAGATTTCTAAAAACGTAGAAGCGGATTGGCTGGTGCATTCTACACCAGCGACTTCCTTGGTGTGGGTGCGTGCTCCTATGCGTCAGCTCCGTGAACATACCAACGATTCAAAGACAATTAAGGTTCTGTGGGCCCACAATGATGTATTTGATATATCTATACCGTCCATCCATTTTACGAGATCATTTTAGGGTATAATAAAAAAGTGAGTTATATCTAAATTTCAAGTGGACCACACCACAAAAGACAGTGGGGACAATGATTCGCACCGTTAAAAAATTCCTAGGACCCACCATGATGTTTATTTTCAATACAAACTGTTCATAAAGTCACACCGACCTGGATGAAGGGTAAAAACAAATATCAGATTCATCCAAAACTTCTGTGGCCACCAAGAAGGTTTCAATGATAGACACTCAATCTCCCACTGCATTCTGCAGTGTGGTCCACTTGATCTTTTGATCTGTCTTATTTTTTGGTTCAACCCTTTATAATGATGTCGTCAAATGAGCGGACGGTTTGGATATAATAAGAACCTCATAGTGGGACCCACAAAACTTGGTGATGTCAATAGTACGGCGAGCTCGCTGGTGTGTGGCACACCTGCAAGCCGCTTCCAAAACCTTGGACCCGGATGGGCGCGGATTTCCTGCGAAAGCCTTGTGCAGGAAGTTCCTGCGCTGGGAACCAAGTTGGGGCCCACAGTGATGTTTTTTGATGAATCCACTCCGTTCATCCGTTTTGGGAGCTCATTTTAGGACATGAGAACAAAAATGAACCGGATCCAAGACTCAAGTGGGCCTCACTAAAGGAAAAGGTGGTTAGGTAAATTACTACCATTGAAACCTCCCTGGGGTCCACAGTGATGTTTATATGACATCCATACCGTTCATAACGTTACTACTACTGGGATGAACTGGAAACACAAATATTATCCTGATTCGAAACTCCTGTGGCTCCACAAATATTTCAACTGTGGACGTTTAATCCTCACGTTTTCGGCCCACTTGAGTCTTGGATCCGGTTCATTTTTGTTCTCACATCCTAAAATGAGCTCCCAAAACGGATGAACGGGATGGATTCATCAAAAAAATCACAGTGAGCCCCACCTTGGTTCCCAACGCAAGAACTTCCTACCCAACGACCCGGATTGCCTACTAAAGCCTTTGCAGGCATCTCCTGCACTCGAAATCTAGGTAGGGCCCACCGTGATGTTTGTGAGAAATCTACGCCGTCCAACTATTTTGTGAGATCATTTTAGGCTTTGCGACCAAAAATGAAGGGGATCCAAGACTCAAGTGGGCCTCACCAAAGCAAAAGGTGGGTGGGGAATTTCCTACCGTTGAAACCTCTATGGGGTCCACAGTGATGTTTATATGCCATCCATACCGTTAATAATGTCATTCCTACTAAGATGAACTGAAAGCACAAATATTATCCTGATTCAAAACTTCTATGGCCCCACGAGTATTTCAACTGTGGAAGTTCATCAAAATTTATAGCTCATTTTAAGGCATGTCTCACAGCGAAGCAGATCCAAATCTCAAGTGGACCACACAGTAGGGATTGTAGGCCTACCATTAAGAACTCTTGGGGGCTACAAAAGTTTTGGAAAGTCGATATTTGTGATTTCTCTTCATCTAGGTCTGTGTGACCTCATCAACAGGGTGGATGGCAAATAAGCATTATAGTGGGCCCCAAGAATCCTTCAATGGTAGACGTTCAATGACAAATGTTTCCTGTGTTGTGGTCTACTTGAGATTTGGGTCTATTATATTTTTTTGGACCATGCCTTGAAATGAGCTGAAAAAACTGATGGATGGCATGGATATTCAACACACATCAAGGTGGGCCCCATGGTCAGGGCTGATGGGGTTTTCCTCCTTAATACGGAGGAGAGAAGGTGCAGCCTGGGTGTGGTTGGGCACCCGAACCAACTATGGTCGGGCGACCGAAATTCACTCAGATGGGTGTTTTATCGTTAGACTGTTTTTACAACAGTCGGGCGCCCGATGGTCTTGTGACCGGGCACCCGATCATGTTGGTTCGGGCGCCCGAAATTGGACAGATTCTCTTCTAACCTTGCTAGACTATTTTTGGCTTGGGCGGGCGCCCGACGGTCTGGTGACCGGGTGCCCGACCCTGCGCAGATTGTTTATACGTAGTTTCCTATTTGGGTTCTGTTTCCTCTGGTTTCCCACTTAAGAGGTTCCAAATCGGGATTATATCATCCCATTAAGGTGTTTTCACGTCCAAGGAGAGAGAGAGAGAGAGAGAGAGAGAGAGAGAGAGAGAGAGAGAGAGAGAGAGCTTGTAGAAGGGAGAAGTTGCTTGAAGAGGAGTTCTTTTGCGCAACCGTCATCTCAGCGCTTTTATGTCCTCATGATCGATGAGATCCTCCTACTTTCATAGTTCTCTTGTTGTTTATCCATCCCTGTGTGGGTGAAGAAGGTTTGATCCAAGTGGTGTGTGCTTGTGATCGGTTGTAAATGATTCTCTGAAATAGTGGATTGTTGATCTCGACTAGGTCCCGTGGTTTTTTACGTCTTCAAGGGTTTCCACGTAAAAGCCTCTTATGTCATGAGATTGTTGATTTTACTTTTAATTATTGCATTATCATAGTCCATAATTCTAGTTTTGGGAGGCGAGATCCAAAGGTTTTAGTGCAACGCACCCAACAAAGTGGTATCAGAGCGTTCAAGTTGATTGAATGGAGTGGGATCAGTTCTGAATTATGGAAGGTGGCTCATCAAGGATGATCAGCCTCAATGGTTCTAACTGGACCATATGGAAGGCTAAGATGGAGGACTTGTTCTATTGCAAGGACCTACATGCTCCGATCTTAGGCATATCAGCGAAGATAAAAAATATGCCTGATGATGATTGGAAGAAGTTGGACCGGAAGGCGGTGGGGTTTATTAGACAATGGTTGGATGATTTTGTATTCCACCATGTGTCTACGGAAACCTCAACCGTTAGCCTATGACAGAAATTGCAAGGGTTGTATAAGAGGAAGACAGCCGGTAATAAGATATTCCTAATAAGATGACTTGTGAATCTCAAGTTCAAAGATGGTGGTTCTGTGGCTGAACACATGAATGAGGTCAGCAACATAGTGAACCAGCTCTCCGCCATGAAGATGGTCCTGAATGATGAACTTTAGGCTTTACTACTGCTTAGCTCATTGCCTGACAGCTGGGAGACATTGGTGGTGTCTCTAAGTAACTCCGCGCCAGACGAAAAAGTATCCATGGAACAGGTAACAAGTTGTCTCTTCAATGAGGAGACAAGAAGGAAATCTCTGGGGCCTGCTCAACAAGAGGCCCTTGTGACACAAGATCGGGGGAGAGGAAAGAACAGAAAGGGCGGAAAGGCCCAAGATAAATCAAGAGGCAAGTCGGTTGCCAAGAAAGATGTTGAATGCTGGAATTGCGGCAAGAAGGGCAACTATAAGCATGAATGTCACAAGAAGAAGGGTGACAAGAAGGGTAAAAAAAAAAAGAGAAGGAAGATGAATCGGATTCTACTGCGGTCGCCTCATACGGTGACGTTGTTGTTATTCTTTCGGTAGATCACGATGTTTGTCTCACGGCTTCGAGTCAGGACACCGACTAGGTGATAGACTCGGGAGCCTTGTTTCATGCGATTCCACGTAGGAATTTCTTCATAAGCTACAAGTCAAGTGACTATGAGACAGTGAAGATGCGAAATTCTGGTGTTTCGAAGATCGTAGGTGTAATATCCTGAAAATTTGGACGCACGAGTAAATACACGAGTGCGTGTTCACATGTGAGAAATTAAATGCTAGGCCGTGTTGTTCACACCCATACACACACGTATACACTTTTATACATATTCAGACAACTTTTAATCTTCTGAAAGTTTAGTGTACTTAGTTAAGTCAATAGACTAACCGTTAGAATGATCCATCATTGCTAGATTGGAATATGTAGCCGGCCACTTCGATTTCGAACTACGCGATCAACTTAAATCTGTCGTACGGACTCCACATCGTCTTGTACACATGTCTGTCCATAAATCTGATCCGTACACCTTGTCCATCACCAAGCATTTGCTTAGATCATTGATTCTCCAACCCTATGAACCTCCTCAGGCGTGTTTATAACACTTTAGGATTTTAGAATCATTTAAATTATAATTTAGTTAATTATTTAATAAATTAAACAACTATTAATATTAATAAATTAATAATAAATCATCCGTATGGAATTAGGGTAGGCTCCCTTTATTAAAGTTGCTCAGAATAAATTATAGAATAGTGTAGAAGTGTTAGATTTCACAAAACTCTCAAATTTACAATAATTACGAAAATGACATTAATCAAACTTAAGTTACACCACCATTTTTAAGTATAATAATTTTTGACATTCATGTTCATATAAAAATTAATATATGATTTTTATAGTACATTTTAATCGTACATGTCAAATATCATCCGTCTGATCATCCCACAAATGCTCTAATCAGAAATCGAGTCATAAGTGGGCCACCGTAACTCGAATCTGCCTCATTTTTCTCGTGAACGGATAATTTATTGTTGGCCACCTGTTGGACGGAGGAGACTATCTCAAACCATTGAAAGTGGGCCACACTTACAAGTGGAGCACGAAAAGTGTGTTACGTGCGGCGCACGTAATACATTAAAAACTTTTCTTCTTCTTCACTGATTCCTCAGCGGACGTTGTTATAGCGTCCGTCGCTGCCGACGTTGGGCCGTCCGAAATGACCAGAAAAGTGGGCCCCAGTGATTGATCCACACCGTTCATCAGTGGACCCCCACTTGTGCTGATGCTTGCGACGCACGTTGGTAAAAAAAAAGGGAAAAAAAGAACAAAAAAAGAGAGAAAGAAAGCGTCTTCTTTGGACGCTGCCGCTGTAACAGCGGGCAACGTCCGCGCGACCCGACCCAGTAGGTCCACACCGTCCATCACAGTGGACCCCATCAGTCAATTCAAGCCGTCCATCTGGAGCGTGCCCCACCCAGACCTAAGAGGTTGGTGGTCCCATCATCTTCGGTCGATCGTATGGCCGACTTCAGCTTCCCAAACTCAATCAAAGAATTCAAGATCGATCAAGATCTTCGATCCTACCTCGCATGGATGGCCAGATCTTCTTAGTGAGTACCATGTGGACCCCACCTATCTTCCCAACAAGCCCCACAAGCAAAGGAGCCCCAGAACTAGTCGGTTTCCTTCTCCAACTCGAACCGGGAGTTTCATGTACGTCTGCACCTACACCGCTTCTCCACCGCCCTAGGTAGTTATATAAGGACTTCATCCGTCCACTCCTACCTTCTAAGAAACACACACACACACACACACACACACACACACACACACACAGAGTAAGGGTAAAGAGAGAGTGTGTTCGGATAGAGAGAGAGAGTGTGTGTGCGGGTAGAGAGAGAGAGAGCGTGGTGACGTTCTACGTTCTTGTTGCTGCTACTGCTGGGAGAACTTTCTAGCAAAGAAGAAGAAGAAGAAGGAGAAGAAGGAGAAGAAAGAGAAAGGAAGAAGGAAAGAGAAGAAGAAGAAGAAGAAGAAGAAGGAGGAGGAGGAGAAGGAGAAGAAAGAGAAAGGAAGAAGGAAAGAGAAGAAGAAGAAGAAGAAGAAGAAGAGAGAGAGAGAGAGAGAGAGAGAGAGAGAGAGTCCATTGGTCCACTGATGGTGGATTGTTGCCGGTGACTTCTCCAGCAAAGAAGAGGAAGAAAGAAAGAAAGAAGAAAGAAGAAAGAAAAAGGAAGGAGAAAGAAGGAAGAAAGAAAGAAGGAAGAAGGAGAAGTTTCTTCCTCCAACCGAGTCGACTCACCGAGCCAACTCAGACTCGATTTGGAGCCAACTCTTCCATAAAACCTCGCATGCACACCATCTCCTTGCATGCTTCTGTAGCTGCAACATATTCTGCTTCCGTTGTACTGATGGATACTATCTTCTGTCACTGAGAGATCCAACTAATTGCAACACTACCCAGGGTAAAGACATACCCTGTAATGCTCCTTCTGCTGTCGATATCCATTGCCAAATCTAAGTCGACGTAGCCTTATAGCTTGATTTTCGATCCTCCATAACACAACCCTACATCCACAGTACCTACCAGGTATCTAAGGATCCACTTCACAGCTTCCCAATGTTCCTTCCCGAGGTTGTTCATGTACCTGCTAACAACTCCCACTGCTTTAGCAATATCTGGCCTTGTGCTAACCATAGCATACATGAGGCTCCCTATGGCTGACGCATAAGGGACTTTAGCCATGTAGTCCCGTTCCTCCTACGTCTTAGCTCCTTGCTCCTTAGAAAGCTTGAAGTGGTTAGCTAATGGAGTGCTAACCGGTTTAGCACCTCCCGTGCTGAATCGATCAAGTACCTTGCCTATGTACTTTTCCTAGTGACAAAACTAGCTTCTTATTTTTCCTGTCACGCTTTATCTTCGTGCCTAGGATTTGTTTTGCAGCTCCTAAATCCTTCATGGCAAACTCTCTAGACAATTGTCTTTTGATATCTGAGATGTCCTTCATGCTTGATCCGGCCACAAGCATATCATCAACATACAAAAGAAGAATGATGTATGACGTATCAAACTTCTTCAAGTAACAACAATGGTCTGCATGACATCTCTTGTACCCGTTTTCCGACATGAAACTGTCGAACTTCTTGTACCACTGCCTCGGGGCCTGCTTCAGACCATATAGACTCTTTTTCATTCTACATACCTTGTTCTCCTTTCCTGGTGCCACGTATCTTGTCAGCTGATGCATATATATCTCTTCTTCAAAGTCTCCATGAAGAAATGCTGTCTTAACATCTAGCTGCTCTAAATGTAAGTCTTCTGTAGCCACTATACTCAAGACCATGCGAATCGTTGACATCTTTACCACAGGTGAAAATATTTCTGTGAAATTGATACCTGCCTTTTGTTGGGACCCTTTCACAACCAGTCGAGCCTTGTATCGTTTCGAACCATCGTGCTCCTCCTTCAGTCTGTAAATGGCCACTTGTTATGAAGAGCTTTCTTACCTTTAGGTAAAGTGACCAGCTCCCACATACGATTAGACTCAAGAGAGTCCATCTCATCTTCCATGGCTTGCTCCGACTTAACTCGCATATCTGACCGTAACGCCTCTTTAAAACACTCTGGCTCACCATTATCTGTCAGTCGTAGATAATGTAAGAAGGGTGAGTATCGGACCTTGGGTCTCCTCTCCCGAGTAGACCTCCTCACAACCGATGTCTGCGGCTCTGCCTTATCATGCTCTTGTGCATGCTCATCCTGTGGCACTGTAACACCCGTGTCCGGTAACTCTTTCAACTATACGAATTCCTTCTCATCGGCCTTGTTCTGCTTTTTCTGCACACTGTCCTTATGTATCAATTTTTCATTGAAGACTATGTCCTTGCTTTTGATGATTTTTCGGTTCTCAGTATCCCAAAACCGGTAGCCAAAATCATTCTGCTCGTAGCCTATAAACGTGCACCTCCTGGACTTCGCATCTAGCTTGTTTCTGTGCTCTGCATCAATGTGAACATAAGAGGTGCAACCAAACACTCTGAGATGTACAAGGTTCACCTTTTTTTCCAGTCCACGTTTCTTTTAGTAGTCCACCATCCAATGGTGCTGAGGGACTTCTATTGATGAGATATACGGCAGTATTCACAGCATCTGCCCAAAAGGTCTTGGGCAACCCTGCATGTAGCCTCATGCTCCTAGCACACTCAAGGATGGTCCTGTTAATGTGCTCAGCCACACTGTTCTGCTACAATGTCCCTGGAATCGTTTTCTGATGTTTGATTCCATTTGCTGCACAATACTCCTCAAATATCTTGTCATAGTATTCTCCCCCATTATCCGATCTGAGATACTTCATCGTTTTACCTGTCCAATTTTCTACTATGATTTTTCACTTCTTAAATACATCGAATATATCTGATTTATGTTTTAAGAAGTAGACCCACAGTTTTCTACTAGCATCATCAATAAAAGAAACAAAGTAACGTGAGCCACCAAGAGATGATACCTATGCCGGTTCCCACACATCAGTATGGGAACTGGCACAGATGCGTCCTTGGAGTGCATCCTGTCTTCTTGAAGCTAATAGATGCGTCTTTGGAGCACGTCCTGTCTTCTTGAAGCTAACTTTCTTCTGCTTGCCATACACGCAATCCTCGCAGAATTCTAGATCGATTGCCTTCAACCCTGGTAGTTTTCCTTTTGACAATAACACTTTCATCCCCTTCTCACTCATATGTCCCAACCTCTGATGCCATAATTGCCCGTTCACTCTAGTTGATGAGACTGCGAGTGAACTATATGATCCGGAAGTCATGTACAAGGTACCTTCCTTTTTGCCTCTAGATATTACCAAGGCACCTTTTGTGACCTTCCATGTATCGCTCGTGAATGTCGTCACATATCCGGTATCGGCCAACTGACCCATTGAAATCAAATTCCGTCTCAAACTTGGTACATGTCTGACATTCTTCAGCTTCAAGACCGTTTCGTCTTTTTGACTTAGGTGAACGTCTCCCTTGCCAACAATACTGCATGGCTCATCATCACCCAGGTAGACTCTTCCAAAGTTACCTAACACATAATCACAAAGAACTTCTTTTGATGAAGTGGCATGAAACAAAGCACCCGAGTCTATAACCCAAGACTCATTCTGCGCATTAAGAGACAAGATTAACGCCTATGTGTCACTCTCCTCAGATAGATTCACTGAATCCTTCCCACCTTGAGAGCTTCATTCTTGTTTCTTAAGCGGCCAACAATCACGCTTCATGTGCCCCTACTTCCCACAATGCCAACACCCGTCCTTGTCTTTCGGTCCCTTGGACTTATTCCTCGACTTACAATGCCCATGTTTATTGCTACATTTGTTTGAAGATCTTCCTCTTTCTTCAACATTGAGAGCATTCCCTGAATCCCTTAAAGTTCCCGATGCCTTTCTTATAAATTCTTCGCTTAGAATTAGACTGGCCACATTATCGAATTTCAACTTTGTAGACCCTGAGGAATTGCTCATGGCAATCACCAAACCATCCCAACTGTCTGACAAACTGGACAAGATCAGTAGTACCCTGACATCATCATCAAAAGTGATGCCAACGAATTTCAATTGGGTCGTGACTGTATTGAACTCGTTTTAGATGTTCAGCCACGCCCCCACCATATGACATCTTCATGTTGAATAGCCGTTTCATAAGATGAACCTTATTGGACGCCGAGGGTTTCTCATACATCATAGCCAAAGCCTGCATTAATTCTTTTGTGGTCTTTACTTTGGATATATTAAAGGCGACGCTCTTAGACAAAGAGAGTCGGATCGTTCATAAAGCCTTCCGATCCACTAAAGCCCATTTATCATTGTCATCTTCTCTGGTGTCTTCTCTTTTCCTCCTAGAGGAATGTAGAGGTCCTTCTGATATAGATAATCCTCCATATGCATCTTCTAGAAGGCAAAGTTTGAACCATCAAACTTCTCAATTCTAGTTTTTCCATCTTCTGTCATCGCTCCCTACTTGAACTAAACCAATAGCTCTGATACCAGTTATTGCGCAGCTCGCTAACAACACCGATGAACCGAGATCCAATCTTCGGTCTCACCCACAAACGATAAACAGGAAGAAAATAATAACTAGAAGTAAAATCACATAAACCAACAATCCACAAGACAGAATTTTACGCGGAAAAAACCCCAACAAGGGTAAAAAAACTACGGTGCAAACTTCACTATGAAGAAGAACAAAGTTACAAGCAATACACTTGCCTTCTCCTATGCTCTCATGCATAGAGATGACCCTTTTGCTAATCCTCTCGCCTTTTTCTCACCTTGGACATATAGAAGCCCTAATCCCCTCTCCTAATCCCGGTTTACACCCCTTTATATAGTAAACCTCGCAATTAGAACACAAAATAGGAAATCCGTGTTTTAAGTCCGCAGTTGGTCGGGCGCCCGGTCATAACTGGGTCGGGCCCCCAGCCATTACAAAAATCGTCCAGCAACAGAAAACATAAAACAATGTATTATCGGGCGCCCGGTCACTTTGACCGCCAGGCGCCCGGCCGTTCACAAAACGGTCCAGCAGCATATATCTCAAATGGCCTGAATTACGGGCTCCCGGTCATCAGACCGTCCGAGCGCCCTACCATTGACTTGTGTGGCTGTCTCCACACTCAACAGAGGCTATGGAGAAAAGATGGGAAAGGATTGAAATCTTGGGTGGCTGTAGGCATTGAAGAGAGATTTGGTTGAGGGGAGACGTTTGGGTTTTCCATGAAGAAGGTTGGGGGTGGAGATTAAGGAGTGGTTGGCTTGAATTTAGAGGATTTGGAAGAAGGCGGTGAGGATTTTGACATAGAGGCCATTGAGGTTTCTTGTAGGTTAAGATATATTTGGAAGGCCGTCGGAATAAGGTCTTTGAAAGGATTCAAGGAGGTTGGAGGAATCTATAAAAGTTGGGGTTGGTAATGCAGGGCACATGGTAGGGATGTAGGTGTAAGTGGGGGAAAGGATTGGAGGTAGTTCGGCTGCATTTGTGGGGCGATAGCCCTTAGAAATGTGAGTTGATTTTCAAGTGACTTCTTTTCTGCTTCTTTCTGCACAACAACAGAATTTGCAACATTCTAGTTTGTAGCAATGTGTATGAGCTCCTTGTGTAGCTATCCAAGCTTGGCTTGAACCATGTTGATTAGGATGGTGTGATTTTGGGCTTCTTGATTCAGCAAATGCTTTTGGTTAGCCAAAAGTTATTGGAGAGCTTGATTATGCTTGACACTGTTTTCTGCTTGTCAATTTAATGCTACTCCAGTTGTTGAAATCCGTCCTCCAGTTGGATCACTCTGAATGCAGAAAGATCAATGACAATGCCTATGTTGTTAATCTTCCAGAGTAACTCGAGATCTCCCATACGTTCAACATCGCTGACTTGTATAAGTACCATGAGCTGGAGGCCAATGAGAACTCAAGGTCATGTTCTTTTCAAGGAGGGAGACTGATGTAGAGGAGGTATTTGAGCTCCAGATGATGAAGATGAACCAAAGAAAGGACCCAAGGAAGAACCCTAAAGGAGGAGCCAAGACCCCACAAAATTGGGGAAATATAAGGTCATTCGACCAGTTGTCCACATTGAACACGGTCACGACCAGTTAGAGGACCGGTCAAATTTGGGCAGAAGACAACCCAACTCACTGGACTGTTCGAAGCCATTGATGACCGGTCGTGGAATTTGACGATCCGTCCCTAGATGGATCGAATTTGAGCATAAAAACAGCCCCACTCGCTGGACTGTTTTGGGGCTTTGACGACCGATAGTGGGCCCCTGCCGACCGGTCATCCGACGCATGGGTCTGTGCGTGAACTCACTCCGAACTTGCTATTTTCAAATTTCTTTTTTCCTAGTTTGTTTTAGACTCTTGTTTTATGCACATTAAGGTTTCTTTTACTAGACCTAAGTTATAAATATTTATTTTAATTCGTTATGAAGAAATATTAATTAATAAAGTTTAAACTTTCTCTTTGAGTTTATCTTTGTTTGCTCGTGTTCTTTTAGTGTCCCTTGATTTCAAGGAAGATCGGTTGAGAATTCTCGATAGATTCGTGGATTCAGATCAGTTATCCTACAAGAGAAACGGTGATTGATCTCATTTTGCCTACGGCTGCGCCATTGGAGCGGGTTAGGCGAGGCCCATGATAACAGCTTACCAGGTGAGATACTGACCGTGGGTCCTTCCTTGATATATGTGTTCTATATGTACCCATCCCGCAGTTTATCTGACTCTTTTTAGGGCATGATCCTAGTAAAATTAAGCAGATGACTTGAGTTTTGGATCATCTGCTTAATTTTTGGGACCATGCCCCTAAAAGAGTAGGAAAAACTGATGGACGGCATGCATGTACAACAGTTGCATCAAGTTGGGCCTCACGGTCAGAGCCTCACCCACTAAGCTGTTGCCCGGGCTCCTTGAAAGCTGTTCCGTCCAATAAGTACTTGACAGATGTCACACACAGCTAGACCAATCAAATCACGCCACGTCAGGGCCCCCACTGAACTCAGTGTTCTCCCAGCCCGGCCAAATCCAACAGGGACGGACAGCAGATGCCTCTTGAGGCACGGCATTTTCCATGCGTCCATGTCATTCAGACACACATGAACACATGGATCAGATCCAAACGATCGTTTGGTGCTTTCAATAGTATTTGGGCCATGGTCTAAACTCATTGTGTTTATACAGTTGTAGCCCTTACAGACGTGAAATAAACACTGAAAGTAAAAAAACCAGAAACAGCTCCTGTTACGTGAGAAAAGCCGGCCCATTTTTTAGATGGTTAAACTAGAGTTTCCAACAGAGATCATGGGTTCGAGTATTCACAGGATTTATGGTTCACATCAATCACAAAATATGCCACTTGCAGTGATGCCGAGCGTCCAGATGCAGGTAATCCCTTACATATCTTGGAGTGTTCGTGTTTGTTCCCTATCAACTAGTTTATATGTTTTGGGTCCTTAGGCATGCCTCCATGGTAGACTCACCAGAGTTTCCAATAGATATCATGAGTTGAGTACCCATTGTGGTGAAATTCCACTGTGGTGTGAGTGCGTGAGTCTATGTGGTGTGGGGTGTGAGTGTGTCCGTATAATAATAATAAAAAGTTTATATGTTTTACATTATTTACTTACTTTAATTGCTTATCTATAGTACAAATATTTTTTTTGAGTTTACTGTTAGATTCCAAGCCAAGCAAAAACTTTGTTAATTCTTCTAGTGTGGGCCTTCCATCTGGACATTGAGTTGAGTCAAATTTCCAAGTAATACTTTTTTCAGCGGTGTACCGTCTGGCCCATTCTTTTTCCTTACTCTGCCCTTACTATCATTATTTATTTATTTGAAAAGATATGCCCTTACCATTGTTTACTTCTAGTGGAGGAGTACCAAAAATATCCCCCATATCAGAAATTTCTAATGATAGTGGGACCATTTCGAATTGTACATAAACTATTGTTGTACATCTCTTCTTGAATACTATGGGCAGCCACAAATTGAAAATGAGTTTCTATTTTATATTATATTGCAGTGGAAATTTCCTAACAAAGGTTTTTTCTCGCCTATCCAAATATAAGAGTTGAACATTATGGGCAGCCACAAATTGAAAATAAGTTTCCATTTTACATTATATTGCAGTGGAAATTTCCTATCAAAGATTTTTTCTTGCCTATCCAAATATAAGAGTTGAACACTATGGGCAGCCACAAATTGAAAATGAGTTTCTATTTTATATTATATTGCAGTGGAAATTACCTATCAAAGATTTTTTCTCGCCTATCCAAATATAAGAGTTGTCGGTTAAATTATCTATTTCTCGAGAGATAGATAGTTCGACAACCCAAATATGTGCTGGGAATATGAACGCCACCAGTAAAAGCGAAAATCGAACACACAGAGTAAAATATGCAATCAAATGAGAAACACAATGCAATCAAAACCACACAAGCATTCAACCACAAGAGACAATCCGATTTTAATGAAAAAACCCTTCAACGGGTAAAAAACCACGGCACAAAGCGATCCACTATGATTTTAGAAGATTACAGAGATTGACAGCCCACAAGCAAGGAAAAACAGATAAAACTCAAGCTCTCTCCCTCTCAAAACACTCTCCCCTCTTCCTAACATACTTAGGATACCTTGGACACTTTAGGATACGTCCTAATTCCAGTTACACCCACTTAAAAAGGCAACAAATCCGAATTAGAAACAAACTTACGCAAACTGCATAAAACTGCACAAGACAGCGCACCATCGATTGATCAGGTGATCAATCGACCACCCCGAGCGATTGATCGATCAGCCTAGTCGATTGATCGCCAGGCTGCATAACTGTCCAGGGAAGTTGCTATGAGAAAAAATGGACGGGCAATTGATCGACCAGCCTGACCGATCAATCGATGGCTCTGTCTCACACAGATTTAAGTCATCGATTCCACCAATATGGGTATATTAATACTTTAATGGATGCGGATTGGGTACTAACCCACTAGGACCTAGCTAGGGAAGGACCATCCTGTGAGGGGATCTGTGGGCCTAGCATGATGGATATGTTTTATCCATGCTGTCCATCTATTTTGGCATGATCATTTTAGGATGTGGGCCCAAAAAGGAGACACATTGAAAGTTCAAGTGGACTACACCACAAGAAGTAGTGGGGATTGAATTCCTTATGTTGAACACTTCCTAGGGCCCACCATGATGTTTATTTTCCATCCAACCTGTTAGCAAGGTTACATAGACCTGTATGAAGAGAAAAAATAACTATAAGCTTGATCCAAAACTTATGTGCCCCCTAAAAGTTTTCGATGGTAAGCTTTCAATCGATTGTAGTGTAGTCCACTTGAGCCATCAATCTGCTTCTTTTTGGGCTCTACCCTAAAATGATTTATTAAAGCAGATTGACAGCATCGATGAAACATATACATCATGGTGGACCCCACAGATCCCCTCACAGGACTGTCCGTTTCTAGGTAGGTCCTGGTTGGGGTAGTACCCAATCCGACGCCTATTTTAATATGATGATTCTAACCATGTGAATGAATGAATGGTTCATATGGATAATAGGACACCCCATGTGCCATTCATAACGGCCCACTTGTCAACTTGAACAGTCTTATAATTATTGGCTAGAACACCTGACCCCACATCCGTGATAAGCTCAACAGATGAAAGGTCTAGATCTTGTACACGTTTACCACATTCAAGGATGATTGGATATGTAATGCTTGATGGCTAGCATAAAGTGACAGTATTTCTTAGAATAGAAGGAAATATTCTAACTCCGTGGTATCATTTACATAGATCGTGGAGACAACACCAAGTTTATCATAATATGCTGTTTGTCAGTCTCGTTTGTTTAACTTACCAGTGACTTGCTTTCCATGCATATGCCAGTCTGAATGAGATGAGCCATACATCTCAGATGGATGATTGGAGAATATGCTGTTTGCTTTCCATACGTGGCAGATGATCTGAACCAATCATCACATAATTTGTACCTTAGATGGGCCATACACCAAAAAAATTAAACAATTGTAACCATTCTGTTGGAGGACTTTTGGCAAAGAAAAAAGATGGCCATTGAAAGAATTGACAAGATGCCAAAAACAAAATCCTACAATCTAAGAGCTAGGACTGTTCAACCGTCATGAATTTTGGTATGTGGCCCATCTAAGGTATGGCCTATCTGATGACCGCTGCAGATCTCATACACATTTGCTACATATTCTTCACTGATTACATAAACCTAAAGAAGTGAGAAGCATTTGAAGTTTTCTCCACTAAGAGTAGGAATAGTGAGAAAGGCACTTTTGTATGAAATAATGAATACTCAAGTAGCACTCAATGGCAATGAACGCACGCAGGCATCATTTGGTAGAACCCCACATGTGAAGTTAGTATACCTCGTGACATAAAATCATATAAGAGAACACTTTCCATTGACAAAGCTGAGTTCCTACCTCTGGAGATTGTTGTTCCAGCAAGTTTTTTGAGAAAGAATGATATAGTTAATTTTTAAGAAAAGGGAGTCATGTTAATTTATATGATAGAGGAGGGATGGAAATATAATTTCATCTCAACATTGAGGTCTAAGTATCAAATTCCAACGTGGGGGTGGCTATCATCGTAGGGTGACTAACAGTGTGGGTCTGTTTACTACCAGTGGATGTGTGAACTAACCCAAAAAAAAAAAAGAAAGAAAGAAAGAATGGAAAGAGGAATTTATTGTGATTGAAGTTGGAAAGCCAACTTAATCACGAATCTTTCTCAATCAAATTGTTAAGCAATTGTAGTTACCTAAATCATACTTTCTACCATAATTGCATCCATCACAATAATTCAGCTATTTTTACCAGCTTGATGAATTCATGGATCTAGAAAGTCATTTCGGATAATTGAACCTTCTTAAACCGTTTCTTTTTTAGAATTAAAGAGATTTGTGCCAGAATAACAAATGACAAGAAGAACAACAAACCTTGAACACGTACCGTTAAAGATAAGACAGATTAGATGAAATTAAGTAACTTTAAATAGAAGTGAAAATAGGGGAGAATGTTTGTGATCACATAGTGTCCACCGACAGAGAATCGGTAAGCACCAATTTATGGAAATCTAGACTCGACCGGTCAGGTGGATTGGCAGGGACCAGAACCCATGACATGTCTAGGCCAGATCCCTGTAGTGGTTTTGGATTCAGATCGCCCAGGTAACATGGGTTTCCCAATCCCACTGCCTGTTCATCTTGGGTGGGTCTGATTTTTAAGTAATTTTAATTAATTTCACCACAACAGCTGGCAATACCCTGGGGTGACACTGGTGGACCAGCGATGGAATGGGTTTGGGATTAGACCGCCGACAAAAACACACGAGTCTGGTCCATGTTCTAAAACATTGGTGTGTGTTACTTCTCCCTTGTGGCAGGCACGGATATTAGAATGCATGCCTGAAAATGATTATTTTGAAATCCATTCCTGGCCGCCTGTTATATAGCTGAGAAATAAAAGTAATTAAATATTGTCAATGGTAAATAAATAATGATTACTAACTTTTTTATTTCCTTGAAATTGCACATTGTCCAAAAAGTGTCATATTGGGAACAACTTATGTACCAAAATCTTGTGGGTCCCACTATAATGTATTGGTTATATCCACACCGTCCATTCATTTTTTCAAATCATTTTAGGGCATGATCCAAAAAATGAGGCAGAACCAAAGCTCAAGTGGCCCACAACAAGAATTATTACATCTACCATTGAATCTACTATTATCTGAAGTGTGGTCCACTTGATCTTTATAACTGTCTTATTTTTGGGCTCATGTCCTGAAATGATATGGAAAGATGAATGAGTGGTGTGTATATAACACATACATCATGATGGGGCCATAGAGTTTTACTTTGAAAAGAGGTTGAAATTTGCATAGTTTTTTAGGTGGGGCCCACAGACATTTCAGTGATCCCTGGGATCACTGCCTTTTACCGTGTAGCGCCCTTTTAACTAGAGGTGTCAATGGGCCGTGCTTGGGCTTGCAAAAATAAAAATTTGATAGGGCCGGACCAATTGCCCATCCGGGCTGAGACCAACCTCAAGCCCGGCCCATTGACAGCCCTACTTTTAACTACCTTCACATTTTCTTCTATCTTATAATAGTGTAGATTTTGTACAAGTGGGCGTATGGTATGGTGATCCAGATCATTAGCTTTTTGGGTCCCACCATTCGTGACCTGTGACATGAAAATAATCTCCATGATTGAAGGATATGGCCAGTCTTGGGCCATTTTCAGTTGAATGTGGTTTCTCTTCTTGACTGTCCATTTCGGGTGTGCATCAGCGGTCTTGTATTAGACTAATTGCACATTTTCCTGTGGGCTTAGCAAAGCTCCTGAAAGGATGATGGTTTCCATAAAATACAAGTTATCAATGTAACTTGGGATGTTGGAGATGCCTGGACAGAGGGTTGTTGAAATCAACGTGCAGATATAACGGTTAAATAAGATGTACATTTGTTGAGTCATTGTTTTTCTGTCTTCCTACTCTTGTTGAGGAGTCGGGTAGTCCAAACAGTCTAATGAATCCCATACGTGACCTTCCTGGTTTGAAAAATATCTCCATTGGACAACCTAACCCTTTCCATGGATTGTTTGCAAGGCCATAAAGAGAAGTGGAGGCCAACCATTTGATGGCTAGGATATGTTGGTTCTCATATACAAAGATATAGTGGAAAATTCAAAATATCAAATCAGAAATAATAAAAGAAGAATAAGAAAAGCTGAGGCAAGTTAGAGTCTTTGTCTTAAATATATATTTGCCCCATAGGAAAATGATCCCCAATGTAGTAAGTCCAAGCAAATCTACTTTCAAAATACAAAAGCTCTCCTTTAAGATAAACAACTTTGATTAAGAACACTCATGATCTCAGTCACTTGAATACAAGAATGCTCATACTGATTTGCTTAAATAGGAGTTGTAGAAAGAGCCCAAAGAATTTTTCAGATGATTTATTAGGTAGGTGCAAGACGACTCTTTATCTACATGTGCATGAGTAGGACAAAACATACGCAGAAAAAACAAAAGTGTTGATAAAAAACACATCACACCACACATCACCTCATCACGACCACGACTGTGACCACAGCCCATGCACGCATGCGAGGTTGCTCCCATGACATACCCTTATTTTCTAATACAAAGGATTGGTGATAAGTTTTAATATAAAAGCTTAGTTTTCTTAATAATTTTCCAATATCAAATAAAACTAAACATAATTAAAGTAAGAAAGTCAACAAACGCAAAAACCAATTTTTAAATTTTTTCGAATATTTCTTTTAACCTTTTAAATCTAGCAGGACCTTCGATCGTGGAAGATTTTTTAAGCATGGCCTTCTCATGTTGGGACACCATGTGAAGATTGTGCATCACTAAACCATCCGCCCCAGTCCTGCAAGTTGAAAACTGAAGTATGTTGAGGATAATAGAACTCCTTCATGAAAGGGAAAGGATAAGGATTAATTGAACAGGTAAGGACCACTTTACATATGGTTCGCCTGAAATTGTTAGTAATGGTTCATTCTCATGTGTGAACTACTTACCATTAAATGGGGAGAGTACTTAAGCCATGTTACCTATGTTATATATAGTGTGTGTTTCTCTATGTACGTGAAGATAAGATAAATGATATTTAAAAAAAAAAAAAAAACATTGTTCACCTATCTTATGTAAGAAAAGTGAAAAAGAGTGGTAGAAAATTATACATGAAGAAACTTTAGAGAGTTTGTTCTTCCCCTTGAATCAAGAATGATTCACGAAGTGATTGTTGAAAATAATACAGAAAAACAAATGACAGCAATTGAATTGGAACCTCACACCTGATCATCTTTTAAATGTTGCAAAGTAATCCGTTTCTATCGTTGGGACGAGGCGTAGACGACGTCGCTCTCTTTGAGATAGTTTGTGTCCCCTTGGACGATTTCAATCGGTGCAAAGGCTCTCGGTGCACTATTCTCAGGATACAACGCCCAAAATCAATCTTTTTGGCGTGCGCAAGCCGAATAGATCCCAACACCACCAATAGAACTACCCTAGTTAAAGGTTTCCGAGCCAGGAATCCCACCTAATGTACCCCTCAACACGCGCGTACGTACTTGTGCATAGTATTGCACCTTACCAAAAGTCCTTACTAGGAGGATACTTTATAAGTACCTTTTTCTTCCCATTCCTATCCAGGACAAGGTTTTGCCTTTGAAAAACCCACACTAACAACACAAGTTTACAAAAAATTTCAATATATTTTTTTTTTTTAAATACTTCTAACAGGGATTATGTACATATAAGAAGAAGATTCCTACGTTGTAATTCCCATATATTACATAGTGGAATTTTTATAAATGGTTGCATGATTTTTTTTTCTTCTCTAATTATGAAGGGTTTTCATGTAAAATTAGTGTGCATTTCTTTCTCTAACTATCCTCTAATTTTCTTTTTATTTAATACTTGTTATGGTTTTGTGCATTGGTTTGCATAAATTAGACACCCTATGTATTTGTAGAATTCCTATGTGATAAAAATCAATATGGTATGATCATCATGTAACCTTATGGACAACATATGTACATTCAACATTACTTGTGGGTCTTTCTTCTTTCCAGGCTTTGCAAAGTATATTGGAGTCTTTGTCCTGACACCAGGGTGGCCCCTTGGAGACTCCGCCTGTCCCGAACAGGCGGGGTAGTACCTAATCCCCTCCTGCGACTTTGGACGCCAATTAGCTAGTGACATCGTCCAAGTTATGTGAGCCCCACCAGGATGTATGTGTTGTATCTACATCGTCCATCCATTTTCAGAGATCATTTTAAAGAATGAACCAAAAAATGAGGCAGATACAAATATCAAGTGGACCACACCATAGAAAATAGTAGGGATTGAATGCCTTGCTTTAAAACTTCTTAGAGACCACAGAAGTTTCCGATCAAGTTGATGTTTGTCTTTTCCCTCCTTCCATATATGTGTTAACTTATGAACTGGTTGGATCTCAAATAAACATCATGGTAGCCCTAAGAAGGTTTCAAGGCCTCACTGTCCCCACTTTCTCTTGTGGTGGGTCCACTTGAGCTTCGGATCTGCCTATTTGGCTCATGAATTAAAATAATGTCTCCAGGTGAATGGACGCTACAACACATATATCATTTGGGGGCCACAAAACTTGGCCACGTCACATCGGTGGCTGTCAGTTGCTAATCCACATCCCGCGACTTTACAGGGGTGCTGATTTCCTGCGAAAGCCTTGCGCAGGAAGTTCCTGCAGTGGGAACCAAGGTGGGCCCACATTGATGGTTTTTGATAAATCCACCCCGTCCATCTGTTTTGGGAGCTCATTTTAGGACATAAGAACAAAAATGAACTGGATCCAAGACTCAAGTGGGCCTCACTAAAGGAAAAGGTGTGTAGGGAAATTACTACCGTTGAAACCTCCCTGGGTTCCACAGTGATGTTTATATGACATCCATACCGTTCATAACTTCACTACTACTGGGATGAACTGGAAAAACAAATATTATCCTGATTTGAAACTCCTGTGGCTCCACAAATATTTCAACTATCACGTTTTCGGCCCACTTGAGTCTCGTATCTGGTTCATTTTTGCCTCGTATCCAGCCCACTTGAGTCCCCCATCCGGTTCATTTTTGTCCTAAAGTGGGCGCCGATTTCCTGCAAAAGCCTTGAGCAGGAAGTTCCAGCACTGGGAACCAATGTGGGGCCCACAGTGATGGTTTTTGATAAATCCATCCTATCCATCCGTTTTGGTAGCTTATTTTAGGACATGAGAACAAAAATGAACCGGATTCACTGATGGCAAGGAACGTACCTCAAATCTTCTGTGAAAGGATTTGGTTGAACTTCCTCCGACAGGCTGTTAGGTGAGGCCCACCCTGATGTGTGTGGGAAATGGGCCCGTGGGAAATCTACCTGTTCATTTGTTTTGCTAGATTATGTTAAGACATGGGCAAAAAAATAAAGTAAATCCAAAACTTGAGTGGGCCACACAATAGGAAAATATGAGTAGGTAAAAGCCTATCATTGAAACCTTATTGGGTCCAAGGGTGGAGCCAGGATTTTCTTTCAGGAGGGGCAAGATATTAGCCTGATTCAAAACTTCTGGCCCCAACAATATTTCAACCGTGAACGTTCAATCCTCACATTCGGCCCACTTGAGTCTTGGATCCAGTTCATATTTTGTTGCAAATACTAAAATGATTTTATAGAACGGATGAACGGAGTGGATTTCTCACAAAGATCACAATGAGCCCTACATAGGTTCCAGTGGAACTTATTGTGAAAGGCTTTGGCAGGAAATCCGCATTGAATAGCTAGATGGGCTCTAGAAGTGACGTTACAAAGTTTTTTGAGGCCCACCATGATGTATGTGTTGTATCCACACCATCTATCACTACGCCAAAATTGCCTTTTTGCAATGGACCAAGTCGGTCGCAAATCCATATTAGCGACGGACTTGGTCCACCTGTGATGTTTATATACCATCCGAATCTTGATTGTTCGCTAGTCTCGAACAAGAAATTTCTGTTTGCCAAAGTACTGATTGGTCCAGCTTGGCACTGGGGTGCGTTGTCAGCTCTTCTGCATTTAATGCAGTCAGAAGAGTTGACAAACAAGATTTTAATGCAATGCTAAGCTGGGCTAATTAGTGCTGGGCAAGCAAAATTTTTCTGTTAAAGCCAAGCAGGATCCGGATTCACACTATCCATACCGTTCATAAGATGAACTGAAACAGATGAACTGACATCATGAAAATTAACCTAATAAGGAACGGCGGTGGCCCCACCAATGTTTCAACGGTGGATGTTTAATAATCTCTAGTACAGCTCACTTGAGTTGTGGTGTCATTTTTGGGAATGTGTCCTAACATGATCTGAAAAAATGGATAATCACCATGGCCCCAGCTAGCTTCCCGCCCTAGAAAGGGCATGCGAAAGCTACATGACATAGTGAAATTTGGCAACGGAAAGCATGTTTGAAGGCCTTAGTACACATGTTGTAGTGCACCCTGATTGGTGGTCTTTTAAATTTTTACAGTTAGGGCTGTGAATGGATCGAATTGACCAAACCACAAAACTTGGTGGACCCAATATAACTCTTATGGTTTGGACTCCCTTTGGCGTGCGCCATCAATGCCTCCTACCTTCGAAATTCCCAATTGCAGAGGTGGACCTGATAGGCTGGCTTGAAATTGCAGGTGAGATGTTTTTTATTTTTTATTTTTTTGGGCCTCCTTGTACATATCTCTCTTGTGACTAATGTAAAAGGTGGAAAAAATGGGAGTGCAGATTTGCTGTTACCTGGGGAACAGCTTAGGGGTGTTATCCTAAACGTGTGAGGCCATCTCAATGTATTATTTATATATCCATGCTGTCCATCTATTTTTCAATCTCATTTTAGGATGTGATCCCAAACCCTAATAAGATCCAAATCTCAGGTGTACCATACCTCTAGAAAAGTGATGAATGACTATTAAAAACCTTTTGTGGCCGCAAAAGTTTTGGATCAAGGTGATCTTTATATTTTACTGTCATCCAGTTCTTCTTGACATTATCAACAGCTTGGATTGCAAATAAACATTACTAAAACCTTATGGTGGGCTCTTTGGAATTTTCAATGGTGGGGCACTCAATCACCACTGTTTCCAGTGATATGGTCCACTTGAGATTTGGATCTGTATAATTTTTGCAACCCCATCGCAAATGGGCGGAGAAACGGATGGACACGGTGGGGGTAACACCCACTAAGCTGATCCCAGGGTAACACCTAATTGGCTCCCAAAAAATCGAAGCCTGCTACGTGGTTTCGTTCTCTGTGCAGCCCCAACCCAAGCCTGGTTAGCTCAGAAGCTCTGCCAATAATAATTTGGAGGTAGTCCAAACTGGTAACAGCTTAGTGGGTGTTGCACATATCGTGTGGGGCCCACATTGATGTGTATGTTTTATATCCATGCTGTCCATTTATTTTTTCATCTCATTTTAAGATGTGATCCCAAATCATAAGAAGATCCATATCTCAGGTGGGCCATACGAATAGAAACAACAGTGAGGAATAACCATTAAAAACTTTTTGTGGCCCCACAAAAGGTTTTGGATCAATTTGAGCTTTCTAACTTTCCTTCACCCACATCTTCTTGGCATTATAAACAGATTGGATTGCAAATAAACATTCCTAAAACCTTAGGATGGGCCTTTTGGAATTTCTAATGGTGAGGCACTCAATCACCACTGTTTTCTGTGGTATGGTCCACCTGAGATTTGGCACTCAATCAAGAAAACTCTGATCCTCTCGCACACCCAAATGCACCAAGGTCGCAACCCTCCTCGTGCCCCTACGGAAACTCCCTCTCTCTCTCCCTCCCACGATCTGGTGGAAATGAAACAGATTCAGATCTCAGGTGGACCACATCACAGGAAACAACAGTGATTGAATCCCCACCATTAAAAACTTCTTGAGCACTACCGAAATGTTTATTTGCCATCCAACCTTTTGATAAGGTCGCAAAGACCTGGATGAAAGGCCCACACAAATTTCAGCTCGATACAAAACTTTTGTAGACCATAAGAAGTTTTTAATGGTCAATCACCACTGTTTCATGTGGTATGGTCCAACTGAGGTTTGGATCTGCTTAGTTTTTCAGATCACGTCCTAAAGATAATTGTCAAAACGGTTGAACGGCGTGGATGTAAGGAACATACATCAAGGTGGGCCACACAATTTGGGATCCCACCCACCTTGTTGAATTGGAGATCCACAGAACGCGCAGCTGGTTCATGAAGCGGACGCGGAGTAATTAGCTACTGAACTGAAGTGACGTCACCACATTTTGTGGGCCCACCATGATGTATGTGTTGTATCCACACAGTCCATTCGCTTTGAAAGATCATTTTGGGATGCCACCCAAAGAATGAGGCAGATCTAAAGCTCAAGTGGACCCCACCATAGAAAACAGTAGGGATTGAACGCTTACCATTAAAAACTTGTTTGGGCCTCAGAAGTTTTCAATCAATCTAATATTTGTTTTTTCCCCTTAGTCCATGTCTTTGTTAACTTATAAACAGGTTGGATCTCAAATAACATCATGGTAGGCCCTAGGAAGGTTTCAACGGTGGGTATTACTGTCTCCACTGTTTTCTGTGGTGGGGTCCACTTGAACTTTGGATCTCCCTCATTCTTTGGCTCACGCCCTAAAATGATCTATCCAAATGGGTGGATGGTGTGGATACAACACATACATCATGGTGGGGCCCACATAATGTGGTGACGTGACTTCAGCGAGACTCCCTACTGTCGGGTTCAGTAGCTAATCTGCGTCCTCCCGAAGCAGATTTCCTGCCAAAGCTTAAGCAGGACGTTCCTACGCTGGAAGGTAGGTGGGGACCATCGTGACTCTGTGAGTAATCCACGCCCACCCACCCGTTTTACGAGCTCATTTTAGGACTTGTAACAAAAAATGAGACGGATCCAAGACTCAACTGAGCTACTCAAGAGGGAAAATTGGAAAAAAGAAATGCCTACCGTTGAAACCTTTCTAAGCTCCACCTAGATGTTTATATGCCATCCAAACTGTTTATAAGGTCATTTTCACTGGGATGAACTGCAAAAAACTTATCCTAATACAAAAGAACTTTAGTGGCCATACAAATTATATTTCAACAGTGGTCATTAATTCAATCCTCATAGTTTCCTCTCATGTGGCCCACTTAAGTATTAGATCCAACTCATTTTTTATTGCCTAACAAAAAATGAACTTGAAAAAATGATGAACAAGGTGGGCCCCACCTAACTTCCCTGTGCAAGAAGCCTTTCCGAGGAACTCAGCTTTCGATGGTTCCAGGTCGCGGCCAAGGAGCACTACCTTCCCCTCTAGGTTTCAAAATTTGTAGCCCCATCAGATGTATGTGGGACATTCAAACCATCTATTCATTTTTTGAGGTCATTTTGGAGCATGGACCAAAATATGAGCCATATTCACATTTCAAGTGGTCCACACTATAAGAAGCGTAAGGAATTAAATGCTTGCCCTTGATAAATTCTTAAGAGCCAAACATGTTAGATGACAAAAAGGAATCACAAGGGTCCCCTTAATTTAGGTCCATATCACCGAATGAATAGGTTGGATGGAAAGGAAAAAAAAAGTTACAATGGGCCATAGCATTTTTTATGGGGGGTATAATTTTCATTGTTAACTCTTGTGGGATCCACTTGATATTTGAATCTTTTTTTATTTTTGAGTTCATGACTTCAAATCATGTTCCTACAAATGATAGATGGTGTAGATTAAACAAACACATCATTGTGGGGTCCACGATGTAGTATACTTTTAGAGTGGAATAGGCTACCCTTGCGTTTGAGCAAAAGTTTAAATAGGGCATAACTGTCTTTTTGAAATGTAAGATCAGGTGGAATTACATAACCGTTGTTAGTCAAAGTTAAAATGAATAGTTTTTGTACTTATTTGAAAACCTTACGCGGGTTTTAGAGAAGAGCTCAAAGGTATGAGTTTTTTTTTTTTTTTTTTTTGGTAATTCAACCAAAACATAGGTGTTTATACGGGCATTGTCTCTTTTTATTTAAGCTGTAACATGACTTTGAAAGCTGTAGAAGGAGAGAAACTAAAAAAAAAAAGGAATGAAAGAGAAGACACCCATTTGCATAGCTGCAGTAACTGAGTCAGTACCTCACGGCGAGTTAGACCCAGGGTCAGGCTGAGTCATGCATGTACTGGTCACCAGACTCTGAAAGATAACTCGCTGAGTTATTTCTCTTCCTTAGCATCTTAATTCCTTGGTACCTGCCCAGCATCATCAGAGTCGCCATTGGATTTGTACCAGGGGACTCAAGCAACGTTGATCCATCGACCACCATCAACCCCTTCACTCCGAAAACTCTGTAATCCTTGTCTACAACAGACCCAACAACACACCCTCCATGATAATGGTAATATGTCAATACGTTCTTCTTGCAAAAATCCCTCAATTCCTCGTCCCTAGACTTGCCATCCTTCACGATTCCTGATTGCTTCATTCCTAGAAATGTTTCGATTGATCTAGACTGTGCAACTTTCTCGACCAGATTGGCCATTTCGGCACATTCATCCAAATCCCTCTCCTCAGCTAGGTAGTTGAATTTCACTAAAGGATTCTGCCTGGGATCTGTGCTCCATAACCTTAGTGACCCTCTCGATGCAGGGACTGCAATTTTAGATAAAACTGGTGTTATAGTTGTGTTGGGGCTTGTGGGAAGAATTATAGTTTGAAGTATGAATCGGAAACCATTTGAAATTCCCACAACTTGAGGTGGATCGGGCTGCCGTTTTTGAAGAGCATGGGAAGAGTAGTTTAAGGGAAAGGAAATCGCTGGGTTGTCCTGCATGGCTTGGCCCACTTCTCTTGCATCAACGAGAGGGGAGATGTTGAAGTGCTTGAGATGTTCTTGGGGCCCGATACCACTCAGCATGAGGATCTGAGGGCTGCTCAGTGAGCCAGCAGATAGTATCACATCGCCCCAAGATCTTGAACCCTTTGGATGGCTGAGATATGCTTCGTAGAAGTGGTTTGGATTGCCGTTGCTGCTGATGAATCTTATGCCATGGGCCCTGGGATTTTTTCCATCACCTGCATGCGTGGTGTTTACTTAGTTATATTAGTGCATGATCATCAATGGTTAGATAAGACAAGCTCTCTTTCCTTCACTCTAATGAGAGTATTGCGGCCAAAGTCTTGTATATTTATGGATATAGCTTGTATTTGGATGAACAGAACCGTCCCAATAATGATGGGCTATTGTCCAAAAAAGTATTCCTGATCATGGGTTGGAAAATTCAAATAGATGGTTGAAGGGAGGATTGTGGACATCCTGCTCTGAACTGGAAAAGAATCCAATAATGAATGGTTAGGATTATTCAGTAGCTACTGGTAGACTTTTTTTCTCACAATTGAGGCAAAATGGTTTTGACCAACCGAGACAAAATGGTAGACTTTCAGCCTTAGTTTTTGACCAACTGAGGCAAAATGTTAGACTTTTAGCCTCATTTTCTCACAACTAAGACAAAATTAATGGTCGCCTTTCAGAATCAATTTCAAAGCAACCGAGGCAAAATGGTAGACTTTTCGCCTTAGTTTTTGAGCAATGGAGGTAAAATGTTAGACTTTTAACCTCATTTCCTCACAATTGAGGCACAATGTTAAACTTTTAGCCTCATTTTCTCACAATTGAGGCAAAATGGTAGCCTTTTAGCCTCAGTTTCTAACCAATTGAGGCAAAATGGTAGACTTTTAACATTAGTTTTTGACCAACTGAGGCAAAATGTTAGACTTTTAGCCTCATTTTCTCATAACTGAGGCAAAATGTTAGACTTTTAGCCTCATTTTCTCGCTAATCGAGGCAAAATGGTAGACTTTTAGCCTCAATTTATCCTCGGTTTCTTGCCAACTGAGGCGAAATAACAAACTTTTAGCCTCCATTCCATTACAACCAAAGCAAAAAATGAACTTTTAGCCTCAATTCTTTAGCAACTGAGGCTAAAAAACACATTTAGACTTTGTTTTTTGAATTGAAGCTAAAAAAAGTAGGGCTAAAGGCATGTTTTCTTGTAGTGTAGGCATGATTTTTGGGCCATGATCCAACCGCATTTGTGCCCAACAAATATAGGGCTATGATCATCCAATCTGCATGGACAGTGATGTAGAACGGGTCGCTGATTATTTCATGGCCCAGATGGAGCAACAGAAGATCGGTCGGGGTCGAAAGTGATCCGGACCGTCAGGACCATAAATCGACGTAAATCAGTTGTATCTCACAATTCGGAATGAGTTACGGGACGTATAATATATCAATTTGGGGTAGCTCGAGCTACTTTAGCCAACCAACCCCTCTACGCCGGGTTGCCCAGGCCGGAATCGCGAGATTCGACTGTATCGACGGTCATTAAGCTAGTTTATTTTCAGTTTTACTATTTATAGTAAGTTTTAATTCGATCATAACTTTGGATATGTAGGGTTTTAGAGTTAGTGCCCAACATGAAAAGGGCTTAGAATATTTAGTAGAACAACGTGGTTGAGGCCGTTTGATAACTTTTTATTTTTGGCCGAAAACCAAGAGTTCTAGTAGGATTGAACGACTTCTATAAATAGTAAGTTTATTATTTATAGTAAGTTATGTTTTCTAGGAGTTTAAGTTGGAGTTGGAGTCTGATACTTTACCTAGGGTTTAGTTTCCTATTTATATGCATTGTAATTCTGTTTTTTATTCACTCAATCATCAATAAAGCAATTATTCGGAATTTATTTCCCTTTTTTATCTTTTATTTCTTCTTGTGGATTCGAGAAACTATCGGTTAGGGAGACGGTGATCGACTTACCACATCCTCCCTGCGTCAGACAGCTGATGCAAAACCACTTATATCTCAACCTAAGATCCTACATGCATGACCATTTTTAGCAAGAAAAAAAAATCATGAAGAAAACAAACCAAATCAGCAAAGCTCACCCATCATTACTTTCCACTTACTTCCATCATGGAAGATGACGTTTTGGACCGTTGCATTCAAAAGAACAGTGATTTTCTTTGAATTGCCGGCGGCTAATAAATCAGCAGCGGTATGTCTCCTTCCATGATTATCAAAGATGCTACCTCCTATCTTCGTGCCCTTCAAATGCTCCAAATTAAAACCATTGAAAGGCCTAACTCCTGCTTCGACCATGTCATCCGCCAGTAACAGATTGCAATGGGGTCAGAGGATTCGGTTGAAAAACTACCTTAGACTCTACCCATTCGTAAGCGTCCTTTACTAACTCCACATCCCATCCAGCTCTCTGAATATAATCTTCACTAGCTCTACTATAGAATCCAGCGTTGATTGTGGTTGAACCACCCAGTACTCTTCCCCTGCGATTGGACACTCCTTCCTCAGAGATGAATGCTTGGGCGATGGATGTGAAATTATCAGTTTCGATCAATGGAAACCCATAATTCTTCTTTTCTTCGATGAGGGGATTGCCATAAGGTGACCCACCACGTTCCACTATCAATACCGAGTATCTCTTGGATAGCGTGGCTGCCAAGGGGCAGCCGCTTGCGCCTCCCCCGACGATTATGTAGTCGAATGATCTGCCTGACACATCCCTAATGTCTTCCGTCATGAATGGGAATTTGCGTCCTAAAATGAGTGAGGAAGAAAGAATTGTCATTAGATTTGGTGGTTAAATTCAGAAAGTGTTTGGATGCACGTACTAATTGAATTGCCAATGTTCATTTGAAAATTTTGAGATATTTTTAGAATTCACAATGAGGAAATAGCTCTCAGATTGCAATTTCACTTCATCCAAGTTGTCCAACTTGAAAGTACTGTAATTGCAATTTGGATTGTAGGCTGTTGATATGGTTATGAATGCTACGGAAGTATATCACAGTTGGGTTATTTCCTTGGATTACTGGTAATTACGATTCAATTCGATAGTGCATCCAAACACACCATCCTAGTTGGTAGTGTAGAACTTACAAAATTAACTAAAATGCAGCTCACCTTCATGCATTGAAGAAGCTGAAGAAAAGGAAGGAAATGCAATGAGGGACAGGATGACAGCAGTTGAGAGGCCATGTATAATCCCTTGAAGCATTTCCATTGCTACTGCGGCTGCTTCTGCTTTGCTACCATCCGTCCCTTATAAAGGAAAAAACAGAGTACTATTAGCCATTTTTTAAGAGACAATATCCTATAAACGCCTATGTTTTGGTTGAATTCCAAAAAAAAAAAAAAAAAAAAGCTTCCTTTAAACTCTTTCCTAAAATCCGCTTAAAGTTTAGAAAATGATAAAAAAAACCATAGTTGATCAAAGAATTCCATCAATTATATCCCAAAATTACGGTTATACCCTTTTAACCTTTTGTTTCCTAGGCAAGGTGGTCGAATCTACACTAATAGTCGACTACACCATGGGCCCAACAATGATGCCTTTGTTTAATCCACTTCGTCCATCTTTTAGGAATTATAATTTCAAGGCATGAGCCCAACAAAATGGAAAAAGATGAGAATCTCAAATAAACACCACAAGGGTTAAAAGTGGCAACTAAATCCTACCATTAAAAAATGCTAGGATCCACTATAATTCTAATCGGTTGAACAGGTAACTTGGACCTAAATTAAAGGCTTACTATAATTTTTTTTGCCATTTAATGTGTTTGGCCCAAGAAGTTATCAATGGTAGGTGTTCAATCCCTTCTATTTCCTACAGTAAGGTGCACTTGAGATTTGAATCTGCCTCATATTTGGCGCCATGTACTAAAATAACCTCACAAAATGGATGTAGAGAGTTGATGTATCTCATACATCATGATGGGCCCCACGACTTTTGAAACTCTATTAGAAAGGTAGTGCTGGAGGAGCTCTGGAACCAGAGAGTGGATTAGGTGAGACCCTGACTCACCAATACGGTGCGACCCTTACCGTGGGGCCCACCTTGATATATGCATTGTGTATCCACGTGGTTCTCCCATTTTGCTAGATCATTTTGGAGCTTTTTTCAAGAAATGAAGCATATCCAATTATCAGGTGGACCATAGCATAGGAAATAGTGGTGATTGAATGCTTGGCGGTTACAGAAGTTTTATATCAGGATGATATTTGTTCCTACATTTTATCTGAATGGTAATAATTGTACGAACGGTTTGGATGGCATATAAATGTCATGGTTAACTCTAGGAAGGTTTCAATGGTGGAAGTTGTTGTTCCCACTGTTTTGTTGTATGGCCCACCTAAGTTGTAGGTCTGCCTCACTTTTAAATATTGTTCTATTGTTGCCTTTCAAAACAGATGGATAGAGTGGATTTATCACACACATCTCTGTGGACCCCACACAACCCTGGGCATCTCTGAGCCCGGGGTCACATGCAATCTGCTCCCTACCTGGCAGCGTCACGAGCCAAAACCGGGAAGCAGATTGTGTCTACTGGCCCTACCGTGATTCATGTATTCTATCCACTCCGTCCATCCATTTTAACAGCTTGGCCCAAAAAATAAACTATATCCAAGGCTCAAGTGAACCACACCACAGAAAATAGTGTGAATTGAACATCTACCATTAAAAAATTATTAGGAGCCACAGAAGTTTTGGATCGAGCTGATTTTTGTGTTTTCCCTTCATCCATGTCCGTATGATCTTATGAACAGGTTAGATGGCAAAAAAACATAACTGTGGGCCCTACGAAGGTTTCAGCGATGGAAATCATTATTCCCATCGTTTCCGATGGTGTGGTCCCCTTGAGCTTTGGATATACTTCGATTTTTGTCTCAACCACTAAACTGATCCAGCAAAATGAATGGACGACCTGGATAGACCACATACATTCATGGTAGGCCAACAGAATTTACTCAAGTATCATAAAAGCGTAATGAGCGCAATCCTAATTCCCAAAACCGCGTCCCAGATTCGGAAGCGGATTAGGTGAGGTGAGACTCCGGATCCACCGAGGTGGGTGGGACCCTGATCACTGTGGGGCTCACAGTGATCCATTTGCCTTAAATCCACACCGTTCAATCAGTTTGAAAGCTCATTTTAAGGCATGATCACAAAAGTGAAGCTGACTCAAATCTTAGGTGGACCAGTACACCGAGGAAACAACTGTGATTGAATCCCCACCGTTAACAACTTCATAGATTCCATCAGAATGTTTTTCTGCCATCCAACCTATTAATAAAGTCACAAACACCTAAATGAAGGGACCACACAAATATCATCTTATCCAAAGCTTTTGTGACCCACAAGAAGCTTTAAATGGAGCTTTCATATATGGATTTACGACATGGATGTAGTCACATACATCAGAATGGCCCCACAGTCAGGGATTCTACCCATCTCGACGGATTCAGGGTCTCACCTAATCCACTCCTCACATATTTTCTAAAGTTATGAGGCAGGGAAGATAGGTGGGGTCCATTGTGATCCTTGTGAGAAATCTACCCTGATCATTGCGAGTTCATTTTAGGATATAAGACAAAAAGATTAAAAAAAAAAAAAGACAAAAAAAAGTAAGGATTAAATGAAAACCGTTGAAATATATGGTCACAAAAGTTTTATGTCAAGATAAGGTTTTAGGCGTTTTCAGTTCATCTACTAGCGGTAATGACTTTATGAACAATTTGGATGGCATATAAACATAACGGTGGAGCCAAAGGTTTCAAAGGTAGGCATTTCATTTCCCAGTTTTTCCACTCCTATATGGCTCACTTCAGTTTTGAATACAGCTCATGTTTGGCCGTATGTCCTAAAATGAGCTTGCAAAATGGTTGGACGAGGAGGATTATACACAGAAATCTCGACCACAGGAGAGATGGAGGGAGAAGGCTTGCGATAAGGCTGCAACCAGTGAGCTTTTTGCATTGGAGAAGAGTTTTTTTTTTTTTTTTTTTTTTTTTTTTTTTTTAAGAGAGTAAAAATGTCTTTGAGTTTTTGCCGTACATGCACCTATCTTTTGGACCATAGACGGATCAGTACCTACTTTTAAACTTATTCCAAATCAGTACCTAAGAAATCCAAGCGTTAGTCATAATGGTACCCACCGTCCATTTGCCCTACATATATGATACAAAGCCATATGGTATTTCTAAAAAGACAATATTATCCCTCATTTTAGTCGCAAACAAATGGGTACATATGTGTGATCCGGCTATGATCAAAAGTTATGTGGGACCCACAGAGATGACCTAGACAAATCCACTCCGTCTATCCATTTCTATTCATCAAAATATTCTAATAAATGGAAAAAACTTAATCAAGTGGGACACATTGCATGAATAATAAGATCTCAAATATACACCGTTTAAACCTTTATTGAGCCAATCACCACTATTTTGTATATCGTGGTCCATTGACGATTTGGATCTGCTTCATTTTTAGGTTCATCCCCTAAGTTTAATATAGAAAATGGATAGATGGTGTGGATATACTACATATCAGCAAGATGGGCCCCACGGATTTACAACCACTACAATACAACTCGTCTAACCCCTCTTTCCCCCGTAATAATCCCAACTTTCCTTTTTCTATCCGTAACCCTCTCTGTCCCCCATCCTAAACCCTCTCCTTCTCTCACTCTCAGTCCGAGAGCGGCATGGGCATTAGCTTTGGTCGATGGCAAACATCATAAAGCCTTTGGAAGGTTTCAACGGTGGGCATCATTGCCCTCACTGTTTCTGTGGTGGTGATCTACATGAGATTTTGATCTACCCCAGGTCCTAAAATGAACTGGAAACAAGGGTGGGCGGCGTAGATGAAACATATTCATTAAGGTGGGTTGTGGGATAGTTTCATCAGTGGGCATCATTATCATCACTGTTTCCTGCAGGGAGGTCCACTTGAGATCTAGATTGTCGATCCTTGTTCTTGGGCCCATGGCCTAAAATGATCTGAAAACTGGAGGGATGGTGTGGATTAACCACATACCTCAAGGTGGGCCCCTGCTGGTCAGCGTGCCGAGGCATGTTGCCATGCAATGGGTCCACACGTGTGGTCCCCAAGAAGCTTTGATCAAGCTGATAATTGTATTTTCCCTTTGTCCTAGCCACACATGGCCAAGGTATAGGTCACGTGTGACCTTGCCTAAGTTGGAATGCAAATAAACATCATGGTGGGCCATAAGAAAGTCTCAATGGTAGACATCACTATCCCACTATTTTCTATGGTATGGCCCACCTCAATTTGGATCTGGTTCAGATTTTGGCCCATGGCCTAAAATGATCGGGCAACAAGGATGGACGGCGTGGATAAAATATAAACATCATGGTGGGTCCCCAGATTATGCCCAGTAAGGGCGTCCGTCCTCACGCTGCTGGGCAGCGGTGTCCTTTGGACGCTGCCTGTTCCAGCGACCTTGCTTTTTTTTTATATATATATATTTTGTGCTTTCCTAACAAGGTGGGTCCACATGGAAAATCTAGTCCGTCCATCGAATTGGCCAACTCATGGCCTGCTCAAAGAGACTTGGTTTGGACATAACAGACAATATAAAAATCATAGCGGGCCTAAGAAGATTTAAACAATGAGAATTATTCTCTTTAGTATAGCCCACTTGAAATCTTGATCTTCTTCATTTTTAGACCCATGGCCTAAAATAATCTGAAAAAACATATGGACTGCGTGGATCTAACATATACAACATGGTAGGGCCCACGATTGGCCACTAGATAGCTGCCAAAAAGGGAGCAGCGACCTTGCCCTACCGTTCCCTGTGGTGTGTTCCACTTGAGACTTAGATCATGCTAATTTTCAGCCCTTGGCCTAAAATGATTTGATAAAATAGATGGACAGCATGGATGAAACACATGTATCATTGTAGGGCCCACAAGTGGGGCACTTATTACCACCAAGGCTGAAAATCATAGAGGGGTAAAATTGTCATTGCATATAAGCAGGGGTAAATGTGTCCTTTTTGTGACTAAAGGGATATATATATACCTTACTCCTCCGTTAGTCAATGTCAACAAAGTAGTAAAATGTTTACATATTACAATCCTTACGTATTGATTTGGAATAAGTTTCAAAGCAGGTACTAATCCATTTATGGCCCAAAAGATAGCACGTGTATGGCAAAAACTCAATGTCTTTTAAAAAATTTATTATATCATACGTAACTAGGGTTGTAAATGGGTCAACGGACCGATGGGGTACCCAAACCCAACCCATTTAGACATGATCTAAACCCGACCCGTTTGTTAAATGGTACGGGTTTAGGTCCAATAACAGACCCAATTGCTAAACGGGTCTGGATTTGGTTTCCTTTATATTATGCCCGACCTGATCCGAACCAAACCTATTTAGTAAATGGGCGGGTTTAGTCTATTTTGCATTGGACCTATCTAGGTCTGGACCCAACCAGCCATGGTTTCAAAACTTGTAAAAATGCTTGCATACCAGATTCAGACCCATACTCATTAGACCCGACCCATTTATAAATGGGTCTGAGTGGATCTCCATTTGCAATGGGGTTGACTCAGACTCGATCCAAACCTGCCCAATTAGTAAAAGGGCCTGAGTCTAAAATTTGGACCAGGCTCATTTAGTAAATCAGTTTAGCTAAACCCATCCCAAACCCAACCATTTACAGCCTTATACATAATTGTATAAGGTGGTAGGCTTTGGATTTTTTTATTATTTTTCCAACAGTAAAAACCTTAGGCAGGTATTAAGAAAGAATTTAGAAGTAAGCTGTTTTTTGAAATTCAGCCAAATATTCCCGTCCATGCGGCAGTCTCTTTTTTTAATCTTTGATTGAGAAGTATTCTTTTGATTTTTAATATTTTACATTTGTAATAGTTGAAATTGCAAAAATCCATTAGATTCACACTTTGGCAGATGATCTCTGTAAGAAACGGTCCCATGCAAGGACTTTTTGAACTTGCTTGTATTACTTCCGAGCCTTCCTTGAAAAAGATGGCCACTCTGATGTGTAAACTTAGACCATTGGGCTTTCTGTGGACTTTAGATGTTTGGCCTCTGGCTTAACCCATGAGTTGCATCAGGTCATAGTGTGGATGGAAAAGCCTACTTTTGAAAACTTACTGAGCCTACTACCATTATTTTTATAGCTCATCCAGCACGTTCAACAGGCTATTCCCACGTGGATGTAGGAAATTCACAAATATCAGCCTGATCCAAAACTTCTCCAGCCCCCAATAGTACTCTGGTCTAACCCATGACTTTTTGAACTTGCTTGTAGGACTGCCGAGCCCTGAAAAAGATGGCCAAACTGATGCGTAAACTTAGACCATTGGGCTTTTCTTGACTTTAGATGTCTCGTCTCTGCCTAACCCATGAGTTGCGTCAGTTCATAGTGTGGAAGGAAAAGCCTACCTTTGAAAACTTATTGAGCCTACAACCATTATTTTTAAAGCCCATCCAGCACGTTGAACAGGCTATTCCCACATGGATGTAGGAAAATCACAAATATCAGCCTAATCCAAAGCTTCTCCAGCCGCCACGGTCCTCCGGCCTAACTCATGACTTTTTGAACTTGCTTGTAGGACTTACTAGCCCTGAAAAAGATGGCCACACAGATGCGTAAAGACCATGGGCTTTTTGTTGACTGTAGATGTCCTGGCGTCTGGCTTAACCCATGAGTTTCGTCAGGTCGTGTGGGTGGAAAAGCCTACCTTTGAAAACTTCCTGAGCCTACAACCATTATTTTTATAGCCATCCAGCACGTTGAACAGGCTATTCCCACGTGGATGTAGGAAAATCACAAATATCAGCCTGATCCAAAACTTCTCCAGCCCCCAATGGTCCTCATTCAGTCCCCATTTTTTCTTATGATGTGGCCCATTTGAGTTTTGGATCTCCTTAATGTTTGGGCTCATTTCCAAAAATTAGGTTACAAAATAGATGGACCGAGTGGATACAACACAAACATCATGGTGGACCACACAGAGCTTCCCATTCCAATCTTGTTAGCGCTAGGAGATTTGGTAAAATCATAGTTTTGAAATTCAAGGACATGAATCGAGAGTCAACTGAGTCAACTCTATCAGAGTCCCAAGCAAATCTGTTCCCGAGTATAAGTTACCACGTCCCATCCATGGACGGTGAGAAATGCAGTCAGATTTCTAAAAACTTAGAAGCGGATTGGCTGGTGCATTCTACACCAGCGACTTTCTTGGTGTGGGTGCGTGCTCCTATGCGTCAGCTCCGTGAACATACGAACGATTCAAAGACAATTAAGGTTCTGTGGGCCCACAATGATGTATTTGATATACCTATACCGTCCATCCATTTTACGAGATCATTTTAGGGTATAATAAAAAAGTGAGTTATATCTAAATTTCAAGTGGACCACACCACAAAAGACAGTGGGGACAATGATTTGCACCGTTAAAACATTCCTAGGACCCACCATGATGTTTATTTTCCATACAAACTGTTCATAAAGTCACACCGACCTGGATGAAGGGTAAAAACAAATATCAGATTGATCCAAAACTTCTGTGGCCACCAAGAAGGTTTCAATGGTAGACACTCAATCTCCCACTGCATTCTGCAGTGTGGTCCACTTGATCTTTGGATCTGTCTTATTTTTTGGTTCAACCCTTTATAACAATGTCGTCAAATGAACGGACGGTTTGGATATAATAAGAACCTCATAGTGGGACCCACAAAACTTGGTGATGTCAATAGTACACGAGGCGAGCTCGCTGGTGTGTGGCACACCTGCCAATCCGCTTCCAAAACCTTGGACCCAGATGGGCGCGGATTTCCTGCGAAAGCCTTGCACAGGAAGTTCCTGCGGTGGGAACCAAGGTGGGTCCCACAGTGATGTTTTTTGATGAATCCACCCTGTTCATCCGTTTTGGGAGCTCATTTTAGGAGGTGAGAACAAAAATGAACCGGATCCAAGACTCAAGTGGGCCTCACTAAAGGAAAAGGTGGGTAGGTAAATTACTACCGTTGAAACCTCCCTGGGTCCACAGTGATGTTTATATGACATACATACCGTTCATAACGTCACTACTACTAGGATGAACTTGAAACACAAATATTATCCTGATTCGAAACTCCTGTGGCTCCACAAATATTTCAACTGTGGACGTTTAATCCTCACGTTTTCGGCCCACTTGAGTCTTGGATCCGGTTCATTTTTGTTCTCACGTCCTAAAATGAGCTCCCAAAACGGATGAACGGGGGGATGGATTCATCAAAAAAACATCACTATGGGCCCCACCTTGGTTCCCAACGCAGGAAATCCGTGACCGACCCGGATTGCCTACGAAAGCCTTTGCAGGCATCTCCTGCACTCGAAATCTAGGTGGGGCCCACCGTGATGTTTGTGAGAAATCTACGCCGTTCAACTATTTTGTGAGATCATTTTAGGCGTTGCGACCAAAAATGAAGGGGATCCAAGACTCAAGTGGGCCGCACTAAAGCAAAAGGTGGGTAGGGAAATTCCTACTGTTGAAACCTCGATGGGGTCCACAGTGATGTTTATATGCCATCCATACCCTTAATAATGTCATTCCTACTTAGATGAACTGAAAACACAAATATTACCCTGATTCAAAACTTCTATTGCCCCACGAGTATTTCAACTGTCGAAGTTCATCAAAATTTACAGCTCATTTTAAGGCATGTCTCACAGCCAAGCAGATCCAAATCTCAAGTGGACAACACAGTAGGGATTGTAGGCCTACCATTAAAAACTCTTGGGGCCACAAAAGTTTTGGAAAGTATATATTTGTGATTTCTCTTCATCTAGGTCTGTGTGACCTCATCAACAGGTTGGATGGCAAATAAGCATTATAGTGGGCCCCAAGAATCCTTCAATGGTAGACATTCAATGACAAATGTTTCCTGTGTTGTGGTCCACTTGAGATTTGGGTCTATTATATTTTTTTGGACCATGCCTTGAAATGAGCTGAAAAAATTGATGGATGGCATGGATATTCAACACACATCAAGGTGGGCCCCATGGTCAAGGCTGATGGGGTTTTCCTCCTTAGTACAGAGGAGAGAAGGATGCAGCCTAGGTGTGGTTGGGCACCCGAACCAACTTTGGTCGGGCGACCGAAATTCACCCAGATGGGTGTTTTATTGTTGGATTGTTTTTACAATAGTCGAGCGTCAGATGGTCTTGTGACCGGGCACCCGATCATGTTGGTCCGGGCGCCCGAAATTGGATAGATTCTCTTCTAACCTTGCTGGACTATTTTTGGCTTGGGCGGGCACCCGACGGTCTGGTGACCGGGTGCCCGACCCTGTGCGGACTGTTTATACGCAGTTTCCTATTTGGGTTCTGTTTTCTCTGGTTTCCTACTTAAAAGGTTCCAAATCGGGATTATATCATCCCATTAAGGTGTTTTCACGTCTAAGGTAAGAGAGAGAGAGAGAGAGAGAGAGAGAGAGAGAGAGAAAGAGGAAGAGAGAGAGAGAGAGAGAGAGAGAGAGAGAGGAAGCTTGTAGAAGGGAGAAGTTGCTTGAAGAGGAGTTCTTCTGCGCAACTGTCATCTCAGCGCTTTTATGTCCTCGTGATCGGTGAGATCCTCCTACTTCCATAGTTCTCTTGTTGTTTATCCATCCCTGTGTGGGTGAAGAAGGTTTGATCCAAGTGGTGTGTGCTTGTGATCGGTTGTAAATGATTCTCTGAGATAGTGGATTGTTGATCTGGACTAGGTCTCGTGGTTTTTTACGTCTTCGAGGGTTTTCCACGTAAAAGCCTCTTATATCGTGAGATTGTTGATTTGCTTTTGACTATTGCATTATCATAGTCCATAATTCTAGTTTTAGGGGGCGAGATCCAAAGGTTTTAGTGCAACGCACCCAACAAAGTGGTATCAGAGCGTTCAGGTTGATTGAACGGAGTGGGATCGGTTTTGAATTATGGAAGGTGGCTCATCAAGGATGATCAGCCTCAATGGTTCTAACTGGACCATATGGAAGGCTAAGATAGAGGACTTGCTCTATTGCAAGGACCTATATGCTCCGATCTTAGGCATATCAGCGAAGATCAAAGATATGCCTAAAGATATGCCTGATGATGATTGGAAGAAGTTGGACCGGAAGGCGGTGGGGTTTATTAGACAATGGTTAGATGATTTCGTATTCCACCATGTGTTTACGGAAACCTCAACCGCTAGCGTATGACAGAAAGTGCAAGGGTTGTACGAGAGGAAGACAGCCGGCAATAAGATATTCCTGATAAGATGACTTGTGAATCTCAAGTTTAAAGATGGTGGTTCTGTGGCTGAATACATGAATGAGGTCAGCAACATAGTGAACCAGCTCTCCGCCATGAAGATGGTCCTGAATGATGAACTTCAGGCTTTACTACTGCTTAGCTCATTACCTGACAGTTGGGAGACATTGGTGGTGTCTCTGAGTAACTCCGCGCCGGACGAAAAAGTATCCATGGGACAGGTAACAAGTTGTCTCTTCAATGAGGAGACCAGGAGGAAGTCTCTGGGGCCTGCTCAACAAGAGGCCCTTGTGACACAAGATCGGGGGAGAGGAAAGAACAGAAAGGGCGGAAAGGCCCGAGATAAATCAAGAGGCAAGTCGGTTGCCAGGAAAGCTGTTGAATGCTGGAATTGTGGCAAGAAGGGCCACTATAAGCATGAATGTCACAAGAAGAAGGGTGATAAGAAGGGTAAAAAAAAAAGAGAAGGAAGATGAATCGGATTCTACTGTGGTCACCTCAAATGGTGACGTTGTTGTTATTCTTTCGATAGATCACGATGTTTGTCTCACGGCTTCGAGTCAGGACACCGACTGGGTGATAGACTCGGGAGCCTCGTTTCATGCGATTCCACGTAGGAATTTCTTCACAAGCTACAAGTCAAGTGACTATGAGACAGTGAAGATGTGAAATTCTGGTGTTTCGAAGATCGTAGGTGTAATATCCTGAAAATTTGGACGCACGAGTAAATACACAAGTGCGTGTTCACATATGAGAAATTAAATGCTAGGCCGTGTTGTTCACACCCATACACACACGTATACACTTTTATACATATTCAGACAACTTTTAGGCTTCTGAAAAGTTTAGTGTACTTAGTTAAGTCAATAGACTGACCGTTAGAATGATCCATCATTGCTAGATTGGAATATATAGCCGGCCACTTCGATTTTGAACTACGCGACCAACTTAAATCTGCCGTACGGTCTCCACATCATCTTGTACACATGTCTGTCCATAAATCTGTCACCAAGCATTTGCTTATATCATTGATTTTCCAACCCTATGAACCTCCTCAGGCGTGTTTATAACACTTTAGGATTTTAGAATCATTTAAATTATTATTTAGTTAATTATTTAATAAATTAAACAACTATTAATATTAATAAATTAATAATAAATCATCCGTATGGAATTAAGGTAGGGTCCCTTTATTAAAGTTGCTCAGAATAAATCATAGAATAGTGTAGAAGTGTTAGATTTTACTAAACTCTCAAATTTACAATAATTACGAAAATGCCATTGATCAAACTTAAGTTACACCACCATTTTTAAGTCTAAAAATTTCTAACATTCATGTTCATACAAAAATTAATATATGATTTTTATAGTACATTTTAATCGTACATGTCAAATTTCATCCGTCCGATCATCCCACAAATGCTCTAATCAGAAATCGGGTCATAAGTGGGCCACCGTAGCTCGGATCTACCTCATTTTTCTTGTGAACGGATAATTTATTGTTGGCCACCTTTTGGACGGAGGAGACTATCTCAAACCATTGAAAGTGGGCCACACTTACAAGTGGAGCACAAAAAGTGCATTACGTGCGGCGCACGTAATACATTAAAAACTTTTTTTCTTCTTCACCGATTCCTCAGCGGACGCTGTTATAGCGTCCGTCGCTGCCAACGTTGGGCCGTCCGAATGACCAGAAAAGTGGGCCCTAGTGATTGATCCACACCGTTCATTAGTGGACCCTCACTTGTGCCGATGCCTGCGACGCACGCTGGTAAAAAAAAGGAAAAAAAGAACAAAAAAAGAGAGAAAGAAAGCGTCTTCTTCGGATGCTGCCGCTGTAATAACAGGCAGCATCTGCGCGACTCGACCCAATAGGCCCACACCGTCCATCACAGTGGACCCCATCAGTCAATTTAAGCCGTCCATCTAGAGCGTGCCCTACCCGGACCTAAGAGGTTGGTGGTCTCATCATCTTCAGTCGATCGTATGGCCCACTTCATCTTCCCAAACTCAATCAAAGAAATCGGCCAAGATCTTCGATCCTACCTCGCATGGATGGCCGGATCTTCTTAGTGAGTACCATGTGGACCCCACCTATCTTCCCAACGAGCCCCACACGCAAAGGAGTCCCAAAACCAGTCGATTTCCTTCTCCAACTCGAACCGGGAGTTCCATGTGCATCCGCACCTACACCGCTTCTCCACCGCCCTAGGTAGCTATATAAGGACTTCATCCGTCCACTCCTACCTTCTAAGAAACACAGGGAGAGAGAGAGAGAGAGAGAGAGAGAGAGAGAGAGAGAGAGAGAGTGTGTGTGTGTGTTCGGATAGAGAGAGTGTGCGGGTAGAGAGAGAGAGAGGGTGGTGACGTTCTACGTTCCTGTTGCTGCTGCTGCTACTGCTGCTGCTGGGAGAACCTTCCAGCAAAGAAGAAGAAGAAGAAGAAGGAGAAGAAGGAGAAGAAAGAGAAAGGAAGAAGAAAAGAGAAGAAGAAGAAGAAGAAGAAGAAGAAGAAGAAGAAGAAGAAGAGAGAGAGAGAGAGAGAGAGAGAGAGAGAGAGATCGAGTCCACTGGTCCACTGATGGTGGATTATTGCCAGTGACTTCTCCAGCAAAGAAGAGGAAGAAAGAAAGAAAGAAGAAAGAAGAAAAAAAAGGAAGGAGAAAGAAGGAAGAAAGAAAGAAGAAAGAAGGAGAAGTTTCTTCCTCCAACCGAGTCGACTCACTGAGCCAACTCAGACTCGATTTGGAGCCTAGGACCTGCCATAGGTGAGTGATTCATTATAGAAATTTCTAGTTAATACTTCTTTCGTTGATTTTGTTTGTTTCTAAGTATGATTTTCAATTTTAATGTCATCCTTCAACATGATTCGTAGGTAACGATCCATCCCTCGATCTCTTTCTAAATTAAACTTAGAATTGTATATTTGATCCTAGGTAAGGGATTCAGATTTTAGTTTCCATTCTTAACAATCTTCTTACAATATTTGTTTCCTATTTGGTTTCTTCTCTCAACATTCTTTTTCTCGTTGCGCAAGTCGAAATTTTAAGAATACGATTGACTTAGGCTACATACTTATGACGACAACGACATACAACCCTAGATAGTTGAAGTATTATCCAAATTCTATGTAGTATTGACATTACACTTCCTAATAGGCACTCACCTAGAGTTTGAATAAAGAGATCCCTAACAAATTTAATGCATGCATGGTGTGAATTGATTGAATTGTGATATGCATTGGATGCTTGAAGAGTGCTTCCATAACTCATGACATACGCATTCATTACACACTGCGACAGAACAGGAGCATGGTTGATTTGACTCCTGGCGTGCATGATTGATTTGTTACCTCGCTGTACCGGTTAGGTGAGCATGGTTGATTTGCGACAGGTTCCTAATGTTCAGTGGCAGCGAGTTCTGGTCGTTTCACTTATTGAGCATGATTGATTTGCTCGGTTGGATCAGTGGTGCATGGTTGATTTGCCCACTGGCGTGCATGGTTGATTTGCCGCCTCGCTGTACCGGTTAGGTGAGCATGGTTGATTTGCGACAGGTTCCTAATGTGCAGTGGCAGCGAGTTCCTAGACGTTTATTGCTCTCACACGTGTCATAACATACATGACATCATGATAATCATGTTCCATTTATAATAAATCATAAAGTGTATCAATTATAACTTTATCCTCGTATATTTCATACACTTCTGTCCATTGATGATTCGCATCCTATCTCTAATTAACTGGAATATTACTTGTGATGGAAATGACCACACTGGGCTTTTAGCTCACCAAAATCACCACAGTTCTTGTAGGTTTTCAGGAAGAACAAGACATAGGCAAATGAGAGTATTCAGGGGGTCTCATCCTTTTCGAGCGTCAATCGTGCTAGATTTATTTTATTTTGTAAAATTCTATGTAATAAGACATTAGTGGAAACGAAGTTTCATATTTGGGGATTTATTTTAGATATATGATGTGTGGGATGGAATCTCAAGGAATCTATGCTCGAATTTTCAATTCACACCCTAAAACTCGGGCTTTGGGTTGTTGTACTTGAGTCCCGAATTTCAAGGCGTGACAGTAGGGGTCGGTGATATTTGTGTGAAGACCGATGTGGCTGCACAGTGGTTCTCAGGGATGTGAGACACATTTCAGACCTTCGCCTCAACTTAATGTCTACGGGAAGGTTGGATGATGATGGCTATGAAAGCTGGTTTGTTGGTGGGCATTGGAAGCTCATCAATGGTTCGTTGATTACTGCAAGAGGAAAGAAGTGTTGCACCCTTTACAAGGCAAGTGCCAGTGTGTGCAAGGGTGGGTTGAACGCAGCGGAAGATTCAGCTACTGACATGTGGCACAGGCATCTTGGCCACATGAGTGAAAAAGGGCTTCAGCTACTAGCAAAGAAGCGGCTCCTTTCAGACGTGACAGGTATACCTCTCAAAACCTGTATTGACTATTTATCTGGGAAACATCATCGAGTTTCTTTTGTTAAAACTGCTTCTCATATTAATAAAGTATATGTATTAGATTTGGTTTACTCTAATGTTTGTGGTCTTATGAGGACAAAAACCTTGGGTGGGGCATTGTATTTTGTTACTTTATATATGATGCATCTAGGAGGGTTTGGGTGTATGCTTTGAAATCTAAGGACGAGGTCTTTGGTGTGTTTAAATTGTTTCATGCTATGGTCGAGAGAGAGATAGGTAGATCATTGAAATGTATCCGCACTGACAATGGTAGTGAATACATTGGTGACTTCGACGAGTACTGCAAATCATTGGGTATACGACATGAACAGATGGTTCCCAAGACCCCCTAGCATAATGGTGTGGCTGAGCGAATGAATCGCACCATTGTAGAGAGAATCAGATGCATGTTATCCCATGCAAAGTTGCCTAAGATGTTCTGGGGAGAAGCAATGCACACGGTAGTGTATTTGATAAACAGGTCTCCATCAGCCCCATTGAATGGAGAAGTACCTGAGAAGTGTTAGTGCACTTTTCCGTGGCATACTAGTGCACCTTGTTTGTCAATCACTTACGTCAGTGAGTCTAGTGTCGGTTGAGCCCAATGAAGACGAAGACCGAAGACTCAAGACGGACCGGCTGCATCAAGGAAGAAGATTCAGGTAAAAGAGATGCCTTGGTGCCTTAACCTTGACCAAAACCCAACCCATTTGTATCTTTGATGACCTTGACCATATTAGGAATCCTTTAGGCATCATAGATAGGCCCTAGGTGTCCCATTTTGATCAACCTAAGCTTGGCCAAAAAGGATTGGCTGAAACCAGTGGAGTTCAGCAAAATAGAGAGGGGATCCAGGCTGGTCCGACCGGTCATGACCGGTCGGCCAGCAGCCCTGCTGCATTTTCAAAAGGCCAGCCAACCGGTCATGACCGGTCGGCCTTCTCAACTCATGGAGGTCAGCAGGTGTGGCCGACCGGTCATGACCGGTCGGCCTGGTGTTCTTCAGCCATCCAGCAAGAGGGTCCGACCGGTCATGACCGGTCGGCCTGGATCATCTGGCCAGTCCAGCAAGGGGGTCCGACCGGTCATGACCGGTCGGCCTATGTATTTGGGCTATGCTTCAGCGAGGGGGTCCGACCGGTCAGGACCGGTCGGGACAGGTCGGTTCCTAGCCGTTTTATGACCGTTGGAGTCACTTTTCTATATATATGAGGCTCCGTTTTTGGACATAGGAAGAGGGATTTTTGAGGGAGTAAAGCCACCATTGAAGGAGATCTTTTGAGGCTCATTCCTTGACCTATGCAAGGCATCTTCCTTGTGCTTTAACACAAGATTAGAGCATTCCAAGCTCATGAAGAAGATGACCTTCATCCCCTCTTGATCTCTAGAGTTTGGAAGCTTCTTGATTGGCAAATCCTAGTCCAAAACTCGAAGATGAGATCGTTGTAGGTAAGAGACTCTAGGCAACCCATTCCTACTAAGTTGTAGATCGTTCTCAAACCCATCCTCCTAGCACCTTGGGCATCTCAAAGGCATCGCATGCAAGGTGTTTGATCGAATGTGGCTGAGGCATTGGCGACGCAACGGCGACACGATCAAGGGAACAAGGGAAGCTGATTGAAGCACGGGAGAGCGGAGATCAAGCAACCCAATCCGGCGCTAAACAAGGGGCTCATCCGACAAGTAGGTTGTCTTATTTGAGAGTCCATTTTACAGTTTGTTTTTCGAACTCGACCTAGGGACATTAGTCGTTCCTTGGCCCGTCAGCCGGGCCTAAACTAAGTCTCCAAGGGGGAGCCTCCGACACGGGAGTAAACGTGCGATTAGGTTGAGAGTTAGCCTATGTCTAAAACTCCTAATACGGTTGAGAGGTGAACCGATAAAACCTCCGTGTAAAGGTTGAGAGGTGAACCTCATTTAAAATCTCCGATAGTGAATGCCGGTGTGCTCAAAGGGGTTGAGTACTTGAACCGGGAGTGGAGTAGACAAATAGTCGAACCACTATACATCCTTGTGTTTGTGATTGTTCTTGAGCACATTATATCTTTGCATTGTTAGTTTAATTGCTAAATTATGAATGCTTGATAGGAATGCATGCTAGGCACTTTTTAGGCATCCTCACACAAGATGTACCTTCACTAGTTGTGTAGACTTGAGCTCCTTGATTCACTCTCATAAGTCTACACAAGTTGCATAGGATAGAAGATTAATTAGTTGTATCATTTTCTTACCTATGCATGCTTAGACTAGGCTTGTTATTGCTTAACTTTTGCTAGTCTTGTGATTGGACCCACCAAGGCTTGGAAGCCGAGGTGTTCTTGCTTACATAGCTTATTTTGTTAAATTGTGAAAGTAGGCGAAAAGAATTTCAAAGGTCCTATTCACCCCCCCCCCCCCCCCCCCCCCCCTCTAGGTCCATAGACATATCTCCAAGTGTCTCTTCAAGCGGTAAAATCGCAATTTCAAGAAGGTGTTGACTGGACGTGATCCATCGTACAGTCATCTCAGGGTGTTTGGATGCAAGGCATCCTTTCACGTACCAAAGGACGAGAGGTCCAAGCTCGATACGAAGATCAGGCAGTGTGTGTTCTTGGGGTACGGTGATGAAAAGTTCGATTACAGGTTGTGGGACCCGACCGAGAAGAAGCTCGTTAGGAGCAGAGATGTAGTTTTCTTTGAAAGATTAATGTATAGAAGACATTTGTAAGACAAAGAAAAGCCAACCTAGTTCAGGTGAGCTAGAGGACATGGATCCGGTTAGGTGCCTGATGACGGGGCAGTATAGCAAGATGCAGAGGATGAGGGAGTCCCTATAGAAGATGGACTAGTGGAGCAGCCCCCACTTGATCCACCTGTTGAGCCACAGGTGAGGAGGACATCAAGGGACAGACATCCGTACAAGAAGTACTCGCCATATAAGTAAATTATACTCACTGATGGGGGAAAGCCAGAAGACTATTCTAAGGCCCTAGCCGACGAGCATAAGGGGGAGTGGTTGAAAGCTATGCAAGAGGAGATGAAATCCTTGCATAAGAACTACACCAATGATATGGTGAAATTGCCTAAGGGCAAGAAAGCTCTGAACAACAAGTGGGTGTTCAAAAGAAGAATGAGCAGAAAAATTCACAGACAAGGTACAAGGCCAGACTTGTGATGAAATGATTTGGTCAGAGGAAAGAAATATTCTAGTGGTGAAGATGACATCCATATGGATGTTGCTTGGGTTGGCGGCCAGCATAGATATGGAGATAGAACAGTTAGATGTTAAAACGCCTTTCTCCATGGTGACTTGGAAGAAGAGATCTACATGCGTCAACCAGAGGGGTTCGAAGTCAAGGGCAAAGAGCATATGGTATGTAGGCTTAGGAAGAGCTTGTATGGGCTGAAACATACAAGAAGTTCGACTCGTTCATGTTAAAGCGTGGATATAACAGAACAAAGTCGGACCACTGTGTGTTCACCCACAGGTTCTCAGATGGTGATTTCTTAGTTCTGCTATTGTACGTTGATGACATGCTCATCATGGGAAAAGACATCAAGAAGATTGACAGGCTGAAACAAGAGTTGGGCAAGTCGTTTGCGATGAAAGACTTGGGTCAGGCAAAACAGATCCTAGGAATGAAGATAACCCGTGACAGAAGTAGCAGAAAGTTTTGGCTGTCACAAGAGCGGTACATTGAGAAAGTCTTAGAGCGGTTCAACATGAATGCAGCGAAGCCGATCAGTACTCCACTGGATGGTCACTTCAAATTGAGCGACAAATAATGTCCCAAGATGAAGGCGGAAGTGGAAGAGATGCGGAAGATACCCTATGCGTCAGCGGTAGAAAGTTTGATGAATGCTATAGTGTGTACGCGCCCAGACATAGCATATGCGGTTGGTGTTGTCAGCCGGTATCTTGCCAATCCAGGCAAAGAACATTGGGCAACAGTGAAATGGATACTGCGGTATTTGAGAGGCTCATCTAGGTAGAGCCTATGCTATGGTGAAGGAAAACCTGTGTTAGAAGGCTACACAGATGTAGATCGATATGGCAGGTGACATAGACTCCAGGAAGTCTACATCAGGGTTCATGTTCACGTTTGCAGGGGGAGCGATCTTTTGGTAGAGTAAGCTATAGAAGGTCGTAGCATTGTCGACGACAGAGGCCGAGTACATTGCGGTCACAGAGGCATGTAAAGAGATGCTTTGGATGAAGAGGTTCCTACAGGAACTCAACATGAAGCAGGAGGAGCACGTGGTCTATTGCGATAGCCAAAGTGTGATACACTTGAGCAAGAATCCATGTCAGCACTCCAGGTCGAAGCACAAAAAAATTCGGTATCACTGGATTAGGGATACTTTGGAACAGAAGGTGCTACAGCTTGAGAAAGTCCACACGAACGATAACGGGTTAGACATGATGACCAAAACTTTGCTCAAGGGCAAGTTTGAGGTTTGTAGAAACCTAAATGGCTTGAAGAAGGTGAATTTCTCCTGAGTTGGAAAGGAAAAGATTTGTTAGGGTTTTCCTCCTCAGTACAGAGGAGAGAAGGTGCAGCCTGGGTGTGGTCGGGCGCCTAGACCAACTGTGGTCGGGCGACCGAAATTCACCCAGATGGGTGTTTTATTGCTAGATTATTTTTACAATAGTCGGCCCGAAATTGGACAGATTCTCTTTTAGCCTTGCTGAACTATTTTTGTCTTGGGCGGGCACCCGACGGTCTGGTGACCGGGTGCCCAACCATTTGTGGACTATTTATACGCGATTTCCTATTTGGGTTCTGTTTCCTTCGGTTTCCTACTTAAGAGGTTCTAAATCGGGATTATGCCATCTCATTAAGGTGTTTTCACGTCTAAGGTGAGAGAGAGAGAGAGGAAGAGAGAAAGAGAGAAGAGAGAGAGAGAGAGAGAGAGAGAGAGAGAGAGAGAGATGAAGCTTGTAGGAGGGAGAAGTTGCTTGAAGAGGAGTTCTTCTGTGCAACCGTCATCTCAGCGCTTCTACGTCCTCGTGATCGGTGAGATCTTCTTACTTTCATAGTTCTCTTGTTGTTTATCCATCCTTGCATGGGTGAAGAAGGTTTGATCCAAGCGGTGTGTGCTTGTGATCGGTTGTAAACGATTCTTTGAGATAGTGGATTGTTGATCTGGACTAGGTCCCGTGGTTTTTTACCTCTTCGAGGGTTTTCCACGTAAAAATCTCTTGTGTCGTAAGATTGTTGATTTGCTTTTGATTATTGCATTATCATAGTCCATAATTCTAGTTTTGGGGGGCGAGATCCGAAGGTTTTAGTGCAACACACCCAACAAAGGCCTCACCTAATTCGCTGCCTTGAAAGTGGTTTCGTCAAGTAGGTAGTTGGACGGATGTCACAAGGGGTTAGACTTTAATCAAATTACAGTACAATGTTGTTAACCGGTCCACACTTAATTCATTCCCTTGAAAGTGGTTTTGAGCACGTAGACGGACCTCACAAGTGCCTCACCTACAAACTCAGTGCTTCTGTGAGTAGCTAATCCGCGCCCCTTTCAAAATGGTATTTGGTAGTTACTAGCCGGTGTTGGAAAAAGCTGTGGGCTGCACTAATGTATGTGTTTTATTCACAGTCTCCGTTTTTTCAGCTTATATTAATGCATGAGCTAAAAAATGAGGCAAATCCAAATCTTCAGTGGACCATACCAGGAAGTCCACCATAGGAAACAGTGACCATTAAAAGCTTTCTAAGTCCTACTGTAGTGTTTATTTACCATCAAGCATACGGAGAAAACAAGACAAGATTTATTGTATGGAGAGATTTAATGAAAGTAAATTAATTCAAATCCAATAGAAGCATATCATCAGACATATAAAATGCAAGAGAGGTACCAAATTTTTAATGTGGAAAACTCTCTAAAAAAAAAGAAAAAAAAACCACGCAACTTAGTCCAACAATGACTCCACTACAATAATAATGAAAGTACGGTCATCAAGAGAACATCATATCTTGAATGCCCAAATACACCACACAACAATATTGAAGAGAATACCGCACAATAACCTTCAAGAAAACATCATTTCTTGGATAATTAAAATACAACACTCAATAGGTAGATTACAAGCATCAACAAAGAAAAATTACTTGTTAATAAAGGACCATGGAGGAGAAACACTAACAAACCCTTGAACAAGATAATTGACGAATCTGGAGTTTGTGGATGGAAGCCTCATTGTCCTAAATCGAACCATCTCTCGAAATCAACAAGGAACTTGAATTGGCGCCTTGTAGAAAGAGTATTGCTCTTCTTTCTTAAAAATTTCCTCTCCAAAAAATCCTTGCTAGCTATTGTGCCTCTCAAAGTCCCTTTTGCTTTTATCTTAAAATAAAAGAATATAAGGCAAATGATTAAACTGTCCTTACTTAGTTCTCACACGTGAGACTCACCTTCACATGAGTAGGGAATTTTGAACAATCTTCCCCTCCCGACACATGAGGAGGAAATTAGCGGAAGACTAATACTCACTTAGCATACATATCAACCAAGCTTTTACAAAGCTCATCATTTTCCTTTGAAACAACCTTCGTTGGTGTACAAACATGAATGAAAGGAAAACATAAATATCAGCCAGATCCAAAACTTGTGTGACCCAATGGTGGATGCCCAATCAACATTGTTTCTTCTTGTGGAATGGTCCATGAGATTTGGTTCTGCCTGATTTTTGGCTGATGCCTTAAAAGGAGCTGAAAAATGGATGGACGGAGTGGATAAAGTGCATGCATTATAGTGGGGCCCACCGTGCTTTTACAGCACCGACTAGTACATACCTGGGTACTGAAGGGATCACTACCGAATCGGAGTCCCATCTGGACAATTTATCCAGTGGGTCCCTTCTATTGATGTACCCCACCGCTCGGATATACCTTGAAGCTATAACGGACAGGTTACACATTAATGAGGGGATGCGGATTGCGTCCAAAGCGAGCTCTGGAGGAGCCCACCGTTATGTATCTGTTTATCCACTCCATCCATAGGGATTGTTGAACGCAAACTCTGCTTGAGCCAGGGCTATGTCCCACTGCTTCGGTTTGTCACCTGAAAGGCAACAGATGAGATTCCCCAATGTGCGGTTTACAACCTCAGTCTGTCCATCTGTTTGCGGATGATAAACACTGCTGAATTGAAGTCGCGTATCGAACCGATTTCACAAGGCTCGCCAAAAATGGCTAACGAACTTTGTGTCCCTGGTCTGAAGTGATCGTCTTAGGAATCCCATGTAGTCGCACAACCTCAAAGGTCTTCTTGCATGGAATGAAGTGTGCCATCTTGGAGAATCGGTCTACCACTACGAACACTGAGTCCATGCCGCGTTGTGTTCGTGGGAGCCCTAATACAAAATCCATAGATAAATCCTCCCAAGGGGCATCTGGCACGGGTAATGGCGTGTAAAGACCTATATTTTGAGATTGTCCCTTAGCGGTCTGACAAATATGACATCGTTGTACCGCCCTGCTAACATCACGAGCAAGTTACGGCCAGTAATACCGCTCTTCCACCATCGCTCGAGTCTTATCTCGTCCTAGATGACCGCCGAGGCCACCGCCATGTAGCTCGATAATAATTTTGTCTCGCAATGAACTCTGCGGAATGCAAAGTCGATTTCCTTTGAAGAGGAAACCATCTTGAATTAGAATGTCACTCGGGTGACCCTCTTGGCACTTTTTTCATGCATCTGCAAAATCCTCGTCGTCGGCATAAAGCTCCTTGAGATAGTCGAATCTGACCACCTCACTGCTCACGGTAATAAGAAGGGATGCACGTCGGCTTAGTGCATCTGCTACCTTGTTCTGCTGCCCTGACTTGTGTTTCAAAACGAACGTGAATTTCTGTAAAAACGAAATCCATCTAGCATGCATACGATTCACATTAGTCTGAGTATTGACAAATTTTAAGGCCTGATGATCATTGTACAGTATAAATTCCCTTTGAATAAGATAATGGCGCCAATGGCGCAGTGCCTGAACCACTGCATATAATTCAAGCTCATAGGTCGATCACTTTTGTCGTGCGTCACTGAGTTTCTCACTGTAAAAGGCAACTGGCCTACCCTCCTGAGAAAGGACTCCCCTAATGCCGACAATAGATGCGTCACATTCTACCTCAAACAACTTATTGAAATTAGGGAGTACCAGGACCGGGGTAGTGGATAACCGATGTTTGATTTCTGCAAAACTCTTCTCTGCCCCTTCGGTCTATTGAAACGGACCCTTCTTCATACAGTCGGTAATCGGCGCGACGATACTGCTAAAGTTCCTCACAAACCGACGATAGAAAGTCGCCAACCCATGAAAACTTCGTACCTTATGAATGTTCGTCGGAGTTGGCCAATCTCGAATAGCTAGAACTTTCTCTTCGTCCACTCGGATACCCGTGGATGACGCAATAAACCCCAGAAACAATAATCGATCAGTTAAGAAGTTACACTTTTTCAAATTTAAGTATAGTTTGTTGTTGGCCAGCACTTGTAGAACTTTTCTGATGTAGGTCATGTGCTCTGTTTCATCCTGACTGTATATTAGGATGTCGTCAAAGTAAACGACTACAAAGCGGCTAATGAACGGCTTCAACACTTGGTTCATTAAATGTATGAAGGTGCTTGGTGCATTGGTTAGACCAAAGGGCATAACCAGCCACTCATATAGCCCTTCCTTGGTCTTAAAGGCCGTTTTCCACTCGTCACCTGGCCTAATACGGATTTGATGGTATCCACTCCGTAAGTCCAGTTTTGAGAACACACTACAAGAAATTCCCTTTTTACCGACGAATGATTTCGTCGGGAATCAGTAAAATTTCGTCGGGAAATCTTTTTCCTGACGAAATTTTTCGCGGCTAACATCGTCGCAGAAAGGCCGTCGATAAAGGTTTTTACCGACGAAATCATTTTTCGTAGGTAATAATAAAACCATTACCGACGAAAAAATTCGTCGGCAAAATATATGAATTTTGTCGGAAATAAAAATGATACGTCGATGAAAAAACTTTTACCGACGAAATAATTCGTGGGTAAAAAGATGAAATAATTTTTTACCGACGAATTGTTCATCGGTAATAAAAACTGTAAAACTTTTACCGACGAAATATTTCGTCGGTAAAGGTTTTTGAAATTTTATTACCGACGAAAAAATTCGTCGGTAAAAAATTGTTTCATCTTTTTACCCACGAATTATTTCGTCGGTAAAAGTTTTCCCTATCCCGGTTTCATTTGTTTTCAAAATTCAGGAAAATTCCTGATATACACCTGTAAAGAAACCTATACATTTTTCTCCTATTCACATCCACATACATACAAATAAACAGAAACTACTACCATCCATACACAAATAATCCATTCCACATCCACAAATAAACAATATTCATCAACACACAAATACATATAAGTTAAAAGTCGTATAGTAAAAAAAATAATCAGGAAGATGAAGGCGGAGGTGGCGGGGCATCGGCGCCAAGGCTTGCAGCGAGAGCCTGAAACATCTCCTGCATCCGTCGCTCATGCTCCTGTCGCTCCTACCGCAACTCCTCGATCCTCCTCTCCTGCTCTTCCTGTCGCCTCTTCTCCTCCTCCTCCCTACGCCTCTGCTCTTCTCTCTGCCTCTCCAGCTCCTCTCAAATCTCATCGACGACGACCCGTAGCTGCTGAACCTCTCTCTCTGCGATATCAGCTTGGCATTGAGCGCTCTCACCAGCTACGGATCGGCTGGAGCCAGCTCTAGTTTGTGCCATGAGCTTGGCACCATGGCCAAGCCCACGCACATATCCAGAACGGGTGCCAAGCACCTCGCTCAGGATTTCTAGCTCACTCCGCTGACTACCATCGGGAGTGGGCTGACTGCGTATGGTGTCCATCGCCGCCTGTAATGAAAAGATATGAAATTTCATAAAAAATGACATGAATGACATTATTATCAATGAATGCGCAATTAAATTTTACAAAGTAAAGATTTTTACCCAATGCTCACTGGCTCTAGGATGAACCCAAGATCCCGTCGCCTGCCGACAGTGAGTCCCTCTGTAGAGGTCTACTGGTCCAGGCTCCTGGCCGGTGACGGAATCTCGCTGCGCAATCGAAAGGAAAAAAGACTTATATATAATAAATGCCAATCAAAATAATATATTAACTTAATAATCATCAATAATTTCTTACCATGTCGTAACGATGTCGTACAAATGACTTAGAACCAGCTACGTGGTTCACTTGTAACTTTTTCCTGTTTGCAGAATTTATTCTACTCCTCTTCTGAACACATTATACAAAATACATTTCTATTAATTGCAAAATTAATTGCAAATTTAATTGTTACCGTAAGATATCGTACATGTAAATATTACCTGAAAAGCCTCCGACGAAAATCTCTCGCAGAGTATCCGCCAGTCGTCTGTAGTAACGTGTGGCGGTGCGGACAGTACGGCCTCATCGTGTGTCCTGCACCGCTTGTACCGCTGGTGCAACTCTCCGCGGTATTCCTTGAACCGCTCTCTAATCATGTCGTCGACGGCATGAGAAATGTAGGAAACATTCAAATCGAATTCAAATTTATCCTGCAGTTTTGTAAATAATAAATTAAGGCAATAAACTTATTAATAATAGGACTTAACCATAAATGAACTTTTACAAAAGAAAATTTTAATTTACTAAACTTTACCTGAAGGCGCTGACAGATGAGCTGTCGCACATCATCTGTCACGTCAGTCCAACGGGGGGTGGTGGCGGGGATCAGAGATCGGCATAGGACACCGACCTCAGACGTAAACAGTCTGGCACTGTCCCCAATAGGTCTAAGGCAGTCCTGTGGGAACTCTACCGCCACCCTACCCTCACGCGTAAGTCGCTCTAAAACTAACCCACGCGTGGGTCCACGTCCTCGTCGGCTGGTAGAAGATGCTGCTGCGAAAAGATATATGTAAGAAACAATTTAAACAGAAATCACTAAATAAATGTCTAGACTTACATGCAGTGCTCGGTGTATGCTGAACCGAAGGATCAGATGACTGTGATGCACCGTGCGACGTCAATGCTGTCTGCGTCGCATCACGGGTGGAAGGGGTAGATCCAGTGCGCGAACGACCTGATCTCCCACCTGGTGCCATGACTGAATATATCTGAAATACAAACTTATAAATTTAAACAATGTCAATGCAAGCTTATGAACATCATTGTAGAGTGAATTTGTGCTTATGCTTAGAGAGATGATGAAAATATGATTACACCATTACACTATAATGCAAGCAGAATATAATAAAACTGTAAACAGAATATAAAAGTTGAAAAATCCATTACCCATTGTCATTCTATATTAAATACATATATCTCATTGTAATACAAATCAACTTCGGATCAACTATCCGAAATACTCCCTGCGTAAGTTATCGTACGCTGCAGATGTATATGTCAAGCTGTATGAAGCACTCGACATTGTTACAGCCAACATGCCACTCACAATAGGAGAAATCTGATCTCTCTGGACTCCATTCAGATGTGCAAGTGATAATGTCGCATCTTCCATACGAAGTTTTCCACGGTTATATTCCTCAATTAGGTCCGGAATTTCTTTGAGATTGTATAATCTTTCATCTGAGTCATCGTCTTCCTCCCTACATTTCTCGACCAGACCGGGTATCTCTCTGGCCCTACCAGAAGAATATAGGGCCAGAAAGTCCATCCGCAACAGCTGATGAAGTATGCTGCGTGCTTCCGCTACGCTCCAGTTTGTGGAGGACATGATCAGAAGGTGACTTAACTGTAAATGTAGATTATAAACAAGTCAATTCAGAAAAAAAATCATGACTTGTAAAACATATATACATGTAATAATCAAATTATTCGAATTGAAAATTACATGTAAATCTTGTATACATTTAATAATCGTCGTCTGAATCATTATCGCTTAGGACTCTTTCTTCTTCACCATCACTATCGCTGATCAGAATTTTCTCTTCATCGTCTGCAACTTTATCATCGATGAAAGCGCTATCATCTCTAACAATGTCATTTATGATTGAGGCATCAACATGATCAGGTGGCACATCATCTCTATTCAATTGCACCACATCAATATCAATATTTGGATCATTCCCTCTATCCCAAGATGGCATGTCTTCTTGGTATGCTTGTTCAACTGACGACGTTCTATTACTCCCTTCATCGTTATCTTCAACGTCTACTTCGGGAACGTCAAATATGTTCCTGGGCTTTATTTTCTGCACCACGTGCCAAGAGCCGCCTAACTTGGTGTCAGTGAGGTAGAATACTTGTTCAGCTTGGCCGGCTATGATAAATGGGTCATCTTTAAACCACTTCCGAGATAAATTTACGCTCGTGAAGTAATTATCAGTCTGTATTCCCAACTTTTTATTTCCGATGTCCCACCAATCGCATTTAAATAAGTACACCCGCTTTCTCATACAATAACTCAGCTCAATAATATCCGTCAAAACGCCATAAAAATCAATTTCGACCTCCTCATGTGGTCCTATATTTCTCACGCTCCTCAGTGTGGAACCGAATCCCGTTTACAATACAACCTGTATATCTACATACACGTCTATCAGGGCCACACGCCAGTGAGTAGAGCTCATCAGACGCATCCCCAGAGTTGCTAGCACGCAACATCTTCATCTATCATCACGTACAGAATATAAATGTACGTTTAGGCATTTAAAATTACGTGTAAATATTGTGCAATACAACAATATTGTAAGTGTGGTGAGATAGAAGGTAAATTAATCTTACACGTTTTGCAAACCATTCTGGAAACAAATCCTGATGCATTCGATCATAATTTGTAGGGTATTGGGACTTCATCTCCTCGATGTGTTCGCTATACACAATTGGTACGTTGTAAGCAAGAAATTTTGAGATTAAAACTGTCTGTAGATATACAATAATTATGTGCGAAGACTTACTCCAAGTACGACTCTATTTCTTCACAGTTATGCAACACATACCACAGCGCCTTCGCTTGATCCCGAGGGTCCATATCCTGAAACGTCGGCGATCCTAAAGGACGGACGTTATGTGCGAATATAGATATGAGTCCTTGTTCATTCTCCTGCCCTGCATCGGCATTCCGATCTTCTCGGTTGAATCTAGTCTCTATGCCACGAAGATACATGGAGCAAAATGTCAGGCACTCATTATCAATGTACGCCTCAGCAATGGATCCCTCTGGATGTGCCTTATTCCTCACATATTGTTTTAATGTGTGAAGGTATCTGTACACAAAATCAATATGTAAATGACATGAAAACATGGATATACGTAGTTTATGGAATGAATAAAAATTTATGATCATTGTTCTATCACCTTTCGATCAGACACATCCAACGATATTGTACTGGGCATGCAAGCTTCGCTTCGTGCGGTAAGTGAATCGCTAGGTGTACCATGACATCGAAAAACGCAGGTGAAAATAGTCTTTCAAGTTTGCAAAGGATTACGACAATATCTTTCTCCAGTCGTTTAATAACCTCTACATTCAAAGATTTCAAACACAAATCCTTAAAGAATATCCCCAACTCAATCAGCGTAGCACTGACATCCTTGTTAAGGAATCCACGAATCGCAACCGGTAGTAGACGTTGCAGAAGGACGTGACAGTCATGACTTTTCATTCCTGTTACCTTACAGTCCGTAATATTTACGCGCCGAGAGATATTCGATGCATACCCATCGAAAAATTTCACCTTGTTCAACCATTCACATACACGTTTTTTCTCTAGTTTTGTCAATGTGTAGCATGCTGCTGGTATAGTATATGAATTTTCATATGGTTGCAAGTGCAACTCTTTCCTTAAACCCATTGCTTGTAGATCTAATCGAGCCTTAAAACTGTCTTTTGTTTTCTTATCTATGTTCATCAATGTTCCAAAGACATTGTCACATATATTCTTCTCAATATGCATGACATGAGTTTAGGATTAGGTTTAGAGCATAGGTTTAGATTTTTGGGTTCAGGATCGGGTTTCGGGTTTGGTTTTCGTGTTTGGGTCTAGGTTTAGGCTAGGTGAATGGATTTAGGAATAGGTGTAGGTTTAGTTTAGGTGACATGAGTTTAGGATTAGGTTTAGGGCATAGGTTTAGATTTTTGGGTTCGGGATCGGGTTTCGGGTTTGGTTTTCGTGTTTAGGTCTAGGTTTAGGCTAGGTGAATGGATTTAGGAATAGGTGTAGGTTTAGTTTAGGTGACATGAGTTTAGGATTAGGTTTAGAGCATAGGTTTAGATTTTTGGGTTCGGGATTGGGTTTCGGGTTTGGTTTTCGTGTTTGGGTCTAGGTTTAGGCTAGGTGAATGGATTTAGAAATAGGTGTAGGTTTAGTTTAGGTGACATGAGTTTCGGATTAGGTTTAGGGCATAAGTTGAGATTTTCGGGTTCGGGATCGAGTTTCGGGTTTGGTTTTCGTGTTTGGGTCTAGGTTTAGAGTAGGTGAATGGATTTAGGAATAGGTGTAGGTTTAGTTTAGGTGACATGAGTTTAGGATTAGGTTTAGGGCATAAGTTGAGATTTTCGGGTTCGGGATCGAGTTTCGGGTTTGGTTTTCGTGTTTGGGTCTAGGTTTAGGGTAGGTAAATGGATTTAGGAATAGGTGTAGGTTTAGTTTAGGTGACATGAGTTTAGGATTAGGTTTAGGGCATAGGTTTAGATTTTTGGGTTCGGGTTCGGGTTTCGGGTTTGGTTTTCGTGTTTGGGTCTAGGTTTAGGCTAGGTGAATGGATTTAGGAATAGGTGTAGGTTTAGTTTAGGTGATTTGAGTTTAGGATTAGGTTTCGGGGATAGGTTTAGATTTTTGGGTTCGGGATCGGGTTACGGGTTTGGTTTTCGTGTTTGGGTCTAGGTTTAGAGTAGGTGAATGGATTTAGGAATAGGTGTAGGTTTAGTTTAGGTGACATGAGTTTAGGATTAGGTTTAGAGCATAGGTTTAGATTTTTGGGTTCGAGATCGGGTTTCGGGTTTGGTTTTCGTGTTTGGGTCTAGGTTTAGGGTAGGTGAATGGATTTAGGAATAGGTGTAGGTTTAGTTTAGGTGACATGAGTTTAGGATTAGGTTTAGGGCATAGGTTTAGATTTTTGGGTTCGGGATCGGGTTTCGGGTTTGGTTTTCGTGTTTAGGTCTAGGTTTAGGCTAGGTGAATTGATTTAGGAATAGGTGTAGGTTTAGTTTAGGTGACATGAGTTTAGGATTAGGTTTAGAGCATAGGTTTAGATTTTTGGGTTCGGGATTGGGTTTCGGGTTTGGTTTTCGTGTTTGGGTCTAGGTTTAGGCTAGGTGAATGGATTTAGAAATAGGTGTAGGTTTAGTTTAGGTGACATGAGTTTCGGATTAGGTTTAGGGCATAAGTTGAGATTTTCGGGTTCGGGATCGAGTTTCGGGTTTGGTTTTCGTGTTTGGGTCTAGGTTTAGAGTAGGTGAATGGATTTAGGAATAGGTGTAGGTTTAGTTTAGGTGACATGAGTTTAGGATTAGGTTTAGGGCATAAGTTGAGATTTTCGGGTTCGGGATCGAGTTTCGTGTTTGGTTTTCGTGTTTGGGTCTAGGTTTAAGGTAGGTGAATGGATTTAGGAATAGGTGTAGGTTTAGTTTAGGTGACATGAGTTTAGGATTAGGTTTAGGGCATAGGTTTAGATTTTTGGGTTCGAGATCGAGTTTCGGGTTTGGTTTTCGTGTTTGGGTCTAGGTTTAGGCTAGGTGAATGGATTTAGGAATAAGTGTAGGTTTAGTTTAGGTGATTTGAGTTTAGGACTAGGTTTCAGGGATAGGTTTAGATTTTTGGGTTCGGGATCGGGTTTCGGGTTTGATTTTTGTGTTTGGGTCTAGGTTTAGGGTAGGTGAATGAATTTAGGAATAGGTGTAGGTTTAGTTTAGGTGACATGAGTTTAGGGATCGAGTTTAGGAAAAGGTTCTCGTGTGGAAACCAAGGTTTAGGTTAGGAATTGGTGTAGCATTAGGTTAGGTGATTTGAGATTAGGATTAGGTTTACGCATTGGTTTATAGTTTCGGGTTCGGGATCGGGTTTATGGTTAGGTTTTCGAGTTTGGGTCTAGGTTTAGAGTTATGGCCCGTTTGGCACCATGGATTCTAGGAGAAAGGAGGAGAAAGGAGGAGAAACTGGTTGCTTTATTCTGTTTGGCACCATGGATTTGATGAGAAGTGGATTTGAGAAAGGAGGAGAAACTGGTTCCCACCTTCCAGGGACCCCCGCTCAACACCCGGATAGCTCCGACACACATCCGGGTCTGCTCCATTAATTTCGAGCTAATACATAAACACGGGCCTGTCCAAATGGCCAGGCCACCCTGTTGGGGTTCCAAAAGTAAGGATCCCCGAAGCGATGATCCCGAGTGCCCAAACCATCACTCGGTCAAATTTAGGGCCAGTGCATCGGAAATCGCGGCACGAATCGCGACACACACACCAGACTTGACCAAAAGCAGGGAATTGGGTCAGTGGTGGACCCCACCGGTCGTCATGATCAAAACTGTCCAAATTTGAGAGGATTACCTCAATTATGAAGAGATAGGAGCAGTGCATCGGCATTCATCACGAGGCGGACCCCATAAATCCCCCAATTTGCAAAACCCAAGATTGGAGGGACACGAATACGTCTAGCGCATTCAGAAATAAATTTAAGGACGCACTGCTTCCAGCGCATCCATAAATTCACCCGGCGCGTCACATAATTCAATCATATTGAATTTAAGGACGCACTGCTTCCAGCGCATCCACAAATTCACCCAGCGCATCATATAATTCAGTCATTTTGAATTTCAGGACGCACTGCCTCCAGCTCGTCTGAAAATTCATCCAGCGCATCCAAAAATTCAGCCAATTTCAGGACGCACTGACAACTGGCGCGTCCTGAAAATCGATTTCCGAACTCTGCCATTTTGAGACGTGCCGAGTGACTTTAAATGACGCGCCGACCCAATTTCTCGACGCGTTACACAGTGTCGACCGCCTATTGGGCGACTTTACCTATAAATACCCCCTCCCACCGCCTCATTTGTAACATTCAGCAAGAGAGAAAGCCGAACCTCATCGCCGGGAACCCTTTTCCGATCGCCGGAACCCTTTTCTGATCGCCGGAACCCCTCGCCGGAAATCGCACCTCCGACCATAACAGGTCCGGAGATGAAATAACTTTAAGTCATTTTTTTGACGCGCTGATCCCAGCGCATCATAAAAGTGATTCGGCGCATCAGAACAACCCTCGACGGATCACATCATTCATAAATAAAGTCATTTTTTTGACGCACTGGCTCCAGCGCATCGCAAAATAGGCCAGTGGATCAGAAAAATACACATTCATAAATAAAGTCATTTTTTTGGACGCACTGGCCCCAGCGCATCGCTAAATAGGCCAGCGGATCAGAAAAATACACATTCATAAATAAAGTCATTTTTTGGACGCACTGGCCTCAGCGCATCGCAAAATAGGCCAGCGGATCAGAAAAATACACATTTATAAATAAAGTCATTTTTCAGACGCACTGGCCCCAGCGCATCGCAAAATAGGCCAGCGGATCAGGAAAATACATTTTTGGACGCGCTGGCCCCAGCGCATCAGTAAAATCAGGCCAGCGGATCGCAAAAATCAACACCTAGAGCGTTCATCTCAGCACCCTTAAATCCTCATTTTATAACGTTTTCAATCCCCGTTTGAGTCTATTTTGGGTGTTTCGAGCATTCCGGACGCAATGGAGCGGTCAAATGATCCATCCGGGCCACCTAATGAGTAGAACGCGAGCCTTCGGGATCCGACCTAATCCGACGAAACGAATGGAGCAATCCTCCCGAAGAGAAGCCACCAGTGCCCGGAGCCATACTGACGCATCATCATTACATGTACTACCATAATATGACTCGGATTCAGGCCCGGATTAAGCAAAGGGGACTATGGTTAACACGATAAATTATACCAGGAGAGTTCTAAACTATCACACACAATTTGTTAAAGGCTGACACTTCATGAACAGTCGATGCCCTTACCCATCCAAACGGCATCCGCTGGTTGAGCTGTGCAGGTACATACAACCGTGGAATGGACTTCCCGAGGTCACCTGTCCTCACGTTGACAGGCGCGGGCCCAAAGTCTTCCTTCCCGGCCATAAACCCTGACAGTCTCAGCCTGGATCTCCGGTCAAAACATGGGACATAGACATCCGACTCGTACAAAGATGGATCAGTCCTTAACAAAACACAACAAATACAGGTCTCCATGACCATACAAATACAGGTCTCCGCGACCATACAAATACAGGTCTCCGTGACCATACAAACACAGGTCTCCATGACCAATGAACTCTGAAACCATGGTCCCCGCTGACTAATCTTTTGCCTTTTAATCAAGGGTCATCGATCATTCGATGTAATTAAGGGCTCGTGCCAGATTACGGCCTGGAATGTACAAGATCTCAGAATCTCTGGAATAAAATTCGCCTTGCGATATCTCTTCTCTTGTGTATTTTTGTGAATGTTTGTGATTGTCTACTGAATGTTTCTATTATTCAGAACCCCAGATCAACAAAACCCAACATTCCAGAGAATGTTCATCCTCTAGTTCTAACAAACTGGCGACTCTGCTGGGGATCGAATTATACCAGAATCTCTGGTTATATCTGAATATAGGAACACTCTAAGATCAACCACTTACAAATACGAATCTACACATAAGAAAGTTACCGCGAGGCGTAATGTTTCGGCGCCCCTCGGGCGTCAAACTGGCGACTCTCAACGGGAACGTTCTTCCCTTCATCTTTAAGGCAATAGACATTTAAAAGGTTTCGAACCCACAATTTCCACAACTACACATTTCATTGGATTTATGCACTGCGATCGATGGGCTCATGCTCCCGACCGCGCTTGTGAACTGTTCTAACGATTTTTATGACATAACAGAATTAGCAAGATACTAAGACAGACAGAAGGAATGGCATGCTCAATGACCAGTTCGTGCACCTTCCTTACCACTGGAGGTTTTAGCTTCCCTCGCTTCATCCCAACCACGACGACTGCTTCTAATTCAGGATGGCAGTTGGTCGAAACGCACCGGCAGAAGAAAGAGTAGAAGAAAGCAGCCAGCTTAGCAGCATACAAGAAGGTGAATGTTGCAAGACCTTGCTCCGCAACCAAGAGACAATGGCAACCAAAACAAGGGCAGAAAATTCCCATCAGTAGCCAGGTCGCATCAACCAGGTCCCCAGTGCCTGCGATGACAACGGAACAGTTTCTGCCATTGTCCAAAACCACTCGTGTCACGCACGAGTCGACCGAAACTACACTTGCGAAAAGCTCCAAACCCATGACAATTCTCAAGCCAGGACAAGGGCAGGTTCAGAAGGCCCGACCAGCGCTGATCACAATGGTTCAAGTGGCAGAGGCAGAAGAGGAATCGTATGAAGCGGACGAGTTGCCTACAGTCCAAGATCAGATAAACAGATTAGTTCGGGCTAATCGAGAAACGAATGAACGGATGAGGGTAATTCATGAGGCATTGACCACTTTGATAGCTCAGAACGCTACTCGAAGTCTTGTACCACCTACGCGCCCGTCAGCCGAGGAATCTCAAGAGGCAGCAGAAGGGCCAGCTAGTGCCGAGCCACTTACCCAGGCCAGGAGAGTTCCAGTGGAACGAATAGCAGTCCCGACTACGCAAATGACGAGAGAAGAACTGTCGCAAACAATTACGAGTCTCATGCGACAAAAAAAGGAGAAGGAAAGAGGAACTGGGTATAAATATCAGGTCCCATACCCGCTGGAGGTAGAAGAAATACCATTCCCGGTCAACTTCAGATGTTCGGATTTCGAAAAATTTGACGGTAGGGGATCGTCAGAGGAACATATCACTCGCTTCCTCACAGCATTGGGAAATTGGTCGACCGTCCCACAGTACTGTATGCGGTTATTTGCATCAACACTGACAGGGAAGGCTTTTCAATGGTACATGTCGCTACCAGCCGGATCAGTGAAGTCGTGGGAGCAAATGCGAGACAGTTTTATTTCAAAATTCTTCTCTATAGAAAGAGAAACATCAGTAATAGATCTGGCATTGATCAGGCAAAGACAGGACGAACCCGTGGAGAGGTTCATGGACTGATGGGGGACGATAGCCGCTCAATGTCAAGAGTTACCCAGCGAAAAGGAACAGATAAAGATGTGTATGTGAGCCCTGGACCCAATGATATCATACGGGCTGTCAGGGAATAGTTTTCACTCTTTCCGAGAATTGGCCACCAAAGCACACTTGGTAGAAGAGGCAGCAGCACGAGTGAACCTCAGACCAGAAAGACAGAAAAGAGAAGGAGTAAGGATTGCCGAAACACACAATGTAAACAAAGGTAAAAGTACGATAGATCGAAAACGGCCCGCCGTGGAACCTAAGACAGACACGAAAGCAACGCCTGCCCAAGACAGAGGCAAGAGGCCTTACGCTTCTCAGAGAATAACAATAGCCGAGAGAGAAAGAGCCAACGGCCCGTACACCTTCGACATGGCCGATTTGATCCCCATCATGGAACAATTAGTAGAAGAAAAGGTAATCCGTTTACCAGAACCGATTCGGCCCCACGAGGTTAGGAAGGTAGATGATCCCCGGTATTGCAAATACCATCGGTGTCTAAGCCACAAGACAGAAGACTGTTTTAGTCTAAAAGGAAGAATACAGGGGTTGATCAACCAAGGGGTGATCAGTATGAAGGCACCAGAAAAGACGACGAAAGAAACAGCAGGGGTAGTCTCAGCCTTCCCCTCAGACAAAAGCATCCGATTACATATCCCGTTCCCTGAACCTGAAGAACCCTGGACTTTGGTTAGCAACCGGAAGAGGCTCGAAAATCGAAGAAGACTCCTCGACCGCAAGAAGAAAGGGATGAGAAAGAAGGGCAGCCAAGAGAAGAACCGACTTATAGAGACTCGGGTACATTGCGCGATGGTGTCGTTTATAGAACAGCCATCAACAGAAGAGACATTGCGGGCAGATAAAGAAGAAGTCAATGCTGTCATCCTCCGATCCGGAAGGCAGATGCCGGAGCGCATTCGGCCAGAACCAATCGACCCGATGCAAGAAGACGGAAACCCGGATATACCGTCAACGAGGCCCCAGGGGCAGAAGTTGAAAGAGAAAGTTGTCGAGGCCACGTCCAGTCGGCCGGGGCCAGGACAAGGTGCAGCACCCGTAGCCTATGATGTCGTATCACACCTGCGAAAGGTCCCGGCTCGCCTGAGCATATACGACGCCTTGTGTCTCTCAAAGGCGTACAGGGAAATGTTGATCAACGCGCTGCTAGACAGTGAAGCCCGAGAAGTAATGATGACAGAAATCGAAGCAGAAATGAACGATCCAGATAAGTTTTGGGAAGGAAATGCACCAATTCAACAAGCAATGCAGATAGATCACCCCTCTGTAATCACATTCTCCGAAGAGGACCGCACGATTGAAGCAACAGACCACAACCGTCCGTTGATGGTCACAGGGACGATTAGGGATACGAAAATTAAGCGATGCATGCTTGATGATGGGTCCGCAGTAAACATCATGTCGTTGAAGACATTACAGAGGTTGGGTTACAGACCATCAGCCTTGCGACCCAGCACCATGGTTATCCAAGGGTTCAATCAAGACAGCCAGCGCACTCTAGGGTCAATTACTGTGATGCTAGAAATCGAAAAGCTGAAGACAAGAGTAACATGTCAAGTAATCGACGCGGTAACAACGTATAATCTTCTGCTAGGAAGGCCGTGGCTCCATCAGAATCGCGTCATTCCCTCAACCTATCATCAGTGCTTCAAATACAACAGAGAGGGAGTTTAGTACAGAGTGGCAGCAGACCCAAAGCCGTATACAATTGTAGAATCATTCTTGGCTGATGCCCGATACTACGACTTGGTCGACGAAGGAGAGGTCACAAAGAAGCCTGACGTAACGCAGAAAGGGCAAGGGGCAAAACCTAAAGTCAGGCAAGTTCGAACAGAGAGGCAAACCTTAGTCCATTACTCAGAAAGAAGCCACGGGTCAGCCAATTGAAGAACCTCAAAGGACTATCAAGAAATTTTACATAATCCCGAAGCACTTGCGACAGCCCGGGCAGTCCGTCTTAGAGATGATATCGAATCAGCACATGAGTGTGCTCAAATCTAGCTTCAATATGCCAGTGCCGAAAATAGGAAGGGTTAGACCTTTTCCAAGAGCTCCTAACCAGTTTGTGGTACCGCTGAATGCCGATACAAAGAAAGAAATCAAATTCTATTCAGTGTTAAGTGAATCCGCGCAGTCTAGGGATGAGGCTGAGGAATCACCTCGCTTACCACAACCGATAGAAGAGGGAAGATACAGTGAGGTCAGCCGTAACATCATGAGGAGTATGGGCTTCTGTTACTCAGAATCGACCCCGAATGGTAGGATGTTAGCACCGTTCGAAGAAAACACTAAAGCCTACCAAGTAAGAGAAGGGTTAGGGGCAAAGATAAAGATTAGGCATGTCAATATGGTGACGATCAATCCTACAGAAGAGGTACAGCCACAAGGGGTAGTCAACGTCATTCAACCCAGTGCTGCACCCGCACAGATAGAAGACGGGGGACAGCCCACGATAGATGAGCTTGAAGAAATAAACCTGGGAACCCCAGAAGATCCCAGAAATACATACCTGAGTAAAAATGTCCCAGACGAGGAGAAATGGAAATACATCCAGCTATTGAAAGAGAACCTGGGACGTGTTCGCTTGGACATACTCAGAAATGTCGGGGCTTAGTCCAACAATTGCGATGCACAAGTTGGGCATCCTGAAAGGGAAGAAAGCGGTCAAACAACCTCAACGACGATTCCACCCAGACATAGTGCCCAAAATTGAAGAAGAGGTCGAAAAGTTAATCCAAGCCGGGTTCATTCGAGAGGTCAAATACCCACAATGGATCTCAAACGTTGTGCCGGTCAAGAAAAAGAGCGGTCAAATCCGAATTTGCGTAGACTTCCGGAACCTCAATGAAGCATGCCCTAAGGATGATTTCCCACTGCCTATCCCCGAACTACTGATCGACAGCACGACAGGATACGCAGTAATGTCCTTTATGGATGGTTACTCAGGGTATAACCAGATTCGTATGGCCCCAGAGGATGAAGAATCGACAGCATTCGTACAACGCTGGGCATATACTGTTACTGCGTGATGCCGTTTGGGTTGAAAAACGCAGGGGCAACGTATCAGCGTGCGATGCAAGTGGTCTTCCAGGACATGATGCATAAACATGTCGAATGCTATGTAGACGATCTGGTAGTGAGGTCGGCCGGTTATGAACAACACAGAGAGCATCTAAGGCAAGTGTTCCAAAGACTGAGAAAGAAAAGCCTTCGTATGAATCCGTTAAAGTGCGCATTCGGGGTTTCCTCTAGAAAGTTTTTAGGATTTGTTATTAGACACCAAGGCATAGAAATCGACCCTACGAAGATTAAGGCGATCAGGGAAATGCCACCTCCGAAGAATCTCAAAGAGCTGAAAAGCTTCCAAGGCCGGGTCGCATACCTAAGAAGGTTCATCTCGAACTTATTCGGTCGTTGTCAACCATTTTCGCACCTCAACAAGAAAGGGGTACAGTTTGAGTGGGACGATGCTTGCCAGAAAGCGTTCGACTCTCTGAAAGACTTGCTCGACAAATCTCCAGTCCTTGCGGCACCAATCAAAGGGGAGCCACTAATCCTCTACATTGCCGTCGGTGAAAATTCACTTGGAGCCCTCTTAGCCCAGAAGAACGAAGAAGGGAAGGAAAGCGCACTCTATTACCTTAGCAGCATGTTGGTGGGAGCCGAGTTTAACTACTCAGCAATCGAGAAAATCTGTCTAGCATTGATCTTTGCTGTCAAAAAGCTCAGACATTACTGTCTCTCTCATCAGATAACATTGAATCCAAAGCGGATCCCCTCAAGTTTCTCATGAACAGACCCATGTTGTCTGGGCGGCTGGCCAAGTGGGCCCTGCTCTTGTCAGAATTTGACTTGACATACATGCCGGCTCGGGCCGTCAAAGGGCAAGCTATCGCAGATTTCCTTGCCGCACATCCAGTGCCAAGTGGTGAAGAAATAGAATATGACCTCCCAGACGAGCAGGTCATGGAAACTAATGAAGCACGCCACTGGGAGATGTATTTCGACGGCGCAGCCAGGGCGATAGGGTCAGGGGCAGGAGTTATATTCATCAGTCCGCAAGGGGACCTGCTACCCCATTCATTCACGTTAGTCCCGGCATGCACCAACAACGAAGCAGAATACCAGGCTCTTATTATTGGGTTACAGTTGGCCCTGGAAATGCAGATCAAGAAATACGTATCTACGGTGACTCTAGACTTGTCATCGGTCAATTAACGACATAGTACGAAGTCCGCAAACCCGAATTATCGCCCTATATATTGTCACCAGGCGCAGTCCATGTTCAATCAGTTTCGAAACAGCAGTATCTCGCATATACCGAGGCAGGAGAATGTGCGAGCAGATGCACTCGCCAGTTTAGCCGCTACTCTGGCTAACCCTGGAGGCAGCCCGCTTCAGGTAACAATTGAAGAAAGAAGAATCCTGCCGACGACTGCATTACGCAGTGGAGAATTGAGTGCCAATCCCATTTGCTGCTTTGAGATCACAGCGGAAGATGATTGGAGAAGATCACTCATTGACTATCTGAAGTACGGATTTCTACCAGAGGATCCCAAAATGCGCACACAAATCAGAAGACGCGCCAACTCATTCATACTCCAGAATGACGTACTTTATAAACGATCGTACGAGGGAATGCTGCTGCGATGTCTAAACCAAGATGAGGCACGTAACACCTTGAAAGAAGCTCACGGAGGAGAATGCGGTGCTCACCAGGGAGGGAAGAATTTACATCATCGCGTGCGACACATGGGTTACTACTGGCCTGCTATGGCAAAAGACGCGATGGAATACGTGAAGAAGTGTCACCAGTGTCAAGTTCATGCCGATATCATACATTCGCCACCGGAAGAGTTGCATCAGTCAGTGATGTCCTGGCCTTTTGCAGCCTGGGGCATGGACGTGATCGGGCCGATCAGTCCACCATCCTCCCAGGGACATCAGTACATCCTCGCAGCAACCGACTATTTCTCTAAATGGGCCGAAGCAGTCGCCCTGAGAAACGTGAAAGCCAAACATGTCGAAGGTTTCATCCGTCACGCCATATTATACCGGCATGGTATTCCCAAGAGAATCACTACGGACAACGGGACGCCCTTCAAGAATGCTACTGTCGATAAACTGTGTGCAAAATTCAAGATCAAGCATTGCTACTCATCGCCCTATTATCCTCCTGCGAATGGGTTGGCCGAAGCATTCAACAAGACTATTGTGAAGATTCTGAAAAAGACAGTGGCGGAAAATAAGAAGGACTGGGACGGACGGTTGCCCAAAGCACTGTGGGCTTATCGAACTACGCACCGCACGGCCACCCGGGCTACGCCCTACTCACTGGTATACGGTACGGAAGCTGTGATCCCGATGGAAATACAAGTTGAATCGCTAAGGGTCGCCCTCCGACACTCCATGACGGCCGAGCATAGTGCCAAGATCCGAATGGTTGAACTTGATAATCTAGATGAAAAAAGGCTCGTCGCCCAACAAAGACTCGAAATATATCAAAAGCAGATTTCAGCCGCGTACGATAAGCGTGTCAGGGGCAGATCATTCAAGAAAGGCAATCTGATGTTAATGATGAAGCGTCTGGCACCGCTCCAAGGATCGAAAAGCAAATTCGACCTAAAATGGGATCCCGTCTGCATCATCGACGAAGTGTATTCCAACGGAGCCTATCGGGTAATAGATTGCAAAGGACAGGGTGTCAGTTCGCTAGTGAATGGCCGATTCTTGAAAAGATATTACACCTGACATAAACTTATCATCGCAAGTTGTAAATACCCCAGTAGAGGGAATGTAATAGAATAGATGCCAAAAGAAAGGATGCCATGCAATGACTAAAATAAAATGCTAATCATCTGCTTTATGCTTACACAGGTATTGGAAAGGTCACCAAGGCTCTGGACACGTCAAGCAGGACACCATGCCTTTTCAAGATTATTAAAATCAAGAAAATCCCTAAGCCAAGGCCCGGCTACATCCTCGTGCACATGCGTAGGTTTAAGTCCTAACAGGGGGACGTCCCTTTCCAAATAGCACAATCTATTTTGCATTCGAACTCAAGGGGAACGGCTAGCAGGCTAAAGAGCACAATATGAACTCAGCATCACAATAGTATACGTAACGATGCGACATTCATTACAACGTGTTTTAAAATTACAAAAGAATCATTATTACAGCCTAACCATCTAAAGTTCTTAAACATTGCTCCAATAGATTAACTGCAGACTCCGCAATCGCCTTCTGTCTTGCCTCAGTCTCGGCCAAGACTTGGGCAGGGTCAGGAATATCTTGAAGAGATCGCCTCAGCTCCGTAATTCGTGCCCTCACGATGTTACACTCCGCCTTGCGTTGGTCCATGGAAGACTGCAGGCTTGCTTTCTGACCACCGAGTTTCGAAAGTTTGAAATGGACGACAGAATGTTCAGCACGTAATCGGGCCATCTCATCCTCAATTTTCGCGAGACGCCTGGTGGCCTCTTGGTGCTCAGTATCTACAGCCTGCCAATCTTTCTGCACTGCGGCCACATCCGCCTCGTGAAACTCTAGTTCCGGAAGAAGGGACCGCAACTGACCGCGTTTTTCTTCAACAGAGGGGTCAGTCTTAAGCTACCTCGCATCGTTCACTTGAGCCACACCATCTTTGAATTGTGACTGGTTGACTATCGAAGAAATGTCAACTCCAAGCCACGTAGCAGTGAGTTCCAACGCCTGCAGTGCCTCGTCCAAGATAGACCCTTCATCTCCTTTCCTAAGCGAATCGACGATGTCGGACAGTAAGCTCTTCAGAAGGTTCGCCTTGGTCCTTGATAAGCCTCGGAGAGATGAGAGGAATGCCACGGGCAAGACTACAGGAACTGGGACGTTGGCAGGGGCAGTGGCTGGTAAAAGAAACGGTAAACATTAGCACACTAGAGAAAGAAGAGAAGTAAGCAAACGATAAAGGAAAGTAGTATACCAGGGGTTTCGTCATCCGGTGCACTAGTTGAGGCAACAGGTCTCGACGAGCTAGGGGCACATCCAATCGCGACTTCCGCTGCCGACTCAGGCATTTCAGGGGAAGAAAGAATAACGACCTCAGGGGCAGAGATAGCTCGGACTGGTTCAGCAGTCAGGGGCACTTCGGCAATAGGCTCTGGTGCGCTAGCGACATCTGCAAGCATGGTTCCTTGGGGTAGGAGTGATGCCTCTTCTATAGAAACAACAGGTCTCGCCTCAGGAGTGGGGCTAGGGTACGCTGCAGCCTCGATATTGACAGGTTCGGCAAGAGGGGGGTCTTCAGCTCGCGGCTCACCATCGATGTCCATAGGGACGGGTTCTGTGTCTACCTCAGGAACAGATCTCTCATATACTGGCTCGCTACCTTCACCTCCCTCCACAGGACGATCTCCGCTGAGGCCCGCCTGCGAGCTCATCTCCCCTTCTTCCCTTGGTCCGCTCGCATCATCGGTCGGGACGCTGCCGGCGGCATGGGGGAGTCGACTCCGTGCCTTCTCATCCCTGTAAAGCCTCAATAGGTCCTTTATTTTCTTGCCTCCGTCAGAAACAGAGACGCGATGAGCAGTCTTTATGCGAGGCCCAGAACGTTCAGGAGACGGTTCGAAATCACTATCCCCGGAAACAGAACGTCTGGACAGGCTCGTCCGACCTGCTGGGCTCTGGCCGCCACCTCCCTAACCACTGGACGGCGGAGTACCTGCGATCGCAACAATATCTCCCTCATCGCCACCCTCTCCACCCTCTCTGGTGACCTCCTCACCAATATCACCCCCTCCATCATTGCCATCACCAGCGTCATCATCATTTTCGTCTCCTCTGCCATCATCAGCAGCATCTTCCTCGTCACCGTCCTCATCACCGGCGGCCTCACCATCATCAGCATCGCCAATATCATAACGTTCCCTCTGCCCCTCTGCCATGGGGACCGACGAGTGGGGAATCCGGGTTCCCTTGTAGCGTGATCCTCTGGCCATGAGCGACCCACCCTTCGAGTGTGTGCTCAGGTTTCTCATGATCTATTATAACGTTCAGAGAGGTCATGAACTTCTGCACGCCCGGAGTAGCCAATTGACGGAGCGGCTCTGCCACATAACCTAAGTCGTCGGCGGGAGTAGGATTGACAATCGGAGGGGAGACGAAGACAGGATCGGTTACGTGTCGGTTGTTGCGGATCAAGGAATATTGGTGAGCCCACCACCGCATCCATCCATATGTGGCGCCGGGGACATACTCTGTGCCCGGGACAATGAAAGAACAACCCGACCTGGTAAGCAGAAGCTGTCGCCATATCCACTTCCAATGGATCGGTCCTGTGCCGTATGCCCGCTGCTCTCTCGTCACTGGTTCGAGCGACTCCGGTACCCCTTGATCATAACCGAACTGCCTGGCAAATCGGTTCGGGTAGTACGACTCTCTCCAAAACTCAGCGCCCTCTCTTAAAGGCAACGAGCTTGGGCGAATGGACACCAAGAACGAGCGGTGATAAGAACTGAGGCTCTCGTCATCATCAAGCAGGTCTGGATCTCGCTGTTGGTCCCCGAGAAGAGGAAGAAGTCGACGTCATCATGACGAGCTATCTCTGCCTCGATAGTCGCCAAGTTTCCGCTTATCATCTTCCGTTTCTGAAAAGCGTATAGCGGAACAGATCCCCTCTGGATGAAGTCCTTGAGTTCCATACCATAGACCCACGGGAAGTAGACCCCGAGCCATCCCGAGAAGAAATGCCACCCGCAGTAAGAAGAATTTAATCCAAAGGAAGCTGAACCCTTATTACTGATGACGCCGCCAAAGGCCCGATATATGGAGCACAATACCACCGGGGCCAATGCGTAGCGATGGCTGTTAGCCAGACTCCCTGCAACAGCAAAGCAGGAGACCCTCACACTATCCGCCTGCTTGGAGCTTGGGAGGGCCACACAGCACAGCTAGTAGGCTAAAAACCCAGCGAGTTCGTAGGTGGGAGAGAGCTTGTTTGGCTGTGGGAACTTCTTTTTCATTTTGGCCTCCAGAATCAACTTGTCCTTGCGACCTTCATCGTACGGTCCGTAATTTAAGCTGAGACAGGAAGAAAACCATCAGCGGAAGAAAAGAATGAAATAGGACGCGAACAGTGCAAGACAAGAGAAGAAACTCACTTCAGACCGTAACTAAAGTAAACCAGCCAGTCCTCAAAGGGCACCTTATCCTTGGAACCCAAAAATTGCGGAAGCTCCGCGAATAGTTCGTAGCAGGCTTCTGAATAAAAGCCTTCATCAGCACCCTTCTTCTTCTTGGACACTCCTCATCACTAGGAGTCCATTCATCGTAGATTCTGCCACGGATAGGGAGACCTGATATCCGATACAGATCCCAGAGCGAGACACTCATTTCTCCGCAAGGTAGATGGAAGGAGTTGGTGATGGAACTCCAATGGTTCAGGAACCCCTTATAGATGCAAGGTTCCCGATGGAAGTAACTCGACGTCGCTTGGATGGCCCAAAGGATACCTACTTGCTTCAAGGTCTCTTCATGCTGCTCGACTATCCGGTTGGCCCAAGCTTCATAACCAGGGTGAGGGCTTAAATGCCCTCGGGTCCTGAAACCCCCGGTCGGCCAAATTTCTGCATCAGACAGAGGACGAAACCTTTGGCGCAAGGTCTCGTAATAATGCGTTGGAAATGGCAGGTGAGGATCATGGTTTGGCTCCAAAAATATCATGTCCTTCTCTCCAAGGACAAACTGCAGCGTGCCGTTCTTAGAAATAGCACAGTTGACGAATGTCTCTAGGATGGACGTCCAGGTGTCGACGCTGTAAAAAGAATGTGCACGACATATATCAGAGGGCTCAATGCTTGGCAGAGAACGATATCTCTGGAAGCTTTTAGGAAAGCGGATGAATTGCTTCGTGAAAGGGTTGCGAATCACGAGAGATGATACTGGCAGCTTCACAGAAGACCAGACAACCCTCATCCTATCGGACTTCGACCTAGTCTGGTTCTCTATATAGATCTGCTTGGCACTCTTCCCAGTCGTCTTTGGACGACCTCGCTTAGCAGACTGGGCGGGCACAATCGGGCTCGCTTCGCCCTCTTCAGACCCGACAGCCTCATCAGTCCGGAAACCTTGTAAGGGAGCGTACCACGCATCCCATTCCTCTTGGGTACCCTCGTTAGGAGGGGGCGGTAAGGCCTTGTCACAGAGTATCTTCCGTTGAACATTCTTCGGAAGGGTCAGAATACGTTCGTAAAAGTTGAATGTCTCAGGCGGAAGAAACCACTGCGGATTCTCAGCTGACGGCCTGGAAGCCTGCTTGATGGCAGCACGTTTACACTTGGATGAAGTTTGAGGCAAACCCGAAGGACCGGCTTGTGAAGGATTGCTGGCCATTATAATCTGCAACGGCATAGAAAGGGATTAAGTACAGAGCAAATGAAAAAATCCTCATAAAGACCAATCAAACATTCACAAAATCCAAAGACATACGAAGCAACAAGTAGACAAAGAACAGGCACTGATCCAGGCCAATGCGCAACATCATCAACCAATGAGAAAAGAAATGAAACGACAACATCCGCAACAACATCATCACAAACACACAAGTAAGGAAAGACAGAAATAAAACGAAAAAGTATAATTAGCATTCATCAAATCGCGAGGGCTATTCCAAAACTTAAAATCGTTAAATGTCAATTGTTTAAAATGATAAAAATCGACAATCAATATAAAATGACTCAAAATTGTGGGGACCCCTCCACGAAGCCAGAAAATGAAGATTTCAGTCTTGCACCAGAGGAAGAACTCGAGCCCTCAGCTCATCGACCTTCGCTTGAATCTGGGCCTCCTTGAAGACCAAGTCCACCAGGATGGAGATGCATTGTTGCACAAGATCAAAGTTTAAGTGCTCAGCATTGGCGTAGTTCCTTATCGCAGACAAGTCAATCGCCAGGTCGTCGTGCTCCCGGATAGCCGCTCTGACCATTCTCCAAATGCCGGCGCGACGATCCGGGTACTCGGCCTCCGCCAAGGGGATAAGCCAAGCCAGGAACCTCCTGCTCTCCCTCTTCTCATCCTTTAGGAAGCTGAGACGCTTCGAGAGGGATAGGAAGGAAGCAGCCAGAGAAGGCTCCGCCGCCTCCAGAACCGCCAATTCCTCCAAGAGGGAAGAATCGCCGATGAAACCAGAGATAGCCTCCTTGCGTTCGTCGGAGATAGAAGCCATCGCCGAGATATTCTGAAGAGCTCGGAGAATGGGGCGGGATTCAGCACCAAGATGAGTCAGGGCTTCGGCCACCTCATCGCATTGACCAGCAAGAGATGACCAAGCCTCGGGGTGGTCTAGATCGTTTAGGAGCCGCCCCATGCAGTCCAGGGCCGCGCGAAGGGAAGCACGAGTTATGACCATTGTCTGCTAAAAACAAGACGGATGAACCAAATAAGGCAGTCCGACAAAAGAAAAGCGCGCAAAGCCACTCGCGTAAAGTCAGAGAAGCCGAGAAAAGACATGCAAAGGTATGCTCAAAACATCATTTTAAATCACCACTAGAATTGCCCATTAAACTAAGGCAGCCAGGAAGTCTCCCAAGTGCGTGAGACCCTACGCCTCCCTAGGACAATTGGCACGCATACGCGAATACGAAACAGAGGCATAGGGGTTCACACCCTTTGGAGACACGGCGGACCGCCGGTGCGAAATTCGCAGAAACCACAGACTCCACCAAGGCCCATGGGCTGGGTGCGTGAGGCTTCACATGCCCTGTTAATGCTCAAAGGCAAATCAGGTTTAAATACGAGGATGTGCGAGACCCCACGCACCCGGAACAAGTCCCAAATATCGCGAGCAATGGTCGAATGAGCTCGCAGGTGAGCACGTTAAGCCATGATGAGCGCATTAGAATAGAACACTAGAATTGGACAACTTCTCAAAATCAGAAATCAGTGCCCGTTAGCCTTAACACGCTCAACGGACGGGCCCACTTGACAAGTCTGAGAATATACGTGCGGGAGCCGGTTTTACGCAATAAATTCAGTAAATTTCACCAAGTCCCGAAGTCACTCGCGCAGGGCCCAGCGCGTCATAAAAATCACGCGATTTCACAAGTCCAAAAAACTTGATGCGCCAGCCCCAGCGCATCCGAAAAATACCAAAAATTTCACTTAAGTACGAATTTTCATAAGCGCCACATTAAGCGCGTCATGAAATGGGTTTTCCCAGGCGCGAGGCTACGCGCTGGGGCTAGCGCATCGATTAATGAGTTAGTGACACCGCGCTGGGCTCAGCGCGTCGTGAAATGGGTTTCTACAAGGCACGAGAGGACGCGCTGACCCTAGCGCATCGATTAAAATGGAAGATTTCAAGTTAAACGAAAGCGCGGGGTCTAGCGCGTCCAGTTATTGTATGCGCTGCCCTATGGCGCGTTCAGAAAATCGTAAATACACAAGTCCAATTAGAGGCCGCGCTATGCGTAGCGCATCGAAAAAATGCCGAAGTCCGAATAAATCGACGCGCTACCTAATATTTCGATGCGCTGGCGATAATAGTTCGATGCGCTGGCGAAAAATTCGATGCGCTGGCCGAAAGCTCTGGTCGTCGAAAATGAACAGTGAAATGACGAAATGACCTGGATTCCCCTATTTATAGTGGGACCCGAAAAATCCGATGCATCGCAGTGAATCGCCGCTCGTCCATCCCAACGCATCGGAGGGGCATCTGTTGGGGTCCCAAAAGTAAGGATCCCCAAAGCGATGATCCCGAGTGCCCAAACCATCACTCGGTCAAATTTAGGGCCAGTGCATCGGAAATCGCGGCACGAATCGAGACACACACACCAGACTTGACCAAAAGCAGGGAATTGGGCCAGTGGTGGACCCCACCGGTCGTCATGATCAAAACTGTCCAAATTTGAGAGGATTACCTCAATTATGAAGAGATAGGAGCAGTGCATCGGCATTCATCACGAGGCGGACCCCAGAAATCCCTCAATTTGCAAAACCCAAGATTGGAGGGACACGAATACGTCCAGCGCATTCAGAAATGAATTTAAGGACGCACTGCTTCCAGCGCATCCATAAATTCACCCGTCGCGTCACATAATTCAATCATATTGAATTTAAGGACGCACTGCTTCCAGCGCGTCCACAAATTCACCCGGCGCATCATGTAATTCAGTCATTTTGAATTTCAGGACGCACTGCCTCCAGCGCGTCCGAAAATTCGTCCAGCGCGTCCGAAAATTCAGCCAATTTCAGGATGCACTGACAACTGGTGCGTCCTGAAAATCGGTTTCCGAACTCTGCCATTTTGAGACGCGCCGAGTGACTTTAAATGACGCGCCGACCCAATTTCTCGACGCGCTACACGTGTCGACCTCCTATTGGGCGACTTTACCTATAAATACCCCCTCCCACCGCCTCATTTGTAACATTCAGCAAGAGAGAAAGCCGAACCTCGTCGCCGGAAACCCTTTTCCGATCGCCGGAACCCTTTTCCGATCGCCGGAACCCCTCGCCGGAAATCGCACCTCCGACCATAACAGGTCCGGAGATGAAATAACTTTAAGTCATTTTTTTTGACGCGCTGATCCCAGCGCATCATAAAAGTGATCCGGCGCATCAGAAAAACCCTCAGGCGGATCACATCATTCATAAATAAAGTCATTTTTTTGGACACACTGGCCCCAGCGCATCGCAAAATAGGTCAGCGGATCAGAAAAATACACATTCATAAATAAAGTCATTTTTTTGGACGCACTGGCCCCAGCGCATCGCTAAATAGGCCAGCGGATCAGAAAAATACACATTCATAAATAAAGTCATTTTTAGACGCACTGGCCCCAGCGCATCGCAAAATAGGCCAGCGGATCAGAAAAATACACATTCATAAATAAAGTCATTTTTCGGACGCACTGGCCCCAGCGCATCGCAAAATAGGCTAGCGGATCAGGAAAATACATTTTTGGACTGCGCTGGCCCCAGCGCATCAGTAAAATCAGGCCTAGCGGATCGCAAAAATCAGCACCTTGAGCGTTCATCTCAGCACCCTTAAATCCTCATTTTATAACGTTTTCAATCCCCGTTTGAGCCTAATTTGGGTGTTCGAGCATTCCGAACGCAATGGAGCGGTCAAATGACCCATTCGGGCCACCCAATGAGCAGAACGCGAGCCTTTGGGATCCGACCCAATCCGACGAAACGAATGGAGTAATCCTCCCGAAGAGAAGCCACCAATGCCCGGAGCCATACTGACGCATCATCATTACATGTACTACCATAATATGACTCGGATTCAGGCCCGGATTAAGCAAAGGGGACTATGGTTAACACGATAAATTATACCAGGAGAGTTCTAAACTATCACACACAATTTGTTAAAGGCTGACACTTTATGAACAGTCGATGCCTTACCCATCCAAACGGCATCCGCTGGTTGAGCTGCGCAGGTACATACAACCGTGGAATGGACTTCCCGAGGTCACCTGTCCCCACGTTGACAGGCGCGGGCCCAGAGTCTTCCTTCCCGGCCATAAACCCTGACAGTCTCAGCCCGGATCTCCGGTCAAAACATGGGACATAGACATCCGACTCGTACAAAGATGGATCGGTCCTTAACAAAACACAACAAATACAGGTCTCCGCGACCATACAAATACAGGTCTCCGTGACCATACAAACAAAGGTCTCCATGACCAATGAACTCTGAAATCATGGTCCCCGCTGACTAATCTTTTGCCTTTTAATCAAGGGTCATCGATCATTCGATGTAATTAAGGGCTCGTGCCAGATCACGGCCTGGAATGTACAAGATCTCAGAATCTCTGGAATAAAATTCGCCTTGCGATATCTCTTCTCTTGTGTATTTTTGTGAATGTTTGTGATTGTCTACGAATGTTTCTATTATTTAGAACCCCAAATCAACAGAACCCAACATTCCAGAGAATGTTCATCCTCTAGTTCTAACACACCCATATTGCTGTCCATAGGAAATGGACAGCTTCATCATGGTCATAACAGCGGTTCCCACCTTCCAGGGACCCCCGCTTAACACCCGGATAGCTCCGACGCACATCCGGGTCTGCTCCATTAATTTCGAGCTAATACATAAACATGGGCCTGTCCAAATGGCCAGGCCACCCATATTGCTGTCCATAGGAAATGAACAGCTTCATCATGGTCATAACAGCGGTTCCCACCTTCCAGGGATCCCCGCTCAACATCCGGATAGCTCCGACGCACATTCGTGTCTGCTCCATCAATTTCGAGGTAATACATAAACACGGGCCTGTCCAAATGGCCAGGCCACCCATATTGCTGTCCATAGGAAATGGACAGCTTCATCATGGTCACAACAGCGGTTCCCACCTTCCAGGGACCCCCGCTCAACACCCGGATAGCTCCGACGCACATCCGGGTCTGCTCCATTAATTTTGAGCTAATACATAAACACGGGCCTGTCCAAATGGCCAGGCCACCCATATTGCTGTCCATAGGAACAGGACAGCTTCAGCATGGTCACAACAGCGGTTCCCACCTTCCAGGGACCCCCGCTCAACATCAACATCAATTAACTACTCTTAATCACAAGTATCATGTTCGTCATCTAATTTGCCACTAAATGATAATATAATAAAATCAGTCGCCCATCCAAGGATGGATAGATTGAAATGCTATCATTATTTCCATTTACATGCCCAAGCCTAAATTTCGACAGCATCTCCCCCTATCTCTCCAGATATATTTATCTTACATTTCATTTCCACGTCAACTATCCACACATTGTGTGGATTAAATTGACAATGGAATTAAACATAAGAAACATATCCAGAGAGAATAGGAGAGTTACTGCACGAAACTAATGACACTACGCATGTAAATGACAAACAACGATAACATTCCAATCTATCCAACCTTGGACTGTCCAACAGGACAATTTGGCAAATTTCTATACCTCCAAAACACACTTTATCTATGCTCGGCAATATAGAAATCTCCAAATGGGCTAACTGATTCTATTATACTACCATTTGTGGACAAAAAATAATTATTAATAATAAGCCAAATACATCCACAACATACATATCCACATAAATCAACCACGGATAGCTCCGACGCACATCCGGGTTTGCTCCATCAATTCTAGATACACAAGCACATGAAAATGGCAGAATCATTAACACCATGAATCAAGTTTAATCAAATACCTAATGACTATTTTGTGAACAAATAAGTATGGGCGGCCCACCATGGGAATCGGATTGCGTGCGGAGTGTAGAATAAACTCAGTTGGGCCCACCTAGAATGTATGTGATTTATTTATTCCGTCCTTATGTTTTTCCACCTCATTTTAGTGGTTGAGCCCAAAATTTAAGCATATCCAACTCTCAAGTGGACCATGCCATGGGAAACAGTGGGAATAATGATTTCCACCATTCCCAGGCCCTACAGTGATCTTTATTTGTCATCCAACCTGTTCATAAGATCACATGGATATGGATGAGGGAAAACACAAATATCAGCTTCATCCAAAACTTCTGTGTCCTCCAAGAATTTTTCAATGATACACATTCAGTTCACACTTGTGGTGTGGTCCACTTTAGATTTTGATATGCTTCATTTTTGGGCACCATACCTAAAATTTCCTACTAAAATGGATGGATGGAGTGGATAAAATACGTAAATCACTGTGGGCCCCACAGAGTTTACTCCACACAAATATATGCTTGATCCAAAACAGTGGACAGTGAGGGTGGGCCCCACGAGCAGTGGACAGCGACGGTGGGCCCCACATTTATTGTATATCATGATTTTTATTAATTTGTAAATCACAAATTAAAATCCCTAATTAAGGAAGGAATTAGGGGATTTTAATTTCGAAATCCCTAATTAGGGATTTACTAAATCAGTGGGCCCCACCAAATCGTGGACAGCTAAGGCGGACCCCACGCACATGCAATGGACAGCGATAGCGACGGTGGGACCCACATGCAATGGACAGCAACGGTGGGACCCACATGCACTGGACAGAGATGGCGCATGGGACCCACATGCTTTGGATTTTGGCAGTGGGCCCCACAATGAACAACGAGGAGAGAGAGAGAGAGAGAGAGAGAGAGAGAGAGAGGAAATGGAGGAAGAAGGAAGGGGGAGACGGTTACCGGCGGAGGCGGCGGCGTACGGTGGCTGGTGAAGGCGCGTGCTCACGCGGGTGGCGTCGGTGACGGCGTACGGCGGCGTCGGTGGTCTGCTGGGGGTCGGTGGTCGGGTGGCCGCCGGTGACGGACGGTCGGTGGTCGGCAGTGAGGAAGATGGCTGCGAGAGAGAGAGAGAGAGAGAGAGAGAGAGAGAGAGAGAGCGAATGAGAGAAAAGAGGGCAATCGGGTAAGTTAAAAAGACGACTTTTACCGACGAAAATTTTCGTCGGTAAAAGTTTTTTTTCGTCGGTAAAAGTCCGTATCAAAACTTTTACCGACGAAAATTTTCGTCGGTAAAAGTCATCTCTTTTTTGGCGGGAATCACACATTACACATTATTACCGACAGGCCACAGTCGTCGGGAAAAGTTTTCACTTTTACCGACGAAAATTTTCGTCGGTAAAAGTAAAATTTGCTGTTTTATTTTTTAGCGACAGGTATCTTCGTCGGCAATAAACTTTTTACCGACGAAATTATAATTTCGTTGGTAAAAGTGTATGGCGGGAATCAAATCCGGCGGTGGCGGTAAGCTGGAATGATTTTTACCGACGATTTCTATATTTCGTCGGGAAAAATGATTTTTCCCAACGAAAATAATTTCGTCGGTAATACTTTCGTCGGTAATAATCCGTTCTCTTGTAGTGACACCTTGGAGCCCTCGAGCATGTCGAGCATGTCATCCAACCGCGGTATTGGAAATCGATATTTAACTTTTATTTTATTGATCGCGTGGCTATCGATACACATGCGCCAAGTTTCGTCTTTCTTTGGGGTAAGGAGTGCAGGAACGGCACACGGGCTCATGCTCTCTTTGATGAGACCCTTACGGATCAGTTCCTCCACTTGTCCCTGTAGAATTTCACACTCTTTCGGACTCATCCGATAGTGCGGTCGGTTGGGCAAACTGGACCCTGGGACAAGGTCGATTGATGTTGTATGTCTCGCATGGGAGGCAACTCATCAGGTAAATTTCCAGGCCAAGTACTTCAAAATTTGTCTAGCAACGGTTTAAGGCGTTGAGGAATATTAGAGGATCCCGACTCCTCGCCTTTTACCATAACAGCATAGATTTCGCCTGTTTCCTTTGATTCCTTAACAAACTCGCGAATGGTAAGGAGAGAGTTCCCCTCCACTTTAGAAGCTTCGGGGTGTTTCTTTAGTGTCATAAGAGCCAAAATAATTTTTCGACCATCCTTGGTGAACATGTATATGCTTTCCCGTCTACCGTGTGTCACATCTCGATCCGATTGCCATGGCCGCCCGAGTAACATGTGGCAGGCTTCCATGTCAACCACATCATAGAGGACCTCGTCCTTATAACTTTTACTAATGGAAAACGAGATAATGCATTGATGGGTTACCTTTGTCTCGTTCACCTTCTTGATCCAACCGATCGAGTAAGGGGTAGGGTGCTTCGTCATAGGCAGATGTAACTTATCCACCATAATCTTCGAGACGATATTTTCGCTACTCCCACTATATATGATCACATCACAGATTTTGCCCTGCACGGTGCACTTTGTGCGGAAGATATTATGTCGTTGTGGGTGCACTTCCTTCCTGGGAGCGTAAAGTAGTCGTCTCACTACTAGCAATTCCCCATGATCTTCAGTTAGCCAATCTACATCTTCTGTGTCCCCCTCTTCATCCTGTTCTAATTCAGGGTTGCCTTCCATTACTTCATCCTCTGCGCCAACTTCGTTCATAGCTAAGTGGGCTGCAGGGCGTTGAGGACAAGCGTTCGACCAGTGACCTGGTTGGCCACAACGGAGACAATGGTCTGGCTTTGGCTGACCATATGGGTTGGGGATCCTGCTAGGACCCGCTGTAGTGGGAGCTGCACGTTGAGGTCTTGATGGACCACTTCCCCAGTCCAGGTTCGTGACCATCGGAGGTTGAGGACGCCCTCCTATAGGCTCCTTGCCTTTGGCCAACGTTGTATCTTGAGTGGGTCCGGTGATGGGATTCCGTGTTGCCGGATAGGGTCGAGCAGGGGGCCGCGACAACTATGTTTCTGCTCGGGTGGCCAATTGGTTGGCCTCACTCAACGTCCAAACTGGATGCATCCGGACTCGATCTTGGATTGCAAATCGCAACCCACCAATGAATCGTGATACTTGCTATGCCTCTTATTTCGATAAATTATTCCGTGTAGCCAATCGCTGGAATTCTTCAAGATATTCGGCTACGGTTCGATTTCCCTGACGACAATTTTGATATTGTTGGAACAAAATTTGTTCATGTCACTAGGGAGGAATCGAGCTCTAAGAAGCTGTCTCATTTGAGGCCAGGTTCGGATGGGTGTCTTATTCTGACGGGTGTGGGAAACCTGTAGGTTTTCCCACCATGCTGAAGCACCGGATTTAAATTTATATGCAATTAGTTTTACCTTCTTGTCGTCCGGCACTTCCATATAGTCGAAGTATCGTTCGACCTCTGCCAGCCAGTCAAGGAACTCCTCTATTCGAAGTAGGCCATTAAAGCTAGGAAGATCAGCTTTGCCCCAATAATCTCGTTCTGCCCGTTCCACTCGCTCATTCCCTAGCGCAGGTCGTCGTACCAAAATGTCTTCAACCTCGTCATCGCTTGGTTCTGAATCGTCTGGTGTAGCCCTACGATTATCCACTTGGGGTGCTTTACAGACAATAGGATTGTCCCGTATAGCAACTGTTGGTGGTTGTTGGTCGCCTTGGGCTAGAAGAGGAGCTAACGATGCTGCAATTTGGTCGAGGGTTGCCTGTATACCTTGCATGATCAACCGGTTCTCCCGTTGTGCTGCTTCGAATGCTTCCTCGAAAGCTATTGCTGTTAGATAGTCCCTTGGAGCATCGTCCTTAGGATGAGGATCCAACCCTTCATTAGAGGTCATCGTCCTGAGGAAGAAACCTCGCTTTGATACCAATGATGCAGGGAGGACGTGGTAGGTCGATCACCGTCTCCCTAACCGATAGTTTCTTGAATCCACGGGAAGAAATAAAAGATAAAAAAGAGAAAATAAATTCCGAATAATTGATTTATTGATGATTGAATCAATAATAACGGAATTATAATGCATATAAATAGGAAACTAACCCTAGGTAAAGTATCAGAATCCAACTCCAACTTAAACTCCTAGAAAACGCAACTTACTATAAATAGTAAACTTACTATTTATAGAAGTCGTTCAATCCTACTAGAACTCTTGGTTTTCGGCAAAAAATATAAAGTTATCAAACGGCCTCAACCACGTTGTTCTACTAAATATTCTAAGCCCTTTTCATGTTGGGCACTAACTCTAAAGCCCTACAGATGCAAAGTTATGATCGAATTAAAACTTACTATAAATAGTAAAACTGAAAATAAACTAGCCTAATGACCGTCGATACGGTCGAATCTCGCAATTCCGGCCTAGGCAACCCGGCGTAGTGGGGTTGGTTGGCTAAAGTAGCTCGAGCTACCCCAAATTGATATATTATACGTCCCGTAGCTCATTCCGGATTGTGAGATACGACCGATTTACAGTCCTAATGGTCCGGATCACTTTCGACCCCGACCGATCTTCTTTTGCTCCATCTGGGCCATGAAATAATCAGCGACCCGTTCTACATCAAGATCCAAACGATCGTTTGGTCCTTTCAATAGTATTTGGGCCATGGTCTAAACTCGTTGTGTTTATACAGTTGTAGCCCTTACTTACGTGAAATAAACACTGAAAGTAAAAAAACCAGGAAACAGCTCCTGTTACGTGAGAAAAGCCAGCCCATTTTTTAGATGGTTAAACTAGAGTTTCCAACAGAGATCATGGGTTCGAGTATTCACAGGATTTATGGTTCACATCAATCACAAAATATGCCACTTGCAGTGATGCTGAGCGTCCAGATGCAGGTAATCCCTTACATATCTTGGAGTGTACGTGTTTGTTCCCTATCAACTAGTTTATATGTTTTGGGTCCTTAGGCATGCCTCCATGGTAGACTCACCAGAGTTTCCAATAGAGATCATGGGTTGAGCACCCATTGTGGTGAAATTCCACTGTGGTGTGAGTGCGTGAGTCTATGTGGTGTGGGGTGTGAGTGTGTCCGTATAATAATAATAATAATAAGTTTATATGTTTTACATTATCTACTAACTTTAATTGCTTATCTATACTACAAATATTTTTTTTAGTTTACTCGTTAGATTCCAAGCCAAGCAAAAACTTTGTTAATTCTTCTAGTGTGGGCCTTCCATCTGGACATTGAGTTGAGTCAAATTTCCAAGTAATACTTTTTTCAGCGGTGTACGGTCTGGCCCATCCTTTTTCCTTACTCTGCCCTTACTATCATTATTTATTTATTTGAAAAGATATGCCCTTACCATTGTTTACTTCTAGTGGAGGGGTACCAAAAATATCCCCCATATCAGAAATTTCTAATGATAGTGGGACCATTTCGAATTGTACATAAACTATTGTTGTACATCTCTTCTTGAATACTATGGGCAGCCACAAATTGAAAATGAGTTTCTATTTTATATTATATTGCAATGGAAATTTCCTAACAAAGGTTTTTTCTCGCCTATCCAAATATAAGAGTTGAACATTATGGGCAGCCACAAATTGAAAATAAGTTTCCATTTTACATTATATTGCAGTGGAAATTTCCTATCAAAGATTTTTTCTTGCCTATCCAAATATAAGAGTTGAACACTATGGGCAGCCACAAATTGAAAATGAGTTTCTATTTTATATTATATTGCAGTGGAAATTACCTATCAAAGATTTTTTCTCGCCTATCCAAATATAAGAGTTGTCGGTTAAATTATCTATTTCTCGAGAGATAGATAGTTCGACAACCCAAATATGTGCTGGGAATATGAACGCCACCAGTAAAAGCGAAAATCGAACACACAGAGTAAAATATGCAATCAAATGAGAAACACAATGCAATCAAAACCACACAAGCATTCAACCACAAGAGACAATCCGATTTTAATGAAAAAACCCTTCAACGGGTAAAAAACCACGGCACAAAGCGATCCACTATGATTCTAGAAGATTACAGAGATTGACAGCCCACAAGCAAGGAAAAACAGAGAAAACTCAAGCTCTCTCCCTCTCAAAACACTCCCCCCTCTTCCTAACATACTTAGGATACCTTGGACACTTTAGGATATGTCCTAATTCCGGTTACACCCACTTAAAAAGGCAACAAATCCGAATTAGAAACAAACTTACGCAAACTACATAAAACTGCACAAGACAGCGCACCATCGATTGATTAGGTGATCAATCGACCACCCCGAGCGATTGATCGATCAGCCTAGTCGATTGATCGCCAGGCTGCATAACTGTCCAGGGAAGTTGCTATGAGAAAAAACGGACGAGCAATTGATCGACCAGCCTGACCGATCAATCGATGGCCCTGTCTCACACAGATTTAAGTCATCGATTCCACCAATATGGGTATATTAATACTTTAATGGATGCGGATTGGGTACTAACCCACTAGGACCTAGCTAGGGAAGGACCATCCTGTGAGGGGATCTGTGGGCCTAGCATGATGGATATGTTTTATCCATGCTGTCCATCTATTTTGGCATGATCATTTTAGGATGTGGGCCCAAAAAGGAGACACATTGAAAGTTCAAGTGGACCACACCACAAGAAGTAGTGGGGATTGAATTCCTTATGTTGAACACTTCCTAGGGCCCACCATGATGTTTATTTTCCATCCAACCTGTTAGCAAGGTTACATAGACCTGTATGAAGAGAAAAAATAACTATAAGCTTGATCCAAAACTTATGTGCCCCCTAGAAGTTTTCAATGGTAAGCTTTCAATCAATTGTAGTGTAGTCCACTTGAGCCATCAATCTGCTTCTTTTTGGGCTCTACCCTAAAATGATTTATTAAAGCAGATTGACAGCATCGATGAAACATATACATCATGGTGGACCCCACAGATCCCCTCACAGGACTGTCCATCTCTAGGTAGGTCCTAGTTGGGGTAGTACCCAATCCGACCCCTATTTTAATATGATGATTCTAACCATGTGAATGAATTAATGAATGGTTCATATGGATAATAGGACACCCCATGTGCCATTCATAACGGCCCACTTGTCAACTTGAACAGTCTTATAATTATTGGCTAGAACACCTGACCCCACATCCGTGATGAGCTCAACAGATGAAAGGTCTAGATCTTGTACACGTTTACCACATTCAAGGATGAATGGATATGGAATGCTTGATGGCTAGCATAAAGTGTCAGTATTTCTTAGAATAGGAGGAAACATTCCAACTCCGCGGTATCATTTACAGAGGTAGTGGAGACAACACCAAGTTTATCATAATATGCTGTTTGTCACTCTCGTTTGTTTAACTTACCAGTGACTTGCTTTCCATACATATGCCAGACTGAATGAGATGAGCCATACCTCAAATGGATGATTGGATAATATGCTGTTTACTTTCCATACGTGGCAGATGATCTGAACCAATCATCACATAATTTGTACCTTAGATGGGCCATACACCAAAAAATTAAACAATTGTAACCATTCTGTTGGAGGATTTTTGGCAAAGAAAAAAGATGGCCATTAAAAGAATTGACAAGATGCCAAAAACAAAATCCTACAATCTGAGCTAGGACTGTTCAACCGTCGTGAATTTTGGTATGTGGCCCATCTAAGGTATGGCCTATCTGATGACCGCTGCAGATCTCATGCATATTTGCCAAATATTCTTCACTGATCACATAAACCTAAAGAAGCGAGAAGCATTTGAAGTTTTCTCCACTAAGAGTAGGAATAGTGAGAAAGGCACTTTTGTACGAAATAATGAATACTCAAGTAGCACCCAATGGCAATGAACGCACGCAGGCATCATTTGGTAGGGCTCTAGCCACATGTGAAGTTGTATACCTCGTGACATAAAATCATATAAGAGAACACTTTCCATTGACAAAGCTGAGTTCCTACCTCTGGTGATTGTTGTTCCAGCAAGTATTTTGAGAAAGAGAATGATAAAGGCAATTTTAAGGAAGAGGGAGCCATGTTAATTTATATGATAGAGGGAATGGAAATATAATCTCAACACTGAGGTCTAGGTATCAAATCCCAATGTGGGGGTGGCTATCATTGTAGGGTGACTAACAGTGTGGGTCTATTTAATACCAGTGGATGTGTAAACTAACCCCGAAAAAAAAAGAAAAAAAAAAGAAGAAGGAATGGAAAGAGGAATTTGATTGTGATTGAAGTTGGAAAGCCAACTAATTACAAATCTTTCCCAATCAAATTGTTAAGCAATTGTAGTTACCTAAATGGTATTTTCTACCATAATTGCATCGTTCACGACAATTCGGCTCTTTTTATCAGCTTGATGAATTCATGGATCTCGAAATTCATTTCGGACAATTGAACCTTTTCAAATTGTTTCGTTTTTAGAACTAAAAAGATTTGTAGCAGAATAACAAATGCTAAGAAGAACAACAAAGCTTGGACACATACCGTTAAAGATAAGACAGATTAGATGAAATTAACTTTAGATAGAAGCGAAAATACTGGAGAATGTTTGTGTTCACATAGTGTCCACCGACGGAGAATCGGTAAGCACCAGTTTATGAAAATCTAGACTCGACCGGTCAGGTGGATTGGCGGGGATCAGAACCCATGATATGTCTGGGCCAGATCCCTGTAGTGGTTTTGGATTCAGATCACCCAGGTAACATGGGTTTCCTCATCCCACTGCCTGTTCATCTTGGGTGGGTCTGATTTTTAAGTAATTTTAATTAATTTCACCACAACAGCTGCTAATACCCTGGGGTGACACTGGTTGACCAGCGATGGAATGGGTTTGGATTGGACCGCCCACAAAAACACACGAGTCTGGTCCATGTTCTACAACATTGGTGTGTGTATACTTCTCCCTTGTGGTAGGCATGGATATTACGATGCATGTCTGAAAATGATTATTTTGAAACCCATTCCGGCGGCCTATTAGATGGCTGAGAAATAAAATTAATTAAATGTAATCAATGGTAAATAAATAATGATTACTAACTTTTTTATTTCCTTGAAAATGAACGTTGTCCAAAAAGTGTCATATTGGGCACGTCTTATGTACCAAAATCTTGTAGGTCCCACCATAATGTATTGGTTATATCCACACCGTCCATTCATTTTTCCAAATCATTTTAGGGCATGATCCAAAAAATGAGGTAGATCCAAAGCTCAAGTGGCCCACAACAAGAATAATTACGTCTACCATTGAATCTTCTGTAGTGTGGTCCACTTGATCTTTATAACTGTCTCATTTTTGAGCTCATGTCCTGAAATGATATGGAAAGATGAATGAGTGGTGTGGATATAACACATACATCATGGTGGGGCCCACAGAGTTTTACTTTGAAAAGAGGTTGGAATTTGCATAGTTTTCGAGGTGGGGGCCACAGACGTTTCAGGGATCACTGGTAGGGCTCTCAATGGAGCGAGTCAGATCCGAGATCCGATTTGCTCCGAATCCATATAATGCGGATTTGGATCTTAAAATAGGTCCGATTAGTTAAATGGACCGGATTTGGATCTTAAAATAGGTCCTATTACTTAAATGGAGCAGATATGGATTCACAGGAACATATCCGAGTTCGATCCGAATCCAATTAAGATCCGACTCATTGTCACCTTACTGTATATGTTATATTTATGCTGGCCATCCATTTTACAAATTATTTTAGGCCATGTCGACCATACCATGGTAAATAGTGGGATTTGCATCATTTTTTTACTAAATTAAATGTATTATATTATATATTTCATATCATATACTTTTTTAGATTTGTAATGGGGGTGGATACAGACCTAGATCCAACCCGAATCCGAAGGTTATATGGATTTTGGATCGGAAATGGATCTAACAATTTATAAATGGACCGGATATGGATATCACATTTTGGATCCGAGTTGGATCTGAATCAGATCCGAATCTGTCTACAGATATACGAACTTGGAGCCGGATCCAACTGGATCCGATCCAGATCCGACCCATTGAGATCCCTAATCACTGGGATCACTGCCTTTTTACCGTGTGGTGCCCTTTTAACTAGAGGTGTCAATGGGCCGTGCTTGGGCCTGCAAAAATAAAAATTTGATAGGGCCGGACCAATGGCCCGCCCGGGCTGAGACCAACCTCAGGCCCGCCCATTGACAGCCCTACTTTTAACTTCCTTCACACTTATAATAGTGTAGTTGGTCTCGCATCTGCATCCATGGGCAGTTCATCAGTAAAAAAGGCCACCACTTTCATCATCTTAGGATATATAGGGTATCTGGATATTTCATTTTGTACAAGTGGGCGTATGGTCTGGTGATCCAGATCATTAGCTTTTTGGGTCCCACCACTCGTGACCCGTGACATGGAAATAATCTCCATGATTGAAGGATATGGCCAGCCTTGGGCCATTTTCAGTTGAATGTGGTTTCTCTTCTTGACTGTCTATTTCGGGTGTGCATCAGCGGTCTTGTATTAGACTAATTGTACATTTTCCTGTGGGCTTAGCAAAGTTGCAGAAAGGATGATGGTTTCCATAAAATACAAGTTATCAATGTAACTTGGGATGTTGGAGATGTCTGGGTAGAGGGTTGTTGAAATCAATGCGCAGATATAACAGTTAAATAAGATGTACGTTTGTTGAGTCCTTGTTTTTCTGACTTCCTACTCTTGTTGAGGAGTTGGGTAGTCCAAACGGTCACTCTAATGAATCCCATACGTGACCTTCCTGGTTTGAAAAATATCTCCATTGGACAACCTAACCCTTTCCATGGATTGTTTGCAAGGCCATTAAGAGAAGTGGAGGCCAGCTAGGATATGTTGGTTCTCATCTACAAAGATACAGTAGAAAATTCAAAATATCAAATCAGAAATAATGAAAGAAGAATAAGAAAAGCCAAGGCAAGTTATAGTCTCTGTCTTAAATATATATTTGCCCCACAGAAAATGATCCCCAATGTAGTAGGTCCCAGCAAATCTACCTTCAAAATACAAAAGCTCTCCTTTAAGATAAACGACTTTGATTAATAACACTCATGATCTCGGTCACTCGAATGCAAGAATGCTCATACTGATTTGCTTAAATAGGAGTTGTAGAAAGAGCCCAAAAAAAAAAATCAAAGAGGAAAGAATTTTTCAGATGATTTATTAAGTAGGTGCAAGACGGCTCTTTATCTTCATGTGCATGAGTAGGACAAAACATACGTAGAGAAAACAAAAGTATTGATAAAAAACACATCACACCGCACATCACCTCATCACGACCACGATTGTGACCACAGCCCATGCATGCATGCGAGGTTACTCCCATGACATACCCTTATTTTCTAATGCAAAGGATTGGTGATGGGTTTTAACATAAAGGCATAGTTTTCTTAATAATTTTCTAATGTCAGATAAAACTAAATATAATTAAAGTAAGAAGGTTAACAAACACAAAAACCAATTTTTAAATTTTTTTCAAATATTTCTTTTAAACTTTTAAATCTAGCAAGACCTTCGATTGTGGAAGATTTTTTAAGCATGGCCTTCTCATGTGGGGACACCATGTGAAGATTGTGCATCACTAAACCATCCGCCCCAGTCCTGCAAGTTGAAAACTGAAGTATGTTGAGGATAATAAAACTCCTCCTTCATGAAAGGGAAATGATCAGGGAATTAATTGAACAGGTAAGGACCACTTTACATATGGTTCGCTTGAAATTGTAAGTAATGGTTCATTCTCATGTGTGAGCTACTTACCATTAAATGGGGAGAGTACTTAAGCCATGTTACCTATGTTATTTATAGTGTGTGTTTCTCTATGTACATGAAGGTAAGATAAATGATACTTAAAAAAAAAAAAAAAAAAAAAAAAAAAACAACATTGTTCACCTATCTTACATAAGAAAGTGAAAAAGAGTGGTAGAAAATTATACATGAAGAAACTTTAGAGAGTTTGTTCTTCCCCAAGAATCAAGAGCAATTCAAGAAGTGATTGTTGAAAACAATAAAAAAAACAAATGACAGCAATTGAATTGGAACCCCACACTTGATCATCTTTTAAATGTTGCAAAGTAATCCGTTTCTATCATTGGGACGAGGCGCGGACGACGTCGCTCTTTTTGAGGTAGTTTGTGTCTCCTCGGACAATTTCAATCCGTGCAGAGGCTTCCGGTGCACTATTCTCAAGATACAATGCCCAAAATCAATCTTTTTGGTGTGCGCAAGCCGAACAGATCCCAACACCACCAATACAACAACCCTGGTTAAAGGTTTCCGGGCCGGGCATCCCACCTAATGTACCCCTCGACATGCACATACAGACTTGTGCATAATATTGCACCTTACCAAAAGTCCTTACTAGGAGGCCATACTTTGTGAGTACCTTTTTCTTCCCATTCCTATCCCATATAGGACAAGGTTTTGCCTTTGAAAAACCCACACCAACAACACAAGTTTACAAAAACTTTCAATATTATTTTTTTGAAATACTTCTAACAGGGATTATGTACATATAAGAAGATTCCTAAGTTGTAATTCCCATATATTACATAGTGGATTTTTATTAATGGTTGCATGATTTTTTCTTCTCTAATTATGAAGGGTTTTCATGTAAAATTAGTGTGCATTTCTCTCTATCCTCTAATTTTCTTTTTATTTAATACCTGTTATGGTTTTGTGCATTGGTTTGCATAAATTAGACACCCTATGTATTTGTAGAAATTCCTATGTGATAAAAATCAATATGGTATGATCATCATGTAACCTTATGGACAACATATGTACATTCAACATTGCTTGTGGGTCTTTCTTCTTTCCAGGCTTTGCAAAGTATATTGGAGTCTTTGTCCTAACAACTCGGACCCATGGACACATACTTCAGACTATTGGTCTATTTCTTGGGGGACCATACCCCAAAACTCTTCCATACCTTTCCATACTTGAGCTCCTGGCCCATGATAATATTGGGCCTCTACTCAATAGAATGTGCACCCTTTCTGTATATCACAAATAGAAAGGTCATATTTTCTGATTTAAGCAGATTCGTGGGTATAGTTCATCCATGCTGCGCCCAACAAATTGGACCAATCTCAGTTATTGTGACCCACACCAGATAGAGACTTACATGAAGCATGGCCTACATGCCAACTTTTATTCTTTACTCTGATCCAATTAGTGGATTCTCATCTGATCAGGATGGAGAGAGGTATTTTCTGTAGCCCAAAGCATTGAGCTTCTTACTTATATATAGAAGACGGTGGCTTTCCCAAAACAAGAGATTTGGGTACGGGTAGGCTTCGAATTGGGAAATGGAAATAATATTCAATTTCGGGAGTATAAAGTAGTGAGGAGACAGTATCTTGAGCGCTAGATTTCCAAGGCTAGTGGGGCTAGCATTGGAAGCTAATTTGAAGGTTAGCTCATGTTACTCTTGTACGTAGGGGTGACGAAGTAATTTGAGCTCCTCTGTGTAAAAGGAATCTCGGCAAAGAAGAATTCCAAGAGTTGTTTTTTTTTTCTTTTTTCTTTTTTTGAGAGAGTTCCAAGAGTTCACAAGGCCTTTGCAAGTGTTTGATCAGGTCTCAGTCGATTCTAGCATGGATTTGTTAATATGGTTAAAAGATAAATCAGGGAAATTTTCAGTTTTAAGTCTTTATATAGGGTCCTTAGCAAAGAGGGAGAAAATGAGGAGATTGCTCGATGACATATGTTTAGCAATATGGTGCTCGGCTTTCGATTGGCTTTTTGGTAGGAACAAGATGCTAAGTATCGATAATCTCATTAAAAGGAATCTGGTCCTTCCGAATGCATGCCTCCTTTGTTTCCGGAATGCAGAATCAATAAATCACATATTCATTTATTGTCTTTCCGCTAGGGAGGTGTGGGATCTTTTTTTCCAACTTTTCAATATGCTTTGGATGCTTCCGGGCTCTATAGATACTTTTCTTCTATCATGGCATTGAGAGAAAAGCAGAGAAAATGATTTGGAGGCTAAGCTGTGTTAGCGGGGTTATAGGCATTATGATTAGAAAGGAATGATTATTGCTTTCAAAACAAGAAGAGTGAAGTGAAATATGTTTTAAGGAGGGATAAATTGTTAGTTAAAGAATGAGTGTTGGGTTCAAGTAATTGTCGCTAATTCCATTGGGTTGGAAATTGTGCCCTTTTTTCTTTTGTTTCTTTATATTCTAATTTACATTTTCGCGCTTTTAATGAAATTATTATCTTTCAGAGAGAGAGAGAGAGAGAGAGGTGAGTGAGAGGTATTTTCTCTCTAAAATTCCAGCAATTCTGTCCATTGTTGATGGATTTTTCATTGTGTAGACCCATGCCGAATTGCTTGTGGGTCCGCCCATAGCTGTGCCTTGACTGTCTATTGTCAAGGTGCGTGAGGACACCTGAGACATCGTCATTGCAGACGCTGCACAGGCACCGCAGCCCGTAAGTGTCCCCACATCAACATGAATGTACCGCGTCAGCTAGGGTGAGGTTACTGAACTGTAGGTCGCGCTTGATAGAACTAAAAATCCGAAGTAATTCCTCTCAAGATATCCCCTAAACAATCATGCAAAGAAAAACTTCCACATACAGCTACTGGGAAATTACTTAAAAATTGCATATATAGCTTACAAGTAATTCAAATGAGATTTATCCAATCATCTGACTATCAAATTAGTGGACGTTTATTGGATCATTTAAAATTAAAAAGTATATATAATGGTCCTGTTTCAACAATTGTGTGTTCACGAATCAAAGGTTCAAAGAGTTTTTAGCCAACCTGATTTTAGGACTGTGAGTTAGGCAATTGATTCGGTTTAATGAGTGTAACGTGCATAGAACGTCATATGCTTCTAGAGTATCAAATAGCTCCATTAAAATTTATGGCCTAAGCTCTGCTAAAATATAATTTCAGGGCATGAGAGTCAAAAAGCATCTCCTCCGTTCCTTTAAACGGATTTTCTTTTTCTTTTTCTTTTGGGTGGAATCTCTAATCCAAAAAAAGAAAAGAAAAAAAGAAAAAGGCCCCAAACAAAGGAGAGCAGGATGGACCTTAAGGCCTGACAGGCAACTAGGCCCATCTTTCCAACCCCAGGGGTGGCGTGCCATAGTTAAAGGAGAGCTGCTGCCATACATGTCAATCATAAATGACCTGTCCTGAAAGGGGGAGAACTTCATTCACATTTTACCTCTGACAAGGGCATGGTGATCAGACCGTTTAGTTAATGGGCCCCAGCAAGACGGATTCCCCAAGGGAGTGGATTAGGTGAGACCCCCTATCCACCGATGTGGGTGGGACCCCTCGCTATGGGGCTCACATTGATGGATGTGTTTTAAATCCACACCGTCCAACTATTTTGAAATCTCATCTTATGGTATGATAGAAAAAATGAAATTGACCCAAATCTTAGGTGGACCACACCACATTAAACAGTCTTGATTGAATCCCCACTATTAAAAACTTCATGGATTCAACCGGAATGTTTATTTGCCATCTAACCTGTTGATAAGGTCACAAACACCTAGATTAAGAGACCACATAAATATCATCTTGATCCAAAGCTTTTATGATCCACAATATGTTTTTAATGGTCAATCACCACTGTTTCCTGTACTATGGTCCATCTGGGATTTGGAACTACATTTTTTTTAGCATATCCTAAAATGAGCTTTTAATATGGATGAACGGCATGGATGTAGTCACATACATCACAGTGGGTCCTACCCACCTCGGTGGATCCGGGGTCTCACCTAATCCGGTCCCATTCCCCAAGGCGCAAAGTTCACCCCAATTGGATGTTAGCATCTTAGACAGGCTCTCAAAGAGTAGGGAGCGGATTAGGTGTTACCCGGGTTACACCAAAGTGGGTGTTACCCTTACGGCGGGGCCCACCCTGAAGATTTTTTGGATATCTACGCCGTCCATCCGTTTCTCCAAACCATTTTAGGACATGGTCCCAGAAATTAAGCAGATAAAAGTCTCAGGTGGACCGCACTACAGGAAACATTGGTGATTGAGTGCCTCACCATTAAAAATTCCTAAGGGACCATTGTAAGATTTCTATAATGTTTATTTCCCATCCAACCTGTTGATAATGTTAAGAAGACATGGATGAAGGTAAAATTCAAATATCAGCTTGATCCAAAACGTTTGTCGCCCACAAAATGCTTTTAATGGTCATTCATTACTTTTTCTAATGGTATGATCCACCTGAGATTTGGATCTTCTTAAGATTTAGGATTGCATCTAAGATGATATAGAAAAACATATGGACGGCCTGGATATACAATAAATACATCAAGGTGGGCCCCACACGGTTGGCGTAACACCCACTTTGGTGTTACCCGGGTAACAGCTAACCCCTGCCCAAAGAGTAAGAGTAAAGAAAATGAGCAACAAAATGGGGGGCTTGAAATGGGACGGCATGGTCCGTCCAGCTGCATGGCCCGATCTGCCATGGGCTGGACCTTGCCCTATTTCTATTCTCATGGGCTGGGCCTAGGCCTGTTGTTTTCTCCTGATAGGTCGAGTGCTGTCCTGGCTTGAAGTTTGAAAATACTTCCAATTAAGGCCACTTTTATCCAACATCTGAGGGCCCGTTTGTGGTTTTTATGACTCGGGTGGAAAACCTGAATAAATGGGCCAGGACTGGGCTTGAGTTTGACCCAAAAATCTACACATGCAACTATGGTGTCAATGCACCGGCTGAGGGCCAGAAAATCAAAATTTCGACTTGGGCCAGCGTGGCTCGAATAGCTCAAAATCCAGGCCAAAGACAACCTCAGGCCCGCCCATTCATCACCCTACATAGGATAACTTAAAAGTACATGGGGCCCATGTAAGAATATAAACAGGCCAACATTATCTGATTACAAGCAGTCTTATGATATACGAAGCCCAAACAAGGCCTTGTGATACATGTCCTGATAAGATGATTGTAGCCATTCAAATAACTGGCTGACTAATGGCATACCTTAATTCCAGCAATTTAAGCCTAGCTCTTGCTGACTTGAATCCGTCTCGCACTGATACTGACAATTCAGATCCAGCTCCTCTGATCCCCTGAATCTTCTCGACTGATTAGATGACTTCTCATGGAGTGGTCTCTTACAGTGTGGCTGATCAACACAGGTATCGTCGAACATGGCAATGGCTCCATTGCTCAAGTGGGTCTTGCTTTGGCTGATTGAATTCGGAGTTTTTTCTGCTGATGGATATGTAACAGTTCCATTATGTGTGTTGGATATATATCCATTGACGGAATCATAGTTCATTCTTTCCGAGCTTTCGGAAGATGTTAAACAGCTATCCATGGAACAATCTGTAAGCTCAGGTTGATGATGGACAAAGCCACATCCCATCAATCCCTTCTCTTGTTTCCGCATGCTCATGTCTGATAACTCAGTCAATTCAGAAATTGAAGAGCTTGGGCATTCAGCATCCGCCGTAGAAACCAGCTGCAAGAATTCTGATTTTGTAGCTTCGAGGCCCAAAGAAGAACTACTATATGCAGCAAGCGTTTCCTGTGCTTTCTTCAATACCGACTGCAGATACTTCCCTTGTGCTTCAATTCGGAGCTGCAAGTGCCGCTGCACCTGAATCAATGGAAAAACAAGAAGATCCATGATTACACGTACCGTCATCAGGCCAATACAATCAACCGTTATCAACATAAAACCAAGTCATGCGATCTTACTTCAATCTGTTCATGCAGTTTCTTCTGCACTTCCATTTGCATCTGCAGTGCTTTAGCTATCTGCAAGCCTCTGAGAAACAGAATCTTAAATCAGTAAAACATCTCTTCCTAACAGCTTCAATTCCTAACATTCATTTCTTACTCAATCTGCTCATGAGTTCTCCCCATGTTTTCTCCATCGATATGGCCGACTCTGTAATCAGCTATCGTGCAATCTGTTGTTGAAACCAATCAAGACCCAAGTCAGGGAAGCTCAAACCAGACACATATTTTCATTACAAACCAAACAATCTAACCTTCTTTCTTGTTATCACTGCAGATTTGTGAGTTCTGGTTAATGGCAAGCCTATATTTCTGCAATAAAGAAAACCCCAATACTCCTGTATTTAAATTCACTACCGTTCTTTTCGGCACGTTTAAGTCATGATAGATGCCCAGATTATACTGAAATTCTGAAACATAGAATACCTGCAAATGGCTCTTTAGGTGGTACAATGTAAGTCCTGGGATTCCCATCACCTTCATCACAGCTTTTGGTGTTGCCTCTATGTAGCAATAGGGGAAAAAATCAATGAGAAGATTAGAACATGTAAACATACGGAAACTCAAGAAAGAACTCGATCGAAAGGATTCTATACTTACTGTCGACACCGCCCAGCTGAGAGACTGCATCGATGAAGCGCTGATGAAGGTCGGGAGTCCATTTTAGCCTTGGCTTAGCATCAGCAGATAGAACAAATCCCATCTCTCTCTGTCCATGAACTGAAGAAGAACTGTCTTCAACTTGGTTATCCATCATTTGCTGGGAACCTAATACAGTCAGATTGAGAAATCATGCAGGATGGAATCAGGTATTCCCAGGAAGTATAAAACAAAGAGATGGGTGGATAATTTGTTCTTTCTCACCTTTGTTTCAAGAGTGTATAACATCAATCTGAAAACAGAAGTGGTTCGAGTTGAAGAATATATGCATGAGTTGGGAGTCCTTTTCTCAATTTCCCACTCCATTTCACCTTTTGCTTTTCTTGTATGACTTGAAAGGGAGAGAATCTTTGATGCAAGAAACAGAGAAAGTAACACGGTTGAATTGGGTCTCAAAAGGAGAGAAGAGGAAAAGTGTAGGCATTGTTTTCTTGCTGCTTTCCCACTTCTCCTCTGTTTTCTTGATTCTCTGCTTCATTGCATGGGCCCCACCATTACGAATAATAGGGGGGCACTTTTATCTACGGTAAGAAGCTTTGAATGGAGTTAATCTAGTGATTTATTTGATTTGTTTCTCCCCTTTCTTTTCTCTATTATAGTGGGGACTACTGAAGTGTATTCGCAGTCTCGACAGTTGGATGGTGTGGATTGGTGTATGACCCACTTGAAGAATTAAACCTCATGTTGGATGGGCCATGGACGGTCCACATTTTCTTTTGAAATGATTTTAACCATGCGAAAGATGAACTACTGACTCTTCTGTAATTTTAACGTCCCTAGATTGAATGGATTCGGCGTTTCCCTACCCCTGAACGGTTCCGATCGCCTGTGCAGGTAGCCCAACCAATGGAATCCTACGTATTCACTTCACTAGTCCACAGACTACCATAGCAGACCTCTCTTCACTATTGAGAAGAGGCAACATCCAGTTTTGGAGTGGCAGATTATCTTTGGTTTTTCTGGTGATGAGGGAATCAAGGAATCTAGTCTTAGATCACAAAGCAGGATATAATTAAAAAAAAGCTTCTTTAACATATAAGCCAGAATACTTGGTAAAAACAACTTAATGGAGACAAATCCATTTCAAGGGTCACATATTCTTACTGGATGAGTTCGTCTGGTATCTCTGTGAAAATTAGCTCAAAGTCTACAAAACAGAGAAAATGAGCCCCCAAAAAAAATCATTTTGGCGAATATCGATTACATTTTTTTTTTTTTTTTAAAGTAGCCATTACTTTATAAAAGTTACTGGCTTTGCTGACATTCTTGAAAAATAGAAAATGTATTTTGCTATATGAATTGTAGAAATTAATTGAGAATCATGGAGAGGTTCCATTGCGTAGGAAGTGGACAAACTGGGGCCCGGAAAGGCTAAAAAACCGGAACTGGCTTCAAAATCCACTTGTACAAATATGAGGGTTCCAAGGAAAACAAATGTCCTCTCGGAAGGGGAAGTGCCTACAGCAGTGTGGTCCGAGTCCTCAACAAACGGGTTTTTATAGATTAATGACTTAGCTTATTGAAAACGTTTTTTAAGAAGGTATTGAAATGTAAATTCTATATTAATTAGATAGTTTTTTTTATTATATAAAATTCACTTTTATTAATATCTAAACACAATGAGAAACACATTGCTTTCTGGAAAGTAGCTACCTATGTTGTATCAGATCTTAAATTGCTGCATTTTTGCAAGGGGCCGTTTGGGTAGGGCCTAATCTTGATTGTAGCAGGCCCCATATGCCCGTTGGGTTCGTTGAATGCTTTCATATACAAGATTGCAATTATGGAAGTTCTGGAAATAAAAATGAAAATCCAGACACCCACAATTGCAATAAAGTGGAAAAAACCACAGCTTTAGTGTGTGGAATCCGACGTGGATGGCATGGAGCCCACAGTAAATCCCAATTTTGCATTATCCAAATGGAACCTAAACGACCTTCAATCTTTTGGGTTTTTTTCCCATGGTCCCAAAATTTAATTGAAATCAACATTAAAATTTTTGCATTTGGTGTACACTAGCAAGAGGTGTATGGCGATCTTGGACCGTCCATGGATGGTGGGCAATCCAAACACATTTCAAAATCGGATTTGAAATTGAGATTAAGAAATGCATGTTAGGATTCGCACCCAGCATCTGTCGAGGCTGGAGATTAGCGTAAACCAACGTCTTGGCGCGCATTGTGCACATCAAGATGAGCCCATATAAGAAATTGGATCACCTTATCTCTCTCACGATTTCACATGTAATTTATCCTAAAACAACATGCATTAATTTTTTTATTTGGATTTATTGTTCTTAATATATGTTCATATGCACCATAAAAGATGCTTCTCAGGCCTTGGCGCTTGTTGTTAAAAAACAACAAGCATAACCCCCATAAATTTTCATTGGATATACTTTCTGCTAGCAGGGAGCACTGGCTTGCTCTCTGCATAAAGCTTCAAAATCAGTAAAAGGAGTGGCTGTAGCTTTTTCAGATTACAATCGAAGCTGAGCTAAGATAAGGTGTGGAAAAAAGGATTAAACAATGGCCAACAAACAAATCAGTAAAGATGGATTGGATCAATGATCATCGCATTTCTCGGGATGCGTTCGTGGGATTTCATCATTCCCGAATCCGAATTGAATGATTGATCTTCAAAGTGCTGCCATCTTAGTGCCATACATTCAGTTGGTCTGCTGCATTGATAAAATCTTTAATCATTCAAAGTTGAAAGGTCTAAACAAAAAAGAAGTATAAAAATACAGCCTCAAGAGAAAGAAACACCTGGTTTTTAACTAATTAGGTGTTTTGCTCATTCCAAAGGATAAAAAAGCATTTGTAGTATGTTCAGCATATGCATAAAGATTATGAATATGCCATTTTAAAGGTCATTCGGCAGCTTGGATTTGGATTCTGACTTAAGAATCTAAATCCTCGATTTTGCATTCATTTACTTGATTTTGGCAGCCTGGTTTTTCAATTATGTGGAATTCAGAAATTATATTTGGCAACCAGGAAAATCAATCCTATGGGATTTAGAAATTATGTTTAGCGGCTTGGATTTTAACTTGTCTTTAAAAGAAATGAAGAGGAGTAATTATGACAATTAGAGAAGATCGAATATTTAAATTGTACACTGCACCTTTTCTATTTGATTTCAAAAGAGTCCTGAACATTTTCAATCCAAGTTGGATTTGAAATCCAGATTTTAAGAGGTGCCCCACATGATTAAGATTGAAAATCCTCGATTCCAATTCCTAACTGCTCAAAATCCATGCTGGACAACAGACCCCTTATCAGCAATGTCATCCTGTCAGTTCAGGAATGCACAAGGGACAGGTAAGAGTCAGATTGAGACTGACCCAGTTGTTATCATCAAGGTCTGATATGAATCGACCAGACAGACCAAGGACCTAGACCCTGATTCCGTCCGAGTGGTAATCAGTCATGAAGTTTAGATCCAGACCAGCTGAACCGGTCAAGGAGCCATGACCCATGGAGTGTAGGCCGGAAGACCCGATCAACCTGTCGACTTAAAATGACCAAAGAGCCACTGCAAAAACTACCCTTTTGCTGCACCATTTGATTGTCCTGAAAGTTGCACAACCATTATCAGACTGAAAAAATGATCATGGGTAATTTAGGTATTTGTTCGAAATACATAGGCTATGTGGTTGCAACCCTTTTTATTTTTTGTTGTGACACACAATCTTAGATTCTCAAGTCATCTGGGGAAAATAACACTCCCATCTTTTCTGCTATTCCTCGATATGAGATCAACCTTCAAATCAAAGTAGATGAAATGATCTGAATCATTGATCATATACATGTGGTGACCAAAATGTTTGAAAGATACAAAAGAAGGGAGAGAGCAATTTCAAGTACCTTTTACTTTAATAAGCTGATGTACTTGAAACTACTTTCTTTTGCTTTAATATATTCCAAAACAGGAAAAGTAGATTCTAGGATGATGCTCAATGGCCCCCCTTGATGTGTGTAGGGTAAGTAGGAGAAGGTCCATTGAATCAAAAGTCACAGGGCTTCTTCAGAGGGCCCCATCAGTGTCCACCTTCAATTCCAAAAGCATAGCTAGAATATGAGAATATGGCCTCTGGAATCAGGAAAAGAGAGAGGGAGACTGATTGACATCACGCCACAATTTTCTCGAGTATATTAATCAAATTTCATGGATGGTGCATAGCAACATGCCAATATGAACACATGCAGATATAGTGAAATTCTTCAGTGGTAATGGGTGAAAAATGGACCTCACTCAGTGTGTTCATGATATCTGACCCATCCAATAGGTTTGCCCTGTAAATGAAAATAGGACACCCCAAAAAATCAGGCCCATCTAACTGTCAGGAGGGCAACGCCATAGGAAACAATGAAAAAAAAAAGACCTAAACACATACCAATTCAAGTGGTGGGGCCCACGTGACCGTTGGATTGGGCTGATTTTGGGGGAGTCCCATAATCATGCTGGGCAAACCTTTTGAATGGGCCAGATTGCATGCACACACCACAGTGGCCCCCACACAACAGGACACCATAAAAATGTCCTTATCTACACAAGTTCAAGAGGTGGGGCCCACCTGATGGTTGGATTCCACTGATTTTTTTGGGTGTACTCTCATCGTGGTGCAGCGCAAGTGATGCATGGCCCAGCATGGGTTGGACGACAAACACGCACATTGATGGACCCTATACTGAATTTGGGGTTATTCTCTAGGGGGTGCCTCCCCCATTGTCCCCCATGGTGTGGCCCACCTGATGATTGGATCCACCTGTTTTTGGGTGGCCCCCCTGAATCAACTGGGTGCACCTAATGTGTGGGTCAAATGTCATACACACCATGTTGGGCCCATTTTTTGTAATTCGCAGTGTTGGAAAAGAGCTACTATACAGTTCCTTGTTTTTCCTTAACAATGGTTGATAGATTGGCCTTGTTCACGCTCCATTTGAAATAGTGCACAAACTACTGTTTTAACTGTTAAATAGCCCAAATGAGTGGCCTACAGGATCTGACAATATCTTTACGATCTATAGACCTTAGATGGTCTACATCCAGTAGTCTCTGCCTAACCACTATGAGAGTGGAAAGGAACCCATCTAATTCTACCGTTAAGATGGCCCTGGATTACAGTTAATAACTTAAATCATCCAGAGGCAGGCTTAATAGACAATGAGAATTTTTGCTTTTTTTTTATTTTCTCGATGAAAAACTCTCTTAAATTGGAATGCTTTTAATGAGGGAATTCCTACCTTTTTATGAAATGGAGGGATTGGAAAGGATATTGGGAGAGTTTGAATCAGTAGGACTTATCCCATCTTATTTCTTTCTAATTCCAATTCTCTTACCGTTGAATTTGAAATTCAACTTCGAACTTTGAGAGGAAATTGGAAGAGTGATTTTGAATGCGAAAATGCATGGGACCCACCCACTAGTGGTTGCCCAAAGCTCCGTGTGCCCATATCCAATATCAACAATGATGACCGGAGAATTAAAATTTGGTTGAAAACTTCACTCCACATTGAGCATGATGGAGAAAGCCTGCCAAATCATATTCCAATGCCAATGAGAATGAAGCAACAAAGAGCCAGCACAACCACCATTTCAGCCAATGGCTGCTAGGCCCACTGTGAATATGGCGAGTCCTAAACACGGCCTTGGTGATGAGTGTAAGGTGCAGCCTCTGAAGCTAAACAAGAGTTTCAAAGCATTGGATTCTTAGCTGAACTGAACTGCAATGCTCCAATTCAAGTAGAGGGAACAGACAAAAAATTAGAGGTGGGATCATCTTAATCCATAAAGATGATCAACCCCCACATGCAATTCCACGCATTTGAAATTAGACCTTACAATGTCGTAATTGTGATAGCAACCCCTATTGAATTGAATTTTTGCAATTTAATTGAGCATCCAAATGCTGCCTTCTTGAGCTGATCTTTGAGTCACTTGACCCAACTAAAATGGATGTCAACGTACCCAACACTTGGATTTTAAATCACTTGACCTCATTGCTTTGGTAGAGAATATGGTGCAATCAGATTTGCGCAGATCTTTGAAGCAAGCCTTATTTCTTCAATGTTAGAAAAGCTGTGGTGTTTAATAGAGCATATCGAAATATTGATGCACCTCCTAGCCGTAGAGACTTGGCCATGACTGAGTGAACTTGGCAGCTAATAGTCAGGAGGCTCTGCGACCCATCTGGTTCCAAGACCTGCCAAGCACCACATTTTAGGATGATGTGGAGAGATTCTATTTATTCTGATGAAAAATCAAGAACCACTCATCTGGTTCCAAGACCTGCTAAGCACCACAAAATAGGATAATGCAGAGAGCTTCTATTCATTCTGATGAGAAATCAATAACCAACCATCTGGTTTCAAGACCTGCCAAGCACCACATTATAGGATGATGCAGAGAGATTCTATTGGTTCTGATGAGAAATCACAAACCAGCCATCTGGTTCCAAGACCTGCCAGGCACCACGTGATAGGATGATGCAGGGAGATTCTTTTTAGTTTGATGAGAAATCGAGGAACCTTATTTCTTGAAAGGAAACCTTAGTGTGTACTGTGCGCAGGAGTGATCATGCAAATAGATGCTATGGCGGCTCATCGTCAAGAAGACCCAAACGCACAGACTTACGACTTACGAAGTCTTTAGGGTCAAGAAGACCCATAATACAAAGCTTAAAATTGCAGTGCGTTGCTCAGTTGACACGATGTATCTCCCCAATGCGAGGCTGTGGATTTATGCTGAAAGGGCAATAGAAAAAGAAATGATCCACCAATTCCCCATCTTAAAAACATAATAAACACACATTTCGGATAATTATATGATGCTTCTGCAAAGTATCAATCTTGAGAATCTTATTTCTCCCTACTAACCAAGCAAAGACCACTACTTTTGACGGAGCACCATAATGCCAAACATGTGCCGTGTTATTCGAACTACCCTCTTTGACCTCCATCAATCATCATAAAATGATTTTATAAAAAAATTACTAGATTTTTCGTTTAACCACACTATAGAATCTACCTTTAAGATGGACGGGTGACAATATCTAATAACACTTCTTCATCTTTCAATTTCTTTTGCAAGGGGGAGCCCAAATTATATCCCCACCATGAACCAAGAAGCGATGATCAACTGAGATGTTTGGCTCTAAGGAAATGCTTGCTAAACGAGGGAACAAAAAGTTTAGCTTTTCATCCCCTGATCATCGGTCCTAAAATCAAATCAAATTATCATTACCCAAAGAAAAACCCACCCCCTTCCACACCTTAATTTTCAATAAATTCACCGATTTCCATATTGACGAAGCCCTATACATAGAAGAAGACTTTGCCCATCTATCCCGTTCTTCAACTCCATACTTCCTACCCAACAACTCATTCCATAGACTACCCTCTTCAACCCCAAACCTCCAAACCCACTTTTCCCAGCAATGCCAGATTCATTGATTCCAAACATCTCAAACCTCCTCTCCCCTCATTTAGTGGCTTACACACTTCTTCTCACTTTAATAAATGAATTTTGTTATTTCCTTCCGCCACTTGCCACAAAAGGTCTTCATGAATTTTCTCTAACTTTAGTAAGACTAATTTAGGACATTTGAAAGTGGACATAAAATATATTGGAAGATTTGACATTGCCAACCTGATTAAAGTGAACCTACTTCCCTGATAAAGATGCCTCCCATTTTAGAAGGATTATTTTCCTCGAACCTTTCAATCACTTTTTCCTCTAGATGCTTGACCGGTTTACCTAGACATAAGGGAAGACCCAGGTAAGAAGCCCAGAAAGAACCCATAAATCCTTCTTTTGGTGTTGTACTGACATTTATAAAAAAAAAAAAAAAACACTAAATTATATTTGGATCGATCAAAGGCGCCCTCTTGAAATCATGGGTGCAATTTCAGAACGTATTAATTAAAATAATATGAAAATAAGCTCGCATTACTTAAAAATGATACAAAAGTAAGGTTTTGAGCTACCATGGATGCAAGCGGATTGGATGGATCCTATGTTTTTTCAATCAATCTCTTGGACACATTATCATATCTTTACGCACTTGAAAGGAAAAACTTGTACACTTAATTTCCACAACTATTGTTGATTATTGAAAGAAATGATCCATCACACGAGTAAAAATGTCCATATCATGTCCTGTCGATATAAATGGAGAAATCTACGGAAAAGCCGTCCATGAATTATGACAACTCCACACTCCGGACTAACAGATTACCAATTTTCTGTTCATATACATAAATAATATTCACAAAGGAATCTGCTAGAGACCACTTGCTTATGTCCCTACTATTTCCCTCGTGATAATGACCCAAATAGTCCAACTGATTGTTAGAAAATATTTTGTGTCACATATGCCAATACATGCAAGGTCACTAGTCCTGTAGCACACACGGATCTTCTAGAGGGGGTAAGCTTTTGCCTGTGGGTTCTATCCACTTGTGCAGATTGTGCTTTGCTTAGCTGTTTTCTCAAAATTCCAACGCTTTTTATTCTGGGGTTTTAGTTTCAGTTGAGTAATAAAGCAGAGTTTGATAATTTTACATATTGTTGGGGAATGGGTTAGAAATTTGGTGATTGTTTAAGATCTGATTCTATCAGGAATTCAGGACTAGGGAGAGTCTTCATCAAATGCATGTTATTAACTTCAAATTGCAGCCTTTTGATATGGAATAAGAAAACTTATTTTGGGTGTTTCTTTAAAAAAAAAAAAAAAATGGTGCTAAAACCATCCAAGCCCAACAATTGCTCAAATTCAATCAACCATGACTAAACATAGGATATTGGAGCTCTACAACCTCACTTCAAGACTCCGAAGGATCCAAAATAACAAAAAGAAATATAAATAGAAATAGAAAGAAAAGTCTATTCTTTGCAGATCCCCCCCCCCCCTTCTTCTAGAGTTAGAAACCAAAGGTCGCCCTCAACTCTCAATTTGCTGAAGTTTCCCAAGAAGCAGATGAACTTTGCACTATGCACAATAGAGAATAGTCATAGTGGAAAATTTCTAACAAAGACATCTCGTCTTCTAAGCATAGGAAAAAGTCTGAAAATGCTCTCAGCAAGACCGCATATATTTTCAATCTAGTGGCAGGTTTTCCTTGTCTACTAAATGCACTGATAGAAGTTGGTGTCAATAGGACGTAGACGAGATTGGGTCCTTGTCGAATGGCAGCATAGTGTCCATAGGAGGTAAAGGGGACTTGGTCCTTGTTGAATGGCAGCAGGATGAGAAAGCATACAGATGCATCGCATCACATCAGGCAAAGTAAGGAATGCTAAGTTTCATCGATCAATAGGTAGCTAGTAGCAACGGAGTTATTGCACTCAATCTTCTATTTTCATATCCATGAGATATGAATAACAGAATATCACTGTGTTGCTGCTTCCATAGAGAACTACACTCCACGTAGGCAGGAAGAGAACTCTCGCGCGTCTCCAGTAAAGGCAGCAGAGTAAATCTTCCAACTGAAATGCATGGACTGATGACTCAATAGGGCCAGATGCCTCTATCCTCCTGAGATGTTTTAGGAGAGCAAACCAACCCCTGAATTAAGAGAGCAAATGCACAGGATGCAAATGGCAACATGGGAATAAGTCAAAAGAATTCCACTACACAAATGCAATCGGCAAGTCTGCAACCAAGCAGTAGCATCCATGCCAGCAGAAACACAGATACCTACAATTAGCTTTGCAGTTGTAATATTTGCATGTTGCACAGTGATACAATGATGTGGCACAAGGGTAAGGTTATGAATCAAATAGCAATGGTGAGATGGAAGGGCCAGGAATCCACTAATGTGGAGACTATCCAAGAGGGCTGTGAGCATAATTGTCGAATTGCACAATTGAAAACATAGACAACAGCCATCATAGGGATAGTGCAATAACAGCACTAAAATCACCTCAGAAGTGTCCATCTGGTAGAGCCATATAGGTACATCTTCCATGTATATTTACTATTTACGCATGTATGCTAGACACAGAGTAGTATTGCTCATCAACCGTGCCAAACTGACAAATCAATCCAGTTATATGAACTATTGATGGACTTTTTCTTCATGTAGTGTTTAGTTACAATAGAAATAATATATAGCAATGCTGGAAAGCAATAAAAGAATAAAAAATGTTTATTCCAAATAGCCGTGTCGTCATATGTATGCCATCATGTAAAGATCTGTGTGAAGATAGGTAATACAACCATGAGAAAGAAACACAGAGACTCACACCCGAAAACTATTGTTGGGAATATAACCAAAACAACAGAGGGAACCAACTGATACATCTATAGCCAATATCAGAAGGCTTGCTTTATAGATTTATCCAACGCCATAGAAGAACATTATTGATAAGCCTTGCAAGCTGATCAAGAAATCTGGAATGATACCTGCTGCTAACCAAAATGTTGAACTTGCCACTGCCATCATTGATGGAGCGTTGAAATGTGTGCCTATAACTATAACAAAAGACTGAAGTAGCTAAAGCATAAAAAGTCCAATCTCCTCATGAAAAAACAAAACACAAGTTACCCATAAAAAAAAAAAAATGAAATAACTCCATGTGTAGTCACCATAATCACTGACAAAGACAAATAGAACTGAGAGGAGGGCATATGAGCTGCTCAATGAATCAATGTAAGAAGATCAAGGAAAAGATATGGAGCTTTCTTAAATGGTTTAGATGTCATGGCCTGACACTTCCCTTTCCTGCAGCCAGCATGGAACAACAAAGAAAGCAACAAAAGAGGGTGAGAATTGCCAACAAGCGAATCCACTCACGTGGAAATGTTTGCAACTAAAAACCCATAAGAAAAGCCAAGATTTCCACTTTATTGGGTAGTAACCATAGCAGCAAGAGCTATTTGTGAGGGCATTGAACCTCTCACGCCTTCTTTCTCAAGCTAGTCTTGACTTCGAAGCTCTCATAGCCAAAACATAGTACATACAGTTTATCAGCAAAAAAAAAAATACTTTTTAGTTAACAAGGATATTTTCCAACTGATTAAAGTTCCGATGTGCATACCACTGGCTACAACAATTTGATTATTCGAACACTCTTACAATACTTTCCTTCTTTTTCTTCTTTTTTGTATAGCAGTCTTGCTATATGTCCTTTCCTAAACCTTCTATAATGGGATATTGAGAGCGAGCAAGATTACTAAGAAGCATACCAGTTCATCAGTGAGAATGACGGACACTAGAAATACTGTCTGCACAACATATTAAAACCATGACTAACAGCTTATCCAACTTTATATGTAAAAACGACAATTTAAATTCAATAGTTTAACTCGATGTTTCTATCACATTTGGAGGCAGAACTGAATGGGAACTGGCTGGGAACATTCAGATCAGATTAGCAGGGGAAAAAAAAAGGGAGTATTAAATAAAGCACGTGCATGCATTTGAGGCAAAATTGCTCTGCATGCTGAAATATCAAGATTTATCCTTTCACAAATTACAAATTAGAGTTCAGAAGTCATGTTGATAGTGGCGTTGGCGCCAGTTGTGGAACTTTTCCTATCAAAATCGTAACCTAGAACCTTACAAATTACTATCACCATCAAGAACTTCCTTCAATCCCCTTTCATATGAGAAAAGGAAAATTTCCACATGCACAAGAAACAAAATTATAATTACAAGCACACACTCCCAACATGATAAGATTAGAAGCTAAGCACAATGCCATCACCCTAACGTAACATAGTCATAATCATATCAAAGTTCTAGTGATGATTCTGCAATCGAAGCAGGATTAAAACCATGCAGACACAAACAAAGAAAGGATGTATGTTTTCATGTCCCATTTATTGATAGCAATTACAACAGTATCGTCTATCTTTTATTTAAACATGATATAATTCTGAAATAGATATATCGTCGATACTGCTACCTTGATTACCAAGCAACTATAACCTACTTCTTAATCTTCCGAAGCTTCTTCGGCCCCCAAACTTCCATTTTACCAACAGAACATCCGCACCTGGCCCGAAACACAAGAATGGCTCTCCCATTAGGAGGCGCCATTTTCTTAAGCTCGGCTTCCAGTTCTCTATGATGAGCTGCATCCAATTCAAACAGTCCTCTCCCACTGTCACCTTTTGCAGTGGAACTTGAATTCTTCAGACACTCTTCGGTCTCAATCTGGATATCGAACTCTGCTGCCTCACGAAGCCCGCGGCAATTTGGGTTGTCGCATTTCCTACTCGTACAATAAAAAATCCCCCAAACAGCTATTGTAGCCAATAAAAAGCCAAGTCCTAGAACGGCATAAACGAATGGGGCTCGGCCCACCTCATCTTTTACAGCACAAAGAGTTGCACCACTGATTTGAGTGATTCCATAGCAGAATAGCTTCACATAAGGAAATACCAAAACCCCAAAAGCAACAAGCACGGCAATCAAGATTACGATATCAACCGCAGCTGAGCGGGATCGTTCACAAGGCGGTGACTTCAAAGGGTTTAAGGAGGTGGCCAATTTCTTCATCCTCTGATGTTGGTGGGTGTGCTTGGAATGATGATCGGTCGAACCGAAAGCATTTGCCATGTTGGTCTGCTGACTACCGGAGGAATTGCAAGATGAAATCAAGATACGGTAATCGACCATTTGGAGAAAACCCAATAGTAAAAGCAAAACCTAATGAGAACCCACCAATCCAAAACCGAATCGATCAAATCCAGACTAAGAAAAGAAGGCGTTTGACAGCGCTCGATGGCCTGGTTTTAGTCAAATTGATACCTGTGTGTTGATTTCACTGAGCTGAAATAAAATCTCAATACTTGAAAATCTATCAGTAGAGAAGATAAGAACGCAGAAAGTAAGATCGATCTCCCACGAAGTAAAAGTCCAAAACGGGTCAAATCCACCAGAGAGAAGAATAGAAAGAGGCGATTAACCGCACCTGAAGTACTGATTTCGACAAAATCGAAACCTTTATATTAATTTATTCGACCAGAAACCGAATCTCTATACCAATTATGAAATCAATCTACGAAAAACAGACACTATCGAGAATAGCCCAGATGATAAAATGAATCTCTGAAGAAAACCCACCAATCAAAAAGCGAAAACGGATCGAACCACCACCAAGGGAAAAAGAGCAGAACGGGCGATTGGGAGCACCTGAAAATCCGATTTGATGAAACAGAGACACCTCCGTATAGTTTCTGCTTAGCTGAGATCGAATCTCTGCTCGAATACTTCTTGTAAATCGAGTTTCGGATCGGAATCGATGCTCGAAATCTTGTCCTTTTGGAATCTGGAATTCCTCTGCCGGCCAAGGGAAATCAAATCGAAGACGCAGGACACCGGGATTGAGAAACTGCTGTTATCATGTGTTTCACTAGAACTACTAAGTATCCTCGCTCACTTGAGATGAAAGGAATTCTTCGCAGCATGCATACGAAATTTCTACACATATTAAAGATCCATTTCATTCATAAGGTATTAAGAAATCTTATAAATATCTTATGAAGGATCCAGACCACAAAAAGTAACATAAGGGCCATATAATAAAAATAGACGGTCATGAAATGATCTAATTCTATATTTGACGTACAGGTTTCTCCAACGATGATGTCTTAAACCAATCTAGTACATCGCCCTTCCTGATTAATTGCATAGATCTATATAACACGTGTATCATTTTAGCACGTATCTAGTGAAGACCTATGTTCATTTCACGCGCGCAAGTAAACGTGTAACTCTACTGGATACCGTAGAAGTCTTCTTGCCCCCCTTCGCACACCTCCACACGCACATTTACACGAGCAAATCCGTGTGTGCGAGTACGACATCCTAGCCATGAATTGGGTGAAAAAAATTGTTTAGATCATCCGATCCAATGATCAGTTTGGTCAACTATAATATGGGTCATACAATGAACTAAATAATGGACGGTCTACTAGCTTCCATGTTTTCTAGACCGTCCATATTTTATTTTTTTTTGTGTAGCCCACATGATAGACCAACCTGATTTGTTATGTGCATGCTTTACCCAGCAGGATCTACATAATCTACGTCTGAGATTCCATACTCGCGGCGCATGCTGCAGCGTTGGCACGTGTAGCTGCAGTGAGGTGTGCGTGTTTGGCGCGAATTAGGTGTTACCCCGGGAACAGCTTAGTGGATGTTACCCTACCGTATGGCCCACATGGATGATATTTTGTATATCCACGCCGTCCATCCGTTTCTACAGACCATTTTAGGATGAGGTTTCAAAAATTATTCAGATCCAAATCTTAAGTGGACCATACCACTAGCAATATTGTGATTGAGTGCCACACCATAAACAATTCCAAAGAGCCTATCGTAAGGGTTTGGTAATGTTTATTTGCAATCCAATATCTTGATAATGTCAATAAAGTCTTGATGAATGGAAAATATAAATATCAGATTGATCCAAAACTTTTGTGGCCTACAAAACATTTTTAATGATTATTCATCACTGTTTCTAGTGGTATGGTCCTTCTTGGGGTTTTGTATCACAACCTAAAATGATATGAAAAAATAGATAGACGGTGTAGATATATAAAACTACATAAATATGCCCCACACGGTTATGGTAACACTCACTAAGCTGTTCCCGGGGTAACACCTAATTCGCGCGCGTGCGTGTGGAGCTAGCAGACCTCGTCCTTTTAATCCAACTACTCGGACTAAGGCGGCGGGCTCCTTCGATGCGCGCGCAATCTGCTCGCTATTTCTGGCTTATTGCATCATGATCCAGACCGTTTATCTGAAAGATCCAACTGTTTATGGACCACACGTCAAAAATCTCATTGATAGGATCTTTACCATCCATGTGGAGGTGAATTAGAATATGTTATTTTCTAAACCGTTGATTCTAGGTCAACTTTGTCGACGTAGTTTGTATTTGACGAGAGTGACTCCTTTCCGCGTGCACACGTAACGTATAGATGAACGGTCTAGATCACAGCGTCGCAGGGCATAGGGCCGGGCCAGTAAAATTTCCCGACTGAAATGTATTTGAAAGTGGAAAGTCTGCAAGCAGCGACTTTCATGATCCAGAATCTTATGTGAGTTCTTCACCATTTAAAAATCATGGTGACTCTAAAAACCTGCACATGCTATCATAATAGGGAAATCTAGACCACCCAAATTGCTGAACCAAATGTGGGTGAAGCACAACAAGATGAGAGTAACCATGTAACTGCTCCTTGGGATTTGGACAATTCATTATTTTACAATTAACCATTCATTTTATAGTTATTAACTTGAGGCTGGCTTGTTCAGTGTAATTTTAGAGACACGCACCATCTGTAATCGGACGTAGAATTTGGATGGTCTAATTGTTGTACATCAATGCCAAATGTAAGGGTGTATGATCAGTCACCAAAACGGTGCAAAACTAGCACAGGAGACTTTCATGTTCCTGAAAATTCCATCGTGTTCCCCCAAAATTATCTTTCAAAAAAAAAAAAATTGATGGTGAATTGTACCTGGATACAGTTGCTATACAATTTGGACTATGCGAACACGTGGCCACAATTGTAACTAATGGCTCAATGCTTGTGTTATGTGCCCCATGTTAAAATTATATTAACTCTATTTGAACTAAACACCAACCTTAGCTGTTGAGATTGGCCGTTTAATACTTAATATGTGAAGATTGGCCGTCTACTCAACCACGTGATTAGATAATTTGTAAGAGAGAAAATTGGTTCCTTAGTTGGGTTCTTTAGTCACTTTTTCTACTACGGTAATGGTTTAGCTGCGTTCGTTAACAAAAATAATATAGAGATAAAAAAACAAAGAAAAAAAAGGACTTCATGCCGATTTTATTAATTCAAGTATAGATGCAATATATTTGGTAAATAAAATAAAATAAGTAAAATAAATTACTAACAATCACGAGAAATCTAAACAGTCATGGTGTTGTTAAGCAGATAATTACCCAAAAATCCTAAGGGCTTAGAGATTTGGAGATTCGACAATAGGATCGTGAATATTTAAACAAAATTAAATTACCTTACAGCAATAATACACTAGACAAAAGTGAAAACTAAGTTAAACAATTAGATTTAGCTACAACGTGATTTTGAAAAAAGTGGAGATTTTTTAACTAAGCTTATTTGAAATAGCTACAAGGAATGAAAGATAGATAACATTGAGCTGAAAAGAGTTATGTTCAATGAATTGATGTGAGGCTTAGGGCTCTTCATTATAGGCTTGAGAAGTGGTGTTTGTGAAATCTCGTACAATTATTCTTAATTCTCCATGTAAGTGTAGCCTATTGTATTTGATTACGTGTATAAGAGAAATCATATAATTTCTAACAAGTATATGATTATATATGCTCTCATCTTGCCATTATGATATTACTATGTGTATAATGTTGGGATTGGACGCCTCTACTCTTCATGCATGAAGACCACCGACCAGTCGGTCATGTTAGAGATGAAGACAGCATGTATCTGGAGCCTTTTTAGGCCATCCGACCGGCCGGTGGGGGGGTCCGACTGGTTGGCCGACCGGTCGGGCAGTTTCCTTTTTGAACTTGGTTTCTTGCGCGGTTTTGTGCAAGGAGTTTCTAATTCCGGTTTTCTCCTATTTAAGGAGATATGTAATCCGAGATTAGGGTCGCCGCCAATGGGCCAAGGGATTGAGAGGGTTCTAGGGTGAGAGAAAGAGCTAGGGAAGAAACTTGGAGTTTTCTAGGTTGAGGGAAAGGGATGGGTTTGTTCTTCTTATGTGAGAATTAGTTTCGGATAGCTTGGGATTTCTCTTGTGGGCTGTGATCCAGGGTATTTCTTCTATAATCTTTTGTAACTTCTGATTCATAGTGGATTGGTGTTGCTTTGTGCCGTGGTTTTTTACCCTTTAGGGGTTTTTCCACGTAAAAATCTGATTGCCTTCTGGTGTGTGATGATTTGCTTGTTGATTGCCATTGTGGTGTGTTCCTCGCCTACTTTGGTTGCTTTCGCTGCGGGGCTCCTAACCCCAACATATAAGAAGCTTTTTTAGAAAATCTTTATGTTATTGAACTTTTTGTAAAAAATTACTTTTATTGAAGACTTTGTAAAAAGTTATTTTTGTTGGTTTCTAACATTAGATACGCTTTCCAACACAAACATGTTTTTAGTCTCTTAGCTTTGATGTTCGTCGTTACCACGTGGTATATATGATTGCCACGTGACATTTTTTGAATTATTTAATCTGGCCATGACATTGAACCATTAGACTTAGTGTAGATGTGTAGGACAGAAAATTTTAAATAAGTTTATAATAACCATCCAATTTTGGTGCTGGAATTTGGACTATTAAGTATGTTAAATGTAAAATTTCATTTGATATTGATTTTAGATTTATGCTCCATCCAACATGCATGTGTCCGTTGTTTTTTATTTACAGGTTGGATGGCATAAAAATATCATGGTGAGATCCTGAAAGGTTCCAATGATGGGTGTTTCCATCCCCACTATTTGTTGTTGTGTGGCCCATTTGGTTCTTGGATCTGCTTTTTGGATTGTCATCCTGATATGAGCTTGGAAAATTGACAGACGGACGAATTTCACAAGAATATTATTTTTGGACAGCCATCCTGATATGAGGCTGTGAAGCTGATTGAGGGACGAACTTCACATGAGTGTATGTTGGTGGGACGAGAATAAACCACTTGGACGTGACATACAGCAGATGCGGCCGGATCGAGCTTGTACCAACCCAACTCTCCCATAACAGTGCAATCATTCCTGACCGTCCGAGTGATTGGATAGCTGATGGATGGGCCGTACGGCCATAATTGCTCCAAACGGCCATTTCTAACCGTCCTAAATATCTTGACTAACCGATCAAAAATGGGTGATGGTTCTAATACTCATGAGCTTGAAATGGGTTTTTCTTTTGGTTACGTACGGGTCATCAAAGATGTGGTCTACTGATTTTACGGTCAGGATCTACTTTAATGCACCAAACTTGGTTTTTTGTGCTTTATGATTGATACAATTCACAAAAAGGTATTATCCTAGCCGTACACTAGAGAATGCACTGCTTGTGTATGCTCAGTGCGAACCCAACTCGGGCCCATTAATCAATCAGGCATAAAAGTCAGGCCCAAGACTGGCCCGTTTAGCATTCCATTATTTGATTTCAGGCCGAAGCCCACTCATCATGATAGTAAACTGGGCTTTTCTAATGCTCAGGTTGGGCCTTAATGGACTTTCACTTTTCCCAAAACATATTTCTAGGCCTAACTTATTTATACCGTACCGACCTGTGCCCCTCTATTACAGGCACAAGGTGGGCCCATATTAGGCTGGGACCCAAAACTCATTGGCCAGCACAGCTTATTTTCACCCTTAATTATCGGCCACACCCTTAACATGGCATTGTAATTGTCAGCTGGCCAGGCTCAAGTTGGGCTTAACCCAGGTCTGACTGGGTGAGCCCAGGATGAGGTCATACCTGGCCCACCATTTCCTTGTGGCCCAGCAAATTTCTGAAAAGTGAGTCTGATTTGTGGCTTATTTAGTTAATGGGCCCAGAAGGAAGGATTGAGGCCGGTCTAATGAACCTCACCTTAAACTCTTTGGCCAATCTTGATGAAGCATGAGACTCCATGGCCCACTGACCAACCTTTTGTAACTCCAAAACAAATGGTTCCTAAAGAAAGGGCTCGCGATGACAGTGGGCTGGACCATTCGGTGAGGTTTTAATGCTTGGGCCGGGTCTTGGACTGCGGTTATCCGCTAGCGGGATGATCGAGCTAATTGTATGGCGCCCAGCAGGTGTGTACATGTCCACAAAGCTTTCAAGTGACGGGTTGGATGCCCAATTATCAATCTGGAGGGCTCAATATTAGCATAGGGAGCAAGCCATGGTCCAAGAATGAGGCCAATTTGTTATAACCATCTCTTTTCTACGAGCCATCACATGGTTAGAATCATCAAACCAAAGTTTTAATTTAGAAACATAAGCAACACAAAGTGGAATCTATGCAATAGATGTTTCAAGATGATAATTGGACCTATTTTGTTTCTCCTCTCAATCTTGACCCTTCAATTTCCATGCTATTGATTGGATGCTTAGGATCATTTAATTGGTGTGATGTTTGCATTGCAGCTTGCCCGTAATTGAATGAAGAATGAATAGTCCAGATTGATGGGGGATAAAAAAAAAAAAGAAAAAAAAGCAGCAAATCCAAACCTCAGGTGGACCATCCCAGAGGAAACATGGTGATTGAATACCTACTATTAAAAACTTCTTAGGCACCAGAATGTTTATTTACCATCCACCTGTTGATAAGGTCACAAACACTCGAATGAAGTAATGTTTATTTACCATCCAACCGGCTGATAACGTCACAAAGACTTAGATGATGCGACCATCAAATATCAGTTTTACCCAAAACTTTTATGGCCCACAAGAAGTTTTTAATAGTAAATTACTACAATTTCCTCTTGCATGGTGCACAGATTTGGAATTGCTTTGTTTATGAAATTATGTCTTAAAATGAGTTGTGAAAACCACACGTAGACAACATATGGCTGTGGGGCCCACAGACCTTGTTGGATCTGGTGATTAACAGAATTTATGTTTGTTGTTCAATTAGCTATGTATTCAAGTGGACCTCATTTTTAACAGCCGCTTGTCATCCAATTAAATTCAGATATATATCAGCTCAGTACAGATAGGGGCGGTATACAATCTGGATTTGAGTCCGTATAAAAGATAAATCCAAAAGGGCCATAAAACCAACATAGGCAGTAAGGTCGTTTAATGGAGTCCACACATACTTCTAACGTACGTACCTGGAAAATGAATCTTGTACCCCATTGTAACTCTTTTCTTTTTCAATGGATGGTTGACAAGACGTCATTCATTGACCCCGGCCCTGTTTGTATTTGCCCAAATCATAACTGGTTTGGCAATTGATGGAAGTGGAAGCTGAGTCCTTATGCAAGCACAACTTGGTATTGGACCCGAACCCGACTCTCCCATGGGTCAGAAGTGCAAGATCAGGCCCGTCCCAACCCATCGGCAACCCTAGACCCAGGTGAGGCAGTTGGGCTTTTCTTGTCCAATGTAAACCCACCTATTTGAGGTGGGCCACTTTTCCCAAGCAAGCAATTGCAAAGTGCCAAGATGGCACACGTGTAAGATTGGGATTAAGAAGGGGATGACTCGGTCAAATCACAGCCTGGAGCCGAGTCACCACTCGTCTCAGGACCGAACGAGTTAGTCCAAGTCTCAAAACCTTGATTTGAGTTGCTTTTCTCCTCCCCTCTTTTCTACTTTTATCTGATTTTAGGGTGTGAATTTCGCCGTGATGATTCAGCTAAAGATTTGAAATTTGGACCGCCTTATAAGTCTCGTTGGACGTTTCCCTCAAAATGCACCCCAATTTCCTAAAAAGGTAAGACAACAGTCCCCACAGAAAATCTTTGGAGGAATGATGTGAGATTGGATTATGATTTGTAATCTATTGAAAACCAAAGAGAGAGAGAGGGTTGAAAAGACTATCAAAGAGATGCTATGATCATCAGAAAGTCAGGTCTATCTTTCTAAGGGCACCACTAAAATCATCAGCCGTTCCCTTTTCAATTTTGAACCAAAAAAAAAAAAAACTTTGATACTCTGGCAGAGTGTGATTGCTCATACTCAGGCACACAAAAATTGTACACGTGGCATACAAGTTGCTCAAATTGAACTATTGAAATGGTGAGCTTCATTTTAGATGGATTATAAGCCAAAACTTACACTAATTTGATTACTTAACTGGTTTCATGATGGGCAGCATTTGTTGAACCGTGGGGATGAAAATTAGCCAACGGTCCCAATTCAGCAAACAAGTGTCCATTAAGATGGTTTAAGCAATGTAATTTTCAGATGGTGACCTATGTTTAGTGGATCTAACAACTTGGACAGTTTAAGTTTGAGTTAGAAAAAATTGGAATATCTGAGTGGTGGCTACATATCAACCACTACACACCGGCAGAGTATCAAATAACTCTGCCTTCGTTTCTTTTACTTTTTCTGGTGTGTTATCGGCCCACATTTGATTAAGCCATTAAACCCCCTTGATCTCTTTCGAATTGCCAAGCGTACTCGCACGCATGAGATGGACATGGGGCTTGGTGGCACATGTACCTACATGTCATCGTGTGAAAAATCGAGGCCATTCATCAAGTAGGGCCCACTGCGAGTCTACCCTCCTACATGAAAATTCATACAATCCGCTCATTAGGGGGGCCAGACGTGTATTTTTTTTATTTTTTTATTTATATATCAGGGATTCAGGATGTGGACCGTTGGTCATTTTTCTGAAACCATTTTACTTCTCTTAAAGTGGGGTACGCCTGATGAGTGGACCAGGCTATGGTCATAGTGAGCCTCACTTGATGCCCGGTTCTCCACACGCATACCACGTGTGGCACGTGTGCTGCATATCTCCCCTCGATCTCATACCGAACTTTGTACCCTTAAATGAGGGGAATGACGTGGGCTTTAAAAGCTGGATTGGTGGGGATGCAAAGTAAGTGGGCCCCACTTCATAAACGACTTAAAGGGGGAGTAGGTGGGGATGTGCTTTTTAAGTGGTTCAAACACGTAATTGAAATAACGCGTTTGTGTTGTCCTACTCTCTTTTCTGATTAGTTGGTGGGTCTTTCCTCACACTGCACGTCAGTCAAACCTATTGAAGAGAGAGAGATACAAACAAAGAAGTTAACTGAGGCCGAGCATTAAGGGTACAAGGACCAGAGCAGTTAGGGTGTACCTCAGGGCTGAGCCGGCAGGCCCATTCCAGGTCCAAATTGTTCATTGATGCGTTTGGGCTAGTTGGTGGGCCCTGTTTGATTCAGACCATTTTAGGCCCATTAATTAATTGGTCTAGATGTGGGCTTTTCATCTGCCTAGAGTCCCAACAAGTAGGCATTGCGTCGCTTGACTTAATTAAGATTCGATGGATAATAGTTTCGCTGCTGGGCCGATATGATGGACCAAGTCCAGTGAATTGCTCAAAAGCTGGGCTGGGCATGGATTCAGGTCCGTCGCTTGTTGGATGAACTTGGACGCTGACCTAGCACAGTACACACAAAACATGTCCATGGTGGAGTGTGGTAAGCGTGATGAGGCAATTATATTTTTGTGGGCGCCCCGGATTAAATCTTGAAAAGAATTTTATTTGTTGCTACTAGGGATATAATAGCAAAGGGTGTAGATCGGCGATCAATTTCGTGGGTCTAAATCGAAATTTAGGTATTCACCCAATCATCTTATGTATTACGCCTGAATTTTATGAGTGTTATTGTCAAAGGTTCGCAAAGGCCCAGCCTATTATTGGGTTGTCAATGAAAGTCCCAACAGACCCATGATCCTAAAAATGAGGCTCAGACCTGATTCATAGCAGCCAAGGTCTGGAAGCTCAGTAGGTCAATGGGACCATTGCCAACCCCATGTATGCAAAAGTTGCACTTGCAACATACATACATGTAGCTCAAATTAAAATCTCCAGATTACAGGACCAACTGTTGAGTGGTCATTCAAAAAATTCTTGAATACAAACTGTTGACCATTTTTCATTTCATATGTCCATTATTATATGTCCACCAAGTAGACGGTTAGGACATTAGTTTAGAGTAATATTTGGTTTATAATCTTCTCAATTGGGACACCCACACCTTTGGGACAGTGGTAGACTGAGTGAAAATAACCTCTCTTAACACTGAGGTCAAGGTATGACTAACAGTGTGTGGGTGTGTACCAACAGTGGGATGTGTGAACTAAACCACCCCCCTAAAAAAAAAGTTGGGGCCCATGATCTGGATGGTAAAATTTTAATTACATGAAACGAATGCAACGTGTACAATTGCTTGCTTAATGAGTATTAACTGGACTAGAAAGCATTTTTTTTTTCTCTCTCTCTCTCTATTTGTGGGCAGAAACAATTCATGTTGTCCTCTTCAAGGACACCTTAAAGTTGGTGGGAATTGTACATGGAGCTGCTGCCACCCATTACAAATGTGAGGTGGGAGATGTGTGGTACACAATTATCATGTGTACCAGCTACCAATCCACATCATAACAAATATGAGAGCGGATTAGGTGAGACCCCGGCCTCACACAAGACCGTGCGGCCCTTACCGTGGGGTTACAGTGGGGCCCACATTGATGTATTTATTATGTATCCATCTGGTCCATCCGTTTTTACAGATCATTTTAGCGAATAATCCCAAAAATGAAGTAGATCCAGTTGTCAGGTGAACCATACCATAAGAAACAGTGGTGATTGACCATCCTACCATTAGAAACTTCTTATGGAGCATCTTAATGTTTCTGTAGTGGTTTTTTTACCATCCAATCCATTGATAAGGTCAAATAATCCTGGATGAAGTGAAAAAACAAATATAAGCTTGATCTAAAACTTTTGTGGCCCATTAATGGCCAATCACCACGTTTTCTTAAGTTATGGTCTACCTGCTTATTGGATCTGGTTCATTATTGGTATGGTACCCTAAAATGATATGTAAAAACGGATGGACGGAGTGGATACATAATACATACACCAAGGTGGGCCTCACGGTAACCTCATGGTAAGGGCCGCACCGTCTTAGGTGAGGCCGGGGTCTCACCTGATCCGCTCTCAACAAATATGGCTGAGATTTGAAAATATTGCAATATTTTCAAGCAAAATTTCATGTGCACGAGATTTTCAAAGTCAGTAATTTTTATTTTTCAAAAATTTGATGAAATAAATACTCAAAAAAATTTAATTAATTCATTTTACCCATATTTTAAATTTTTAGAATTATTTATTAATGTATAACAAATATTTCTTTAATATTTTATTTTCAGTGAGATTTTCTCCATAATATTGCGAGAAAAATGTTAAAATCTGAAGATCTCTGGAGAAATTTCCAAGAATGAGATTTTTTAACCACACCAACCAGTACACATGATGTATTCAATGGTTATGGAGCAAAACATATAATGACTTGAAAAGCCATCAATATACCATCATATCGTCCATTAGTTCAATGCAATTAAGAAGTTTGGCAGAATACATCGCAAACCCAAGTAGTACAATAAGATACGATTGAACTCTAGACATTGGTTTTGGGCTCTTTTTTTTTTTCAATGATACAAGCTGTTTATTTGATATGGCTCCTTTTGGACGGGGAATTCCCTAAAGAACAAAGAAAAGGAACTCCCAGATTGAATAATTCAACCCATTGATTATAAAGGAGGTTAAAAAAGAGAGAAATGAAAAGAAAAACTCTCTGGATTGAATATTTCAACCCATTGATTATACGAACATTATGACGACCATTCATGTTCAAAACAAAAGGGCCAAATTATCAAAGGGTTGAAAGAAAACAATAGAGAGCTTATACTTGTTTTCTATGATACAAATGAGACTTCTCATATAAACTGTTTGGATGATTGGAAGATGACCCACGTTCAAAGGCTAAAGTTCTGCTGTACTGAATTGCAATACATTGGGATGTATTCCACTTCTCTCACAAACAGTAGTTTCGGAAAGTAGCTCCAATATAAATGAAAATCATTTAAGTAGATGCACATTCTTGCATTTGGGCTGCTGGAAATACTCGAATTGGTTTTCTGTCAGCATCCGTTTTTACCAAAAGAGAAGTCTTGAAATCCATTGGCAATTGTTTGTCAGATATACTAATTCCCTTTCTGGTGAATGCAAACAATATAATTTCTGGAAATGCTTTCCTAGTAAAACACAATTTCTGGATTCCACAAAATGACATTGCCAGCACTCAAGTGTGACAAACGAAATCCCTTAGGAATTTTATCTTTTGAAAACAAATATTTTAGGCCCTTTTGAGTTCCTCATATCCAAGCGATCCACCCCAAGTTTACTTTTTAACCTCAAAATGGTCTATCTCAAAAAAGATTCTACGAAATAATGCTGTATAACTCCAAATGGCTCATTAGAACCATCATATAGTAGTTGCTTTTAAGACCCTTTGGGATGATTTCTTAACCTTTCATTAAAGAGTTGTAGCACTTTCACAAATATCATGTTCAAGAATGTGAAGATTAGACATTCCTGTCTTTGCCAAATTCTAGAACCAAGATTCTAATTTAAATTCTTAAATTGTAGTAAAATTTACAAGCTCCAAATCTGAAACACTTAAATGCTACAACATAGAAGAAGAAATGTGTTTTCTCTAAGAAGATCAAATTGTCCAAATCAGCAAGACTTTTGTCTCATGATTGACATTTTATGGAGTTTCTTAAGTAATAGTAGGTTAGAGAAGATCACAACCCAAAAGAGAACTAAACTGATTCAGCTTCTTCTCCTAAGAGGCTTTGGAGGTTGCAATTGTTAAACCCAGATCTTGGATACCCATTACTCTCCAAATCCATCCTCCTATTCATGATTTTTAAGCTTCCCATGTGTACTTGGTAGTTGTATTTCTTCACAGCTAAAGAGGTGGTAGTAATTGATCTTTATTTACTTAATAAGAAAATGCCATGATAAGAAACTTTGCCATGATAAGAAACTTTGTACACTGCTATGAGTTGAGATTTTATACTTGAATTTTCATAAAGAACTATGCGATATCTAGGTAAGCTTCTTTTTTTTTTTTTTTTTTTTTTTTTTTTTTTTTGAACATGACTCTACATTAATTAGCAGGTTAATATATAAAGTTGAAGGTTCCTTTGAAAATATACATGTGTTTGCCTCATAAAATGATTTTAAAACAAATGCATTTTTCTTTTCTTCGATGATTAATTTTACCAAGTAGCGAACATAATTCTTGAAATCTAACGAAATAGAACTTCATGTTTGTTTTTTGTTTTCTCTGTCTTCTTATTTTGGAAGTAACATCTTCCATAGTGCTGTTTGGGTTGGTGGGATCCTTTGGGAAACCGTTGAAATGAAATCAATTTCTACATAAGTGACATTTTTCCTTAGTTGTGGAAACAAATTTAAGTGTGGAAAACGGTTTTCATTTCCGTAGTTATAAAAAAATGACAATTTTCATTTTCACTTTAAAACCTTAAATCTAGATTTTCAAGATTACAAAAGATATCTCTTACATTTTAACCATCAACCCGTTCACATTTTCTTGGAAATCATGTATGCTAAAACAAACAAGTTAGATGGATTATCTTTCACACATTTTGCTTTATTTTGATGTGATGTTTGATTTTTCATATCCACATTTTGGTCTCCACCAATCCGAAAGGAGACTCCGTGTGGGCCTTAAGTATGGTAAAGGTCTGAGGTTCCCACCCCTATCCATAAAAGATAATAATAGAATTCATGAGTATCTCTCTCTCTCTCTCTCTCTCTCTCTCTCTCTCTCTCTCTCTGTTTTGCATCATAAATGCAAAAAAAAAAAAAAAACAAAACAAAACAAAACAAAACAAAACAAAACAAAATCTCTCTCTCTCTGTTTTGCATCATAAATGCAAAAAAAAAAAAAAAAAAAAAAAAAACAAAACAAAACAAAACAAAACAAAAAAGACTTGAACTAGTTCCATGCCTAATCCTTGTTTAAAAAATATACCGGGATTTGTCAAAGGAAATGATTGCCATGGTCAAATTTTCAAAATACATGTGGTGCACATTGTCCAAAGAAGAAAGATATTGGGGTTGAAGCAACAGACTTCCAATGCCTGTGACCACATTAGGTAACTGTGATCACATCAGCTCCTCTTTTTTTTCCTTTTTTTTTTTCCCCCCTTTTGTGTACGTGTGCGTTCCCACGCGCTGTTGAGAACATGTGTCATTGCACCCAAGTCAAAAAGGTGAAAAAAGAAAAAACCTGGTGTTAATATAATTTCTATGAAATACCCTTTTGGTTGCATTGGATGGTCCCAAATGCAGCATCAGACTTATGGGTGGTATGTAAATATTAAGGTATCTCATGGGAACTTGCCAAAACATGTGACATGCTAGAGAAGATGGGTGGGGTGATATCATGACTTATAGAAAGTTGCAAAGGGGTATTGATTATTCTTCATGGATAGTATTGATGTGAGATGACAGTCAAATGGAGATGAAGAAGAGATAAGGGCACAATGGAAGCTGGAATATGACATATGAGAGTGATTTTCAAGCATTGGACTTCCAAATGCAATGTAAGTCAAATCCTTAGTGGGTTATGACATGAGATTCAATAAACTTCAATGGTCGAGTTGATGAGAAGGGTATTGGTGAATTCAGATCAAAACGTAAAGGTTCCGATGGTGATATTTATTAAGAGTGCGTTTGTATGCACTATGAAACCAAATTGCAATTTTCAGTCACATGAAGTGAAAGTAAGAAAAATCCGTAGTTTCCTCGTTTAGCATTCATATCAAGGATACATTAGTGGACTTTGAGAGAAATGTTAGTAAAAGTCAAGGTGGATATTTCTCTTTTGTTTTCTGCATTCCTCCCTATTAAAGGAAATGTGTCCAATTCAGTTCACTTGTGCATCCAAACGTGGCTACCTCAAAAATATAATAATTAAACTTTCACTAACCAAGAGAATAAAATAGATCAACATCGAGATAGATGGTCCATCTTCACCAACCTTACAGTCATGTATGCCATAGTTAGGCTTGGATTCTGACTTAAGAATCCATATCCTAGATTTTTCAATTCTTTCAATTACCTTTGGTAGCCTGGGTTTCCAATCCCATGGAATCCAGGTTTGATTAATTCAGTTCGTCGATCAAGGGTTCCTACAGAATTGGGAGATGGCCCACCTCAAGTGATTGTTAGGTTGGTTGCAAGAAGACACCTGCCAAGGACTCAAAGCTAATGTGATGATGGATTGCAGGTGTGTAGGCTTACCATAGTGAACTTGGGTCTGCCCGAGTAGGGGCCATTTGTTTATTGGCTCCGAATTTCATGCCTCGACCCTGCATATCTATTAATTGGGCTGGGATTGGTTTCTTTTTTTTTTTTTTTTGCCTATTAAATATTAGACTCTTTTTGTGACCTTATTGGGAAAATGTCGTTGAAAAATATTAAAAAATATTTATTATGAATTAATAATAATTTTAAAAATATATATATATATATATATATATATATATATATATATATATATATATATATATAAGTGTAAAGTGAATCTCTTCACATTCAAATATCCCTTCTCGTTAAATTCAGGATAGTTTCTCAATAAAATCATGGAAAATTCAAAACTAGGAAGGTTTTAAAATATCATGATATTTTATCAATTTTATTGTTGCTTTCGATTTTTTGAGAGAATTTTAAAACCTTTGGGGAATCCTCAGAACTATCCCAACCTATAAGAGTATAAAACACTGTGACAACTATTGCTGACAATTTTTTTTATTTTTGAAGATTTCACTGATTTTCTTGCAAAAATTTGTGTTAATAGTCCCAAATTTAATTAAAATTTCCAATTACTCACTATAAATATACACATTATATTTATTAATAAATAATAATAATTTAAATACTTTATTTCAATGAGGAAAAGACCGCAATATTTGAAATTTCCCAAGAAATTTATAAGGGCCTGTTTGGATTAATAGAATGGCTGGGAAAGGATATTGTATTTTTCGGAAACCTTATTTCTAAGAACTTGTAGGAAAAGAAATAATATTTCTTATGTTCGTTTATCAACAATATTTTCATAAGAAAATTACATTTTATTATCAAATCATATATTTGGCAAAATAATTTTTTCTTGAGAAATTCAACCTGAATATTTATTTAGTGGGCCTTAAAACAGATGAGCCTGGACCGTGGCAGGGCAAGCCCAAAAGGCTAGATCAACCCATTGCCGGCCTACTCTTTGTGATCAAAGCTGTTCATCTGATGGACCCGTTTTGATGGCCAATGCTGCCAAACTTCCTACCAATTGGTTGAGAATATGCCCACAGTAATTAATATGGATAAGGACAGCTAAGCTCTGGGCCCATCATGATGTATGTGTGATATCCACTCCATGCACTCTGCTCCGCCAGCCGCTAAGGACACGACCTAAAAAAATAAAGGCGGGTCTCATTAAGGTTTCAAAGGTGGGATTTTCCATCCCCACCGTTTCTTGTGGTGTGGCCCACTTAAATTGTTGATTTGCTTCATTTTTGGGTTCATGTCCAACCAAGAGCTGGAGAAGCTGATGGACGGAGCGGATTTCACACGGCGATGTTGGTGGGCCCCAACGAGCCTAGGCTCATTACAGGAAATTGGTGTCGGTTCCTCTCTCATGTGGCTGTCCAACAACATGTCGACACACCACACTCTCACTCTCAAATAGCTGTCCGAAAAAATGTGGACAACGATTTTATTAGATGTTTTGGCCTTATTATTATGAGACTGCTGAGTATGCGCGCGTGTGGAGCAGTTGTCATCCACACGCAATTACTCAACGTATACGGCAGGCGTGTGAGAGATCTGAGCTTTCCATCAGGTGGCCACTCTGCTAGACTTCAAGTTAGGCTCATTGTAAAAATAAAATGGGTGCCTACTCCATATTTCTATGGACAGTCTGAAACGAGGTCTAGCTATTTATGTACAGCAAAGATTGTACGTTTCCAGAATAGTTAGTAATGGACAGGCCATTCTCGTTCTCGGGAATTTCTCGAGAGATTTGCAAGTTTTGACGATCTTCTCGGGCTAAAAATGAAAAATCAAAGAGATGGTCCAGTGCTCCTGGTAGAATTAGGACACTTAAACAGTCCAATCGATTGATCCAGACTGTTCATCAGGTTCAAAGCACATGTCATAGGCTATACCATGCGAAACATCATATCGTTCTTGCAAATATAAACCATTTGATAAATTGTATTTAGGGCCCGTTTGGATTGTAAGTAACTTAAGATAAGCTACTTATCAGATAAGCCACTTATCTTGGTTTCTACTTATTAAACAGATAAGTATGTTTGGTAAACAACATACTTATTAGCCAATAAGTAGATAAGTATGTTTAGGGCCCATTTGGATTGTAAGTTACTAAAGACAAGCTACTTATCAGATAAGTTACTTATTATCTTGGTTTTTACTTATTAAGCTGATAAGTATGTTTGGTAAACAACATCCTTATCAGCCAATAAGTAAATAAGTATGTTCGGTAATAACACATTGATAAGTAACCTATGGAAAGAAAATTTCATATCTACAGGCAGTTTTCCTAACAGAATGAGCTTTTCTAACCCCACATGCGTGCAATAAAGCTCATGTATATGCCATGCATGTGCTAGCATAGCATGATTGGTCCGAGATACATTCCATCCATTAGAACAGGATCACTATATGGATGCCCTGGCACAACAACCGGGTTGATCCAGTGGTCAGGTGGGCCACAATCTGCCAAACAAATGTATGGCTCTGGAAGACTTGGTTGAAGTTTTCTAACCCATTCACTCGTTTCCAATAGTCGGTTCACATGGTGAATGGACGAGAACCATTTTGGGAAAGATGTAGAAGATCAGATCAACCTGATTGGTGGATTGGATCTTGCACAAAATTAATGTAGGGCCCATCTTTGATGTGGGCCGTCCACTGTGTGAGCCTCATCTTTGATGGGACAGTCTATCATGTGGGGCCTCCTTTGATATGCATGGTATGAGAGAGCAGTAATTGAATGAACCATGAGAGAGAACTTTGATATGTATGCATGACCTGAGAGAGATTAGTAGAAGAGCCAAATTGGAGTGTTGAAAAAGGAGCAAAAGTGCGGCATGAGAGAGATAAGTAGAAAAGTCAAAAGTCAAAAAGCTAAAAAAAAAATACTTATTAAGATAAGCAATTTTTAAGAGATAAGTTACTTTTCAATTATACTTACCAAACGAACTTAAGTGCCAAAAGTAACTTAATGGCTTAAAAGTAACTTATTTGGTAGTATTCAAATGGGCCCTTAGTTTTCAACATCATAGGTATTTATCCCTCAAGTGTGCTTGGTCCCCTTTACATCCAGTCTCCATCATTCAAGTATGCTTGGTCCCTTACATCCACTCTTCATCATGTAGGGCCAACCTTTGATGTGAACCATCCAGCCGCGGGACCCACCCGATTTATTTGTGTCATCACTACCGTTCTCCATTTTTTTCCAAATCATTTCAGGGCTTGGGCCCTAAAGCGTGGCAGACCCAAGGCTGAAAGTGGGCCACACTATTGAAGAGCGTGGTCATTGGGCACCTGACCTTGAAACCTTCCTTGGGCCCACTATGGCACGTGTGTTGGAAACATACTGTCCATCCAACTTTCTAGCCCACTTCAGGGCTTGGGCCTAGATATGAGGCAGATCCAAAGTTCTAAGTGGACTGTAGCACATAAAACAGTGAGGTATGATCCCCATCCTTAGATTTTCTGTGGGGCCCACCATGCTTTTTCTTTGACACCCAACCTGCATGTGGGTATGGCCACATGAGGTTTGGGTACAGCCAAAACATAAATATCAGCTTGTTGCAAAGCTTAAGTGGGCCCATCTCATGTATCAATGGTGGATGAATTTCCACCGTTGAAACACTCCCTATGGCCCACTGTGATGTTTATTTGCCATCTGTGGGCCCACCTCAAGAAACAGTGTTGATGAAACATCCACCACAAGAAATAGTGTAGATGGAGCACCCACCGTTAAATCTTCCTTTAGGGCCCACCATGATGTTTATTTGCCATCTAATTGACCATAAGGTCACTCAGGCCTCGTTGTGGCCTAGCCACATAAAGGAAGCAAATTCAAAGTTCAAGTGGGCCCTACCCTCCATGAAACAGTGGTGAATGAATTTCTACCGTTGAAACCTTCCTAGCCCCACCCTACCGTTTATTTGTCATCTAACTAGTTGATCAGGTCACGCAGACCTTGGTGAAGGAAAAATACAAGTATCAGCTTCGTCCACAAGCTCCAATGGATCCCATTGCAGGGAGCAGTGGTGATTAAAGGCTCAGCTAGTCAAACTGTGACAGGTGCGCTGTTGAAGAGTCACTACCATGTTGGAATGGCGGTGAACTATCACCATGTGCAGTAGATTTGGATCCCAGTGCTTTTCTCCTGGTTGATGATGGCTTTCACTTTTCAGCAAGTGGAAAAAAGTAAAAAAGGCAAAACAAAAAAAAAAAACAAAACAAAAAAATCACTGAAATACTTTACCAAGTTTTAGCAAATAAGTAACTGATGATTAAGTATTAACCAAACTTACTTTTCTTAAATAAGTAACTTAACTCCTGACATACAGCAGGAAAAGTTACTTATCTAGTTGCATCCTAACAGGCCCTTAATATGAACAGGGTTACGGCATTCTTTTTTTTTTATCATTCTTCCTTTGAAAAATACCTCCTCGGTAACATCAATTCATATAGACATTATTTTGTAAAATTAGAATTCATGAAGATCTTTGCTGTAAAATTCACTTATTATAATGAATTGGTTAAAAGTTTCAAATAATTTTCATGGTAATATCAGGATATTTCCATGATAAATTTTGAAAATTTTGAAAACTGCTGATACTACGAAAATTTTACATTATTCATTTCATTAATTTTTCATGAGAATATCGCATAAAATTTAAAATCTTAGAAATATTTGTCACACTGGTTAGCAAATTTTGTTTTGAACACTATTAAGTAAAAAGATATAATATAATTACTTCATTGTTTAGAATTCAATGGTGATAGCGGAAAAGAAACTTGTTTTTAGCAGGCCCAATTAAATTTATCTTTTTCTAAAACGCATTTTATTTAAACAAAGAAAAAAACTGAAGGAGATTTGCCATCAATAATTACTAGTCTATCTATCCAAAGATGATAAAAGATAGAATTTTTTTTTATAGCTCAGTCAGCTCAGTTTATATAGGTATTGCTTTAAAGGAAGTATGTATGATAGTAACGGGTTGAGTACCCACTGTGGTGTAATCCCACTGTAGTGTGAGTGCATGAGCGTGTGGGAGTGTGAGTGCGTGTTAAAAAAAAAGACCAGATCTTAATTTCCTATTTACATTGCTCATGTACATAAGAATTTCAACTATTTGAATTAAAGTTTTTTATTTAGTATTCTATCTATAAATAGATACACATACCTAGGCACATACTGCCGATTTTTCATGGCCCCTTGAATTCGATGCTTAGATCCAGTTGAGTCAAACCTCAACACCCCTATATGCTCGAATCTAATCTTACCTATTTAAGAGCCAAGGTGCAACTGAAGAAAAAATGGAACAGCAGAGGGAGAAGAAGAGAGAATGGTAGAGCAAATTTACCTTTTAATAATCAACAAGCACGCCACGCCTCTGGTATACAATAAATAATATAAGATTGTAAGCAAAAACTACTAATATTATAACATTTACCCACCATGCAATAGTTATATGATAGATAATCCTTCTTAAGATATAATACAATTCAACTTACTAAATATAGCAATACAACACATTTCGTGCATTGGACGGAGTTTAGGAAATTCTTTATTGTGTTGGTCTTTTAAGATTTTCCTTTAAGTTGGACTTTTTAAAATCAATCATGCCCAAGATTTTCTTCAGCTTTCATATGTATTGGACTTCAACCGCTTTTTAAAACATTAAGCATCGATGACAGATTTTGCAATATTTAACCTTGATGTCTCTTAGGGCCTGTTTGGATACTACCAAATAAGTTATTTTTTCTGCTTACAGCAGTAGATAAGTAACTTATTTGAGATAAGTATGTTTGGTTTAAGATTAATTATAAGTAACTTTTATACTTAAAGGTACTTCATCACTTCACCTTAATATGTAGAAACCAAGATAAGCTACTTGAGGCATAAGTAGCTTATCTTAAGTAACTTACGATCCAAATGCCCCTTAGGGCCCGTTTGGATTGTAAGTTGCTTAAGATAAGTTACTTATGCCGGAAGTAGCTTATCTTAATTTCTACTTATTAAGAAAATATGTATGTTTGGTAACGACATACTTACCAACTTTTTCTCTCTTTCATCTTTCCAAAAAAAAAAAAAAAAACTGAAGTGATTATGTACTTTTAAGTAAAAAAGTTACTTATTATTAATCATAAACCAAACTTACTTATCTAGTTACTTATTTCTAATCATAAACCAAACTTATCTGAAATAAGTTACTTATCTACTGTTGTAAGTAGAAAAAGTAACTTATTTGGTCGTATCCAAACGAGCCCTTAATGAGCTCTCCTGTTGGAGGGATAAGATCACTGCGATTATTAGTTAGTGACCTACCAAATCAATATGCCTAATTGCAAGAAATGTTTGTAAATCTTTTGTGGGCAGGACTTTTGCATCGACCTGTATTATAGCATCTGTTTGCTAAGTGATCCATTGCTCAATGAGCGATATGATGTTTGTGCTAGTTGCATATGGACATCTAAATTGTCCAATCACTCGATTTGGAATGTTACTTCGGTCCATTCCACTGTTCATAAAAAGAATGATCGAATTTGTTGGTGGAAAAAGAGGTCCAGACAATAACTTGAACCATCCTGTATGGGATCTTTTTGTTAGGCTATCCTAGCCAGTCATATCTGACCAACCAATTACTTTAGAAAGGAAGGACAAATGTCTGATGGATAGGATTATCCGAATGGTATAGTCTTGCAAGCCACCCTGTGATGCGTTGTCCATGAAGGGTGCAGAGGGAGGTCGGTAATCAAGAAATTGAGATAGTGCCCGATTGGCAATGGACGGCTGGCAGGCGGATTTCTCACCAAAAATCACTGGTTTTTCTTGGTCAGATTCGTTTTTGTGTATAGAATCCTTTTCATGGCTGTCCATTTTATAGAGATTAGATTGTAGCCGTTTTGGTATCTTCCATTACTGCCGAAGAAACTGTTAAGAGAAAGCAAGGGACGTTTTCAGTCATGAAAGGAGCTCGATAATCAGGAAATTGAAATGGTGCCATTTGGCAATGGATCGCCCGCAGGCAAATTTCTCACTAAAAATCACAGGTATTCTCTGTTAGATTTGTTCTTGGATGTAGGATCCTGTTCATGGCTGTCCCTCTTATTGAGATTAAATTGTAGTCTTTTTGGAACCTTCCATCACTGTCAGAGAAACCGTAACAAGAGAGAGAATGGGGCGTTTTCATCTGTTATGGTAGAGTCTAAGGAGAGCCGGTTTTGGAGAACGCTATTAATGGCCATAGGTTCCAACAGGCCAGGGCTAAAGGGCAATTGAGATTAATTGGTTGGACAATTCAGGTGTTGCTGTGCAACCAGGTCCAGCAATGGAATCATTTCCCAAGTGTTACTTGATCTAGTGTTCAACAAGGTAACTCAAATTGAACTGTCCAAATCATGGTTACCACTATGGAGATTTGATTGACTGAACAATCATGATTTCCGATTAACTAATGGGGATTTTTATTGTTGAATTCAAATTGACTAAACAATCCCAATTTCTGATTAATGGACATTTTTATTGTTGAATTCCGACAGTAGACTTTCTTGATTTTAACCATCCACTCAAGGTCTGACAGTTTAACCTAATTTATGAACCATCTAAAGTGGGGCCAACAATTTCAATGAATTTGAGGAACATGTATGTCACACGTACAATTTCTGAATGTGTGGATGTGAACCATCATACTCTGCCATAATATTATAGCTTTCATCTTAAATGCTCATCTAAATTTCTTCGTTAACATACAAATAGCATTAGATTTCTTGATGCTACTCATGGATTGACAACTCATTGTAGTTGGATGTGACCTGTCTGAGTCGACTCGGACTTAGGTTGACTCTGATCTGTTCGACACGGCAAGTCGGTGGTGAAAACTAGACTTGATTCAGTCAAGTCATTAGGTCTCAGGAGAGTTTCAACTTTGACTCAAGTGAACCAGTCGGTCTAGAATTCCCTAGTCTTAATATGTGTATGATGCTGAACTATAAAGAGAAAAATTGTATCGGTAGTTAAAGACGACACTTTATGACGCTAAGCATGAGGAAGCTTAGAGTGGAGCTTGTAGAACTATGACTAAGTCCTAAAGGGGAGAGGTGATTATAACCATTTAAAAATTCTATTAAATTTTTTTACCTAATTAAACAAATTAGCAATTATAAACTAATTAAAGTAAGAACACTTAGCTTCCAAACTTAAGTGGGTCAAATTACAAAGGCTAGCAAAGATAAATAATTTAAACATCCTAGCCTAAGCATATAGATTATAAAGATATAATAATCAAGCAACTTAATCTATATGTAAGCCTAGACTATAATGATATAAAAAAATAAGCACCTAGTCTAGAAGTGAAACTACAAGATATGTATGAGAATATACCTATCATTGCATAACATACTATTTCATTCAAGCATTCATATAATTAACAATTAAAGATAATGCATGAATAAAAATTGCTTAAATGACAATCTCAAACATAAGCATATGCAGTGGTTCAACTACTTATCTACTCCACTTCCGGCTTACGTACTTATCCCTTGAGCACACCGGATTTCAATATAACAGAGGTTTTAAATTAGATTAACCTCTCAACCTTTACGCAGAGGTTTTTGCACAGGTTCACCTCTCAACATGAACAAGATTTGAAGGTTTATCTCTCAACCTAGGTGTTTGATAGGTTCCACCCAACCTACATGTACGCACCCGTGTTGGTGGCTCTATTTAGAGACTTGTTTAGGCTCGACAAATGTGTCAAGGATCACCAAACAAACCTACAGTGGTTTTAAGTAGGAAAACCATCAACCTGAACTTCACACTCAATTCTCCCAAAAGGAATAAGTGCTAGGACTCCTAAAATAACAACTTACTTGTCGGATTGAGCCCCTTGTTCAACTGCCTTGTTGGGTTACTTGATCTCCACTCTCTCGTGCTTTAATCAACTCCCTAATACTCCCTCGATCGTGTTGTTGTTGCATTGTCCAATGCCTCACTCCATTGATTAATCACCGCACATGTGATGCTCTTGAGATGCCCAAGGTAATAGGAATATTGTGAATTCTCTACAACTAGTAGAAGTCGGTTTCCTAGAGAAATTCCACCTAAAGGATCTTTAGAGAGGTTTAGATGAAAGATCTACCTATGGTCATTGTGCCTAAATATCTAAAGATTAAGAGAAAGCAAGTCCATCTTCACATGAACTTTGAATGCTCTATCTTGTGATCAAGCACAAGGAAGATGACTTATAATGCTTAGGATTAGAGTCTAATGGTATGGGCAGTGAGGAATGACTTCTAATGCACTGAAATCACTCTCTTGAGACCCAAAATTGAGCCCAACCGTTTTATAAAGAAATCTCCAACAAATAGAAAACGACTAGAAATGGCTAGCTGACCACCGGTCGGTCCTCACGAACTACCGATCGAGCAGGGTCTCCGACTGGTTGGTCCTCACAGACGACCTAATCCAGCAGAGTCTTCGACCAGTCGGCCATGAGCCACAGATCAGTCGAATTAGACCTGGTCAAGATGATGCTTGTTGTCGCAATTAGAGCCGGTTGCAACCGGTCGGGCATATGCCTAAGATCGATCGATTTATGGCCTGGGTCAAGCTATTGCTTGCTAACCTCTCTGGACATATGACGACCGGTCGGCAAACACATGAGTTCTGCTTGTTTGGTTTGTCCGATTTTCAGCAGCTCATGCAATCTCTTTAGCCATTCTTTGGGTGATCTTTTGGGACACTTAAAACTCATCTAAGATGATTAAAAATCTGCTTATTGGTCAAGGTCATATAGAGGTTTGGATTTTGGTTTGGTTCAAGCTTCAAGGCTTTATTAAGATATCTCATTTACCTATTTCTTCTTCCTTATTGCAGCAGGATCCACTTGAGTCTTTGGTCTTTGTCTTCTCTAAGCTCAATCGACACTAGACTCACTGACCTATAGTAATTGACTAATGAAGGTGTACTAGTATGCCACAGAAAAGTACACTAATAGAAAGGTGAGTCATGTTAGACCACTGTATTAAAGTAACCCAGCATAGGGTCTAGAGACCTGATCTCAGACCCGGGTCCGAGTTGAACCAAGTTCAAAACCCTACATTTTGACAGCATGGTATAAGAGACTCCCCTCAAATCTGGGCGTGGGACATGAGTTTATACGAGCCACATGGTTGGGACGATTGAATTAATGGAGCCTCCACATATCCCGGGTCCTGATGGAATGAAGCAATAATGAATCGTGGACATTTTGAGCCAAACTTCAAATATCTTGTGGCTCTGCTGTTATGACAATAGGTCAATGCCATGTTTCTCATTTTGTTTATGCATGAAGCACGTTTTGGAAAGAGGCCAGTTCATCTACTACAACTGTTGCCTGTGGATCTCACTGTTTGTGCATGAAATCCATTATCCATCATTGTTAGCCCCAAAAAATCAGGCAGATCCAAAAAAGTCAGGTGGGCCACATCCTGCGAAATCATTCTTAAAATCTCTAAAATCACATGGCCTGATTTTTGGAGGTGTCCATTCATCGTGGTGTGTCGAATATTATGAAGGGATAGGAATAAAAAAAATTAAAATAATAAAAAAGAAGCAGGCTTACACAAAATCTGAAAGGTTTTAATGGTGGTTAACCCCATCTTGACCATTAATCCCTATGGTGTGACCCACTCGTGTTTTGGTTTGGCCTGATCATTGAAATTGAAGAAGAGGTGCACCTTAGGAATGGAGTGCATGGTATGCCCACATGAAATTGTAGGATAAGAGAATATGCTTATTGTAAAAGAAGAGAATATGCTTATACCGCAACAATAGTCGTAGAAGAACTGGCCTCTTTCAAGAGATGTCATCTTTTCAATTTTTAATTTTTCTTTAAAATACAACAGTTTGAACTTTGACTATGAGAAATGTCCTTAGCAACATGTGATGGGTGAAATTGCTAGTTTCAAGCCCTTCCACAACTTATCAACACGTGCCCTCAAATGCATGGGGATGCATTCTCGACCGTTCATTTTCTTATTAAGGAAAGATATGACAATGTCAGGCAACTAAACACATATCTTATACCTTTTTTACTTTCTTCTTGGAAGGAAGCTTGTTTTTGGGCAAAACCTCGACACACACACACATGCAATGGAAAGAGAGGTACATTCAACAGAATAAATACCATTTTTTCTCTCCATAAGACGTCGTTCATGGAAGCCTTCAATAGAATAAATATGATTTTTTATCTCCATAAGCTGTCGTTCATGGAAGCCTATTGCCTGGTCATGACCGCTGTGGAGTCCACCATGATGTATGTGTTCTATCCATGTTGCCCATCCATTTTGCCAGCTTAGAAGCTAGCTCCAAAACTCAAATGGACCACAACACAGGTAGAGCTCTCGCTCAGCTCAGCTCGGGTAAGCTCTGAGTCAGCTCAGTTCGAAAGTTGGGTTCAGGCTGAGCTAAGTTGATTTTTTGAGCTTGGAAGATTTTTCAGCTAATCTTGAGCTGGCCCAAGCTTGACTCAACTCGGCTCAAAACTCCAACTTGGTTTGGCTCAACTCAAGTTATAATTTATATATAACCTAATTAATATATTATTTATAATATAAGAAAAAGGGTATGCTCATTTGAAAACTAAAAAGAAAATATCCACACTCAACTCGGCTTGAAACTTCCAACGCAAACTTGGTGTGAAAGCTTGAGCTTAAACTCGCCTCAAGTAAGCCCAAGCTGCTGACTGAACCGAGCTGAGCTGAGCCAAGTTGGCCAGTTAAGCTCGAGGACCTAGCCAAGCCTAATTCAAGTAGGCTGCTACCATACCGAGCCAAGTTATACCTAGCTGGGCTCAACTCTAAACACATGATGATTGAATGACCCATCATTGAAAACTTCTTGGGGGTATACAGAAGTATTGGATTGAGTTAATATTTGTGTTTTCCCTTTATATAACTCCATGGGATCTTATGAATAGATTGCATGGCAGATAAACATCACGTTGAATCCTAGGAACCTTTCAATGCTGAGTGTTATTGTCCTCACTGTTTTCTATCGTGTGGTCCAGTTGAGCTTTAGAGCTGTTTCATTTTTTGGGCTCATGGCCTAAAATAAGCTAAAAAAATGGATGGACAGCGTGGATATAGGGTCCCACAGTGCCTGCCACCAGGGATTTTGCTGTGGCAGGGTCACGAGGGAATCCACTTCACCGTTGATTATAAGGATAGCTTTAGAATGAAATTTCAATAAAACATTGGTCATGGAAATAGTTAGGAGGTATGAGATCTAGGGCATCCACGTTATTGGCTTCTTAGTGCGTGGACCATGCGTGGAAAATCTCTTTATTTAATGGGAGAATTCAGACCCTTTGTTTGATAGATGCTTAATATAAAGAGGTGTAGCAACAGTCCGTGTTCAACTGAAAAGAAATTTCAAAGATTTGATGGCTGCACTAGTTGGATGCGGGTGATTGGGCATACTTCAATTCATGGTAGTGACCCTTTGATAAATGGTGTGGATCAATGAAACCATGTGGCCCACTTGCAATTTATAAAAACTAGAAATCTGAGGATATCATGCACATCCACTGTTCGAGGATCATATATATAATCCCTTCTAGCTAATATTAGAGTGCACGTAGTTCGTGTGTTAGAGGGATGGGACCAACTCCTTGTATTTTGAAGAAATATCATACAATTCTTGGGATCAGTACTGTTCAGATTTTCAGTTTGGGCAGGTGGAACACACGGTTCTATAATCTCAACCATTGATTACTTGCGTCAACCTCGATGAACCATGCACCAAAAATCTCCCACATTGGAAGACCTTAGCTGTGCAATATTTGGAATGTCTTTGAATTGGTAAGCAACAAAGGACTACTTGCTTTAGATCAGCGACCATGGGATGAATAGAGACTGACTCATCGTTGAATCACCATCTAAATTGGAGACTACTCACACATACGATGTGAAACCTCTTGAGTATGTTGATTAGCTAATAGATGACATATAGGAGGTGCAGTGCGGGCAGAAGGCTGCGGTGTCTTCTACCTAATAGTTATAGTTACACTTGGCGTAACTGGAAGATGAACACGCTCCCTAAATATGTGATGTATTAGGATGTGGAGCTGCACATGGCATCGTTAGTTCATTTACATTTTAATCATTTATTTCATGACAAACAAATCGAGATTGTGTTTATACCCAGTTTTGGCACACTTATGTGGATCAATGAGATGATGCCATGTGTTGGCATTATGTGCTAAATAATGGGCAAAATTTTACTCTCAGACCAAAAGCATTATTTACACATGATTTGGCGCGCTCTACATGACAGTTGTGCCACATGTGTAAATCAACATCAAGAGGAGTTAGAAATATGCACATGAAATACCATTAAATATTAGAGCCTTATAATTAAAAGTATCTTGTGAAAAAAGACAAGAGTTTCATTAAAGTAATTCTCTCTCTCTTTCTCTCTCTCTCTCTCTGCCTTAAATGCTAGAATCCAATCAAAACACATCTTCATCCAGCATCAAATACTAGAATCCAATCAAAACACATCTTCATCCAACATCAAAAGCTACAAAAGTAACTATCTACCAATGCCACAGCTAAGTGACATAATGGCTCCAGCAACTTTCTACTATGGGAGTCCAGAGACACGAAGACTGGCCAACGCATAAACCGAAGCGAGAGTTTTTCTTATATATGTGGTCATACATGATAGGCTACCTTGACATGGAAGAATTAATATATAAGATTTGTACCGCCAAACATCCTAGATCTTTCATGATATGAAAAACGATGCAAGACAGTTGTCTTTCAAAAGTTTATAAAAGCAGCAATTGAAGAAAAACTCAAAGCCTCACACCAATACAATAAACCAGCTCTTTATTTATCTGTCCACCATAAACATTTATCATTTTATTTTATGTTAATTTAATTGTAGCCCCATCGCTGCTCACAGTATAGGGCCCCTTTAGTTTTAATACTTAATTTATCCCTACACGACCTCTCATTGGATAATAAGGAAGATCGCTCAGTTTCAAATGGAATGCTATAGGGCTTAATTTTCTGCTATGTGCTAGGTGATTCCGTTGGTCATTTTATCACGAAGTTTGGTCCACCCTAGACAACAGACGGATAGTTGAATCACGACCGTCTTGCCACATGCTTTGTTTCGACTAACACCATGAACATGCTACACCTCACCGGCTATCTCGCCGCAAAGCTCGATTCCAATCGAACAACGAACAAATTGTGGAAGACTCGCCCTCCATCAACTGTTTCGCCACAATGCCTGGTTCCAATCGAGCAACGAACAAACATTCATCCCGCACATCATGATCGTCCCGCTATGAAGCTCAGTCCCGATTGGGCAATAAAAAAATCATCATCACTCGAGCCGATGATGAGTGTCATTATTATAAAAATCATTAATAGAAGAACGCTTTCAGCTTGTTTCCTCTTTCTCCATTTTTTTACTATTGAACTTCAGTAATAAATCACGCTGAAAAAAACATCCTTAAGGCCGTAGACTCATGTATATTGTCACAAAGTAAAAAGAATTCATTCAGAAGGATCAACCTCCTTTCCTTTCATAAATCACTTGAACGGAGAGTAATATAGGTGGTCGAGATGAAGATGACTCTGGATCCAGTGTTCAATTCCCAATCCGACTGTCTCGCTGTAGGGGACACCAACAATTCAATCAACTCTGAAGTTATGCAGACTCTAGCACACCCGTGCATCATATATCCAAACCAGGCCCCCATTCACACAAGTGACCCAATTTAATTGAATTGAGAGCCAAACAGACTAAATCATGAGGGCCACTTATTTTCACTTGTATAACCCAAACATTCTAATCACTAAACCATTGGACCCAAGGTTCCATACAAGCTTTTCACCTGAACATATCCAAATAGATTTTCAAAATATTATAAGGTCATATGCAAATTTTGTGTGGGACTCCCTGCCACTCTCACTGATTTGCAACACGAGTTATTAGCATGCGTGGGAAACTTATTCACCTACATCTAAATAGCATTCAATTGTCTGTGTGGGGTCCATTGCATTGTGCATGTGTCACCGAAATTGCATATCAAGTGAAATCCACTATCACGACTAAATGCTCTAAAAATCAGGCCTACCTAGTTATTAGGTGGGCCAGAGAAATTTTGTCCATAATATATGGTTGGATCTATCCTTTTTTTTTTTGGAAGGATTCCCACTTTTTTCGGTGGGACCCTTTTGGATGCACTGGATTCCACGCATGAATTACGTTGGCCTCACAGCCAGGGGATTTTTACTATATTAGCCCCGAGGTGTGGCCATTTTAACTAAAAATTCAATTTCTCATACCATCTTGCCAAAGTGGCCTTTTCACGAGAATTTGAAATATTTGTGGTCGGTTTTGCCCCTCTGACCAGCTGTTGACGTACGAAGCTGCTTTTCGCACGGGATTTTTTCTCAAGGGGATTGTGGGGCCCACAAAATCATCAATTTTGGCCATAGGATGGCCAATCTGATCCGCTCATATGAAATGGAGCATTTTCAAACCCACGCGAGAGGTTTTTGCATTCATTTTTAGGTGATGTGTGGTCAACAAAAGTCTTGACGTTTCTCCTTCTTTCTAAATTCTTTTCTAATGGTGTGGTCCACCCATACTAAATTTTATCTTCATATTTTCAGATGATATGGTAGTTTAAAATCCTTCTTGTACGAACGGATTGGATTTCTTCTGCCACCATCCAATGGGCCTCACGTACAAACGGTTTTTGGTTTGTAAATGGTGGGGCCGTTGGCTCATAGCCATTTGCTCAGAAACAAGAAAGCTTCACCATCGTCATTGCAAGGGACCACCACTAGGCACGACGTAGGGGACCACCACCTTTTGCTTCTAAGAAAACGACCTCCGGCCGTTACTCCTTCTTCCGTGGGACCCACACCGACACCTCAAATCTTCTCTCACTGCGACTGATATGGCGTGTAGAGGTAACAATGCGTATTATTTTAATTATTTCTCCTGCGTATTATTCGAAAGTCTTCCTTGGATCCCTCGCTCGAGCACTATGGAATTCCCTTTGTAACTGTGGATTCCTACTGATCACTGTGGAATCCCCCTGAGCACTATGGTTTCCCACTGAGCAGTGTGGAATCCCCCAAGCACTATGGATTCCCACTGAGCAGTCTTGAAACCCTCAGAAATTGTGTAATCCCCCTGAGCACTGTGGGAGCACTGTGGATTCCCACAGAGCAGTGTGGAATCCCTATGAGTTCTGCGGATTCCCTGGAACCACCGTGGAATCCCCCAGGTACTGTGGAACCCCCTGAGCACTGTGGATTCCCACAGAGCAGTGTGGAATCCCCATGAGTTCTGTGGATTCCCACTGATCACCATGTAATCCCCCAGGTACTGTGGAACCCCCGTGAGCACTGTGGATTCCCACTGAGCATTGTGGAATCCCCATGAGTTCTGTGGATTCGTATTGAGCACTGTGGAATCCCCCTGGCACTATGGAATCCCCCTGATAACTCTGGATTCATACTGATCACTGTGGAATCCCCCTGGCACTGTGGAATCCCCCGTGAGCACTGTGGATTCCCACTAAGCACTGTGGAATCCTTAGGCATTGTGGATTCCCACTGAGCAATGTGGAGTCCCCCAGGCATAGTGGATTCCCAATGAGCATTGTGGAATTCGGCTTGCATTGCGGATTCCCCCTAAGCATTATGTGTTACATCCATCAAGGTGCACCATTTGAAGGGCCCCGATAACCTTTGGTTGGATTCTAAAATAAACATTTCAATGGCGCCAATAGAAGTGGGCACAAACCAAGCCAGCTCGAAAACTAACCCAAGCCTCATAGTAAAGCTCCTTAAAAAAAAAAAAAAACAAAAGCAAGCTCAAACTAGGGTAATACCGGGTCCATATGGCTGGAAGCTCGGTTCAATCCACCTTGGTTCAAATCAGCTTGGTTTGATTCGGCTTAATTCTGCTCGTAGATCATAAGTTCATTGTTTCCTGTGGTGTGATCCACTTGAACTTTGTTTATGATTTCAAGATCATGTCCTAAAATGATATGTAAAGATGGATGGCATGGATAATACATATACATGATGACATGAATAATACATAATACATAATACATATGGAAGGCCACTTGATGTTCCCATGCAGTTGTAAAATTATGCTCCTGAACTTTTGTTTCGAACAACCTCTTACATGGATAACATGAATAATACATAATACATAATACATAATACATATAATACACGTACATAAACCAAGCCAATCCACAAACCGGGGAGGCATAAAAACAAGCCAAAGCAAAGTAGGGCTAACACCGCCCGGCTCGGATCGTTTCCGACCTCTATGCACCAATTACCCTCGAATGTGTATTTATTATATGTTTATGGTTAATTCATGTATTTCAACTTATTATACATTATTCATTGTACTAATTGTTTCAACACATATCCACAGGTGGCATGAATGAGAGGAAGCCGGGTCCTTGCCCAGATTATTTTGCTAAGAAGGTGGCAGCAAAATGTTCAGTTGAATTTTTAACTCCACTGAAGGCTGCATTTGATGGGTGTAAAAATTGCAGAGATTTATTCCGATCGACTTGCTTTGGATATTTGCTAGACTTTAACGAAAGCGAATTCATATTTCATGGACCAATCATCCATGCGTTGATGCAGAGACATCTCGGTGACCTACGGTTCAAAATCCATGATTCCATCATCCGTTTTGGTAAGATGGATTACACATTAATTATGGGAGTGAAGTGGGCACCGTACGAGCCAAAAGAAGAGAAGAACGAGTTACGAGACCGATACTTTCAGAATTACGATCATATTACAAAGAAAGACTTAATGAAAACTTTTGAAAGTCTTGTAGGGTCGAAAAGACATTCGCATGTCGTGAAATTAGCCCTACTATTATGCGTGGAGAATTTAATCGTTGGATTACCTGGAAAGAATAAATGTGTGGAGGAATATATTAATTTAGCAAATAGTATCGATGATTTTAATAACTATCCTTGGGGTCGAGTTGACTACGAAATCTTGAAGTACCATGCCAACACGGCAATAAAGGCCCACTATCCAGATACGTACGTTTTTTGTGGAAACACATTTGCCCTTCAGGTAACTTTAGTATTGTATTCTATGAATTTGTACATTCCAAATACACGATATATTACCTTATATTATTCATTTCCTTTTGTATTCTTGACTCGACAGGTTTGGGCATACGAGTCCTTCCCACCTCTAACCGGCTCAAATCGCTGGGCTTCGAGAAGGAGTGTTATACATATTCCGCGATTTCTCAATTGGAAAATGAACATGATAGCACGGTCTGCGAGCGTTTCTAAAACCTTTGAAAAAGATTTGGTAATATGCATGGAACGTAGTGTGACGGTGAATTTTGTCCTTTTGAACATTACTTTTATGTTCTAATAATTGCGTTCATGTTCATCCTGTAGTTTGTGAGCACCGGGCCCCTCATTCCCACAGCAGATGAGGAGGAACGTGATGCTGTTATAAATGTTCAAAGACTTCTTCAAAATACGACATTAATAAGTGAGAAGAGGTCAAAGAAGAACATGGATAGACGACAAGAAGCTATTGAGATTAAATCGGATGAAAAGTCTAGATGGAATAAATTGTATAAGATATTATTGAATAAGGTAAGTAAATATGAGAACGAGGTGGCCGAAGTGGAGGAGGAAAATCAGAAATTAGGTGAAAAAGTTTCTCGTCTTGAGGCCGAATTAGAGGCGGTGAAGGTATTTTCAATTCTAATTGTGCCACACTGGTAATTTACAATGCGATTTAGATACTAACCAAGTATATATCGTGTGTCTTCAGGGAAAACGCGCCGCCGATGAACGGGATGGAGAGGAAGCACAGCCTCATACAATTCAGCGTACTCCGGAGGCATATGGTTATCATAACTTGGATGATGTAGAGGTTTGCACTTCCCTTGTCCTGTATTCTGGGGGTCATTCAAAATTTGTGACACCTCTTGATTTCACGTGCGGGGTAGCGGGAGACGATAATATGAAACCCGTTCGTGCCCGACAACCTTCAAGGTTCCAACGCAGCCCATTCACGGAACCTGGCACCGAGTCCGACTTCGGCTTCACCGACGTACCAGGATTTATGAACCCTTTGAGACAGCTATCACCTGGTGAATACAGTATTGTCAAAGCCGCTTACGATTCCAGTGACCATTATTGGTTGCATTATATATGGGATAATGTATGGGTTGATGATGGGGTAAGCCGCAGTTCAATGTAGTTTTCATTGTCTGTCGATTTTTACTGATGAATAATTCTTTACACAGTCCATCAACGCGTACATGGATTTTCTGACGGATCGCAGAGCACATTATCCTGCTGCGTACCCCCAGGATTGCTTATTTGTGTCCACTTGGTTCTGGGTAAATATTCCTAATAAGAAGAAGAATGATATGATCATATGCAGTAATAATTCTGCCTGAAATTTATAGTTTTCTCTTATCGTACTTAAACAGGTATTGTTCCAAAAAGATGTCAACAGCATATGTAAATATGCTGCAGGTGACTACAGTACTAGGGAGACGATGCTGAATGGACTTAATCCATCGGTTGTGGCCCTCGTTGCTCGGTCGGCAAAGCCCATGTGGCAATACGAGACGGTTTGTCTACAATTATGTATGTGCTTTTCATGGAATGCGCACGGTAGACATATGTGCTTATAATAGTTCTCATGTACTTTGTAGGTCTACTTTTCTATCCACGTTCACGAATCACATTGGACTTTAATAGTAGTTTATCCAATGAAGAGACAAGTTTGGTTGATCGACAGTATAGCCACCACTTGGAAGAAAATTTTTAAATCGTATGCACGTGGATTCACATATGGGCTTCGATGGTTATTTCATATATGTGATGACGGGAATCCTTTCTGGGAAGTTGAATGGCATTTTGATATAGTCGATGGGACCCCAAAACAAACAAATAGTGATGAATGTGGGGTATACGTCATGAAAGCTATGGACTTCCTATGCAGCGAGTTGGATGTACAGTTTACTCCGGTAAGGTTACATTGTCCGGAAGTCTAATCATCATGTCCTTCAACCGCTATTAACTCATTACGTTGTATTTTCAATCACAGGAAGAAGTCCCTAATTTCAGGCAAACAATAGCCTTCGACTTACTTCAGTTCAAGTTGAAAGGAATGACAAGACCGGTACAATTATCTTTAGATGAAGATATTGTAGAAGTCATCGAAAGCGGTCCATCAACAACGAAGAATGGTATACCTGCAGCGAAAGATATTCCAAGGAAGCCACGAACAAAAACATCTTACCATGGAAGAGAGCATGCGTAGGATTAAATATTCAACTAGTACATATGTAATTCAATTTGTAAAGCACTATGTAATTCAATTTGTACAACACTATTAAATAATCAATTATTTTTATTTTTTCAGGAGAAAAGTAATTCACTTTGTACTTTGAATAAATACATACTGAAGACTGGATTACTTGTAATCTGCACATGCATTTTTTTCCCGTACAACATCCATTATCGATCCCCACAGAAGAATATGGATTCCCACAGAGCACTATGGAATCCCACAGACCAATATGGAATTCCATAGAGCACTGTGGAATCCCACAGACCGATATTGAATCCCACAAAACAATATGGAATCCCACAGGGCACTATGGATTCCCACAGAGCACTCGGAATCCCACAGAGCACTATGGATTCCCACAGAGCACTTGGATTCCCACAGGGCATTATGGAATCCCTTAGAGCGCTATGGATTCCCACAGAGCACTATGGATTCCCACAGAGCACTATGAATCCCATAGGGCACTATGGAATCCCACAGACCAATATGGAATCCCATAGAGCACTGTGGAATCCCACAGACCAATATTGAATCCCACAAAACAATATGGAATCCCACAGGGCACTATGGATTCCCACAGAGCACTATGGATTCCCACAGACCACTTGGATTCCCACAGGGCACTATGGATTCCCACAACCGCTTTGGATTCCCACAGGGCACATTGGATTCCCACAGGCACTATGGATTCCCACAGGGCACTATGGATTCCCACAGGGCACTATGGATTCCCATAGACCGCTTGGATTCCCACAGGGCACTATGGATTCCCACAGACCACTTGGATTCCCACAGGGCACTATGGATTCCCACAGACCGCTTTGGACTCCCACAGGGCACATTGGATTCCCACAGGGCACTATGGATTCCCACAAGGCACTATGGATTCCCACAGATCGCTTTGGATTCCCACAGGGCACTTTGGATTCCCACACGGCACTATGGATTCCCACAGAGCACTATGGATTCCCACAGGGCACTATGAATCCCAAAGGGCAGTATGGATTCCCACAGGGCACTTTGGATTCCCACAGGGCACTATGGATTCCCACAGACCGCTTTGGATTTCCACAGGGCACTATAGATTCCCACAGAGCACTTGGATTCCCACAGGGCACTATGGATTCCCACAGACCACTTGGATTCCCACAGGGCACTATGGATTCCCACGTAAAATTTGAAGTCTCTTGTGTTGAATGCTTTTGTGTGATTGATTGCATCTTGTTACTCATTTGATTTTGCATTGCTTCACGGTTTCGGCGTTCCGCTTACGCTGCCGGCTTTTCCCAACATATGGATCGTGGAGTTTTCCCAAATTGTCATTGACGGACACAGAAGGTCCTTGCACACGTGTCATATGTAAATGAGATCTATACTATTCATTTTTTGGGCCTTACCATGAAGGATCAATAGATTAAGAGTTACGGTTATTAGACGATTAGAATGATTACGACCATTGGATATGAACCAATTACTTATCAATGGTCCACGTGTCATCCACCAAGTTGACAAGAGAGACGGAGAGGATTTAGTGGGTAGGTAGGTTTTGCATTGGAAATTGGGTTGGAAGCGAATATGATAGAGACATCTATCTACGGCACATGTCAGGCAACTAAACACATATCTTATACCTTTTTTACTTTCTTCTTGGAAGGAAGCTTGTTTTTGGGCAAAACCTCGACACACACACATGCAATGGAAAGAGAGGTACATTCAACAGAATAAATACCATTTTTTCTCTCCATAAGATGTCGTTCATGGAAGCCTTCAATAGAATAAATATGATTTTTTATCTCCATAAGCTGTCGTTCATGGAAGCTTATTGCCTAGTCATGACCGCTGTGGAGTCCACCATGATGTATGTGTTCTATCCATGTTGCCCATCCATTTTGCCAGCTTAGCAGCTAGCTCCAAAACTCAAATGGACCACAACACAGGTAGAGCTCTCGCTCAGCTCAGCTCGGGTAAGCTCGAGTCAGCTCAGTTCGAAAGTTGGGTTCAGGCTGAGCCGAGCTGATTTTTTGAGCTTGGAAGATTTTTCAGCTGATCTTGAGCTGGCCCAAGCTTGACTCAACTCGGCTCAAAAATCCAACTTGGTTTGGCTCAACTCAAGTTATAATTTATATATAACCTAATTAATATATTATATATAATATAAGAAAAAGGGTATGCTCATTTGAAAACTAAAAAGAAAATGTCCACACTCAACTCGGCTTGAAAGTTCCAACGCAAACTTGGTGTGAAAGCTTGAGCTCGAACTCTCCTCAGGTAAGCCCAAGCTGCTGACTGAACCGAGCTGAGCTGAGCCAAGTTGGCCAGTTAAGCGCGAGGACCTAGCCAAGCCTAATTCAAGTTGGGGTAGGCTGCTACCATACTGAGCCAAGTTATACCTGGCTGGGCTCAACTCCAAACACATGATGATTGAATGACCCATCATTGAAAACTTCCCGGGGGTATACAGAAGTATTGGATTGAGTTAATATTTGTGTTTTCCCTTTATCTAACTCCATGGGACCTTATGAATAGATTGCATGGCAGATAAACATCACGTTGAATCCTAGGAACCTTTCAATGGTGAGTGTTATTGTCCTCACTGTTTCCTATCGTGTGGTCCAGTTGAGCTTTAGAGCTGTTTCATTTTTTGGGCTCAAGGCCTAAAATGAGCTAAAAAAATGGATGGACAGCGTGGATATAGGGTCCCACAGTGCCTGCCACCAGGGATTTTGCTGTGGCAGGGTCACGAGGGAATCCACTTCACCGTTGATTATAAGGATAGCTTTAGGATGAAATTTCAATAAAACATTGGTCATGGAAATAGTTAGGAGGTATGAGATCTAGGCATCCACGTTATTGGCTTCTTAGTGCGTGGACCATGCGTGGAAAATCTCTTTATTTAATGGGAGAATTCAGACCCTTTGTTTGATAGATGCTTAATATAAAGAGGTGTAGCAACAGTCCGTGTTCAACTGAAAAAGAAATTTTAAAGATTTGATGGCTGCACTAGTTGGATGCGGGTGATTGGGCATACTTCAATTCATGGTAGTGACCCTTTGATAAATGGTGTGGATCAATGAAACCATGTGGCCCACTTGCAATTTATAAAAACTAGAAACCTGAGGATATCATGCACATCCACTGTTCGAGGATCATATATATAATCCCTTCTAGCTAATATTAGAGTGCACGTAGTTCGTGTGTTATATATCGTGTGTCTTCAGGGAAAACGCGCCGCCGATGAACGGGATGGAGAGGAAGTACAGCCTCATACAATTCAGCGTACTCCGGAGGCATATGGTTATCATAACTTGGATGATGTAGAGGTTTGCACTTCCCTTGTCCTGTATTCTGGGGGTCATTCAAAATTTGTGACACCTCCTGATTTCACGTGCGGGGGTAGCGGGAGACGATAATATGAAACCCGTTCGTGCCCGACAACCTTCAAGGTTCCAACGCAGCCCAATCACGGAACCTGGCACCGAGTCCGACTTCGGCTTCACCGACGTACCAGGATTTATGAACCCTTTGAGACAGCTATCACCTGGTGAATACAGTATTGTCAAAGCCGCTTACGATTCCAGTGACCATTATTGGTTGCATTATATATGGGATAATGTATGGGTTGATGATGGGGTAAGCCGCAGTTCAATGTAGTTTTCATTGTCGATAACTCTTTCATTGTCTGTCGATTTTTACTGATGAATAATTCTTTACACAGTCCATCAACGCGTACATGGATTTTCTGACGGATCGCAGAGCACATTATCCTGCTGCGTACCCCCAGGATTGCTTATTTGTGTCCACTTGGTTCTGGGTAAATATTCCTAATAAGAAGAAGAATGATATGATCATATGCAGTAATAATTCTGCCTGAAATTTATAGTTTTCTCTTATCGTACTTAAACAGGTATTGTTCCAAAAAGATGTCAACAGCATATGTAAATATGCTGCAGGTGACTACAGTACTAGGGAGACGATGCTGAATGGACTTAATCCATCGGTTGTGGCCCTCGTTGCTCGGTCGGCAAAGCCCATGTGGCAATACGAGACGGTTTGTCTACAATTATGTATGTGCTTTTCATGGAATGCGCACGGTAGACATATGTGCTTATAATAGTTCTCATGTACTTTGTAGGTCTACTTTTCTATCCACGTTCACGAATCACATTGGACTTTAATAGTAGTTTATCCAATGAAGAGACAAGTTTGGTTGATCGACAGTATAGCCACCACTTGGAAGAAAATTTTTAAATCGTATGCACGTGGATTCACATATGGGCTTCGATGGTTATTTCATATATGTGATGACGGGAATCCTTTCTGGGAAGTTGAATGGCATTTTGATATAGTCGATGGGACCCCAAAACAAACAAATAGTGATGAATGTGGGGTATACGTCATGAAAGCTATGGACTTCCTATGCAGCGAGTTGGATGTACAGTTTACTCCGGTAAGGTTACATTGTCCGGAAGTCTAATCATCATGTCCTTCAACCGCTATTAACTCATTACGTTGTATTTTCAATCACAGGAAGAAGTCCCTAATTTCAGGCAAACAATAGCCTTCGACTTACTTCAGTTCAAGTTGAAAGGAATGACAAGACCGGTACAATTATCTTTAGATGAAGATATTGTAGAAGTCATCGAAAGCGGTCCATCAACAACGAAGAATGGTATACCTGCAGCGAAAGATATTCCAAGGAAGCCACGAACAAAAACATCTTACCATGGAAGAGAGCATGCGTAGGATTAAATATTCAACTAGTACATATGTAATTCAATTTGTAAAGCACTATGTAATTCAATTTGTACAACACTATTAAATAATCAATTATTTTTATTTTTTCAGGAGAAAAGTAATTCACTTTGTACTTTGAATAAATACATACTGAAGACTGGATTACTTGTAATCTGCACATGCATTTTTTTCCCGTACAACATCCATTATCGATCCCCACAGAAGAATATGGATTCCCACAGAGCACTATGGAATCCCACAGACCAATATGGAATTCCATAGAGCACTGTGGAATCCCACAGACCGATATTGAATCCTACAAAACAATATGGAATCCCACAGGGCACTATGGATTCCCACAGAGCACTCGGAATCCCACAGAGCACTATGGATTCCCACAGAGCACTTGGATTCCCACAGGGCATTATGGAATCCCTTAGAGCGCTATGGATTCCCACAAAGCACTATGGATTCCCACAGAGCACTATGAATCCCATAGGACACTATGGAATCCCACAGACCAATATGGAATCCCATAGAGTACTGTGGAATCCCACAGACCAATATTGAATCCCACAAAACAATATGGAATCCCACAGGGCACTATGGATTCCCACAGAGCACTATGGATTCCCACAGACCACTTGGATTCCCACAGGGCACTATGGATTCCCACAAACCGCTTTGGATTCCCACAGGGCACATTGGATTCCCACAGGTCACTATGGATTCCCACAGGGTACTATGGATTCCCACAGGGCACTATGGATTCCCATAGACCGCTTTGGATTCCCACAGGGCACTATGGATTCCCACAGACCACTTGGATTCCCACAGGGCACTATGGATTCCCACAGACCGCTTTGGACTCCCACAGGGCACATTGGATTCCCACAGGGCACTATGGATTCCCACAAGGCACTATGGATTCCCACAGATCGCTTTGGATTCCCACAGGGCACTTTGGATTCCCACACGGCACTATGGATTCCCACAGAGCACTATGGATTCCCACAGGGCACTATGAATCCCAAAGGGCAGTATGGATTCCCACAGGGCACTTTGGATTCCCACAGGGCACTATGGATTCCCACAGACCGCTTTGGATTTCCACAGGGCACTATAGATTCCCACAGAGCACTTGGATTCCCACAGGGCACTATGGATTCCCACAGACCACTTGGATTCCCACAGGGCACTATGGATTCCCACGTAAAATTTGAAGTCTCTTGTGTTGAATGCTTTTGTGTGATTGATTGCATCTTGTTACTCATTTGATTTTGCATTGCTTCACGGTTTCGGCGTTCCGCTTACGCTGCCGGCTTTTCCCAACATATGGATCGTGGAGTTTTCCCAAATTGTCATTGACGGACACAGAAGGTCCTTGCACACGTGTCATATGTAAATGAGATCTATACTATTCATTTTTTGGGCCTTACCATGAAGGATCAATAGATTAAGAGTTACGGTTATTAGACGATTAGAATGATTACGACCATTGGATATGAACCAATTACTTATCAATGGTCCACGTGTCATCCACCAAGTTGACAAGAGAGACGGAGAGGATTTAGTGGGTAGGTAGGTTTTGCATTGGAAATTGGGTTGGAAGCGAATATGATAGAGACATCTATCTACGGCACATGTCAGGCAACTAAACACATATCTTATACCTTTTTTACTTTCTTCTTGGAAGGAAGCTTGTTTTTGGGCAAAACCTCGACACACACACATGCAATGGAAAGAGAGGTACATTCAACAGAATAAATACCATTTTTTCTCTCCATAAGATGTCGTTCATGGAAGCCTTCAATAGAATAAATATGATTTTTTATCTCCATAAGCTGTCGTTCATGGAAGCTTATTGCCTAGTCATGACCGCTGTGGAGTCCACCATGATGTATGTGTTCTATCCATGTTGCCCATCCATTTTGCCAGCTTAGCAGCTAGCTCCAAAACTCAAATGGACCACAACACAGGTAGAGCTCTCGCTCAGCTCAGCTCGGGTAAGCTCGAGTCAGCTCAGTTCGAAAGTTGGGTTCAGGCTGAGCCGAGCTGATTTTTTGAGCTTGGAAGATTTTTCAGCTGATCTTGAGCTGGCCCAAGCTTGACTCAACTCGGCTCAAAAATCCAACTTGGTTTGGCTCAACTCAAGTTATAATTTATATATAACCTAATTAATATATTATATATAATATAAGAAAAAGGGTATGCTCATTTGAAAACTAAAAAGAAAATGTCCACACTCAACTCGGCTTGAAAGTTCCAACGCAAACTTGGTGTGAAAGCTTGAGCTCGAACTCTCCTCAGGTAAGCCCAAGCTGCTGACTGAACCGAGCTGAGCTGAGCCAAGTTGGCCAGTTAAGCGCGAGGACCTAGCCAAGCCTAATTCAAGTTGGGGTAGGCTGCTACCATACTGAGCCAAGTTATACCTGGCTGGGCTCAACTCCAAACACATGATGATTGAATGACCCATCATTGAAAACTTCCCGGGGGTATACAGAAGTATTGGATTGAGTTAATATTTGTGTTTTCCCTTTATCTAACTCCATGGGACCTTATGAATAGATTGCATGGCAGATAAACATCACGTTGAATCCTAGGAACCTTTCAATGGTGAGTGTTATTGTCCTCACTGTTTCCTATCGTGTGGTCCAGTTGAGCTTTAGAGCTGTTTCATTTTTTGGGCTCAAGGCCTAAAATGAGCTAACAAAAAATGGATGGACAGCGTGGATATAGGGTCCCACAGTGCCTGCCACCAGGGATTTTGCTGTGGCAGGGTCACGAGGGAATCCACTTCACCGTTGATTATAAGGATAGCTTTAGGATGAAATTTCAATAAAACATTGGTCATGGAAATAGTTAGGAGGTATGAGATCTAGGCATCCACGTTATTGGCTTCTTAGTGCGTGGACCATGCGTGGAAAATCTCTTTATTTAATGGGAGAATTCAGACCCTTTGTTTGATAGATGCTTAATATAAAGAGGTGTAGCAACAGTCCGTGTTCAACTGAAAAAGAAATTTTAAAGATTTGATGGCTGCACTAGTTGGATGCGGGTGATTGGGCATACTTCAATTCATGGTAGTGACCCTTTGATAAATGGTGTGGATCAATGAAACCATGTGGCCCACTTGCAATTTATAAAAACTAGAAACCTGAGGATATCATGCACATCCACTGTTCGAGGATCATATATATAATCCCTTCTAGCTAATATTAGAGTGCACGTAGTTCGTGTGTTATATATCGTGTGTCTTCAGGGAAAACGCGCCGCCGATGAACGGGATGGAGAGGAAGTACAGCCTCATACAATTCAGCGTACTCCGGAGGCATATGGTTATCATAACTTGGATGATGTAGAGGTTTGCACTTCCCTTGTCCTGTATTCTGGGGGTCATTCAAAATTTGTGACACCTCCTGATTTCACGTGCGGGGTAGCGGGAGACGATAATATGAAACCCGTTCGTGCCCGACAACCTTCAAGGTTCCAACGCAGCCCAATCACGGAACCTGGCACCGAGTCCGACTTCGGCTTCACCGACGTACCAGGATTTATGAACCCTTTGAGACAGCTATCACCTGGTGAATACAGTATTGTCAAAGCCGCTTACGATTCCAGTGACCATTATTGGTTGCATTATATATGGGATAATGTATGGGTTGATGATGGGGTAAGCCGCAGTTCAATGTAGTTTTCATTGTCGATAACTCTTTCATTGTCTGTCGATTTTTACTGATGAATAATTCTTTACACAGTCCATCAACGCGTACATGGATTTTCTGACGGATCGCAGAGCACATTATCCTGCTGCGTACCCCCAGGATTGCTTATTTGTGTCCACTTGGTTCTGGGTAAATATTCCTAATAAGAAGAAGAATGATATGATCATATGCAGTAATAATTCTGCCTGAAATTTATAGTTTTCTCTTATCGTACTTAAACAGGTATTGTTCCAAAAAGATGTCAACAGCATATGTAAATATGCTGCAGGTGACTACAGTACTAGGGAGACGATGCTGAATGGACTTAATCCATCGGTTGTGGCCCTCGTTGCTCGGTCGGCAAAGCCCATGTGGCAATACGAGACGGTTTGTCTACAATTATGTATGTGCTTTTCATGGAATGCGCACGGTAGACATATGTGCTTATAATAGTTCTCATGTACTTTGTAGGTCTACTTTTCTATCCACGTTCACGAATCACATTGGACTTTAATAGTAGTTTATCCAATGAAGAGACAAGTTTGGTTGATCGACAGTATAGCCACCACTTGGAAGAAAATTTTTAAATCGTATGCACGTGGATTCACATATGGGCTTCGATGGTTATTTCATATATGTGATGACGGGAATCCTTTCTGGGAAGTTGAATGGCATTTTGATATAGTCGATGGGACCCCAAAACAAACAAATAGTGATGAATGTGGGGTATACGTCATGAAAGCTATGGACTTCCTATGCAGCGAGTTGGATGTACAGTTTACTCCGGTAAGGTTACATTGTCCGGAAGTCTAATCATCATGTCCTTCAACCGCTATTAACTCATTACGTTGTATTTTCAATCACAGGAAGAAGTCCCTAATTTCAGGCAAACAATAGCCTTCGACTTACTTCAGTTCAAGTTGAAAGGAATGACAAGACCGGTACAATTATCTTTAGATGAAGATATTGTAGAAGTCATCGAAAGCGGTCCATCAATAACGAAGAATGGTATACCTGCAGCGAAAGATATTCCAAGGAAGCCACGAACAAAAACATCTTACCATGGAAGAGAGCATGCGTAGGATTAAATATTCAACTAGTACATATGTAATTCAATTTGTAAAGCACTATGTAATTCAATTTGTACAACACTATTAAATAATCAATTATTTTTATTTTTTCAGGAGAAAAGTAATTCACTTTGTACTTTGAATAAATACATACTGAAGACTGGATTACTTGTAATCTGCACATGCATTTTTTTCCCGTACAACATCCATTATCGATCCCCACAGAAGAATATGGATTCCCACAGAGCACTATGGAATCCCACAGACCAATATGGAATTCCATAGAGCACTGTGGAATCCCACAGACCGATATTGAATCCCACAAAACAATATGGAATCCCACAGGGCACTATGGATTCCCACAGAGCACTCGGAATCCCACAGAGCACTATGGATTCCCACAGAGCACTTGGATTCCCACAGGGCATTATGGAATCCCTTAGAGCGCTATGGATTCCCACAAAGCACTATGGATTCCCACAGAGCACTATGAATCCCATAGGACACTATGGAATCCCACAGACCAATATGGAATCCCATAGAGTACTGTGGAATCCCACAGACCAATATTGAATCCCACAAAACAATATGGAATCCCACAGGGCACTATGGATTCCCACAGAGCACTATGGATTCCCACAGACCACTTGGATTCCCACAGGGCACTATGGATTCCCACAAACCGCTTTGGATTCCCACAGGGCACATTGGATTCCCACAGGTCACTATGGATTCCCACAGGGTACTATGGATTCTTACAGGGCACTATGGATTCCCACAGACCGCTTTGGATTCCCACAGGGCACTATGGATTCCCACAGACCACTTGGATTCCCACAGGGCACTATGGATTCCCACAGACCGCTTTGGATTCCCACAGGGCACATTGGATTCCCACAGGGCACTATGGATTCCCACAAGGCACTATGGATTCCCACAGATCGCTTTGGATTCCCACAGGGCACTTTGGATTCCCACACGGCACTATGGATTCCCACAGAGCACTATGGATTCCCACAGGGCACTATGAATCCCAAAGGGCAGTATGGATTCCCACAGGGCACTTTGGATTCCCACAGGGCACTATGGATTCCCACAGACCGCTTTGGATTTCCACAGGGCACTATAGATTCCCACAGAGCACTTGGATTCCCACAGGGCACTATGGATTCCCACAGACCACTTGGATTCCCACAGGGCACTATGGATTCCCACGTAAAATTTGAAGTCTCTTGTGTTGAATGCTTTTGTGTGATTGATTGCATCTTGTTACTCATTTGATTTTGCATTGCTTCACGGTTTCGGCGTTCCGCTTACGCTGCCGGCTTTTCCCAACATATGGATCGTGGAGTTTTCCCAAATTGTCATTGACGGACACAGAAGGTCCTTGCACACGTGTCATATGTAAATGAGATCTATACTATTCATTTTTTGGGCCTTACCATGAAGGATCAATAGATTAAGAGTTACGGTTATTAGACGATTAGAATGATTACGACCATTGGATATGAACCAATTACTTATCAATGGTCCACGTGTCATCCACCAAGTTGACAAGAGAGACGGAGAGGATTTAGTGGGTAGGTAGGTTTTGCATTGGAAATTGGGTTGGAAGCGAATATGATAGAGACATCTATCTACGGCACATGTCAGGCAACTAAACACATATCTTATACCTTTTTTACTTTCTTCTTGGAAGGAAGCTTGTTTTTGGGCAAAACCTCGACACACACACATGCAATGGAAAGAGAGGTACATTCAACAGAATAAATACCATTTTTTCTCTCCATAAGATGTCGTTCATGGAAGCCTTCAATAGAATAAATATGATTTTTTATCTCCATAAGCTGTCGTTCATGGAAGCTTATTGCCTAGTCATGACCGCTGTGGAGTCCACCATGATGTATGTGTTCTATCCATGTTGCCCATCCATTTTGCCAGCTTAGCAGCTAGCTCCAAAACTCAAATGGACCACAACACAGGTAGAGCTCTCGCTCAGCTCAGCTCGGGTAAGCTCGAGTCAGCTCAGTTCGAAAGTTGGGTTCAGGCTGAGCCGAGCTGATTTTTTGAGCTTGGAAGATTTTTCAGCTGATCTTGAGCTGGCCCAAGCTTGACTCAACTCGGCTCAAAAATCCAACTTGGTTTGGCTCAACTCAAGTTATAATTTATATATAACCTAATTAATATATTATATATAATATAAGAAAAAGGGTATGCTCATTTGAAAACTAAAAAGAAAATGTCCACACTCAACTCGGCTTGAAAGTTCCAACGCAAACTTGGTGTGAAAGCTTGAGCTCGAACTCTCCTCAGGTAAGCCCAAGCTGCTGACTGAACCGAGCTGAGCTGAGCCAAGTTGGCCAGTTAAGCGCGAGGACCTAGCCAAGCCTAATTCAAGTTGGGGTAGGCTGCTACCATACTGAGCCAAGTTATACCTGGCTGGGCTCAACTCCAAACACATGATGATTGAATGACCCATCATTGAAAACTTCCCGGGGGTATACAGAAGTATTGGATTGAGTTAATATTTGTGTTTTCCCTTTATCTAACTCCATGGGACCTTATGAATAGATTGCATGGCAGATAAACATCACGTTGAATCCTAGGAACCTTTCAATGGTGAGTGTTATTGTCCTCACTGTTTCCTATCGTGTGGTCCAGTTGAGCTTTAGAGCTGTTTCATTTTTTGGGCTCAAGGCCTAAAATGAGCTAAAAAAAATGGATGGACAGCGTGGATATAGGGTCCCACAGTGCCTGCCACCAGGGATTTTGCTGTGGCAGGGTCACGAGGGAATCCACTTCACCGTTGATTATAAGGATAGCTTTAGGATGAAATTTCAATAAAACATTGGTCATGGAAATAGTTAGGAGGTATGAGATCTAGGCATCCACGTTATTGGCTTCTTAGTGCGTGGACCATGCGTGGAAAATCTCTTTATTTAATGGGAGAATTCAGACCCTTTGTTTGATAGATGCTTAATATAAAGAGGTGTAGCAACAGTCCGTGTTCAACTGAAAAAGAAATTTTAAAGATTTGATGGCTGCACTAGTTGGATGCGGGTGATTGGGCATACTTCAATTCATGGTAGTGACCCTTTGATAAATGGTGTGGATCAATGAAACCATGTGGCCCACTTGCAATTTATAAAAACTAGAAACCTGAGGATATCATGCACATCCACTGTTCGAGGATCATATATATAATCCCTTCTAGCTAATATTAGAGTGCACGTAGTTCGTGTGTTATATATCGTGTGTCTTCAGGGAAAACGCGCCGCCGATGAACGGGATGGAGAGGAAGTACAGCCTCATACAATTCAGCGTACTCCGGAGGCATATGGTTATCATAACTTGGATGATGTAGAGGTTTGCACTTCCCTTGTCCTGTATTCTGGGGGTCATTCAAAATTTGTGACACCTCCTGATTTCACGTGCGGGGTAGCGGGAGACAATAATATGAAACCCGTTCGTGCCCGACAACCTTCAAGGTTCCAACGCAGCCCATTCACGGAACCTGGCACCGAGTCCGACTTCGGCTTCACCGACGTACCAGGATTTATGAACCCTTTGAGACAGCTATCACCTGGTGAATACAGTATTGTCAAAGCCGCTTACGATTCCAGTGACCATTATTGGTTGCATTATATATGGGATAATGTATGGGTTGATGATGGGGTAAGCCGCAGTTCAATGTAGTTTTCATTGTCGATAACTCTTTCATTGTCTGTCGATTTTTACTGATGAATAATTCTTTACACAGTCCATCAACGCGTACATGGATTTTCTGACGGATCGCAGAGCACATTATCCTGCTGCGTACCCCCAGGATTGCTTATTTGTGTCCACTTGGTTCTGGGTAAATATTCCTAATAAGAAGAAGAATGATATGATCATATGCAGTAATAATTCTGCCTGAAATTTATAGTTTTCTCTTATCGTACTTAAACAGGTATTGTTCCAAAAAGATGTCAACAGCATATGTAAATATGCTGCAGGTGACTACAGTACTAGGGAGACGATGCTGAATGGACTTAATCCATCGGTTGTGGCCCTCGTTGCTCGGTCGGCAAAGCCCATGTGGCAATACGAGACGGTTTGTCTACAATTATGTATGTGCTTTTCATGGAATGCGCACGGTAGACATATGTGCTTATAATAGTTCTCATGTACTTTGTAGGTCTACTTTTCTATCCACGTTCACGAATCACATTGGACTTTAATAGTAGTTTATCCAATGAAGAGACAAGTTTGGTTGATCGACAGTATAGCCACCACTTGGAAGAAAATTTTTAAATCGTATGCACGTGGATTCACATATGGGCTTCGATGGTTATTTCATATATGTGATGACGGGAATCCTTTCTAGGAAGTTGAATGGCATTTTGATATAGTCGATGGGACCCCAAAACAAACAAATAGTGATGAATGTGGGGTATACGTCATGAAAGCTATGGACTTCCTATGCAGCGAGTTGGATGTACAGTTTACTCCGGTAAGGTTACATTGTCCGGAAGTCTAATCATCATGTCCTTCAACCGCTATTAACTCATTACGTTGTATTTTCAATCACAGGAAGAAGTCCCTAATTTCAGGCAAACAATAGCCTTCGACTTACTTCAGTTCAAGTTGAAAGGAATGACAAGACCGGTACAATTATCTTTAGATGAAGATATTGTAGAAGTCATCGAAAGCGGTCCATCAACAACGAAGAATGGTATACCTGCAGCGAAAGATATTCCAAGGAAGCCACGAACAAAAATATCTTACCATGGAAGAGAGCATGCGTAGGATTAAATATTCAACTAGTACATATGTAATTCAATTTGTAAAGCACTATGTAATTCAATTTGTACAACACTATTAAATAATCAATTATTTTTATTTTTTCAGGAGAAAAGTAATTCACTTTGTACTTTGAATAAATACATACTGAAGACTGGATTACTTGTAATCTGCACATGCATTTTTTTCCCGTACAACATCCATTATCGATCCCCACAGAAGAATATGGATTCCCACAGAGCACTATGGAATCCCACAGACCAATATGGAATTCCATAGAGCACTGTGGAATCCCACAGACCGATATTGAATCCCACAAAACAATATGGAATCCCACAGGGCACTATGGATTCCCACAGAGCACTCGGAATCCCACAGAGCACTATGGATTCCCACAGAGCACTTGGATTCCCACAGGGCATTATGGAATCCCTTAGAGCGCTATGGATTCCCACAAAGCACTATGGATTCCCACAGAGCACTATGAATCCCATAGGACACTATGGAATCCCACAGACCAATATGGAATCCCATAGAGTACTGTGGAATCCCACAGACCAATATTGAATCCCACAAAACAATATGGAATCCCACAGGGCACTATGGATTCCCACAGAGCACTATGGATTCCCACAGACCACTTGGATTCCCACAGGGCACTATGGATTCCCACAAACCGCTTTGGATTCCCACAGGGCACATTGGATTCCCACAGGTCACTATGGATTCCCACAGGGTACTATGGATTCTTACAGGGCACTATGGATTCCCACAGACCGCTTTGGATTCCCACAGGGCACTATGGATTCCCACAGACCACTTGGATTCCCACAGGGCACTATGGATTCCCACAGACCGCTTTGGATTCCCACAGGGCACATTGGATTCCCACAGGGCACTATGGATTCCCACAAGGCACTATGGATTCCCACAGATCGCTTTGGATTCCCACAGGGCACTTTGGATTCCCACATGGCACTATGGATTCCCACAGAGCACTATGGATTCCCACAGGGCACTATGAATCCCAAAGGGCAGTATGGATTCCCACAGGGCACTTTGGATTCCCACAGGGCACTATGGATTCCCACAGACCGCTTTGGATTTCCACAGGGCACTATAGATTCCCACAGAGCACTTGGATTCCCACAGGGCACTATGGATTCCCACAGACCACTTGGATTCCCACAGGGTACTATGGATTCCCACGTAAAATTTGAAGTCTCTTGTGTTGAATGCTTTTGTGTGATTGATTGCATCTTGTTACTCATTTGATTTTGCATTGCTTCACGGTTTCGGCGTTCCGCTTACGCTGCCGGCTTTTCCCAACATATGGATCGTGGAGTTTTCCCAAATTGTCATTGACGGACACAGAAGGTCCTTGCACACGTGTCATATGTAAATGAGATCTATACTATTCATTTTTTGGGCCTTACCATGAAGGATCAATAGATTAAGAGTTACGGTTATTAGACGATTAGAATGATTACGACCATTGGATATGAACCAATTACTTATCAATGGTCCACGTGTCATCCACCAAGTTGACAAGAGAGACGGAGAGGATTTAGTGGGTAGGTAGGTTTTGCATTGGAAATTGGGTTGGAAGCGAATATGATAGAGACATCTATCTACGGCACATGTCAGGCAACTAAACACATATCTTATACCTTTTTTACTTTCTTCTTGGAAGGAAGCTTGTTTTTGGGCAAAACCTCGACACACACACATGCAATGGAAAGAGAGGTACATTCAACAGAATAAATACCATTTTTTCTCTCCATAAGATGTCGTTCATGGAAGCCTTCAATAGAATAAATATGATTTTTTATCTCCATAAGCTGTCGTTCATGGAAGCTTATTGCCTAGTCATGACTGCTGTGGAGTCCACCATGATGTATGTGTTCTATCCATGTTGCCCATCCATTTTGCCAGCTTAGCAGCTAGCTCCAAAACTCCAATGGACCACAACACAGGTAGAGCTCTCGCTCAGCTCAGCTCGGGTAAGCTCGAGTCAGCTCAGTTCGAAAGTTGGGTTCAGGCTGAGCCGAGCTGATTTTTTGAGCTTGGAAGATTTTTCAGCTGATCTTGAGCTGGCCCAAGCTTGACTCAACTCGGCTCAAAAATCCAACTTGGTTTGGCTCAACTCAAGTTATAATTTATATATAACCTAATTAATATATTATATATAATATAAGAAAAAGGGTATGCTCATTTGAAAACTAAAAAGAAAATGTCCACACTCAACTCGGCTTGAAAGTTCCAACGCAAACTTGGTGTGAAAGCTTGAGCTCGAACTCTCCTCAGGTAAGCCCAAGCTGCTGACTGAACAGAGCTGAGCTGAGCCAAGTTGGCCAGTTAAGCGCGAGGACCTAGCCAAGCCTAATTCAAGTTGGGGTAGGCTGCTACCATACTGAGCCAAGTTATACCTGGCTGGGCTCAACTCCAAACACATGATGATTGAATGACCCATCATTGAAAACTTCCCGGGGGTATACAGAAGTATTGGATTGAGTTAATATTTGTGTTTTCCCTTTATCTAACTCCATGGGACCTTATGAATAGATTGCATGGCAGATAAACATCACGTTGAATCCTAGGAACCTTTCAATGGTGAGTGTTATTGTCCTCACTGTTTCCTATCGTGTGGTCCAGTTGAGCTTTAGAGCTGTTTCATTTTTTGGGCTCAAGGCCTAAAATGAGCTAAAAAAAATGGATGGACAGCGTGGATATAGGGTCCCACAGTGCCTGCCACCAGGGATTTTGCTGTGGCAGGGTCACGAGGGAATCCACTTCACCGTTGATTATAAGGATAGCTTTAGGATGAAATTTCAATAAAACATTGGTCATGGAAATAGTTAGGAGGTATGAGATCTAGGCATCCACGTTATTGGCTTCTTAGTGCGTGGACCATGCGTGGAAAATCTCTTTATTTAATGGGAGAATTCAGACCCTTTGTTTGATAGATGCTTAATATAAAGAGGTGTAGCAACAGTCCGTGTTCAACTGAAAAAGAAATTTTAAAGATTTGATGGCTGCACTAGTTGGATGCGGGTGATTGGGCATACTTCAATTCATGGTAGTGACCCTTTGATAAATGGTGTGGATCAATGAAACCATGTGGCCCACTTGCAATTTATAAAAACTAGAAACCTGAGGATATCATGCACATCCACTGTTCGAGGATCATATATATAATCCCTTCTAGCTAATATTAGAGTGCACGTAGTTCGTGTGTTATATATCGTGTGTCTTCAGGGAAAACGCGCCGCCGATGAACGGGATGGAGAGGAAGTACAGCCTCATACAATTCAGCGTACTCCGGAGGCATATGGTTATCATAACTTGGATGATGTAGAGGTTTGCACTTCCCTTGTCCTGTATTCTGGGGGTCATTCAAAATTTGTGACACCTCCTGATTTCACGTGCGGGGTAGCGGGAGATGATAATATGAAGCCCGTTCGTGCCCGACAACCTTCAAGGTTCCAACGCAGCCCATTCACGGAACCTGTCACCGAGTCCGACTTCGACTTCACCGACGTACCAGGATTTATGAACCCTTTGAGACAGCTATCGCCTGGTGAATACAGTATTGTCAAAGCCGCTTATGATTCCGGTGACCATTATTGGTTGCATTATATATGGGATAATGTATGGGTTGATGATGGGGTAAGCCACAGTTCAATGTAGGTTTCATTGTCGATAACTCTTTCATTGACTGTCGATTTTTACTGATGAATAATTCTTTACACAGTGCATCAACGCGTACATGGATTTTCTGACGAATCGCAGAGCACATTATCCTGCTGCGTACCTCCAGGATTGCTTATTTGTGTCCACTTGGTTCTGGGTAAATATTCCTAATAAGAAGAAGAATTATATAATCATATGTAGTAATAATTCTGCCTGAAATTTATAGTTTTCTCTTATCGTACTTAAACAGGTATTGTTCCAAAAAGATGTCAACAGCATATGTAAATATGCTGCAGGTGACCACAGTACTAGGGAGACGATGCTGAATGGACTTAATCCATTGGTTGTGGCCCTCGTTGCTCGGTCAGCAAAGCCCATGTGGCAATACGAGACGGTTTGTCTACAATTATGTATGTGCTTTTCATGGAATGCGCACGGTAGACATATGTGCTTATAATAGTTCTCATGTAATTTGTAGGTCTACTTTCCTGTCCACGTTCACGAATCGCACTGGACTTTAATAGTAGTTTATCCAATGAAGAGACAAGTTTGGTTGATCGACAGTATAGCCACCACTTGGAAGAAAAATTTCAAATCGTATGCACGTGGATTCACATATGGGCTTCGATGGTTATTTCATATATGTGATGACGGAAATCCTTTCTGGGAAGTTGAATGGCATTTTGATATAGTCGATGGGACCGCAAAACAAACAAATAGTGATGAATGTGGGGTATACGTCATGAAAGCTATGGACTTCCTATGCAGCGGGTTGGATGTACAGTTTACTCCGGTAAGGTTACATTGTCCGGAAGTCTAATCATCATGTCCTTCAACCGCTATTAACTCATTACGTTGTATTTTCAATCACAGGAAGAAGTCCCTAATTTCAGGCAAAAAATAGTCTTCGACTTACTTCAGTTCAAGTTGAAAGGAATGACAAGACCGGTACAATTATCTTTAGATGAAGATATTGTAGAAGTCATCGAAAGCGGTCCATCAACAACGAAGAATGGTATACCTGCAGCGAAAGATATTCCAAGGAAGCCACGAACAAAAACATCTTACCATGGAAGAGAGCATGCGTAGGATTAAATATTCAACTAGTACATATGTAATTCAATTTGTACAGCACTATTAAATAATCAATTATTTTTATTTTTTCAGGAGAAAAGTAATTCACTTTGTACTTTGAATAAATACATACTGAAGACTGGATTACTTGTAATCTGCACATGCATTTTTTTCCCGTACAACATCCATTATCGATCCCCACAGAAGAATATGGATTCCCACAGAGCACTATGGAATCCCACAGACCAATATGGAATCCATAGAGCATTGTGGAATCCCACAGACCGATATTGAATCCCACAAAACAATATGGAATCCCACAGGGCACTATGGATTCCCACAGGGCACTATGGATTCCCACAGAGCACTCGGAATCCCACAGAGCACTATGGATTTCCACAGAGCACTTGGATTCCCACAGGGCATTATGGAATCCCTTAGAGCGCTATGGATTCCCACAGAGCACTATGGATTCCCACAGAGCACTATGAATCCCATAGGACACTATAGAATCCCACAGACCAATATGGAATCCCATAGAGCACTGTGGAATCCCACAGACCAATATTGAATCCCACAAAACAATATGGAATCCCACAGGGCACTATGGATTCCCACAGAGCACTATGGATTCCCACAGACCACTTGGATTCCCACAGGGCACTATGGATTGCCACAGACTGCTTTGGATTCCCACAGGGCACATTGGATTCCCACAGGGCACTATGGATTCCCACAAAGCACTATGGATTCTCACAGGGCACTATGAATCCCATAGGGCACTATGGATTCCCACAGGGCACTATGGATTCCCACGGACCGCTTTGGATTCCCACAGGGCACTATGGATTCCCACAGACCACTTGGATTCCCACAGGGCACTATGGATTCCCACAGACCGCTTTGGATTCCCACAGGGCACATTGGATTCCCACAGGGCACTATGGATTCCCACAAGGCACTATGGATTCCCACAGATCGCTTTAGATTCCCACAGGGCACTTTGGATTCCCACACGGCACTATGGATTCCCACAGAGCACTATGGATTCCCACAGGGCACTATGAATCCCAAAGGGCAGTATGGATTCCCACAGGGCACTTTGGATTCCCACAGGGCACTATGGATTCCCACAGACCGCTTTGGATTACCACAGGGCACTATGGATTCCCACAGAGCACTTGGATTCCCACAGGGCACTATGGATTCCCACAGACCACTTGGATTCCCACAGGGCACTATGGATTCCCACGTAAAATTTGAAGTCTCTTGTGTTGAATGCTTTTGTGTGATTGATTGCATCTTGTTACTCATTTGATTTTGCATTGCTTCACGGTTTCGGCGTTCCGCTTACGCTGCCGGCTTTTCCCAACATATGGATCGTGGAGTTTTCCCAAATTGTCATTGACGGACACAGAAGGTCCTTGCACACGTGTCATATGTAAATGAGATCTATGCTATTCATTTTTTGGGCCTTACCATGAAGGATCAATAGATTAAGAGTTACGGTTATTAGACTATTAGAATGATTACGACCATTGGATATGAACCAATTACTTATCAATGGTCCACGTGTCATCCACCAAGTTGACAAGAGAGACGGAGAGGATTTAGTAGGTAGGTAGGTTTTGCATTGGAAATTGGGTTGGAAGCGAATATGATAGAGACATCTATATACGGCACATGTTGGGCGGAAAATAGCTGCTGATCGGTGCTGTGTGAGCTCCACCGTGATGTATGTGATTCATCCATGCTATTCATCCATTTTCTCAGACCGCTTTGGATTCCCACAGGGCACTTTGGATTCCCACAAGGCACTATGGATTCCCACAGACCGCTTTGGATTCTCACAGGGCACTATGGATTCCCACAGATCACTATGATTCCCACAGGGTACTATGGATTCCCACAGGGCACTTGGTTTCCCACAGGGCACTTCGGATTCCCACAGGGCACTATGGATTCCCACAGGGCACTTTGGATTCAAACAGATCACTATGAATCCCATAGGGCACTATGGATTCCCACAGAGCACTATGGATTCCCACAGGGCACTATGGATTCCAAAGGGCAGTATGGATTCCCACAGGGCACTTTGGATTCCCACAGGGCACTATGAATTCCCACAGAGCACTTGGGATTCCCACAGATCACTATGAATTCCCACAGAGCACTTTGGATTCCCACAGGGCACTATGGATTCCCACAGAGCACTATGGATTCCCACAGGGCACTATGAATTCCAAAGGGCAGTATGGATTCCCACAGGGCACTTTGGATTCCCACAGGGCACTATGAATTCCCACAGAGCACTTGAGATTCCCACAGATCACTATGAATCCCATAGGGCACTTAGGATTCCCACAGATCTTCGTACCCTTCACCGTCTGTTATTCTACAGACAATTGCATGTGGACTGCAGGCAGTATTCTGTTCCCCACCTTATCTCATAGGACTGAGGCACGCATATATAGATTGCACACATGTGGAGACTCCATTGGCAAGCATAAACGTGCGCATTGACGTGAGATGGGACATGTTCTAAAGCCAGGTCTTGACCTATGTCCAATTTCCTCACACGGATTGTGATGGTCCATACGTATTCATTCCAAATTTGTAAACGTGCGTGCATCTAAATTCTAACAAACCGTACGTGTGGAAGCAGATTGCTTACTGAGTAAACTCTATTAGACCCACCGTGATTTACGTATTTTATCCTATCTGTCCATCTAATATTTGTGTTTTCCCTTCATCCATGTCTTTGTGATCCTATGGAGAAGTTGGATGACAAATAAGCATTAGTACATTACACCCATTGTTCCCCGTGGTAGACACGAGCACACGAGGTTATCTTCACTCAATCTACCACGTGGACAATTGCGTGTGGACTGTTGGCAATACTTTGCTCCCTACGTTATCTCATAAGACTGAGGCACGTGGATATAGATTGTGCACATGTTGGGACTCCATTGGCAAGCATAAACGTGTACATTGACTTGAGATGGGACATATTTTAAAGCCAAGTCTTAACCTATCTCCATTTTTCTCACACGGATTATAATGGTTCATACACATGCATTCCAAGTTTGTAAATGTGCGTGCATTTAAATTAAATCAAACCGTATGTGTGGAAGCGGATTGCGTACTGAGTACACTCTATGGGACCCACTGTGATTTATGTATTTTATCCCATCCGTCCATCTAATATTTGTGTTTTTCCTTCATCCATGTCTTTATGATCTTATGAACAAGTTGGATGACAAATAAACATTAATATTGTGGACCCTAAGAAGGTTTCAACAGTAGAAATCATTATTCGCAGTGTTCCCCACACTTGAGCTTTAGATATGCTTCAATTTTGGGCTCAACCCTAAAATGATATGAAGAAACAGATGGAAGGTGTGGATATATGACGTGCATTCACAGTGGGCCCAATGTATTTTACTCAGTATAATAAAAGTTTACTAAGTTACTCAGTGCCTAATCCGTTTTGAAACCGTTTATTTGATGGGACCCACTTCAGATGAGTCAAAAACCAATGGTCACAATGAGTTGGTCTTCAAACTGGCTGGTTGGTAGATTTGTTAGACAAGTGAACACATGAGGTTATCTTCACTCAATCAACCACTCAGTCTTCACTCAATTTGAACTTGGCCCGGCCTGCTTCGAAATTTCCAACGAAACCGATACCAGTTCGAACCAGATTTTACTGGAGCAAACCAAACTCGGATTCCCACGGGGCACTATAGATTCCTACAGGCCTCTGTGGATTCCCACAGAGCACAATGGATTCCCACAGGCCAGTGTGGATTCCCACAGGCCACTTTGGATTCTCACTGAGCATTTTCGATTCCCATAGAGCAATATGGATTCCCACAGAGCAATATTGCTTCCCATAGGGCACTATGGATTTCCACAGAGCTGCTTTTTGGGTTTGACATGTGTTAAAATGCATGACAACCACAATCGTTTTGCGCAATGAGGGGAGCAGTCGTCGGTCAACCGACGAACACCTTCGGTCCACCGAAGTAGGCCATCGGTTCCAACCGACAAGACGAGATCACGCCGAAGATTAATTACATGTACTTCATCGGCTAAGCGAAGAAGATCGTCGGTCCGCCGACAATTCGTCCAGTGTACATCGGTTCTGACCGAAGGTCTTCGGTTTTTTCATAAGTTCAGTGCTTTTTTTTTTCGGCACGCCGATGAATGTTTCGGTCCACCGAGTGATTGTCCAGCGTACTTCGGTTTCGGCCGAAGGTCTTCGGTATGTAGCATAGTTCAAGATATACTTTCCTTCGGCTCGTCGATCACGACTTCGGTCCACCGACATACACGAAGTACCTTTTTAAAAAAGGTTAAGAAAGGATCCGACCCCACATTCCAACGGTTTTTCGTTCTCCCTCTCAAAATACCTATCTCCCCTAGACGACGTACACCTCTTCCAACCGTTCTTCTCCACTAGATTGGCTCTGAACAGCACTTGACGGCTACAACTCTTGAAGCTCTGCACGGATTTTAGGTAAAATCAGATCTCGTTTTGGGTTCCCCATTAAGATTGGTGAGTTGCAAAGAAGAGAAGAAGCTATTATGGCCGGTTTCCTTTCTTCAGTTGCATCTTTTGTTCTTCTTCCTTTCTTCGTTGCTATGATGGCCAAACGAAAGGCTTCTTCGAGAGGGGCAGGCCCTAGCCGCCCTGTACGCAAGAAGAAGAACGATGACGCTGGTGCGTCGTCCTCTCATGGGCCTCGAAGAGGTGAGGCAACTTCCGAGCGTGGCCCTCGTACAAAAGGTTGGAATAAGTATTCACGCAGGAAGATAACATTTGAGGCTAGGGTTGACATTCTGGGCATTTTTTAGGATTCAACGATGGGGAATGGCTTACAACCCTGGGATGGGACCCCATATTCCATCCCACCTCGGTCGCCAACGACATAACGGTGGAGGAATTCTATTCCGCTTGTAGGAATCCACGATCAGATCCTCCGATGTTTGATGTAGAGGTTAACAGGATATTACGCCGAGTTGACGTTAATGTCATTGCTAAAACCATCGGGGTGTCATGTGGTCGAGTCGTGGTGAAGGAGGGTGACCCGAACCGTCGGAATATGAGAGGCACACATACGAAGTTTCTATGTGGCAATTACGTGGAGTGGGAGAAAGGAAATTGTTTGAGGTCGTCCAATATGTTGCCAGTGTTCCGTAGGCTGCATCACATTTTTGTCCACAATGTTTATCCGCGAGCGGGAAACCACACTGAGTTGACACGTTACATGGTTGAGGTGTTATATAGAGTGGGTAAGCAGGAGATGGTATGCCTACCCTCTATTGTTCTGACCCAAATGCTGAAGCCCATTTCCACATCATGACCCCTGAATTTGCCATTTGGGCGCTTGGCATGTCAGTTGGCGAAGCAGTTTGGACTTGCTATTGCTACTTCGCGCCTAGTTGACTTTAATGAGATCAATACGAAGAATGTAGGACGGTTGAAGGATAATGTACCACAAGATCCTAGGGCAGGACCTTCGAATGCCAAACTTTTAGATGAGTCAGAGAGCGAAGAAGAACATGAATCAGAGGAGGAAGAGGATGTAGCAGAAGATGAAGATGAAGACTACCGGCCCACTGCCGGCTTAGAAGAACGTATTGTAGCCTTAGAGCGAGCGGTGGCAGCTGGGGCAGAGCGTCAGGAGCGTTGGAATAAGCGGCTCTACAGGAAGATGCAGCAGATCCTTTGCTGCATCGAGAAGGAGAACGCACCACCTCCATCCCCGGCTTCTTTAGATCATTAGGATCCTAGTTCAGTTTTCTTTTTTTTGCTGGGTTTGTTATACTCTAAGTGTTGGATAAATGCTTTTGTTTTCTGATGTGTTTTAACTGGGGGAACAATTTAACGACATGGGATGGAATGTTTAAATGAATTGTTCCCATTTTGGGATCTTCGTATATTGATTTATGTAATGACGAATAAGTGCATGTGTGGGCTGCAACAGCGGATTTTTGCGAAGGCCTGACTTTTTGCTGTTGGCGAAGGTCGGAGTAGATGTCATGCTTTCATCTACCTAGCTCCTTTTACATGACATGGATTTGATCGCGTTCATTGAATAGGCCATCTCATTTTAGGCGACGAGCCGGGAAATGAGGCAGATCGAAGGTGTAGGTGGACCACATCAAATGAAAAAGTGGGAATATTAGCCATGATCCAAGAAATGGGGTAGATCAATGGCGTACGTGGACCGCAGTAGATGAAACAGTGGAGATATTGATGACCATAGTGCCCTGTGGGAATCCATAGTGCTCTGTGGGAATCCAAAGTGCCCTGTGGGAATCCATAGTGCCCTATGGGATTCATAGTGCCCTGTGGGAATCCATAGTGCCCTGTGGGAATCCGAAGTGCCCTGTGGGAATCCATAGTGCTCTGTGGGAATCCATAGTGCCCTGTGGGAATCCGAAGTGCCCTGTGGGAATCCAAGTGCCCCGTGGGAATCCAAAGTGCCCTGTGGGAATCCATAGTACCCTGTGGGAATCCAAAGTGCCCTGTGGGAATCTGAAGTGCCCTGTGGGAATTCAAGTGCCCTGTGGGAATCATAGTGATCTGTGGGAATCCATGGTGCTCTGTGGGAATCCATAGTGCCCTGTGGGAATCCGAAGTGCCCTGTGGGAATCAATAGTGCCATGTGGGAATCCATAGTGCCCTATGGATTGAGAATCATAGTGATCTGTGGGAATCATAGTGCCCTGTGGGAATCCAAGTGCCCTGTGGGAATCCATAGTGCCCTGTGGGAATCCAAAGTGCCCTGTGGGAATCCAAGTATCCTATGGGAATCCATAGTGCTCTATGGGAATCCATAGTGCCCTGTGGGAATCCATAGTGCCCTGTGGGAATCCAAAGCGGTCTGTGGGAATCCATAGTGCTCTGTGGGAATCCAAAGTGCCCTGTGGGAATCCAAAGTGCCCTGTGGGAATCCATACTGCCCTTTGGGATTCATAGTGCCCTGTGGGAATCCATAGTGCCCTGTGGGAATCCAAAGTGCCCTGTGGGAATTCAAAGCGGTCTGTGGGAATCCATAGTGCCCTGTGGGAATCCAAAGTGCCCTCTGGGAATCCATAGTGCCCTGTGGGAATCCAAAGTGCCCAGTGGGAATCCATAGTGCCCTGTGGGAATCCAAAGTGCCCTGTGGGAATCCGAAGTGCCCTGTGGGAATCCAAGTGCCCTGTGGGAATCCATAGTGCCCTGTGGGAATCATAGTGATCTGTGGGAATCCATAGTGCCCTGTGAGAATCCATAGTGCCCTGTGGGAATTCAAGTGTCCTGTGGGAATCCATAGTGCCCTGTAGGAATCCGAAGTGCCCTGTGGGAATCCAAGTGCCCTGTGGGAATCATAGTGATCTGTGGGAATCCATAGTGCTCTGTGAGAATCCATAGTGCCCTGTGGGAATCCAAGTGCCATGTGGGAATCCATAGTGCCCTGTGGGAACCATAGTGATCTATGGGAATCCATAGTGCTCTGTGGGAATCCAGAGTGCCCTGTGGGAATCCGAAGTGCCCTGTGGGAATCCAAGTGCCCTGTGGGAATCATAGTGATTTGTGGGAATCCATAGTGCTCTGTGGGAATCCATAGTGCCCTGTGGGAATCTATAGTGCCCTGTGGGAATCCATAGTGCCCTACCCTGTGGGAATCCAAGTGCCCTGTGGGAATCCATAGTGCCCTGTGGGAATCCAAAGTGCCCTGTGGGAATCCAAAGTGTGCCCTGTGGGAATCATAGTGATCTGTGGGAATCCATAGTGCGCTGTGGGAATCCATAGTGCCTTGTGGGAAACCGAAGTGCCCTGTGGGAATCCATAGTGCCCTAAGGGATTCATAGTGCTCTGTGGGAATCCATAGTGCTCTGTGGGAATCCATAGTGCCCTGTGGGAATCCAAGTGCCCTGTGGGAATTCGAAGTGCCCTGTGGGAATCCAAGTGCCCTGTGAGAATCATAGTGATCTGTGGGAATCCATAGTGCTCTGTGGGAATCCATAGTGCCATGTGGGAATCCAAAGTGGCCTGTGGGAATCCATAGTACCCTGTGGGAATCCAAAGCGGTCTGTGGGAATCCATAGTGCTCTGTGGGAATCCATAGTGCCCTGTGGGAATCGAAAGTGCCCTATGTGAATCCATAGTCCCCTGTGGGAATCCAAAGTGCCCTGTGGGAATCCGAGGTGCCCTGTGGGAATCCAAGTGCCTTGTGAGAATCCATAGTGCCCTGTGGGAATCATAGTGATCTGTGGGAATCCATAGTGCTCTGTGGGAATCCAAGTGCCCTGTGGGAATCCATAGTGCTCTGTGGGAATCCATAGTGCCCTGTGGGAACCATAGTGATCTGTGGGAATCCATAGTGCTCTGTAGGAATCCATAGTGCCCTGTGGGAATCGAAAGTGCCCTGTGGGAATCCATAGTGATCTGTGGGAATCCAAAGTGCTATGTGGGAATCCGAAGTGCCCTGTGGGAATCCATAGTGATCTGTGGAAATCCATAGTGATCTGTGGAAATCCATAGTGCTCTGTGGGAATCCATAGTGCCCTGTGGGAATCCAAAGTGCCCTGTGGGAATCCATAGTGCCCTGTGGGAATCCGAAGTGCCCTGTGGGAATCCCCAGTGCCCTATGGGATTCGTAGTGCTCTGTGGGAATCCATAGTGCTCTGTGGGAATCCATAGTGCCCTGTGGGAATCCAAAGCAGTCTGTGGGAATCCATAGTGCCCTGTGGGAATCCATGTGGTCTGTGGGAATCCATAGTGCTCTGTGGGAATCCGTTGAAAACTTCCTAGGGCCCAACCTGATATTTATCAGGGGCATCCAACCTACTCATAAGGTCACTCGGACCTAATTGAAGGGAAAACACAAATATCAGCTTGATCAGAAACGTCCAAAGCCCCATCACATGTCTTCAATGGTAGCCGTTCAATCACCATTATTTCTTCTGGTGTGGTACACCTGGTATTCAAATTTTTCCCTTTTGTTTTTGCTTGTGACCTAAAACGAAATGGCAAAATATATGGACAGCATTGATCTCATAGGTAGTGTCCGTGGGCCCCATCACATCTTACGCACGCCCAACCCCTTTGAATGGGGTATGATTGTGAAATTACAACGAAAGAGGGGCAATTTGGACCTTTTCTACATGCTAACGACGTCATCAATCGTTAGTCAAAGTTGCTGGAGCGGTTTTTCCTCCGAACTTTAAAAAAATTCTGAAAAAAAAAAGAAACCCGGATACAATAAATACTCAAGAACAGATGATTGTCCAAATACACATATGATAGCAACTTACCGAAGAACAAGCACGAGTTTAAAAAGCTATCTAAAGGAAAACGATGACTATTTATCTTCAAAATCCGATAAATCCCCGTCACTTTCATTTGAAATATCCGATTCGGATGCATTCTGGAGATCCGTCGTCACACCATCCATCCACACTCTCGACACACGACTTACCATCCTTCCGATCTCCCTTCTCAGCCTTCCCAATGCCGTATCAATTTCTGCCAACGTATCACGCCTCATGTTCACTGACTGTCGTCTAGGCACTGGAAGATTGTATCTCCTACAAATAGTCGTCCATTGTTCTAGCTTGCATATTTCACGATCCCACTCGGCCCTCCTTTCCTACATACGGTAAGAGTCTTCAGGAGGTGGACGGTGGTTGGGATGATGCCGGCCATGACCATTTCGTGACATTTTTTAAACAATTGGAGGATTCAAAAATGGTAGGGACTGGATAAGGGGGTCATGGAATCCCACGTGATCACACATCTAGTTCACCCGTGACTGTACTTACCTGTACCCTACTAATCTAATTTTCACGAGTCACATCTCATCTTCACATGTCACTGCAGTCAGATGTATTCTGTGAATCCCGTGATCCGACCCCACAAATTTTATCTTTCAATGCAAGTAAATACATTTGTTTCATTATGGGACCTGTTTGATTTTTCATGATCCAAGTAAATACTTGGTAAATGGGTAATTATTACTTTTTCACCTTGATTGAATATAGGTGAGTAATTCCACCTCGAGAATCGGTCCAAAAGTGTTGACTTAAATCCGTGGGGCCCATCGTAATGTATATGATATATCAGCGCCGTTCATATGTTTTATTAGCACATTTTGGGGCATGAGCCGAAAAATGAGGCAAATCTAACACTCAAATGGCCCGCACGAAAGGAAACAGTGGCCTTAATTCGTCCACCGTTGAAAGTTGTTTCTTTCATTGGGCCCGTATTGAGGTTTAGTCATCATCTAACTGGTTCATAGGGTCACACAGACATGTATAAAGGGAAAACATAAATATCTGCTTGATCCAAATCTTTTAGGGACCCCAAGAAGTTTTTAATGGTTGGCGCTCAATTCCCACTGTTTCATGTGGTGTGGTCCACTTGAGCTTTGGATCTGCTTCAATTTTTGGCTCACGCCCTAAATTCAACGGGCATAAAGAAATGGGTGGTGTGGATAAGCCACATAAATCACGGTGGGCCCCATATTTATTGCACAAAATTTTCAATTTTAGCGTTAAGAAAAGTAAGTGTCACTGTCTTCATTGGGAAAGATGCAATAATTACCTAGGTAAATAATCATTATCCATTTACAAGATAATTAGAGCTGAGCCAAAAAATCAAACAGGCCTTATGTGTTTTCGCACGGGAAACTATGATAGCGACAAGCGTTAAATATACATACACATACACAACTACATGCCTTTCTCCATTCAAGTAGTAAATTACGTAGACAAAATGTTTATATGACATAGTGTGGATTTACAAAAAGATACGTACAAAATTAAATACAAAGTGAGGCTTTGCGTATGCAAAAAGTAACCAGCGCAACACGTAGTAATAAATTTTAGCTAATGGCCGGAAGGTAGGTGCATGTCATCCGATTGTGACCCGTTCGTCTACACCTGGAACACTTGACGGTTGGTCTCTCCTCACCTAGGCTTGTAATTCTCATTTTCTTTCGTCTTCCTAGAATTTTCCTTTCATTTGGATGACGAATTTTATCGCATATCACCCTTACATCTTCAGGTGTGTCCCATTGACTCACATCAGGGACTGGGTATATGAAATCGCGATACATCACTTTGTAAACTGCTGTTGAGTAGAAGGGGGAACAATAATTGTAACGATCGAGCTCATACTTGTCACATGCGGCGATTGCATGTAGACAAGGTAACATTAGCACACTGAACTCGCCACATCCACACTTCGCCTCACTTAGTTTCACTACGTCGGTATACTCACCCCCATTAACTTCATATTCATCCACAGATATCGCTGTACTAGCTTGTCATCCTCGCCTGGTCTGATAACTCTCTCATATGTGTTTCTGCCTAGGGTGTTGCTTTTCCTAAAAACACTTTCGCATCTTCTCGCCTTTTCAAGAAGAATTTTTGAATCTTGCTCCTGACACTATCGAGAACTTTTACGATCGGGTATTCTCTTGGTTTTTTCCATAGTGCATTTTCGCTCTCAGCAATGTTTGTCGTTATCATGTTGTATCTCTTGCCCGGGAAAAATACAGAAGCCCATCTTTCTTTATCTACACTATTGAGCCATTCAAATGCGGCAAGGTTGGCCTTTGATATGATGTGCATGAGATCATTAAAACTGCTTTTTCGGCACGTTTTAGCAGCCGCCCAAAAGTACTTCTTCAAATACTCATCTTTGTGGTGATGCATTATATTTGAGAGGAGATGGTGTGCACAATAACCATGAGCTGCGTTAGGGAATACTGATTTCACCCCGTTGATTATACCTGCATGACGATCCGATATAATAACTATCTCCTCTGGGAGAGGCTCAATTGCCTGCTTCAAGTTTTGAAGGAACCAAAGCCAACTACTGTTATTCTCTGACTCACCAACCCCATATGCTACCGTCAGAATGCGATTATTTCCGTCTAACGCTGTTGCGGTGAACAGTATACCTTTATACCTCCCTTTCAAGTGAGCCCCATCCAAGCATAAAACTTTTCGAAAATACAACCGGAAGCTTCGAATACATTGTCCTAGCGCAATGAAGCATCTCTCGAAGCAATTCATTTCGCTGTCTAGTTGTAAGTCTGTTACCGTACCCTGATTTGCCTTCATCAATTCATGGAGATAGGCAGGGAGTACTTTGTATGAATCTTCAAATGACCCCATAATCACACTACTTGCAGGTACGATACCTTTATACGCTTTCATATAACTGACCTCAACATTGAATTCTTTCTCTATTCCAAATTGTACATCTTGTGGCCTACATGTTATGCCCTTCCTTATACGCTCTGCAGCAATCTTCGTACATATCTTAATCGTTGCTTGACGATGATGTCTTCTTGTACCTTCATAAGCTGCATTACGTTTACCACGACTACCATCCGCAAAACTTGCATGGAGATAACTGATTGCATCGGAGGATTGGCTACATGTGTGTTCTGATCGATATGTCTTTATTTTAAAAGCACCACCATTGTCCAACAACGATGCATGCAACCTCCAACCACAACTATCAATTAGACATTTAATCGTGTACCTCTGTTTGTTTGATTTCAATACCTTATATTGGAAATGATTTCGCATCGTAAACTTACAAAGCATGAACTGTAGCCGAGCCTTGTCTCTGTACATTTGTCCAACGGCTAACTCACTTGGGTCATCAACAAAATCATGATATACCGGACAATTCACGTACATTGATGCCGCATCGAGGTCAAGTATCTCCTGTGGAGTTATTTCATCTCGCTCAAACATGACATCCATTGGAGTCTCAAGAACCTCTAAAAGGCGATTACGGTCACTGGTGGTTGGACATGGGATGTCTGCATGAGCCTTGGAAGGAACGTGCGCATAGTCTTCGCTATTAATGAGTCGGAACGATGGCGCATCAAAATTGTTCAAACTCGGATCTTCCCGAAGTGCATCAGTCGATGGACTCGGGATATCTGCACTAGCCGATGAAGGAACGTGCGCGTAATCTTGGCTATGAATATGTTGGAACAATGTCGCATCGAAACTGCTGAAAGGAGGATCATCTTGATGTGCATCACTCGATGGAGTATGGACATCTGCACTAGCCGCTGAAGGAATGTGCGCGTAGTCTTGGCTATGAATGAGTCGGAACGATGGCGCTTCGAAACTGTCCAGCCTTGGATCTTCTTGAATTGCATAAGTCGATGGTCGATGACGAATATCTGTAGTAGCCGGTGAAGGAATGTGCGCGTTGTCTTGGCTATGAATGATTCGGAACGATGGCGCATCGAAACTGTCCAAACTCGGATCTTCGTAATATGCCCCACTCGGTGAAGTATGTATAACTGCACATGCTGTTAGCTCCGGTGTCTCGAAACTGCCCGTACGCGGAAGTTCTGAACGTGCCCCACGTAATGAACTAATGACGTCTTCACGGACTGTTGAATGGATGTCAGTGCAGTCTTCTCAATATACGGCCATATCAACTGTTGGTATAAGCTCATTTAAATGCACCGCCACAGGATCATGAAATACACGTTTATGTCTGACTTTCTCCACAAACATAGGTATATGAATTTTCGGGTTCTGAGCGGAGATAAACATATATGCCGCCACATCGTCATCATATCTGATCGGTTGTGGACGAAGTGATATGAAGTTAGGCGATGGGTAGACGAACTTTATTCTAAGCTCATATTCTGAATGTGTCGTGCCGATAACATTGTGAATTTTAGATACAAGATCCTCATATCTTATTTCATTGCTCACCATGATAAACTGAGAATCGCCACAGTTGTATCTCTACCTTCCTCGTTCGTTTACTAGCTCACCATCATAATGACAGCATATGGGCTGCGTAACTGTCATATTCAACGATTCTTGTGCCTGATACGAGAAAGCTTGGTTGTAAGCCTTAAAAGATACTTTTATGAATTGAGTGTTGTAGAGATGAAGATGTTGAGATGCATTCCGTGGTCGAACTAAGAACTATACAATTGAAACAATGGATTCCCAATGCCAATGTGGATGCCCAATGTAGAGTATCATTCTTGTTATAGCACCCATTAGGGCCTTGTTTTGACAGCTTCGAAAAGAGCATGTTATAACTAAAAGAGCATGTCATAAAGTCAAATGGCGGTGGACCTTGTGCGTTTGGATTTACCTTTCTCAGTGGGAATTCACATTGCTCGGTGGGAATCCCCTGAGCCTAGGGAGAAACCACTATGCCCAGTGGGAATCCCTAATGCCCAGGGGGAATCCACAATGCCCAGTACGATTCCATAGTGCTCAGTGAAAATCCACAGTGGCCAGTAGGAATCCGCAGTGCCAAGTGGGAAACCACATTGTTCGGTGGAAATCCACTATGCCCAGGGGAATCTACAATGCTCAGCGGGAATCCTGAGTGGCCAGTGGGAATCAGCGGTGCCAGGTTAAATACAAAGTGTTCAATGGGAATCACTATGCCCAGTGGGAATCCCCAATGCCCAGTGGGAATCCACAGGGGCTAATAGAAATCGCAGTGCCATGGGGGATTCCACGTTGTTCGGTGGGAATCCACGTTGTTCAGTGAGAATCCACTATGCCCAGGGGAATCAACGGTATTCAGCGAGAATCCACAGTGTCCAGTGGGAATCCGCAGTGCCAGGGAAAATCCACAGTGTTCAGTGGGAATCCATTATGCCCAGTGGGAATCCCCAGTTCCAGGGGGGATTCCACAATACTCAGTGGGAATCCAGTTAGCACATGGAGTTTTGAGTACTCAGTGGAAATCCAACCCACATTTGAGCCTCCACCCATTACACTTTTCTATTTCACCATGCACATTACCATCCACATTAACATTTACATAGAGAATCAGTTAAAGAGATGGTTTACCTATTTTCATTTAGCGGACTATTTTTGTGGGCCCAACCTTTCTTCTCTGTTACAATCTACTACAACCAGTATCTTGGACATGCGTCGTGGAAACTCGGATGATAAGCACCCAAGTCAGACGAAGAGGGAAGGAGAACGGTCCATCGACGCCGTTGATGAATAGATAGCATGCATTGCCTTAGTGGGACCTCCAAACCCAACTTTTTTCCCTTTCTTCGTACGAAGAATGTGGTGGATCCCATACAACGTGTTTCACTGGAAGGTTTATGGATCCATTTCACCATGCATTGCGTCAATGGCCCCACCATTTACAAACGTGATCTTATGTGGGGCAATTTGGATGTGAGAAGACAAATCGAATTTATTCATATAAAAAGTTTTTTAATTACGAGTCATTGTCAAAAATTTCAAGGAAAGTGTCAATACCGGTGGGCCACGCCGGTGCAAATAATAATTTGTACTAATGAGAATCCTTAACGCTATTCTGGGTCACATACAGCCTCTGTCATGAATGCAAAAACCTCTCGCGTGGGTTTGAAAATGCTCCATTTCATATGAGCGGATCAGATTGGCCATCCGATGGCCAAAATCGATGATTTTGTGGGCCCCACAATCCCCTTGAGAAAAAACCCCATGCGAAAAGCAGCTCCGTACGTCAACAGCTGGTCAGAGGGGCAAAACCGACCACAAATATTTCAAATTCTCGTGAAAAGGCCACTTTGGCAAGATGGTATGAGAAATTGAATTTTTAGTTAAAATGGCCACACCTCGGGGCTAATATAGTAAAAATCCCCAAGCAGACTTGCAGGGACGCGGATTGCGTCCGACCACTGGTCAGACCTTAAAGCGTCCGACCAGATCAGTGTGGGGCCCACCCTGATGTATCCGTTTATCAATGCCGTCCATTCATTTTCTAAGATCGTTTTAAGGAATGACTTTAAAAACGAGGAATATCCAACGCTCAAGTGGGCCACACCAAATAGTTAGTGAGCAGAACTTGGTGCCGCCATCATTATTAGTGATGACGTCACCAAGTTCTGCACACTATTTGGTGTGGCCCACTTGAACGTTGGATCTAACTCTATTTTGGGCCAATATTTTAGAATGATATTGTAAAAGGAATTAACGGCATGAATAAACGGATACATCAGGGTGGGCCCCACACTGATCTGGTCGGACGCTTAAAGGTCCGACCAGTGGTCGGACGCAATCCGCGTCCGACTTGCAGAGAGCTTGAGATACGGTCACATATCAATAGCCTCTAAAAATATCAGTAGCACTAAGAAAAGTTTTTTTTTTTTTTTTTTTTTTTTCTATTTTTTCTTTTTTGGCAAAAGTCATACAATGTTTAATAAATCCGGATCCTCCGTTGGCAGCACAGCAGGGATTCCTGTTTGCTGCTTTTTCATTAATCCACGTCATCACATAGGCCTGCAACAACGTTACATCCTCAATGCAACCTGATTACTCTAACATCATGCAACGTGATGTGGACCAATGAAAATGCAGCAAATAGGAACCCTCTGTTTTGCTGCCAACAGAGAATCGAGACTCATGTTTGATTTGATATGTTACTAGAACTCTTGGGAGATTATATACGCCTAAGGACTGAGAAAAAACCATGGCATTTTTGTGCCTCTAGATTGTGGACCACATATGTAACATTTGTTTCTGATCATCCGATTCAGACATCCTATAGGCTCGTCCCTCGTTTGAGCCTCAAACTAATTTTCCCTTTGGTTGGAGTATCTTAGCCAACTAAATAAATGGACATTTGATTAAATTAGAGCCGTTGCCGGTTTTTTGTCTTTAGTATTTATTTGTGTGCCCCCAAATAAATTACGGATCGGAATTGTCTGAGTCCAAACATTTTGATTTTTGTACAATATACCGATTCTGGGAAGAACGGTTCCAATCTCATCCATGTGGGCCATGGGTTCACATTGCATAGAGGCAGTTTGGCGCGGATGATTCCGTGAGTCATAACTCAGGATCATTAGCATGCATTGCCTCTTATGGCCCATGTGCATAGCTCGTCAGATGATGGCGACCATTTTTCAACATAAGCTCCATCTTAGATAGGCCAGGGATCAAGTTCTCAGGATTGCCCGAGTGAGCAAGCAATTAGTTGGATTATTCAGTTTTCAACCAAACAGATTTTAGATCACACAACAAGTTTCAGATGAAATTTAAGTTTTAAATTCAATTTCTATAATTTTGGGTTTCAACTTTTCTCTAGAATCTATATTCTACAACGAAACAGGCCCTAAGTGTCATCCTGGCCATTGTTTTGTGAAGTTGAATTCTAACCATTATAATGTTTTCTTTGAATGGTCCGCATTCATCTACATGCATCTGGGATCAGATCTATTGCGATTTATGGATTGTGGTTTGTCCACAACAGCACCCAGAAGATGAATGGCTTCAATCATCTAAGGACCGGGTGGATCAGGTTGAGGGTGTACCTAAACCCGAATTGACATTACTCTGACCTGAACCCAAAGGCGTCCAACCCGAAATTACTCTACGGTCACCTATAAATAGACCTGACCGACCTAAATGCAACCCAAACCCAAACCTGGTTTGAGAAGCCGACCCGAAGGTTATTTGGGTTAATCGGGTCCGGGTCGACCCGAACCCATGATACAGTAGTAATGGCCATGCCTTTCCCACGCGTGCAATCCCTTTTGACTTTAGAGCCAAAAAGAGAATAGGCATTAGCATCATTAGTTTTTAAAAATCCTTTAATTATCTAATCCTGCTTAGATAATCCACCGACTTCTTACCATATTGGGGCCCATCTATTTGTCACGCGTCAAAATAATAACCCTCTGGCTAAGACGTGTTTATCTTCTAATGGCCCCACTAATCACCTTAATTAATATTTAATACAAAACTCTTACAAAAGTGTAAAAGATATGTTTCCGCCCCTCATTGCCCTCTCCACACGACAAGTGTCGGTAACCATTGTAAATTTCTTCCTCTCCAAGTGCACGCCACGTGGACTTCGGCAAACGCTAGCCACTAAAATGAAGATTCTTATAGTTGCCGTTGCGGACGCGGACAGGCATCTCCTGCACTCGGAATTTAGGTAGGGACTACCCTGATGTTTGTGAGAAATCTACGCCGTCCAACCGTTTTTTGAGATCACATTAGGCGTTGTGACAAAAAATGAACGGGATCCAAAACTCAAGTGGGCCGAAAACATGACGATTGAACTTTTACAGTTGAAATATTTGTGGGGCCACAGAAGTTTCGAATCAGGATAATATTTGAATTTTCAGTTCATCTCAGTAGGAATGACATTATGAACGGTATGGATGGCATATAAACATCACTTTGGATCCCATAGAGGTTTGAACGGTAGGAATTCCCATCCCCACCTTTCGCTTTAGTGCGGCCCACTTGAGTCTTTGATCCCGTTCGTTTTTTGTCGCAACGCTGAAAATGATCTCGTAAAACTGTTGGACAGCATAGATTTCTCACAAACATCGCGGTGGCCCCACCTAAATTCCGAGCGCAGGAGATGCTCCGTTGCCGTGCCGGGCCGGGCCGGGCCGATTCTCCGCTCGTGGACACGTGCCCCCTGCAGGCAGGCAGACAATAGGGTTGAGAAGAAGGGCAGAGATTGCGCGAGGGGAGCTTTTCACTTTACTTTTTGGGAGTCGAATATGAAACTGACGTGGCATGGCCTGCTGTCTCTCTGAGGAGAGGGATTAATTCCCCGAAAGCTGTGTGGGTGTTTTTGTGGGTCCCACGGCCATGTGGCAACACAAACAAGACGGCCGACGTGGATTTTCTGGTGGGTGAGCAAATTCCCCGGTTTCTATATCTGCGTGGGACAAGGGCGGCTCAAAAACTCGGTGAAAAATCGGGGAAATACGACGCGATTAATTAAAGAATAATCCCATGAATAATATTAATATATGTTCCACGACGTCCCTTGGCACGCTACACACGCGCTCCATCTGAAGCTCATCGTTCGGTAATCCAGACCATTGATCCGTTGCGCCCCACCTAAGATGGATCATTCCCAAAAATCTAGCCACGAAATATTGGGACTTTTATAGTTGATTGTGGCCATCACTGTTACATACCATAGAGAAGAATTTTGGGCATGACCCATCCACGTTAGGGTACGATATACTATTGGCTATATTAGCTTAAGCGATTGGTGGTGACCCCTGCTGCCACCAACGTCCCCCCCCAATTTTGCGAGCTCAATTCATGGCATCAGCAATCCTACAGCTCAGGTGGACCACACTAATATTTGTGTTTTCCCTTCATCATTCTCGGCTGCTGTTTCCTATGGTGTGGTCCGCCTGTGCTTTGGATATGCCTCATTATTTTTTGTTCATGCTATCAAATGAACTCCTAAAATGGATGGATAGCCATACAGCATAGTGGGCCCCACAGAGCTTCGACACTAGCCAACAGGCTGGTGTTTGGGTCACCAGCCCAATTGGGTCCACTTTCATAGGTTTCTCATATTTGACAGTAGTATGTGACACAATCAAATCCTACCCTCTCAAGTTACCACAAATGTCAATAGTGGCAGGACGACCATGCAATACCTTCCTATATTTGCAAACAGTGAGCTCCTCTTCTTATATTTAAAAATTCATTATATTTTTGTTAGAATTAGAAAATGCTCAACATAGTTTTTTGGTGTTTTGTTGTTCTAGGGTTCTGAATAATAGAAACATTCATAGACAATCACAAGTATTCACAAAAGTACACAAAAGAAAAGATATCGCAAGACGAATTTTATTTCAAAGATTCTAAGATCTTGTACATACCAGGCCGTGATCTGGCACAAGCCCTTAATCACATCGAATGATTGACGACCCTTGATTAAAAGGCAAAAGACTAGTCAGTAGGGGCCATGGTCTTAGAATTCATGGTCGTAGAGACCTGTATTTTATTGTCGAAGAGACCTGTATTTGTATGGTCGAAGAGACCTGTATTTGTTGTGTTTTGTTATAGACCGATTCATCTTTGTACGAGTCAGATGTCTATGTCCCATGTTTTGACCGGAGATCCGAGCTGAGACTGTTAGGATTTTTATCGAGGAGTGCGACTCTGGGCTTGAGCCCGTCATTTGTGACGGGTGACCGCGGGAAGACCGATCTGCAGTTATATGTACTTGAGCAGCTCAACCAGCGGATGCTATTTGAATGGGTAGGGCATCGACTGTTCTTGAAGTGTCAGTCTTTAAAAAGTTCCGTGTAATAGTTTAGAACTCTCTTGATATAGTTTATTGTATTAACCATAGTCTTGTTTGCTTATCCGGACCTGAATTCGGGTCACAATATGATAGTATACGTGAGAATGATAGAATTGCATGATTCTGGGCTCCGGCAGCCTCTTTCCGAGAAATTACTTCATTCATCGTATTGGATCTGATCGAACTTCGAAGGCTTGCATTCTACTTATTGGGTGGCTCGGATGAGTTATTTGACTGCTCCATTGCGTCCGGAACGCTCAAAATACTCAAAATAGGCCCAAACGAATTCCGAAAATATCACAAAATGAAGGTTTAAAGGTGCTGAAATTGACTGTTCAGAGTGCTGATTTTTTTTATCCGCTGGCCTGATTTTACTTATGCGTTGGGGCCAGCACGTCCAAAAAATGACTTTATTAAAATGTTTATTTTCATGATCCGCTGGCCTTATTTTTCTGATGCGCTGGGGCTAGTGCATCAAAAAATGGCTTTGTTACGGAAATGGTCGATTTTTATGATGCGTTGGTCTATTTTCTGATGCGCTGAGGCCAATGTGTTGAAAAATGACTTGTTTCATAAACGACTAATTTTTCTGATGCGCCGGGGTATTTTTTTGATACGCCAAGGGTTAGTGCGTCGATAAAATAAGCTAAATTTAATTCAAGGTATTTTCGTGATCTGCCAATGTACTTATACATTTTTAGGTTATTTCATCACTGGATCTGCTGTGACCGGAAGTGGAATTTTCGATGAAGGGTTCGTTGGTCGGAAAGGGAATTTCGGTGATCAAAAAAGATTTTTAATGGTCCGAAAAAGGGATTTTGGGTTCTTTCTATAGGCTTACATCCAAGGTCGGCATTAAGCTCGTGCATTTTTATAATAGTTATGGATAAGTTAACGAGACATTTATAAGAAAAGATCTTATCATGTATGTTGTTCGCAGATGGTGTAGTTTTAATTGATAAGATGAATAAGGGTATAAACACGAAGCTAAATTTTTAGATAGACGCTTTAGCATATAAATTATTTAAAATTAACTGGACTAAAATAAAATATATGAAATTTTAGTAACAATAAGAGTGAAAATAATGAATTAATTAAGACTGTTGATTAAGAAGTTTTTCAAAATAATTATTTTTAATATCATGGGTTAATAATTCATAAGTGGAGAAATTGAAAAGGATGTCACCCATAGAATTGAAGTGAGATGGAAAAAAAAATGAAGATATGCCTTAAAAGTTTATTGGATTACAAAATTGATGGACATTTATTGAATGTTTGAAATGAAATAGCTCGGGGCTTTACTTTAGCAAACAAATGTCCATCGAGTCGAGATTACAATTGTTCAACCTATCTTATTTTGGAGCCAAGACCTACAAACAATGGGATCCACTTTTAACAATTAATACATACCCATTGTACAACTTTTGAGAGCCTATTTGTCAACCATTATAAGATAAGCATCAAATAACCCCTCCTATTTGTTAGCTATCGGTTTCACCTTTGGCCACATGTAATATGTGTCGACGTGCCAAAACCAATTGTGTTGCTTGATTCCAACCAAACAACTTTAACCTCAAGCAATAAGATGGGTAGATACGTCGAACTCGACCATATACGACCAAGACGTAAGAAGATTGGCCGCCTATTCAGCCACTTGCAAAATGTTGATTGAAACAATTAGGCGATTATCGGAAGGTAGGGTTCATCCTCTATAAACAGGTTGGTTGCACCTTACCTTCTGTAAGAAATGACTTTTTAAATATAATAGTAGATCAAAAGAAAAATACCTACAATTGGTTACAAGAGTCAATTGCAAAATATCTTTTTTCAAAAATGATAACTGCTTGTGTTAAAATAACTTCGTCTAGACTATAAGCATAGACTATAAGCATAGACTTGGATTATAGTTAAAGATTACAAATACTCCTAGATTATCGATTATGCTAAGGAACGTAAAGAACCGATTATATTAAAGAATATAAAGGATAATTGATAAGATAATTGGTTTGTTTAATTTAATTTAGTTGGTGTGAGATTCTATGCTCTGTTAATATCTTCTGTTATTTATAAACTTTCTAGAGAAAAAGAATTATCCGAATGCACCCCACATTTAGCTGTTACGGTAACCTATTTAGTACTACCCTGATATTTCAAACTCTTCCTCTCCCTTGACATATGTCTTGGTAACTGTTTGTAAACTTCGCTCGGCTACTACATATCTTTAGATGATGTGTTCCAATAAGCCAACCCCAGCTATGCTCCACTTATCTTAGTAGATAGCATGCATGTTATACACTTCTCATGCAATGACATGTGTCACCTATTGATTTGGCTCTTCCAAAAAGGTACAACACGGTTGAAAGCAGAGTATCAACAGCCTGCAAGATCTATCATGCATTTTAATATAGACGTGTTAAATAATAAACACCTCTTCGCCAACTCATAAAAAGGAAGAAGCTTGTCATAATACATGACCATGAATTGCTTCGGATGAGATGGGACTTTAACCTTTCGATCTATATGTCATCTTTCAATGATCGAAATCATTTATATGGAAGACCTCAATTTGGATGGGGGATAGCTAAGGAATATGCTCTTATTCAACTATCTCATCCACTTAAAGTCTTTCTTTGAATACGGACGGTGGACTTTCACTAATAGAAGGGTTGAAGTATTTCAATCATCTAGTTGTTTTGAGCATCTTGTATCAGGAATCGGATTGCATGCGGAGTAACTCCGCACGCTCTTATCGTGCGGAGTAAACTCAGTTGGGCCCACATAGAATGTATATGCTTCATCTATTCCGTCCATATGTTTTTCCAGCTCATTTTAGTGGTTGAGCCCAAAATTTAAGCATATGCAAATCTCAAGTGGATCATGCCAAGGGAAACAGTGGGAATAATGATTTCCACCGTTGAAACCTTCCCAGGCCGTACAGTGTTGTTTATTTGTCATCCAACCTGTTCATAAGATCACATGGATATGGATGAAGGGAAAAAACAAATATCAGCTTGATCCAAAACTTCTGTGTCCTCCAAGAATCTTTCAATGGTAGACATTCAGTTCACACTTTTCTTGTGGTGTGGTCCACTTTAGATTTTTATATGCTTCATGTTTTGGCACCATACCTAAAATGCTCTGTTACAATGGATGGACGGAGTGGATAAAATGCGTAAATCACTGTGGGCCCCACAGAGTTTACTCCGCACGCTAGCGTGCGGAGTTACTCAGTACGCAATCCGCGTCCCTTGTATCAGCTGTGAAACTCATCATTTAAACGGCTTTGACCATTGAAATGCGCCCTGATCTAACGGCTGTAGTCCTGATGTATCTCGCTGCAGAGTATGTCGCGATGTATTCCAGCAAAACTTTGAAAGGAAAAAAGGAGAAAAACTTTGGCAAAGTGCGATAGATGATGTGCAGGCACTTAGAAATTACATTAAATTTCAATGTGTAAGATTAAGTCAAATTAAACCGTCTGTATTATATGTACCAGTTTAGATGTATAATGGAAAAAATTCCTTTTTTATTAGTGGACATTTATTGGACAGTTAATTATGAAAAATATCCAATGGTCTTAGTTCAATAAAGAAAAAAGTGTCCACAAATCAGAGGTTAGGATTGTTAAATCAATCTGAATATTACAATGTAACTTACTGAAAGTAATTTTCATAATTTATACGGTTTAATTTGAGTTAAATAAATACTACCTGTACCATTTCTAAGTGCCTGCGCATCAAGCGTCATATGCAACCAGAGTATGAAATAACTCCTAAAGAAAAAAAATATCCAAGTACTTTTTCACGGCCAATCAACAATTTCTTCCCCAAAAAAGCAAAAAAACAAAAGAAAAAGCAACAAAAGAAATCTAAAAGAAAACCTCCAATGAGCGGGTGCTCCGGAAATGGCTAACGCGAAGATGCGATTGCACTTTCAAGTGCACCTCCTTTTGTACTAACTTCCTCAAATGCCAAAATACAAGATCCAATCCGTTTATTATGCGGATCCTATCTTATATGCCTCATTGAGTGAAATTCTACCCATCATCGTCAAATTGTGGGCCACAAAAGTACTTCAAATACAGATTTTCACTCAAAAAGTTTTTAACCGTCCATTTCAACGATTCCGTGTGGCCCATAACATGAGCAGATCGAACTGAATTTTGGCCCATGGAATATGAAAACTAAGAAGATGTTATAATCTCTTTGGATGTTAAACCTTTTAAGTGTGGAAGGGAGTAAGTTGTCAAGGATACTAGCGCGAGTGCATTTACGGTGCATAAAAAAAGGGAGGGAGAAAGAAATCGGCGCGCTACCTGTTTCCTCGGGCGAGTTATTGGGATGCTGACTAGGACACGGGGCCACATCCACTTTCCTCTCCATTAGGATCAATCACGCGATTCCAACGCCACAAGAATTTGTGGCTGAGAATCGCTTCCCCTGATGACGTGGCACCCTCAGCTCGTTAAACAGGCGAGAGAAGTTACGAAGAGGAGTGAAGAGATCGAAGCGCAACGAACTGCCCCTCGAAACCGTACTTTCCGCGTATCGGATTTCAGCCCCTTTCTCTCCGTTTCGGATTTTTCGGGAAGAAGAAATGCCAGAGACCAGAGACCCCGCGATTAAGCTCTTCGGGAAGACGATCCCTCTGCGAGCGACTGACGATGTCCCGTCCAGCGCAGGCGACGGACCGGAAGTTCTCGAGACTTCTTCTTCGCAGGAGCAATACCCGAAAGGAGGAGGAGGAGAAGAGGAGGAGGAGGAGAAGGTATAGAGAAAGAGATATTCTTCTTGGGTTTTCTGCTCTGTTCTTAGATTACTGGCGGTTTTTCCATGTGTTCGAATTCCAATTTCAGTTCTTCTTTCTATGGTTTTGAAGATTCTTTTGTTTCTACATCTATTTCTTTTTCTGGAGATTTTTTTGTGGTTTGATTTTGCTTGGGATCGGAGAAAATTTTCGGGTAGTAGTTCTTTCTTTGGATTCTTGTAGTCTTTGATGAGTTTGGAGGATTTCTGTTCAAGTTATTGGGTTGAATTATGGTTTGATTTGCGTTGGAAGCAGAAATTTTCACTTCTCTCTCTGTTTCTCTGTTTTTTTCGTGATAGTATTGTTCAGATGTGATTTTATTTTGGAGGATCTTAGATAGAAGCTTTGTAGGTCTTTCCAAGGGGAGAAATGATTATCAGAGTGGCTTCTTGAAAGATAACAGTTAGATTGTTTAGGTTTTGTTCCACAATTCTTTAAAAGTAGTTCTGTTTCAGAGGAGTTCCGATAGGAAACATATTACTTCCAGTTCTCGTCGGCACACTCATTCACTCCGGCTTTTCTTTCTCTTTTGTTGTGTTTTACTTTCATTTTTGCCTTTTTTGAGTTGCTAGGATCACTAGTTTAGAATTTATTTTTTTTTTTGCTTGAAAACCTTTTTTATTTTCAGTTCTAGTCAGAGTCTGGTTTTATTTCTGGCCTTTCTTCAATATAATTAAGGAATATCAGTTTCTAGAAAACTTCCTTGCTCATAGCTTTACGGAAAAATTTTAGGATTTCAAGATGAGAAAGTATAGGATCTTATAATCTTTTTGCTAGATCGGTGAGTTTCTCGTTCACATCCCAGTTAGAAATTTGGTTTTTACTAACACCATAGTGTTCCATGTCATTTGTAAACTTGCCTTGTACTGACTCAAACATGGAATGGAGAGATGTTCTGTTGATTAAGTAATATTTGTATCTGCTCACAAGCCGTTTGTGACTACTAATCTTTTTGTTAATTTGAGCCCAGCCGTCGCGACTTACCATTTGTTAGTATCCTATCATTATATTTAACTATGACTAGTATTACTTGGAAGAAGATATATTACTGTTTCCTTTACCTTAGCTGCTTCAATTACAAAAGGGTGTGTTTGGATGTACAACCGAATTGCAGCTTGTCAGCAAGATAGGCTTGCAGTTTGGGGCAGCTCGGAAAATAAATGGAATTCCATTTTCCCAGATCTTCCACCCCAACACGGGAAGGCTCCACACATATCTCAGTTGTGTTTTGGGACCAATCTACTGTGTTGGCCTAGTTAACTGGGAACTTCCAAGTGTATCCTATGGTTCTTGCCATGATGATGATGGCTGAGTGTTTCTCATGCCGAGCATGCCACCGAATAACATGTGGTTGCTGTTTCATACGTATCTCTATGGGTTTTGCTCGCTTAATGTTATTATGAGTAAAACAGATCTTCACTAATCACTAGGGTTGGGAAGTAGACGAACTATTTCTGATGTGTATGTTCATATTTCTTGTTATGATCTGTGGATGAAAATGGCAGAGATATTGGTGTTTGTTGTGTCTTCGTACTTCAATGGTGCTTTTTTCTTTTATGAATTCTGTGATTATTGTTTCTTCTGTTGAAGTTAGAAAGAATTTCCTTTCAATGGGTTTTGATAAAACATTTACTTTCTTGGTTGTGCTTCTTTTCTTTAATGATCAAGAGATCGGATCTTATCCACTGCTGAAGAGTACAAGATTATGTGTAAACTAGCGTTTGTTAGTTCAATCTTCTGTAGTGTGAAATAGTTGGGAAAACCATGCATGGCATGCCATCCATATCGTTTTCTTCTCAAATTTTTGCCTTCATATTGTGATGAGTATGCTAGCTGATTAGATATGGTGCATAAAAGGTAGAGAGTTTGCAAATGAATGACAGTGACCTTTGCTCATGCATAAATAATCATTTCCCTTTTGCCTTTCTATTGATGTTTCTCACCTCAGTATCAATTTTAAATGACAGGATGCATTGAACAAAAATCCCACTGAAGCTAAACAGAACGATCAAGCAGCCCCAATTCCTGAAGAGTTAACAGAACCCACCATATCTTCAAGGATAAATGAGACCGCAAAGACAACTTCTGCCCACATAGAACACACAACTGCAAATGCTTCAAAGACTGAGGTAGAACAGAGCAACACGAGTATCTCAAAAGAGAAGACTCTAAAGAAACCCGACAAGATACTGCCATGTCCTCGCTGTAACAGCCTAGATACTAAGTTCTGTTACTACAACAATTACAATGTCAACCAACCACGCCACTTCTGCAAGAACTGCCAGAGATATTGGACGGCTGGTGGTACAATGAGGAATGTGCCCGTGGGAGCCGGGCGTCGAAAGAACAAGAACTCCGCCTCACATTACAGACACATGACCTTGTCTGAAGCTCTCCAAACTGCTCGAACCGACTTGCCCGAAACAATCCATCATGTTCCTCTTAAACCCAATGGCACCGTACTCAGTTTTGGCTCAGATTCACCTCTCTGCGAATCAATGGCATCTGTCTTGAGCCTTGCAGAGAAAACAATGCGCAACTGCCACAGGAATGGGTTTCATAGAACAGAAGAACAGAGAATTCCAGTCTCTTGTGGAGGAGGCGAAAATGGTGAGGAGCATTCCAGTGGGTCTTCTGTCACAGCTTCAAATTCTGCCGAGGATGGAAACCGGGCCAATATTCAAGAGCCAGCAGCAGGGAACTATCAAGGCTTCCCTCCTCAGGTACCTTGTTTTCCAGGAACGCCCTGGACTTATCCATGGAATTCGGCCCAATGGAACTCTCCAATAGCACCACCTGCTTTCTGCGCTTCGAGCTTTCCCATACCATTTTACCCTGCCCCAGCTTATTGGGGCTGTACGCTTCCAGGTGCTTGGAGCATCCCTTGGATATCACCCCCATCCTCTTCTCCTACCGCTGGATCCAGTCCTAATTCTCCGACCTTAGGCAAGCATACAAGAGAAGGAAACACACTAAAGCAATGTGATTCAGAGAAAGAGGACACACTCCAACAGAGCAACTCAGAGAGATGTCTTTGGATTCCTAAGACATTGAGGATTGATGATCCTGGTGAAGCTGCAAGGAGCTCTATATGGGCAACACTGGGAATTAAGAACGACAAGGCTGACGGAATCAGTGGTGGAGGTCTTTTCAAGGCCTTCCGATCAAAGTCGGATGAAACGAATCATACCACTGAGACCTCTCAGGTCTTGCATGCCAACCCTGCAGCATTGTCACGGTCACTTAACTTCCAGGAGAGCACGTAAAAGGTTTGGTTGGCAAGGAAAAAAAAGAAAAAGAAATCAGTTGTTGTAAATGTTGGGGGGGAGGAGCTTCAACTTGTTGAGGTGAGTTTTCATCACTGAGATTTGCCACAATTCCCTGCTTGATTTTCATGCAATGGGTTGCACTGGAAAATTGGTTAGGAATGTGAGCCAGACAGAGGAATACATCCGGCTTCCTCAGTGGAAGAGCCAGTCTTGAAGCATCTCAAATGGCTGCTCTTTTGTAACCTTAGAACATGTGTTTTTTAGTTGGAACTAATGGTTTGGTTAGTTTGTGTATATGCATGTTTATATGAGATAGTGACAGAGATGGTGAGGAAGTGGGGAGAGGGATTCTCAGATGTACTAAAATAAAATTGTGAATCCAAATGAAGGGTTTTTTTACCCCTATGTTTTCTTGCAAGGACTCAAATCTCAAAAAAAAAATGCATTTGACCTAATCTGGTATGTTGTAGCGTTATGATCCATGTGACCATGTAATGCTGTCTATAGTCTCTACATTGAATTGCAGAAATGGGGCATTTTAATGCTCTTTCTTTTAAACTGTTATGAATGTAGACAGCATGATTCTCTCATTCCAAAATATGGAAGATGGGACTTGAATTTACCTTCTCCCTCTTCGAAAATGCCGATTAGATAGCGAGTTGGCAAGAGCAATGCCCTGATGGCTGATGCGGCACCTATTTAAATCCGAGTCACACACCTAACGGATTTTATTGTTAGGTTTGTTTTCATCATCAATACCTTGGCTGCCAATGGAAAACTGAATAGAGAGGTAGAAGTGAGGCAAAGAGCTGAAAATATCAGGTGAAAGGAATGAACGCTGCACTTCTTTGGCTGTTTGGAAAGATCCAAACATCTCAAATATATAGGCCCTGATGAGCCCAAGGTGGTATATGCGATTCCTTGTAGTTTGTTCTTGAAATAATACATAGAAAGAAATCCAGGGTGGGAGAAAAAAGAAAGAAAGAAAAAAAAAAAAAAAAAAAAAAAAGAGGAATAAAGGTGTACAGATAAGCATGAATTTTTGTATCGCAAAAGGCCAAGCATCTATCTCTATCAAGGTTGTCCAAAGCAGCCCAGACAAGTCATGGAAAAACAGGTGGAAAGCTGAAGATGAAGATAACATCATGAAAAGCTTCCTTCACTTTTCCTTTTGGAATTGACATAGAAGAAACATTACTAGCCTTGAGATGAATATTTTCAACCTTCTTTACCCTCACATGCTGTTCATCTGCCGTGTATATGGGGCCCACTCTGCCGGGTAGATTGGTTGCATATGGGGCCCACTCTGCCGTGTATATTGCATCCAACCCATGTACAAGATACGTCTGCCAATATGCATCATATGCATGGATTGGATGGCATATTCACAGCACAGCGGGCCCCATTTCCATTCATGGGTGAGAGTTCTACCTCAACTTTTTCTTGCTGTGTGACCCACCAGAGTCATCGATTGACGTAATCTTTTGGCCAATCGCCAACTGAGGAAGTGCGCCTTTGATGGACGGAGTGGATGTCATTAAAACATCATGGTTGGGCCCGCACAAACTTATTGATGGGGGCCCCACAAAATCGTTACCATCTCTCAGATCAAGTCTGCAAATGATCTGAAAAAACATCTCCACACAATTTCCATACCCCACGCATCGATTAGTTTGTGAAGAGGTATTCTACACATGGTTGGGCAGCAACTGGACTGGGCCACGCTGATAGAAGGATGTCCAAGCCCAGCCCATGAGCTAAGGACCACTGTCCAGGCCCAGCCCAACCCAGATCTGCCTCGTGGTAGCCTACAATCTCAGACAGTAACTTGCAGGCCCAACTAAAGCACCGGCCCAAAAGAGTGATGGACACAAGCTGCGCCGCCCCATTTTCAACCCCACCATTTCACTTCCATACCTTGTTTTGGCTAAACAAAATACTTACAAAATAATTTTTTAAAATTGAATTATTTTAAATTCGAATTCTTCTGATAGATTCGCAAAAAATCGCTACGATATTGTTTAATAAAAAATTCAGCCAAAACTATGGTGATAATTTCAAAATCTCGGCTATATTTGTCACAATGCTGATAAGTGAATCTCTCTCTCTCTCTCTCTCTCTCTCTCTCTCTTGTCATTCAATTTCAAGCATTATTATTATTATTATTATTATTATTATTATTATTATTTTCAAAAAATCAATTGCAAGTATATAACTGAGAAGAAAACGTGTTGGTTATAAATGTTAGTGAGGATACGCCCTCATGGGGAAATTATATGATACTCGGGGAGTGTATGACGCTCGATAAGCAGGCACTCACACTTGTACACGTGGCATAAACTTGCTCGAGTTAGACCGACTAGATTGTGAAACCTACCGTCTACGTGGTACGGTCCTAAAATCAGATTGTTTGAATAATTTTAATTTCTGATTCGTGGATTCTTATCCTTGCCTCGGTCGTAGATCCCCCGGAGTTCCAATACGAGGTCTGAGGTTCATGCGTGATGCTGGTATGTACTAACTCTAGTAAAACGGACTAGATTTCCGTAATCACAATCTGAAGATTTTTTGACACTTGTTTGTGTAAATGTGATTTTTGGGGGAAAAAAAAAATTCATTTTTAACTGTCCAATAAATGTCTACTAATCTGATAATCAAATAATTAAATATGTGCAATTTATAATTAAATTTTGGGTGCCTACGTATCATCCATTCTAGTTTTTTGGAGTATCAAAAAATTTCTTGCGGTATTGAAAAGCTCGAAGTGAATAACACTTTCTTAGGACATGCACTTTGACAAACCTAGCTTTCCTTTCTTCCCACCAGTAGGCTTGACAAAATTCCATACGTCCCGCCCACCCGCACAAAACTTGCCCGAAAAAATCAGTGTTCAAGTCAGCTTTATCATGTCAGGTCACTAACGAGCTAGCCTATCAAGACTCATTAAGATAATGGGTCGAGCCATTGTTTCACTTATGAAACCCGATTAGTGAGGGCATTTTTATAATTATTTTTAGTGTAGTGAGAAATCCCTAAGAAGCTAAGACCACCAATAAGACTCTCTCTCTGGGAGTTTTCTCCCCCACGATCATGCTCCAAAGTCATTGTTGAGCTCCTAGTCCATCTCTCTGCCCATGAAAACATAGCCCGTTTATTTAACAAGTTAAATGGGTTAGGTTATGGGTTATCCGTTAAATTAACGAATCGATTCAGGTTTCTAGATTTTGTCTTGTTAATTTGGAAAAGGACATTTTTGACATAATATGAACACGGTTCACGACATGAACACGGCTCAACACGACTCATTGCCAGGCCTACCCACTAGTCCTAGGGAATGCCTAACTAATTGAAATGGCAAAAAACCTTTAATACTCTGGCAGAGTATGTTGATGATACTCAGTCACTTAAAACTTAAAAATTATATGTATTTCATACATGTAATTTAAATTAAAATGTTTAAATTATTGGATCCCAGCTTTGATATATCATGAACTAATAATCATGCTTAATTGCTTACCTGATTAAGATTGGGTAAAGAAGAAGTATCCGTTGATTATATTTCAACAGTATCCATAAATTGAAGTTTAGGATTTTTCGACTATGGGAACAATTTACGAGTTCTAGTATATCAGGTGTCATATTCTACCTGAGCATCTTTTTTTTCTCTTTTTCAAAGTCATGCAACGCACCCACCTAATCGGCTGCGCGATGCACCCGCACGGTTAGTCACACGGTGCACCCACCCACCAGTGGGGTTAGCGTTTCTCTTATCTATAAAAGTGATGGATCATCATTTTCTATGTGAGTTACATATATGTACTTCAATCCAAACCGTCAAAAGGTCACACTGAGTGGGTGACCTTGTGGCCGGTCGATGGATATCTACTTAAACGCTAAAGAAAAACAAAAAAAAAATCAATAGCTGAAGTTCATTAAATGTTGCCTATACATGTATGTCAATGAGTGCGTGTGCATTGCTCTTATGCTCTACAAGCATGTTGAATACTCTGCAAGCGTGTGGAATAATCTAAAATGCTACAAAGGAAAAGTTGGTGACTTTGACAAGTTCAAACAAAAACGAGATTGGTTTTGACCGTGGGTCGGGAGCACACCAACATGGGAGTAGATTAGGTGCGAGCCTGGCCTCACCTGAGACGGTGCGGCCCTTACTGTAGGGCTCACTTTGACATATGTATTATGTATCCACTTCGATCATCCCTGTAAACCCGAATTCAAAGCATACCCAAATTTCAAGTGGACCAACACACCCTGATCCATAGCTCAAGTGGTAGACTAAATGAAGATAACCTCATTTCAGCACGAGGTGCTGGTAATGAATCCCAAGTGGGGGTGACTAACATTGCGGTGTTGTGTGACTAACAGTGGGGATGAACATACTAACAATGGGGTGTGTGTACTAAATCAAATTTATTTTTCCCTTAATCCAAGTTTGTATGACCTTATCAACAAGGTGGATGGAAAATAAACATTATAAAAACATTAGGTGAGCCGTAGGAAGTTTTTAATGGTGGAACGTCCAATCACCATTGGTTCCTATAATATGGTATACTAAGATTTGGATCTACTTCATTTTTTTTTATCATACCTTAAAATGACATGACAAAATAGATGAATGCCAAGGGATATAGAAAACGTACATCAGTGTAGGCCCACAGAATGTGCTGCAACGTCTTCGATAAGGTTTGGGAAGCACCTACCATAACCCCCTAAGGTTTACCATTCAATAAATTATTCTATAGTTTTATGTAATTCTATTTTTGTTAGCCGACCAACAAGGTGAGAAATGTTTTTATAAGGAGAAAAAAAAAGAAAGAAGAAGAAGAAAATAGAAAGGGAAAAGGATATGGGCCGCACTAGAGAAGTCTAGACCCCTATATTAGTTTATCACCATTTGATGTGGACCAATGAAAAAGGCTTAGAAGCCAACAGAGGATCCGGACTCATTTTATGCCCGAATGGAAGCGGATTAGGTGACACCCTGGATCCACGAGATTGGGGGTGGTACCCTTGACTGTGGTGCTCACAATGATGTATGTGCCTTAAATCCACACAGTCTAAACATTTTTAAAGATCATTCTAGGGTATTATCCAAAAAATGAAGCTGACTCAAATCTTAGGTGGACCACACCATAGGAAACAGTCGTGATTGAATTCTCAACATTAAAACCTTTACGGATTCTACTGGGATGTTAACTTTCCATCCAACCTGTTGATAAGGTCACAAACACCTAGATGAAGGGATCAAACATATATCATCTTGATCCAAGTCTTTTGCGGCCCACAATAAGTTTTTAATGATCAATCAACATTGTTTCCTGCACTATTGTCCATCTGAGATTTCAATCAGCTTCATTTTTTTTATTCATGCCCTAAAACTAGCTTTCAATATGGATGGACGGCGTGGATGTAGTTACATATATCAAAGTGGGCCCCACGGCCCCGCAGTACAGATAGCACGTGCTGTCTGCATCATGGACGCGGATTGACTGTTGCTCCCGCACAGAGAAGTTCCTGGAGGTGGAAGCTGTGTCGGGCAACAGATGAGATGCCCATGACAAATCCACTCCGTCCATCATATGGATATTACCACTCAGATGAACTGAAGCTACAAATATCATCCGAATAAAATTAACTTCTGTGGCCCCCACATATTTTTCAATGGTATGCGTTCAATCCTTACTGTTTCGTGTGGTGCAGCCCACATTGGTTTTAAATCATCCTGATTTGTAGATTTCTGCTCTATTCTTGTCTTTCGAAACTAGTGGACGGAGTGGATGTATCAGAGAAATCTCTGTGAGCCCCCCCACACAGTTTACTACTACAGAACTTCCGGTGCCCCTGGGCAAACGCAATCCGCGTCTCATGGGGCGTGCGTCCACGCGTGGGTTTACTTGATTTTAATATTAATTTCAATCACTCGATTTGAGTGCCCAATGGAAGCTCTTGCCACAACTAACAATTCAAAGATTACTGGTGGTGACTCTTGACTCTTGTACAGTACACATAGCATTGTCCAACACACCACCGCCACTGTGGGGCCCAACGCAGTATTTTTTTTATATCCTAGCCGTACATCCGTTTTTACTGCTCATTTTAGGTCAAAACCCAAAAAATGAAGCAGATCCTAAGCTCAAGTGGACCGCACAACCAGAAACAATGGGGATAATGACTCCCAATGTTGAAACCTTTCTAAGGCCCCATGTAACCTGTTGATAAGGTATAAGTCTGCTCACCATGATTATTATTTGCCATCAACATGTTGATAAGGTGACACAGATGTGGATGATGTCAAATCACAATGAAGTCATGTAAAATTATCGATATTGCAATTATACTATGGATAAATAAAATAGTATAAAATTGTAATTATCATATACAAGTAAACTAATTTGTAGTCCTTGCTCAGTTTTTTCTTATCTTGGTAATGAGCAATACTGGCCCGTTGTACCAGGCATGGACCAAGATTAGAAGCTTACAATTCAGAGATACCTTGGGCTTGGACCTACATTTTGAAAACTTTCTATTAAGGTGCAACTTGATCTAGACCGTTTATCATGATAATGGATGGGCTTAGCAGTTGGCACTGATGTGAAGGTCCAATTACTTAACGTGACTGCTAGGCCTGATTAATATGTGTAGGGATTGGTCTGGTCCTAGCCCAGACTAGACCCACAAGATTCAAAAGTCCCCGTCTAAGATTTTCAACTGGTTTAAGATTTAAGGTGCAGACCCACAGATCGTTCATTTTGTGGCCCCACTAATGTGGGCCCACCTTGGATGTCGGCCATTTAGCATTAGGGTCCAATCTTTAATGTGCACAATTCATTAGGTATGGCCCACATTTGATGTTGGCCATCCATCATGTGGGGCCCACCATCAATGTTATTGTCCATCGTGTGGGGACCATCTTCAATATCCACCGCCCATCATGTGGTGCTCACCTTTGATGTGAACCCACCTCCCATGTGGGTCGTCCATCACGCGGGCACGCCTTGGATAGGGGTCATTCTCATTAGCCTGACCTTTGATGTGGACCATCCATCATGTCAGACCCACTTGATGCGGACCATTCAACATGTGGAGCCCACCATTATTAATTGCCCATTATGTGGAGTCCACCTTTGATGTGGACTGTCCATCATGTGGGCCCCACTTTCAATGTGGAGACAACCTTTGATGTGGACCATTCATTGTGTGGGCCGTCCATCATGCAGGCCCCACCTTGGATATGGGTAATTCATCATTATGGCCTGACTTTTAATGTGCACCAGTCATTATGTAGGGCTCACCTTTGATGTTGGACATCTATCAAGTAGGGCCCATTGTCAAGGTTATTATCCATCGTGTGGGGCCACTTTCAATATTCATTGCCCATCATGCGGACCCATAGTGCACACCCACGTTGTCCATTCATGTGGGGCTCGCCTTGATGTTTACATGCTATACAACCTGTTCATGCGGTCGCATTGACTAGGATGAAAATAAAACACAAATATCAACTTAATCTAGTTGTTGTGGACCCTGTTGTCTGGATAGTGGACATTATCCACTATTGAATCAAACAGGTGGCCCACTGTAATGTTTAATTGTTTCCACCCTGTTGATTAGGCACACAAGACTTGAATGTAAGGAACGAATAAAGATTAACCTAAACTAATGTGGGCCTTTCTACTAGAAACGGTGGAGACATGCTTACCTTGGAAACCTCGTTGAGACCCACGAAGGCGTATGTCTTAAACCCATGTTGTCCATCCAATGGGTGAGATCCACTGTGATGTATGTATCTCACATCCACATCATTCATCCAATGGGTGGGACCCACTAATGTATGTATTATATCCACTTGTCCATCTGTTTTGCCAACCTTATTAAAGCATGAGTAAAAAAGTGAAGTGGAACCAGATCCTTAGCAAGGCCCACCATTATAAGCCTCTTGGGGTCCAGCAAGTGGACCCCACTCTAGAAATCAATGGAGATAATGACTCTCACAGTTGAAACATTCCCAAATAACCACCAATGAAATGAATGGTACTCAACATACTTATGAGATTCTCCTCTCTTTCCTCTCTCTTGGTTCTCCTCTTCAGCAACTTATGAAAAGGTCAAAAAAAAAAAAAAAAAAAAACTAAAATGATTATGTACTTTTAAGTAAAAAAATTTACTTATAATTAATTATAAACCAAACTTATTTATTTGAATATAAGTCACTTATCTACTGTTGTAAGTAGAAAAAGTAACTTACTTTGGTGGTATCCAAATGGGGCTTAAATTACTAAAATTAAATATTGTTGCCATCTTCTCAGTCCAAATTTTTAGCTCATGCTCCATTAATAGTAGCGTCAGTAGTTGGACCGTGACAAAAATTATGAAACTATGCAATGTGTTTGTTTAAAGGGTCCCACCATTTCTTCAGTAGTGCAAAACTAATGTCGGAGTCTAGTTGCCAAGAGTAGTAAAGGCATTTTTTGTTATTTCTTTTTCATAAAAGTACGCAATGACATCACTATTTGTATTAAAAAAAAAAAACTCTCAAATATTAACACCAAAATTTGGCATAACAAATGTTGATCAAGGATCAACGGTAGATCTTTATCTTTCGGTGCCCACGCGAGAATGAATGGTGTTGATAGAGTGAGTTGCAATCACAAGCCAAGATCGTGAAGGGGTCGTCGGTCATGTTAGCTTAGGGCTCTTCAATGTTTAAGTCAGTACAGGGACTGATGGGAGTAAAATCACTCTAGGCCTATGTGTGATTGGGTATTGCATACCTTAAGCTATAGAGTAATACCTTTATTTATAGGATCATCGGAGCGATTTAGATGGATTCGTAGATTTTATATGCGGGGTGTGATGCCTGTTGAGGCATAAAAAAATGTAACGAAAAAGGAAGCAATAAGGTTCATAAGAAAAGGAAAAGAAATGAAGAGATTTGAAAAAAAAAAAGTAAAGACGTTCAAAATAAAATGAGTGAAAATAAGGCGGTTTGGAGAAGAAAGCGAGAATACTCAAAACAGAATGAGTGAAAATGAGGGGGTTCAAAGAAGAAAGTGATGATAAGGGCTACAGGCTTTTGAAATGTCTAATGGTGAGTGTCCCCACTTCAATCACTTGTGCTATGACCCACTTGTGTTTTGTGTGGATCACATTTTTTATATGGGTCCCAACATATAAATGCACTAGACCACCAAACCAGGGGCCCCCTTGTACGAAATGGGTGTCTTCAAAAAGAATTATTCACTTCAAATCTGGAAAATGGTTAGCAACTCAATGAGGTGGGCGTACATATCAACTCAACCAATGGTCATCAAAAATACAATTTGCAAGAGCTGACCTCAAAATTATAAATTTCAGTATCTGGGAAAGATACGGTCCTTACATTAATAAAATCGCACGCGACTCATACCAAACAAAAGTCGTTTGGACCACGGCAAAAATGATTTTTCAGTGCACACAATGACGTTTTTTATTTTCAAGAACCATCCTTACCTATTTTTAGTAGACCTACCTCTAAAAAAACACCGTACCTACTCAGATCCGAGATAGAACTGGTTTTCCAAAACCAGAAGCGGTTTTTTTGGCTTCTGGCATCTGATCAAGGGCGCGGATCAGCTAGTCCCACTAGGACTAGCATAACGGGTGGTTTCAAATCTGTGGGCCCCACCATGATGTATGTGTTTTATCCACGCCGTCCATTCATTTTTCCATCTTATTTCAACACACGACCCCAAAAATGAGACAGATCCAAATCTTACATGGACCACACCACAGGAAAACAATGGGGAATGACGCTTACCGTTGAAAATTTTTTGGGGCCACAGAAGTTTGGTATCAAGCTGATATTTGTTTTCTCCCTTCATCTAGGTCTATGTGGCCTTATCAAGAGGTTGGATGGCAAATAAACATTGCCGTGGGCCCTAGGAAGATTTTAATGGTGGACGTTCAATCTCCACTGTTTTCCTATGGTGTGGTCCACCTAATATTTGGATCTGTCTCATTTTCGGGATTGTGATTTAAAATAAGATGGAAAATGGATGGACGGCGTGGATAAAACACATACTTTATGGTGGGGCCCACAGATATTTGAAACCACCCCTTGTGCTAGTCCCAGTGGGACTAGCTGATCCGCGCCCTCTGATCAAAGAACAGCTGGATTCTCGAAACTGAGAACAACCTATTTCGCAGTATGGCAAAAGCAAAGCTGTTTCCTTTGCTTTCTACTTCCTGGAGGAAGAAAGAGGTTTTTCCGCCTGCATCGATCGTCTGATAAAATCAGAGCTGGATTTGCGAATCCGAGAACTACCCAATTACCGAAATCTCGAAAGGAATCATGGGTCGATCTTACTTTCTCACAGTCCTTCTGATTTCAACTGTTTTGGCTGTCTGCTTCTCTCAAGGTATCTGTTTAAATTCTCTCTCTATGTTTTTTTTTTTCTTTCTTTTTTTTCCCCTTTTATGGAGGCTTTTCCTTCCTTTTTTTTTTTTTTTTTGTAGGATTTGGTAGGAAAGAGATGAGCTTTGAGAAAAGGTCTTCTTACAATCAACTGGAGGTGGGTTTTTTTTTTTTTTTTTTTTTTTTTTCTCTCTTCATCCTCTTCTTTTTCTATGCCTTTTTTTCTGCTAGATTTTGTATGTCCAGGGTTTCTTTGATGAAGGAGATGATCTTGAAATCATGCTCGGCTTTTTGAAGGTGAAACCGGAGAAAGGAAGGGAGGCAACGGAATTTACGATGGATTACGCCGATCCAGGGGCGAATACTAACCCCAGAACTGGATATCTGCTCAACCCTCCTCCCCCGCGCCGGCTCTAATCCATTATCCTTAATTAATCAAATTAGGAGCTATTACTGGATTTTATTTTAGGTAATTTTCTGCTTTTCTTTGCCAAATAAGTCACTGTTATGACACATGGCAGCATCTTAAGCTGCCACCTGTAATTAATGTCTTAAGTAAAGGATTTGAATTTGATTAACAGCTTTGGCCGAACTGAGTATACGATGCTGGTGTGTCAACAACAATTCTTCAGACAATGACACTAATTTCAATAAAAATCAAAGGTTAGGCTGTTGAAAAATTGACAGATCCCATGAATTTGGCAACAGAGGTATGAAATTTGTTTTAGGCCATTTTCTATAAAATGCACAAGAGTAGGTATCTATCTTTTTCACACATACATGGCACATGTGCAACACATGAATATGCTACCAGTGATGTTGCTTATATTCAACCACCCGGCATGGCACCACATGAGCCAATGATTTTAAAACACCTTACATCTACCACATGTGCCAATACTAATGCGTACATATATCATATGTAGCACCCTGCATGTTCGGATGAGCCAATGTGCCTAATATGTACAAGAGTAACAATTGTTTGTTCAGACAAGGTATTTAGGGCGTGTTTGGATTGCAGTATTTGGTTGTATTGCATTGCGTTTTTGCAATGTTTATATATTATAATACCACACTCTTAAATCCTGAGGTATTTTGACCAGGAAATTCAGTGTTTGGATAGCCATGGTGTTAGTGCAATAGCTACAATATGCAAGCTTTGTTCTCAATTCAACAATGTGATTCTAGAGAAAAAAAATACACTTAATTCCGTGTTTGGATAGGAGATTTTTCATGTATTAATGTAATGATGAATATAATGCAATACAATATATACCACTAAATATGGTGTCCGAACACACCTTAACAAATAATAGTCAGTGCGTTGAAGTGGTTTATTCATCCAAGCCCATTCAGACAAAGATGTGGATTGCACTGTGGATGGAGTATTGATTTTGAGCTACTTGTTATCGTTGCCCCAATGGTAACCATCCAATTAATAGCCATTGAATGGATGGTTAAAAGGAAAAAAAAAATGTGAATGGTTCAAACCCCCAAAGGTGAAATCATATGGTTATTACCATCGTATCAATGTAATATTTAGGTTATGCACTATCTACATTTGGAAATTTCCGAGCAACAATTAGATGCAGTTGAGCAGTCACCACCATTTGCATTTTTTTATGATGCTGAACTATCACAAGAAAAACAGTAGTCAAAGAGAACTGATCACCAACCGGCGCTGCCCCTACTCCCACGGCAGCCTTTCAATTCATTACTCTCCCACCATTCATTGCATCCAACGCCCAATAACACCATGTATCACAAGTAGCGGTGCAGGCTCCTATAGGTAATCAATTCTCTTGTCAAAGTAGGTTGAGAAGGAGGAATTTTTAGCCATTGGATGCATTAAACGGGGGAGATGAAAATACATATTTAAATAATAGATATAATACATATATCTATTATTTAATAAAACCTTAAAAATATATGGTTGTAACCAAGTTCTGTAGGCAGCCGTAAGATAGGCTTGTGTCAGCCCAGCATAGCCTAATAATATGACCGATGTGGTGCACCAAAATTTATTTTGAATCCTTGTTTTAGCTGGCAAAACCTCTTGGAAAGATGTTAATCTCTCTGTTCAGAATGCTTCTAATTGTGGAGGTGGTTGTACGGCTGTTGAATCGGGACTGTCCATCTTTGTGGCCCTGCTGAATTGGATCATGGGCCATGGACAAAAACCAAACCGGCGAGACAAATTCTACTTGCTCGATTAGTACGTTTTCCTTTTCTTGGATTTGGATGGTGGACCACCGTTCACTTGGGATGGACAAATTTGATTCTGGCCCACTGTTTTTAACTAGTGGTGTCTCCTTCATCATATCAATATAGAACTATCAAGAAGACCATATCATAGGAAACAGTGGTGATTGACCATTAATGATCCACAAAAGTTTTGGATCAAGCTGATATTTTTTTTCTTCCCCTTCATTGAGGCTTATGTGACCTTATTAATAGATGTCAAATAAACACTATTGAAACATTAAAGTGCACCCTGAGAAGTTTTTAATGGTAGGGCGTTCAATCACCATTGTTTCCTAGAGTATGGTCCACCTGAGATCTGGATCTTCTGCATTTTTATGGGATAATGCCCTAAAATGATCTGGGAAAATGGTGGACGGTGTGGATACAGAATCCATGCATCAAGGTGGCCCCACGGTAAGGGTCGCACCATCTTGGGTGAATATGAGGTCTCACCTAATCTGCTCCCGGTCTTGAGACCTGAGAGTTTAGCCGATCCACAGTACGAACCATCTGTTTAGACCACAAATCAGACAGCTATGATCGTCTCACCAATGTGTTTTTGGACGATGGTTACGAACGATCAGGTGGGCGTTCTAGATTCCCCACAGTTCGAGATACGTGTAGAGTGGAGAGAATTGGTGAGTCACGAATGAACCAAAAGAAAAAGAAAAAAAGAGATAAAAAGAAGCACTCATCTTTCTCAAATTCTGGAAAGTTAGGTTGTCCGCTACTAGAACTGACTATGGGCCTGGTCGAGTCCGCCAGATTCCGTGCATGTCCAGTCCTTAAATAAAACCAAGGCGAAGCCCTGACGAGGGCTCTAACCCAATGTTGACTCCGGCAAGAAAGGCATGCCTCACCAGCCACGGAAGACCTGGCAAAGGGTGGACGTGGGGCTCGCCCATGCAGGATTTTGAACTGATCAAGCCACAAAAATGTGCTGGGCCTATTCAAATATTGATTTGCCTGGCCTAGGACCAGCCCAACAACCCTTCATGTGTCTCTGTAAATATCAATTAAAGAGAAACTGGTCACATACAGTCTACTGTACTGCCACTTGTGTGCCCATACCACTTTTCCTGCCAACAAAACACTTGCGCAGGACATCAATGCCATGAAAACATGCAGTAGGGCCACAGTTTAAAAACGCGAAAACTCATCTCGACTTTGAGTGGAACCCAATTGACACTGCTGATCAGATAAAAATCTCGGCAAGCTTTTCTGGGATTTTCAGTATTATTAATGACTTAAAAGTACAAATAATATATAAATAATGTCTGAGTTGTGCCATGTCTAGTTGAGTCCCCCCCCCCCCCCCCCCCCTTTTTTTTTTCTTCTGAATATTGACGAGTTTAATGAGTTTTTCCAGTCTGGGTTTTTTGAGTTTTGACTGACTCATAACTTGATTGGGTTTTTCTCAAGTCTTGGTGAAACCTGGTCGAGTGGGATATGAGTTTTTCAAAGTTTTTAAAATTTTTTTGTTAGTCATGCAACATACCCACCCTGTTGACTCCAACGATATGGCCCACCTGACGATCTGGCTAATTCTTGTTACAGGTGATCTTCATGGCAGAGCCTGGTGTTTAGAGGGTACTGATCTCCTACACAAGTGTCATGTCGAAGAGAAAAATGGTACGCTACGGCAGGTTGTGGTACCTTACCTTTGTGTGATCAGTTGTCCAAGTAAAACGCTAAAATGATGACATGAAATGAAATAAAAACAGGGTGATCATTTCATGTGCTAATTGAACGCGTTTGAAAAGTAGAACAAAGAAGGAATAAATATTAAAGGTATTGCCACCTTGCAATCCAAAATAGACAGGCCCAACTTATTAGCTGGACTGCTAAAAATGGTAGGACTTTTAAATTATAGTATCTAATTAAATTTCTTATTTCCATCCATATCTATACCTATTCATGTTCATGTACAGAGAGGTTCATTAAGTCCACTGGCGTGTGGAGCCCTGCAAATCTCCCATGAGCACATATTCCAATACAAAACACATGTATGAGATCCAAGCCTCCCATCTTGTAGGACAGACTGAATAGATCTTCCGTCACAAAAAGTTGGCCATCTTACTCCTCAGGTAGACCACATTGTTCAAACTGGTTAAAACAATCCTTTTCTCATCATGCACTTGTATGATACAGTATAAAACCATCTGAGGAGAGAGACATTTTGATGTTCAGACCAGAAGATGGAAACGGCCCACTTGATTGAAAGCTCGGATCTCGCACACGTTGGCCATGTTCTTGCGTGTGGAATGGTGGGACTCCACACGCTTCTGGCCTATCATGGAAGTCCATGGATTTGATACTGTAAATGAATGCAATGTATGCCCACACATCTGCAGATTCTATACAATGAATGAATTCAATGTATAGACAGCACATTACTCATGAGATTTTATGGATGTGTGTGTATATATAAACATAGCATGTATTGGTATGGATGAAAAAGTCCAATTTCGCTACAGCTCTGAAGAAAGCCATGCCTCGCCCTTACTCTCTGACGGTCCTCTTAATTTCAGCTCTTTTGACTATATCTTTCTTTCCAGGTAAGGCTTTTTTTTTTTTTTTTTTTTTTGGTTTAAACTTCCTTTTCCTTTTGTCTTTTGCTTTTTCTCTATGTTTGGTTTTCTTCTTTTATCCTTCTACTGAGGCTTGGGTCCTTTGTTTGGTAGGAAATGGAAGGAAGGATCTGAGATTTGAGAATCGAGTTTATTTCAATAAGCTCGAGGTGAGGTGTTTTTTTTTTTTTTCAATTTTCTCAGATTTTTTTATAAAGGAATTATGGGGTGCTGTTGCATCAGCACATGAGTGTCCTAATGCGCCAGTTTTTACATGTAGAGCCCATCATCTCGGGATGGGGACCGTTGATCTGAAGATCCCGCAATGGATGGACCACCCATCAAATGTTTTACGGATTAAACAATTCTAACAGTTGGACCACAGTCAAAGTAAATGAACAGTAGGAGAAAATGAGCAAAAACGCCTTTGTGACTGGATGTGGTGGGATGTGGTGGTTCACTGACGTGGACAGTCAACTTCATGCAGATGATATCCCCTCTGTCCATTAGGTAGGTGGGCCACCCATGTTAGGCCTTGATCCTTATCATCACACTAATGATTCAGAATTCAATTGAGAATCACCACATGTACAGAACAGTGTAAAATCTGACTACACAGTGTAGACATCTACATTCACAACTAACTGCGGGTGTCCTATCTGATCAACTACTCTTCCCTTGCAGAGTGATCTACGTGAGTTTTGATTGTTTTTACCAAAGTGAGGATGAGGCAGGACACCTGATGGACAGCATGGATCTTATGCAGTCTCCCTCATGTAGTGCTCCGTTAGTTGTGGGGATGTCAATGGGTCAGGCCTCTGCTAGCAAATGTAATATTATAAATAAGCCTGGCCTGAAAGCTTGTACAGACTGCTCAAAATCCGTGGCCTTGGCAACCCTTGGCCCGTCCGTTGCCAGCCCTAGCTAGCTGTGGGCACGCCCCTCGATGACTTCTGTAGTCAGGCCAGCGCAGTTCAAGGATAAACAGACGTTTGGCAGCCCAGAACGGGATGGATGGAATCACCTGATGCAGAATCAGCCCGGTTCATGACTGTGGGGCCCACCGTGTATCCCTTCTATTTCGTGCTTTCAATCTGTTTTGCTAGCTTCTTTTTGTGGATGAGCCCAAAAATGAGGCAGATGGAAATCTCTTACCAGACCAAATGAAATAAGTGTAATTGAATGCCCACTAGCTATTAAAAAGTTCCCAAGGTCTCATAATGTTTATTTGCCATCCATCAGGCAGTTAGGGTCGCACAGAATTGGATGAAGGGAAATTACAGATATCAGTTTGATACAAAACTTTTGCAGCCCCTAACAAAGTTTTTTTTTTTTTTTTGTTTTGTTTTGTTTTGTTTTTTTGTTTTATGGCCTGCATTCAATCGCCATTGTTTCCTATGGTGTGGTACACCCAAGTGGTTCACTTGAGATTTGGATCTACTTCATTTTTGCCCTCATGCCGTTAACTGAGCTGGAAAAAAAAAATAGATGAACGGCATTGAATATAAAGCACATATCATGGTGGGCTCCATAGTCATTGATCCATCCGCGTCAGTGGTTCCCCAGATCCAGTAAATCTGCGATCATGATCACCTTCTATTACATGTGTAAACCATACCTAAGGTCTGGATCAGCAGGCATGGGCCCACTTGTGCATAACGGAAGCATCAATTCCTCTCTTTCTCTCTGTTTTTTTCTCTCCTTTATTTATTTATTTTAAGGCTATGCATGGAGCATCATCATAAAATGCTAATATCTTTTTATTTTTATTTTTTGTTGGGTTACAATTTTTAGGTGAAATGGGAGAAAGGAAGGGTGGCGATGGAATCTACTATGGATTATGAGGATCCAAAGGCCAATACAAATCCTAGAAATGGAGATATATTAGCCCCTTATGTACCTCCCTCTCATTAATTATAATTCAGTGAAATAATATGCATGTAGAAAACAAATTACGGTTAGAGGGCTAATGAGAAATCACCCTCTCGCACATAAAAGCACTTTTCAAAATTTGTTTTCTGTGAAAAGCTTTTTCTATTCTCCTGGGGAGGTTCTCTCGTTGAGACGCTTTGCCTTATTCCAATTCTACTGGCTCTACCTTACTTCAGTTCTCTATTAGCCTTTTGGTAGCATTTCTCACTGAAATTGGATGGAGGTTTATGACCCTTCTGTGTTTTCAATAGTTGAAGAAATTTGCGGTAAAATCCCTTTGTGTTTTAAATAATAAGGCATCTGCTGAGATGTATTGCTTTATGACTGTTCTTTGTGAATGTGTGCACTGGTAATTGTTGTGCCCTTCTTTTATATTTGAATTTACTCTCTCTTTTATATATATATATATATATATATATATATATATATATATATATATATATATATATATTACTTTTTATGGTCGATTTTCTATTACAAAGTGCACCTCGGGTGGGTTGGGTCAGGTTGAAGGTCAACCCAAGCTATATTGACTTCAACAGGACCCGACCCATTACCCAATTTGACACGGATTCCAACCTAAGGTGCCCAACCCAAAACCCAATACGTGTGATTATTCTCAATCAAGCCTCACCCAACCCACATTTGCTCAATCTAAACCCAACCGGATCCAAATCGTTTTCCAACCTGAATAAAAGACCTTGACAACCTGACCCAGCCTGACTGGAATTTGGGTTGGATAGCAGACTTATTACAAAGTCAACTCGAAACACTAGGTTTGAGAAAGTGGCAAATGGGATAGGATGGAATGGGCTGGATCCATATGTCGATAGGTCTAACATTTAGGCCCAGTCCAGCATGACATCAAGAAAATTGAGCCCGATCTCAGCTGATGATAGCCGTTGAATGGCAGGTACTCAGTGTGGTCCAGTCCATGGTAGTCAATACAAAAACGTTACCAAGCTCAGTCCACCTTTGGAAGGCCTAAGGTTAGGCCCATTAACAATCTTCGGGCCTGAAGTGGAGACGCAGTTTAATTTTTATTATTATTTTTTGAAGCAGATCCAAATATCAGGTGGACCACACAACTGAAAACAGTGGAGATTGAAAGGGTTGAGACCACACCACACCATTAAAAACTTCCCCGTAGTGTTTATTTGCCATCGAACCTGTTGATAAGGTCACACATACCTGGATATAAAGGGAAAACACAATTATCAGCTTGATCCAAAACTTCTTTAATGGTGGGCATTCAATCACCACTATTTCCTGTAGTGTGGTCCACCTGAGATTTAGATTGGCTTCATTTTTATTTTTTATTCTCCTTGCAATAAATGTGCTGGAAAATCTGATGGACGGCATGGTGGGCCCCACGGTCACAGCCTAACCGAATCCGCGTTCCTACACGTGGTGGCATTTAGTGGGGCTGACTTATGCAGAGACACGTGGGCTTAGCGAAGCTGTTGATGATGAATCCCGTCCGTTAACTGGTTTGCTTGATCCCAAACCAGGTGGCTAAGTAGTATGCACTTGGTAGGATGGCAGGGATCCAGAGTCAATGAAGTGGGCCACCTGGAAAAAACGGAGTTAATTTATTTGTTGAAGCATAGAGGGAAGGGAAATTCTCGGTAAACAACTGAAGGTTGAAAGCATTGATTTTTTAACCCAAACGCGTGTTGAGATTCAGTCCAAGATGGAAACGACATGAACAAGGAAGAAACCGAATCAATGTCGACCGTCCTTTCTGTCCAACACACACGCCATTAGCGTACGGCTCTGACCCTTTCATGAATGGCCGAGAAAATGGACGATCAATATCATTTTATAGAAAAACGATTAGATTGCTTCTTGTTCCAAAGAATAACTTCAATTAGGCAATGCTAACCATCCCACTCAGGTTTTGGAAACACTTAATGGTTGAACTATCCATTAAGTCTTAACTATCCATTAATTCCAGAACAAGATTCATAGTCTACCTCGAAAATATTGCGATGCTGTGATGATCTAATCAATCCTTTATTTGACCTTATTTTATATAGCCATCATTTTCCAAGACATGGATGGGATGACTATGATTCCCTGAGAAATCTATGATGAACCCTAACAAATCAATGGATCGAATTGTTGATTGGACATATTTTTGAGTAAAAGATCTTGACTGTCCACATTAAAGCCTACTGATCAAATGGTTAGTATTTGTCAGAACAGTGCAGTCCAAAAAATGTGTGATGACGCAATGAACACTCTAGATCAATGGATTGGACTAAGTATCCGAATGGAACTAGGAGCACTATAACAAGATTACTTAATAGTGCTATGAGAGCACTGGAGCATTTCTCGAGTCACTCTGAATTTTTTATTGTTGCCTATGAAGTGTGCGCCGGACCTAACCAATGGCTCAGATTGATTTATTGGACCATCCAGATTTCGAATTACAAGTTAGGGCCTGTTTGGAGTAGTGAATTAGGGTGTGTTTTTACCATGAAATAAGCAATGGTTACTTAAAAACAGGTATTTGCCAACCCCTCTACCCATTCCATTTCGAGTAGCCCAACGTCAGTCATCTCTGTTCGAGGTTATTGCTGGCAGCGTAATCTCATCTGAACCATTTGACCAAACGTGTGAAGGATCCACACGGTTGCAAACAAGTGAAGGATAAAAAAAAATGTTGCAATTTTCTCTTTTATAATTTGGTGGCCTAAAATGATCACAAGTCATAGGATTTCTGTGCAGTGCAGCTACCTGCTTCTTAGCATTCCTGATCTGATACACCAGAAGCCCACAAGACATCTAAGCCTTGTGTCAGGTGGGCCATGCCGTGTAGATTTCCTGGCCCATCAAACCGGTTAACTATCAGATGGCCACAAGATTTACCAAGAAAAACAGCGACTTAGAAAAACGCTAATGGTCCACATTAACACTCACGATATATATATATATATATATATATATATATATATATATATATATATATATATATATATATTTGTTGGATATGCCTTGTGCAATCCTTTTCTCTTGAAGTTCAAATTCACAGATGATCGTAATGAAAAGTAGGTATTCTCTCAGTAAATAAACCCATAAAATCTCGTTAGAAAAAAAATTAGAAGAGGAATGGTGAGTTAATATCGATTGTCCATTAAGTTGCCTATGTAATAGTAAAGCGGATCATTAGAAGTGATCAGGTGTTCATCTTTAACTTTGTGTGAAGGTCCTTGAGATGATCGTGAATGTTGTCAGATTTTAGACCCACCCATCTGGTTCGTTCAATAACCGACTGTATGTGGGCTCAGGTGTCCTTTGCCCACCCATCTGGACTTTTCAATAATTGACTGTTATGCCAGATAGTAGGTTCAGATGTCCTTTACGCATGCCAGATTGACATCATTGTTAGGCTGAACAAAACTCCTGCTAAAAAATCCGTATGTCTATGTGAATTATGGGGGCCTTTAAAGTTTCCATTTCTAACGGATAGCAACCATGTTTCATTAATCCAGACCACTGGTGTTAGCATCTCACAATGGATAAACCATACCCCAAAAATCCCCTTGACAGGATACAGCCTTTTGATTTGTGGCCTGTGAATCGACGGTTAAGAAGAGAAATGCAGCGACGGTCAACATTCAACCAAGAAAGACCCAAGGGTAGTGGCTAGTATCTTTCAACTTGAGAGATCTTTGCCAGTCGTTCCATCCACGGTAGGAGACAAAAGACAAATGGTCTGGTCCAGACCGTCTATAATTCCTGTACAAAGAGTAATTTCTGGGATACTTCTTAGTCTTTTGGTCGAAACCACGTTCCTGGAGCCACCCAAATGACCCAAACAGAAAAAGACAAGAAAAGCAGGCCTAACTTTCCACTACTGAATTTGCATTGCAATTCCCTTGAAAATTTCAACCTGTCAAACCACCACACATGCAGGAGCACAGAAGCTTCCTCCAAAGAATTCTTTCTTGTTTTTGTTTTTATTTCTATTTTTCTAAGCCTGACCACTTGCTTGTAACCTTCCATTCTTTGAACACTATTTTTATGCCTTCCAACACCTTGTATAAAATCATTTCTCCTGTCTCAGGTTTCTCATCACATTCTCTCTCTTTTCTTCTTACAATCTCTCTATATTTCATCCAACTGCTATTAGCCCAGTTCTCAAATCTCCTCACAGAAGTAACTGACATCACAATTCAATGGAAAAGGCATCACCAAACACTCTCTCACCCTCTTTCTCATTAGCTGATCTTGTTGGGTTTCTCTTGTTTCAAAGAATTTTCAATTGGGTCATCAGTTGTCAGAAATCATTTTACAGATTCATGTTTTTCGTCACAAAATCTACCATTTGCTGCGGGATAAAAAGCCAGAGTTCTGAAATCAATGAGAAGATGAAGAACACGTCGAGCAAGCAGCTAAATGAGAAGGGAGACATAAAGGCGAGCAGCGAAGACGTCGAGATGGTGATGGGGAAGCTGGGGATGCTTTGTAACCCAGAGGGTGAGATGCTCAAGGCTTGTTTCGGCTCTGATGAGCTTTCTGTCCTGTTTGAGGAGAAGGAGCCGAGCTTGGAGGAAGTGAAGGAGGCTTTCTCAGTGTTCGATGAGAACGGAGATGAATTCATAGATGCAAAAGAATTGCAAGTCGTTTTATGCAAGTTGGGTTTCAGAGAAGGATCTAATATCAATGCATGTGAGAGGATGATCAGAGCCTTCGATGAGAACGGAGATGGGCTGATAGACTTCAATGAGTTTGTGAAATTCATGGAAAACAGCTTCTGCTGATTTGTTCATTCTTTCTTTCTTTCTTCTTCTTCTTTTTGTATACTAGAGAAAAACACAGAACAATTCTAATCTAACTGTTTAATTTAATTTTGAGTGTCTTATGGAATTACAACTGAAGCAGATATCCATTTCTGTATGTGTGAGTGTGTGTCTTTGCAACGGATGTGGAGGCAAACACAAAAGCATTAACCATCCGTCGCCCCTTTGGCCCGAGAATTTCCAATCGAGATACGCTCAGAAATCAGATTACAAATTTCAATATGACCAAGTCAATAAAAGTAGGAAGCACTGCAAAATGGAAAACGGGAAAGTTAAAATAAATAAGGGTGCATTTGGTTGCACCAAATATCATGAAATTTCATTATAATTCATGATCAATCACTCTAATTTGGTGAAAATATCACAAAATTTCATGATATTTGTGTTGAGTGTGGAAACTACTCACATTTGAGCATGGTCGGGCGCCCGGACGGTCTGTGGACCGGGCGCCCGATATTCATGCTGTTTTGCCCATTAGCCTTTGGACCATTTTGTGAATGGTCGGGCGCCCAGCGGTCAAAGTGACCAGGCGCCCGAAATTGGTCTGTTTCATGTTGATTTACGTTGGACATATTTTGTAATGGCCGGGCGCCCGACCCAGTTATGACCGGGCGCCCGACCGGCCGCGGTCCGCGGTCTTAAACTGCGGGTTTCTTGTTTAGTGTTCTAATTGCGGGGTTTACTATATAAAGGGGTGTAAACCGGGATTGGACATGGGATTAGGTTTTCTATACGTCCAAGGTGAGAAAAAGGAGAGATGATTAGCAAAAGGGCCATCTTTGTGCATGGGAGCATAGGAGAAGGTAAGTGTATTGCTTGTAACTTCGTTCTTCTTCATAGTGAAGTTTGCACCCGTGGTTTTTTACCCTTGTTGGGATTTTTCCACGTAAATTATGTCCTTGTGAATTGTTGGTTTATGTGATTCTACTTGTAGTTATTATTTTCTTCCTGTTTATCGTTTGTGGGTGAGACCGGAGATTGGATCTCCGTTCACCGGCGTTGTTGGCGTGCTGCGCAACAACTGGTATCAGAGCTATTGGTTTAGTTCAAGTGTGAGCAATGGCGGAAGATAAAAAAACTAGAATTGAGAAGTTTGATGGTTCAAACTTTGCCTTCTGGAAGATGCAGATGGAAGATTATATGTATCAGAAGGACCTCTACATTCCTCTAGGAGGAAAATAGAAGAAACCAGAAAAGATGACAGATGATGAATGGGCTTTAGTGGATCAGAAGGGTTTAGGAACGATCCGACTCTCTTTGTCTAAGAGTGTCGCCTTCAATATATCCAAAGTAAAGACCACAAAAGAATTGATGCAGGCTTTGGCTACAATGTATGAGAAACCCTCGGCGTCAAATAAGATTCATCTTATGAAATGGCTATTCAACATGAAGATGTCAGATGGTGGGGGCGTGGCTGGACATTTAAACGAGTTCAATACAGTCACGAGCCAATTGGAATCCGTTGGCATCACTTTTGATGACGAGGTCAGGGCTTTATTGATCTTGTCAAGTTTGCGAGACAGTTGGGATGGTTTGGTAATTGCCGTGAGCAATTCCTCAGGGTCTACAAAGTTAAAATTCGATGATGTGGCCGGTCTAATAGTAAGTGAAGAATCTAGAAGTAAGGCATCAGGAACTTCAGGGGATTCAGGAAATGCTCTAAACGTTGAAGGAAGATGGAAGATATTCAAACAAAGGTAGCAATAAACACTGGGCGTTCTAAGTTGAGGAATAAGTCCAAGGGATTAAAAGACAAGGACGGGTGTTGGCATTGCGAGAAGAAGGGGCACATGAAGCGTGATTGTAGGGCGCTTAAGAAACAAGAAGGAAGCTCTCAAGGTGTGAAGGATTCAGTGAATCTATCTGAGGAGAGTGACACAGAGGCGTTGATCTTGTCTCTTGATGCCCGAAATGAGTCTTGGGTTATAGACTCGAGTGCTTCGTTTCATGCCACTTCATCAAAAGAAGTTCTTTGTGATTATGTCTCAGGTAACTTTGGAAGAGTCTACCTTGGGTGATGATGAGCCATGCAGTATTGTTGGCAAAGGAGACGTTCATTTAAGTCAGAAAGACTAAACGGTTTTGAAGCTGAAAGATGTCAGACATGTACCGAGTTTGAGACGGAATTTGATCTCAGTGGGGCAGTTGGCCGATACCGGATATGTGACGACATTCATGAGCGATGCATGGAAGGTCACAAAAGGTGCCTTGGTTATATCTCGAGGCAAAAAGGAAGGTAATTTGTATGTGACTTCCGGATCATATAGTTCACTTGCAGTTGCATCAACTGGAGTGAACGGGTAGTTATGGCATCAGAGGTAGTGACATATGAGTGAGAAATGGATGAAAGTGCTATTGTCAAAGGGGAAGCTACCAGGGTTGAAGACAATCGATCTGAAATTCTGCGAAGACTGCGTGTATGGCAAGCAGAAGAAAGCTAGCTTTAAGAAGAATAGACGCTCTCCAAAGACACATCTATTGGAGCTTGTACACACTGATGTGTGGGGACCGGCACAGGTATCATCTCTTGGTGGCTTACATTACTTTGTTTCTTTTATTGATGATGCTAGTGGAAAACTGTGGGTCTACTTCTTAAAACACAAATCAGATGTATTCGATGTATTTAAGAAGTGGAAAGTTATTGTAGAAAATGAGATCGGTAAAACTGTGAAGTGTCTCAGATTGAATAATTGGGGAGAATATTGTGACAAGAGATTTGAGGAGTATTGTGCAGCAAATGGAATCAAACATCAGAAAACGATTTCAGGGACACCGCAGCAGAACGGTGTGGACTGAGCACATTAACAGGACCATTCTTGAGCGCACTAGAAGTATGAGGCTACATGCAGGGTTGCCCGAGACCTTTTGGGCAGATGCTGTGAATACTGCCATATATCTCATCAATAGAAGTCCCTCAGCACCATTGGACAGTGAGCTACCAGAAGAAACGTGGACTGGAAAAGAGGTGAACCTTGCACATCTCAGAGTGTTTGGTTGCATCTCTTATGTTCACATTTATACAGAGCATAGAAACAAGCTGGATGCGAAGTCCAGGAGGTGCACGTTTATAGGCTATGGGCATAATGATTTTGGCTACCGGTTTTGGGATATTGAGAACCAAAAAATCATCAGAAGCAAGGATGTAGTCTTTAATGAAAAAGTGATGCATAAGGACAATGTGCAGTAAAAGCAGAACAAGGCTGATGAGAAGGAATTCATAGAATTGGAAGAGTTACCGGATATGCGTGTTATAGTGCCACAGGATGAGCATGCACAGGAGCATGATAAGGCAGAGCCGCAGACACCGGTTGTGAGGAGGTCTACTCGGGAGAGGAGACCCAATGTCTGATACTCACCCTCCTTACATTATCTACTGCTGACAGATAATGGTGAGCCAGAGTGTTTTGAAGAGGCGTTACGGTCAGATATGCGGGTTAAGTGGGAGCAAGCCATGGAAGATGAGATGGACACTCTTGAGTCTAATCATACGTGGGAGCTGGTCACTTTACCTAAGGGTAAGAAAGCTCTTCATAACAAGTGGGTTTACAGACTGAAGGAGGAGCTACGATGATTCGAAACGGTACAAGGCTAGACTGGTTGTAAAGGGTTTCAACAAAAGGCAGGTATCGATTTCACAGAGATATTTTCACCTGTGATGAAGATGTCTACGATTTGCATGGTCTTGAGTATAGTGGCTACAGATGACTTACATCTAGAGCAGCTAGATGTTAAGACAACCTTTCTTCATGGAGACCTTGAAGAAGAGATATATATATGCATCAACCGATAGGATATGTGGCACCAGAAAAGGAGAACAAGGTGTGTAGACTAAAGAAGAGTCTATATGGTCTGAAGCAGGCCCCGAGGCAGTGGTACAAGAAGTTCGAAAGTTTCATGTCGAGAAACGGGTACAGGAGATGTCATGTAGACCACTAGTTGTTACTTGAAGAAGTTTGATACGTCGTACATCCTTCTTCTGTATGTTGATGATATGCTTGTGGCCGGATTAAGCATGAAGGACATCTCAGATCTCAAAAGACAATTGTCTAGAGAGCTTGCCATGAAGGATTTACGAGCTGCAAAACAAATCCTAGGCATGAGGATAAAGCGTGATAGGGAAAACAAGAAGCTAGTTTTGTCACAGGCAGAGTACACAGCTAAGGTACTTGCTCAATTCAGCATAGGAGGTGATAAGCCGGTTAGCACTCCATTAGCCAACCACTTCAAGCTTTCTAAGGAGCAAGGAGCTAAGACGTAGGAGGAACGGGACTACATGGCTAAAGTCCCTTATGCGTCAGCCATAGGGAGCCTCATGTATGTTATGGTTAGCACGAGGCCAGGACATTGCTCAAGCAGTGGGAGTTGTTAACAGGTATATGAACAACCCCGGGAAGGAACATTGGGAAGCTGTGAAGTGGATCCTCAGATACCTGGTAGGTACTGTGGATGTAGAGCTGTCTTATGGAGGATCGAAAATTAAGCTACAAGGCTACGTCAACTCAGATTTGGCAGGGGATATCGACAGCAGAAGGAACACTACAGGGTATGTCTTTACCTGGGTAGTGCTGCAGTTAATTGGATCTCTCAGTTACAGAAGATAGTATCCATCAGTACAATGGAAGCAGAATATGTTGCAGCTACAGAAGCGTGCAAGGAAATGGTGTGGATGCAAGGTTTTATGGAAGAGTTGGGAAAGAAGCAAGCAGATTGCAAGCTGTACAGTGACAGTCAGAGTGCAATACACTTAGCTAAGGATTCAGCCTTTCATTCGAGGACCAAGGATATTGACATCAAATATCACTTCATACGTTCGTTACCTGGAAGATGGATCGATTGCTTTGGAGAAGATTCATAGAAGTGAGAATCCTGCAGATATGTTGACCAAGGCGATCACACGGGAGAAGCTGAAGATCTGTTCAGCTTTGGTTGGTCTTCAAGCTTGAAGATTGGGAGGTGGTGCACTCCGGATGTAGAAGACTGAAGGATCATGTGGTGATGTGTCTCCAAGTGGGAGATTGTTGAGTGTGGAGACTACACGTGGCGTAGAAACTACTCACATTCGAGCATGGTCGGGCGCCCGGACGGTCTGTGGACCGGGCGTCCAATATTCATGTTGTTTTGCTCATTAGCCTCTGGACCATTTTGTGAATGGTCGGGCGCTCGACGGTCAAAGTGACCAGGTGCCCGAAATTGGCCTGTTTCATGTTGATTTACGCTGGATATATTTTGTAATGGCCGGGCGCCCGACCCAGTTATGACCGGGCGCCCGACCAGCCGCGGTCTTAAAGTGTGGGTTTCCTGTTTAGTGTTCTAATTGCGGGGTTTACTATATAAAGGGGTGTAAACCGGGATTAAACATGGGAATTAAGGTTTTCTATACTTCCAAGGTGAGAAAAAGGCGAGAGGATTAGCAAAAGGGCCATCTCTGTGCGTGAGAGCATAGGAGAAAGTAAGTGTATTGCTTATAACTTCGTTCTTCTTCATAGTGAAGTTTGCACCCGTAGTTTTTTACCCTTGTTGGGGTTTTTCCACTGTAAATTCTGTCTTGTGGATTGTTGGTTTGTGTGATTCTACTTCTAGTTATTATTTTCTTCCTGTTTATCGTTTGTGGGTGAGACCGGAGATTAGATCTCGGCTCACTGGCATTGTTGGCGTGCTGTGCAACAATTTGGTACGACCAAACACACCTAAATAGAAGAAAGATGGGCAGAAATGGTTGAGTTCCTAGTTCTGGTTCTGGTTTTCTTATCATCCTAAAACTCATATGGAAGTGTAAGTTGATCGCTGCAGCAGCATGCGTGGGAGTCCCGACTAGGTTGCTCGACTCCATGGCAACTACTATCCTCAAGGGTGTGTTCTTACAATTTAAGAAATTTGATCAGACATGAACTATACTCGTAAACCAACACCAACATACTTGGTATCGGGACGTTTTAATCCAATCTAAGGAACGGGTAGAAAACCATCTATAACGCCCCATTTCCACCGTAAACGAGGCCATGTGTGCCATGATCCGGGCCATCCATCTGGTGGACCACACAGTGGATTGGCCATGACAAGGAAAGTTGCCTGTTGTTGGATGAAGCAAATGGACAGTTAAAACTTAAAGAGTAGAATTCCACTTCCAATGGTACTGTACACAAAATTCAGGAGGATTATGACTAATGATCCAGATTTAACTGCAGTACAAATCAGACAATTTGGGTTATCTGATGGGGGGACGTTTAGGTCATCTCCATCAGCCATGAGGCCCATTATAGGAAAGATTTGGATCACCAAAATGTCAGCCCCAAATACATAGATCAAGCATTGTGCGTTTCCTCTTGTGAATAGCAAAAGAAGAGCCGTGAAAGCTAACTTGGACAAACCATATGGCATATAAATATCAACAATGTCACTAACTCATCCAATTATCAAAATTTTATCCCCATTGGCAGGTAATCATCAGGTGTATTGATAGCGGCCCCAAGTTCCATCAACCGTTAGGCATTGAGATATGCACTCCAATTCCCTCAACCTTGTCTAACATCTTATAGTTCATGGTAGAGTTTTAAGTGAGAGGACCAGCTGAAACATTCTTGGGCAGTTATTCATTCCCATTAATCATCCCATCTTAATGTATCGTTAGCCCCTGCATGAGAGGAGCTCAATTGCATCATGCTGTCACTCAACTGATTCAATGAAAACTAGCTGATTTTATAGAAATTGGGCAGTCTCCTTTCTTTTTTTTTTTTTTTTTTTTGTGAAGTTTGTATATGGTACTGCGAGCACTACCAAAACTAAGTTGACTATGCTAAATTCCATGCCAAATCCATCAGTTAAACCAACTCCACAGATGCAAGATAACAGGCAATTCCTGGAACAAATCTTGTTATTTAAAAAGTTAAATTTCCATTTATATTACTTCCTACAGAATTGCAACACTTCAGTTTGAACACTTTGATACCTTCAAACACACACTACCCCATGTATACAAAGAAAACCTCTCCTCTGTCATTGTCTTAAAAGACATCTTTCTCCTGCTATTTCCTCATTTCATCAAACAACAACCAACCTGTTGCTCTCCCCTCAAAGCTACTATAATACTACAGAACCGACATCACCACACATTCCTTCCTCTCCCCAGCAGAAAATTTTGTTGGGCTTCCATCTTTCACAGAATTCTCAAGTGGGTCAGCAGATGTTAGAAGTTATATGTCAAATTCCTGTCTTCCTTCAAATTCTGCAAAACCTAATACTTCAGGCAAACAAAACAGCCTGAATTCTTCAATGGATGAGAGGATGAAGAACATATCAAGTAGCAGTTTTGCTTCAACAAGAAGCTAGATGTCTTGCTGAATGGAGAAGACGTAGAGATGGCAATGGTGAAGTTGGGGATTTCTTGCAACCCAGGTGATGAGAGCGTTGAGTGTCTTGGGTTCAGATGAGCTCTCTGTCTTGTTTAAAAAAGAAATACCGGGCTTTCGAGAAATGGAGGATTTCTCTGTGTTTGATAAAAACAGAAAAGGATTCATAGATGCAGAAGATTTGCAGACAGTTCTATATGCTTCTTTGGGCTTTAGAAAATGACCCATAATCCAGATCACTTGATCCCTGACCAGAAAACATAGGTGTTTGTGTTTGAGGTAATATTGATCCAAATCCAACCAAAAGGAGAACAATGAATAACCAACCTGAGAAAAAAATATTCAATTAAGTCTTTTTTTCCGAATTCTACACCATATCCTTCTTGCCATGACACATGTTTAACTGTTACATACTATCATATTTCTCTAGCTCTCTCGATATATGTAAAGATATATGATCAAATTTTTTTATTTTTTATTTTTTTGGTTGAGAATTAACAAAAGGTTCATTGAAGTAACAAGAATGATACATCAAGAAATAGGAAATGTAATCCTCATCATCATCGTCTGGAAATGATACTCTTTGTCAAGACATCAGCCAAGTCATTTACCTCCCTGCCTACATGAGTAAAAGAAATGTTTAGCCTTCAGGAAAGGTAGCAAAGCTCACCGAAACTGAAAGAGAATTATCAAGGTTCAGACTGAACATCTAGTAACATTCAGGGTCTCCTTCTGCAAATAGAGGACCAGAGAAATCCTTACAAAAGATGCTCAAGCATTCTCTATGGGTCGCAAGTCTTGTTTCTCAATAAGCAATGAATCCAACTAGGGCCCAGGTGGACAAGGGACGGGCCCTGAAAGTTTAGTTTCTGAAGCAGGAATCCCCATAAACCGTATGCTAATTAATTCTTCCCTTGCCTTTAAAAAGACCGCCTCCTCAATATTCAATAATAACACCAACCTTGCCTTGGAAAACCCAAGATATCTCGAAAAGATTTAAGTAGGCCCAAATCAATGTCAAAATACAGTGCGTAGCTATCCAGATATGAAGAGATTCGAACACTTAAACTGGTGAAGAAAAGTAAGACTGAAGGCAATTTTTGGTGGTGAAGATAAAAACAAAAAGGACAACTTTCCAGGCACCTGCATAGAGAAAGAAACGATGACTTTAAATACATGTTAAGTGCTATTAGTAATCCCACAAGCAAGTAAAGATATTCTGCAAATTCTCTTTTTGATTCAAGATTGAAGTCAGCAAAGCCTGTTTTATAAATATTCAACCAAGTCCATGGCTACTTGATCAGCCAGTTGTGAACATTGGCAATTGGACGTTGGAAATATTAAACCCAGGCTATTAGGCTCCCGAACAAAATAAAACCAGTTGGAATAAAAAGTTATTTGGGGGTTCTTACACCACATCAGACTGATAAGAATCTTGCAAAGATGCATAAAAGTCATAGGAATTCAAAAAATCATCTTAGTAAAGAATCCACTTTTGAGAAACGGTTTTCCCCTACAAGAAAGAAAAAAAAACCTCAACCTTGAAAAGATATTCATGGAATCTAAAACTCTCATGTAAGGGAAACCATTATTTGAATAGTTAGCAACAACTAAAAAGTGACAAACTCTAATAAATTCACAAGTTTACCATGTCTTGTGAACTAATTCCAATCATGTGGCCACCAAATGACTTCCTGAAGCTGAACAAGACAATAATCTCTCTGCTTGCCAACAGAAAATTTTGAATCAAAATGTTATTTGACTAAAGAAGTCATTCACCAGTAGTCCCCACAAGAACAGATTCCACTTTCAAAACAATGGAACCGATTGGCATCTCTAATGATTATTTTCCTATATGTGATGTCCGAAATGAATTTTGCAGCCATATGACAATCCTCACAAATCCGAATGTTCTTAATAACATGGATCGGTGCTCCTAGAGGAGTGTTAATAAGACCAAAAGCTATTGCTAGTTTCTCACTGTGATACCGAAGATACTCTTCCTTCTGCTCATCTTTAACATCATGCAGCACAGCACCAATGTCAGGAACATATCCTATTAGTTTTATTTGTGCTATTAACTCTGCAAGTTTCTCATAGATTTGGCTCCACTGTGGGTGTTTGTTGTCTTCCGAAACGAAAACATGTGTACTATTCCTCACCTGTATCCAGCTAACCCCAGGTTCTTTCTTGATGTCCCTTCCCCTCATAAGCTTCCGAATCCTTACAACTACATCCCACCTTCTCACTTTAGCATATATATTAGATAACAAGATGTATGTTCCTACGTCATCTGGATCCAACTGAAGGATGACCTCTGCAACTTTCTTCCCTAAGCCAAAATTCCTATGGACTTGACATGCAGTAAGCAGGGTCCTCCATGCAACAACATCCCACTGGATGGGGGTAGACCTAATGAAATTCTCAGCTTCATCAACTAGCCCAGCTCTACTGAGAAGCCCAACAATGCAAGTATAATGCTCTACACCAGGTCTAATTCCCATCTCTTTCATCAAATGGTTGAAATAGTAAAAGCCGTCATTCACAAGACCCAGGTGAGCACAGGCAGATAGAACCCCAACAAAAGTTACGTAATTTGGAACCATTCCTGTTATCAACATATGTCGAAAGACTTTGAGGGCTTCATTACCAAGTCCATGGCGGGAATATCCAGATATCATTGTATTCCACGAGACGACATCTCGATAAAGCATACTTGTAAATACTTTACATGCATCGTCAATGCTACCACTCTTTGAATACATGTTGATCAAAGCATTCCCAACAACTAAATGAGCCTTAAAACCAAACTTCTCCACATGGGCATTCAGTAGATCTCCATGCCTCAACATAGCCAAACTCGCACAGCAATTCAACATAACAGCATGAGTTAACTCATTAGGCTGAACCCCATCTACCTGCATGTCTAAGAATAGGTTCAGGGCTTCCTCGAAGCTCCCATTTTGGAAGTAAGCTGTCATGATGGCTGTCCACGACACCACATTCCGCACAAGCAACCGATCAAAAGCATTCCTAGCGCTTCCAATCTTACCGCATTTCCCGTACATGTCTATGATTGCACTACCAACATAGACATTCCACTCCATATCTCTCTTCAAGATTTGGTTATGAACCTGCAAACCCAATTTCAAATCTTTCAAACAACCACAAAGACCAAGAACTGTCACATACGTGACATGGTCCCAGTACACACAATCATTCACCATCTTACCCAAAACCTCCAATGCCTCATGAAAATACCCATGTTCCAAAAACCCATAAATCATTGAATTACACGAAAAAATATCCACTCCTGGCATGGCCTTAAAAACACTCAAAGCCCCGTCCACATCTGAAAATCTCCGATACATATAAATCAGCGCATTTCTAACATAAGAATGGAATACCAATCCAGACTTTAATACATAAGCATGGCATTGCTTGCCCTCCTCGAAAGCTCGAATGTCAGAACATGAAGATATAACGGTCGCTAATATATACTCATTGGGACGAAGGAATCCCACGTCATTCATCGATACAAACAAGGAGAGAACTTCTGTAGCAAGACCATAGTGGAAATAACCCGCCATCAATGCACTCCAAGAAACGATGTTCCTTTCGGGCATTTCGTAGAACAGTCGGCGCGCCAAAGAGATTCGGCCGCATTTCGAATAGAGGTTGATGAGAGCGTTCGTCTGGATAACGTCTTCGTGAATTTGGGTGGTTCTGATGAGGCGAGCATGGACCGATTGGCCGAATTTGAGATTCTTTTGAGGAGGAGAAGAGGCGTTGCTTGATTTGAATAGAAAAGGCGCGTTCTTAAGGAGGAGAGAGTAGCCATCTGATGTGGGCTTCGGTGATCGCATAGGTCGATTGGGGTTCGGGTCTATCTGGCAATCATGCGTTATCAGTGGTGGTCTAAATGGGCCGTAATGGTCCCAGATGAGGATTGTCTCCAACTTGTGTCGGGCGCCCCGAACCCGATTAGACCAACCCCAACTTCAGATTGGGTCGGATTTCGTTGGATTGAGGTCCAATTGGGCTCGGGCTGGAAATCCTGAGCCCAACCCTAGGTCAGGTTGGGTTCTGGTTGAGCCCTCGAGCAATACAACTCAGCTCAAACCCGACGCATATTTCTACTAGAAGCTATGAGTCAGCATACTTTTCCATATAAATATTTTCTCCATTAGCTTAAGTTTTGCAATATTAAAGGCAAACAGGTGTCAGTAATTCAAAGATGATGCTGACGTGTGCTTAACGACAGGTGTTCAAACAAGGCAACCTGACTGAACCCAACTCACCTGGGTTTAGCATTCAATACCCAAGGTTGAGTCAAGCATTGGGCTGACTCCTCTGAGGCCGACTAGGTTTGAGTTAACCCTCAACCCGACCTGACCTGCCTAAATTGTATCTTAGTTGTCCATGCTCAGCCCATTAACTAAATGCATGTATTGCAGCATCTTACAGAGATCTTTCGAGTCACTTTAGAGGGCTTTGCGGGGATGTTTAGGGGGCGTTTGAATAGTAAGTGATGTAGAGTGGGTCGCCGACTATTTCATGGTTTAGATGGACCAGAGGAAGATCAGTCGGGGTCGGAAGTGATTCGGACCATCAGGACCGTAAAACGGTCGTATCTTGCACTCCAGAATGAGTTTCTGGACGTATAATATATGATTTTGGGTTGCCGAAGCCGGAATTGCGAGATTCAACCCAGTTGTCGGCAATTAACTTAATTTTATTTCAATTTTCCTATTTATAGTAAGTTTTTATTTAATTATATCTGTTGATTCCTAGGGTTTTAGAAGTTATGCCCAACATGAAAAGGGCTTAGAACGATTAGTAGAACAATGTGGTTGGACCAGTTTGAAAACTTTTTATTTTTAGCCGAATACCATGAGTTCTAGGCAAGAGATTTCTAAGAGTTTTAACTCAAGTTGGAGTCTGATACTCCTCATAGGATTTAGTTTCTTATTTATATGCATTGTAATTCCGTTTTTAGCATTCAATACAATCATTTCAATTTTTTAGGAATTATTTCCTTCTATCTTCTCGTGGATTCAAGAACACCTTGAGGATTTAAGGTATCTATCCGGTTAGAACAACGGTAATCGACCTACCACATTCCTCCCTGCATCAGTTACTTAAGCTACTTATGCCTCAAGTAGCTTATCTTGATTTCTACTTACTAAACTGAAGTGATTAACTTTAAATAATAAAAAGTTACTTATAAGTGATCATAAACCAAGCTTACTTATCTCAAACCTCCATTTCAAATGGGCATCATGTATCATTAGCCTTCATTTCAAGCTCTTTTGCCATGAATCTTTAATGCATTAACTGATTTCTCTTTTTCAAACTCTATTCAAGCTCTGTTTTTTCTCACAGCAATTAGATAGCTATAAAGAGTAAAATGAGCAAGTTCTCTTTTCACTCAGTGAGTAACAGGACCATTTTCAAGATTGTTATCCACCAGTCATCAAGTACGTTAGCTCACTGGGATGTGCTTATTAGGGTCTAATTAACGATCTTGGGTTTTTTTTTTTTTTTTGGTTTACTACACACACCCCTGTTAGTACACCCACCCCCACTGTTAGTCACACCGCAATGTTAGCCACCCCCTACTTGAGAATCAATAACAAGACCTCAATGTTGAATTTGTTCCCGGCTTTATAAGTTGTTACATGATAAAGAAGAAGTATAACGTGTTTTTGTTGAAAATTTGTTGAGAAAACGTCATTGAGTTAGATTTTCAAATCTTGCAATTGGAAAGTATTCTCATCTAAGTCAGTTCCTACATAAAAAGGTTTTTCTTCATGCATATATGTTAGTTACATTGGAGAGTAGTATAACTATTTCCCAATATGATAAGCACATTATAATCTATCATCATACACCAAACATGGTTGATAGTATTGTATGCAATGGTAATAAATAATGTACCTTTTTTTTCTTCTTCAAATGGTCTTATTTTCATATGGAACTCCTCCTGGTATTTATGCGCCAGCTTGTTCCCTGGTCCAGGTAAAGGAGGGTGGTTGATGTCAAGTAGGCAGCTTATTTTTTGAACTTGGGCAAAGTAGTCATGAGAATTCCCATTTTGAATCTTGATTGGTGAAGCACGATTCGTAAAGCCAAAGTCCAAATAGCAAGACAAGACTGTGATGATGATGAAATGGTTTGAATTTCACTTCATATACTGTATTTGTGGTCAGAAGTAGGAAGTATTCATGGAGTTGGGGTTTTTTTTTTTTTCACCCCTGGTTTTTAGCCATTATTAGCAATTCCCTTCAGAGATACTAAATTGGCACTACATTGTTGTTTTGAAATGCATTGTTAGATGAATCATTCATCTTGTTTGTTGCTTAAGCAGGCTGAATATTCCCACCAACATGTCTGTTGCAATTTTTTTTATTTTTTATTTTTATTATGTGTTTGGTAACCACAAGTTTGGTGGCAGCACTCAATTTTAACAAAAAATCATGGACCAACCACACCTTATTTTTATGATATTAGGACAACGAATATGGAATACCTGAAACTACCAGTATGGGCTCCTAAATACCAACTGGTATGTTCTCCTTCACTATTTTAACTGTGGAGCTTGCTTTGATCAATTTCATTGTGTTATAAATTGACTTATAAAGAGTTATCTATCATGATCTTTGTTGTGTCACACCTAAAAGGCCAACCTATTAGGTGGAAGAACCCCATATATATGAAGTCATATTCCCCCAGTGGAACTTGGGGCATGCAACATGCATGCACGGGGGCCTCTCCCTCCTCCCACGTGGGCTTGGGGCATGGTCTTGGTCAAATAACCTGGCTCTGATACCAATGTTGTGTCAAACCCAAACTGGCAGTGGAAGCAAGCAAATCAACATAGCAGAAAATAGAATCAAACGAGCAACACAATACAATCACACCCATACACAATCAGCCCCACACAGACAATTCAATTTTACGTGGAAAAACCCCTCAACAGGTAAAAAACCACAGCGCAAAGCGAATCTACCATGAATAAGAAGATTTCATAAATGAAACACCCACACACAAGCAAGTAAAAAACCCAAGAGAAAACTCAAGTTCTCTCTCTCTTAAAACCCTCTCCCCTCACCTTAATAACAATTAGGAGACCTTGGATACCTTAGGATACCCCTAATTCTGGTTACAATCCTCTTATATAGAAGAAAACCCGAAATTAGAAACATCTTATACAGATTTGCGTAATCACGCAACTCACCGGCACTCTTGTCGACCGGTAGAAGCCTACCACTGACCGGTCGAACATAGCACAAAAACTGTCCAGAAAGGAAACTTCTAAATTCGACCTGTTCAGCCTCAATAGTCAACCGGTCGGCAAACCGGTCAGAGCACACCACCGGCCGGTCTATAATGCCCGAAGACTGTCCAAAGACCAATTGTGCCTTCCCAATATGAAATTCGACTGGTCGAACAAACTAGCCAACCGGTCGTGGGACCTTGTAAGAATATAGTTTGAAGGCTCCATCAACAATCTTTAGATGTGCTCATGATGGAAAAGAAGGGAGCAATGCGATACCACCCAAAATAAATAAATAAAATAAAATAAAATAAAAAAGAAGTACATGAGCTGAGAACTCTAACAACATCTGATGGAAAATAACATGAATCTTATAACTTAAAGAATATAAAATGCTCCCCAGGAGCTTTAATTTGCTGACAATTGATGAAAAAGCACTACTCTCTGATTATTGGATGCTAATGATATATGATATCAACATATGCTGGGTCTTACCTGAATCATGGAAGAATCGTTAAAGCCGTTTAAATCCCTTTTAAAAGGAGAAAGAGGGAACGAGAAAAAGATGCCAAATAATGGAGGATATATCCCTGGATTCATTAGGTTGAGGGCCTTAGTATTCAAGTCTCCTATTCCTTTTAACCAAAAAGTCTTCAGCTTCATTTCTTTCTATCACAAAATAGAAATATGTACTTTGAATATTCAAGTATCAATGTTTTTCTTCTTATCAATACGCTTCTGATTGCTCAGATTAGTCCAAAGGTCATTTAGGGCCCGTTTGGGTACTACCAAATAAGTTACTTTTCGATTGAACTTAAGACGTTAAGTTACTTTTGGCACTTAAGTTCGTTTTCCAAGTATAATTAAAAAGTAACTTATCTCTTAAAAATTATTTATCTTAATAAGTATTTTTTTTAAGCTTTTTGACTTTTGACTTTTCTACTTATCTCTCTCATGTCATGCTTTTGCATTTTTTTTATTTTTTGGTTAGTACACACCCACACTGTTAGTCACGCTCCAACGTTAATTAACCACCCTCCAATTTGGCTTTTCTACTTATCTCTCTCAGGTCATATTACATATCAAAGTTCTCTCATGGTTCACTCAATTACTGCTCTCTCATACCGTCCATATCAAAGGAGGCCCCACATGATGGACTATACCATCAAAGGTGGGGTTCACACAGTGGATGGCCCCCATCAAAGATGGGCCCTACATTAATTGGTGCAAGATCCAATCCACCAATCAGGTTGATCTGATCTTCTACATCTTTCCCAAAAATGGTTCTAGTTCACTCACCATGTGGACCGATGGATCAACCTATTCTTATGCCAGGGCATCCATATAGTGGTCCCGTTCTGATGGATAGAATGTATCTCGGACTAATCATGCTATGCTAGCACATGCATGGCATGTACGTGAGCTTTATTGCACACACGTGGGATTAGAAAATCTCATTTTGTTAGGAAAACTGCCTCAAGCTTTTCTTTTCATGTCAATATGTTGCTTATTACATGTAGATTTGAAATTTTCTTTCTAAAGGTTACTTGTCAATGTGTTATTACCAAACATACTTGTTTACTTATTGGCTGATAAATATGTTGTTTACCAAACATACTTATCTGCTTAATAAGTAAAAACCAAGATAAGTAACTTATAAGCCTGTTTGGTCCCTGCACATCCACCATCTATCATTTGGGGCCAACCTTTGGTGCCGATTTTTCATTGTGTGGGCCCCACCCTTGATGTGGGCAGTACATCATGTGGGGCCCACCTCGGATGTAGACCATTTGCACTGTTCTTTATGCAAGGCCCACCTTTGATGTTGGCCATCCATCAAGTGGCCCCACCATCAATATCCACTGCCCATCATGTGGAGCCACCTTTAGTGCATGTGGATCGTCCCAAATGTGGGGCCCACCTCTAATGTGGCCCATCCATCATGCAAGGCCCACCTTGGGTATGAGCCACTCATCATTAGGGTCGACCAATGGTGGGCGTCAATGACCACTGTTTCCTAAGGTGCGATCTTTTGAGGTTGGATTCTATTTCATTTTTGGGATCGACCAACAAGGGTGGACGGTGTGGATTTCATGTGCACAGCATGTGGCCCCACTACCCAGTGGGCCACTCAAAACTAGTTGGAAAAAGATGAGATGAATGGCATGAGTAAAACACATCACGTTGGGCCCAGGGAGGTTTCAATGGTGTCATCATTATCACTATTGCTTCCTAATGTGGGGTCCACCTGAGGTTTAGATCTGGCTCACATGCTAGCACCACTCATATCCAAATCAAATGGACGGCGCAGATCAAATATAAACCAGTTGCCACGAAAATCAGCACTTTTACCGCTATGGACGAGCACCTCTTGTTTTAGTCGGTGGTGAAAAAGTAGAAAAGCAAAATAAAAATGCTAAAATACTTAATTGATTTTCAGCAAATAAATAATGATCGTTATTTATTAACCAAACTAACTTATCTCAAATAAGTTGCATAACTGCTGTCATTAGCAAGCAAAGCAACTTATCTGGTGGTATCCAAATGGGCCCTTGGTGCTACCCTCTTCCTATTTCAGGTGAGGAACCATGTTCAGTTTCTCTGTGTAATGAAGGATGACTATTCGCCGACGAGGTCTACTTTCATTGAAAAAACGGTTACTGCTATTGGAAGCCATTTCTTGATGAAATCTGTACAGTTGGAAGCGATTGACACTCCTAGTACAGCCTCCTCTGCCCACTCCTCCAGGCTTTACCAGCAAAGCAGGAATTGGAGGCAGCATTTTCATCTCAGAGAAATCCTCCCCTCCCCTCAGATGATCTTATCCTGTTTGTGCCAGACATTAAACATGTTAGGTCACAGAAAATTGGGTCCTACCTTAACCATTTCTGGCTCACAAGGAGAAATTGTCTCTCTTGATCCAGCATTATATGATACCTCTTTTTATGTGAATTTTCTTCAAGTAGAATTTATTGTTCGTGTGCAAGATCTGAGCTTTCCATCGAGTGGCCCACACTGTCCAGACGTTCTGGTCTAAAAATCAGACTCTTTCATTCATCAGGTGGACCACTTTACAAAATAAATAGATGGCTTGAAAATTATTTTTTAACTGTTCATCTATTTTGGTCATTGTGGTCCACCAAAGGAGTGAGATCATCTTCTTTTTAGGCAGAAGATGTAAGCGGCATGTTCCACTCGGTTCTTGCACACGTGTGCCATGTTGGTAAGTGTTCTTTTGTGTGGATGGGCAGGGATCTACACACTTGTGAACTTAGCAAAGCTGTAGATGAGAGTATTTAGAAGGTTACTGGCATTTGGTTTGATAACCTTGTTGAATGTGAACGACTTGCAGTTTCATCCCATATGGATGGTGTGAGAAAGAAATGATTCGGTTGGGAAAAGTAAGGATGTGTGTACAGGTATCATCATGAATGCATGGCTATGTGCCGTTGAAGGAGAATCTGTTACTGAATTTCTTGCAGGCCCATGGGGAATGGATGTTTGAAAAGTCCCCTTTCCCCCTTTCTTCTGTCATCTCCCTCTCATCATATGCATGATTCTCTCTCCAACACATTTCTTTTTAAACCTCTGGAAGGACCCTTTATTAGAAAGATTAATACCATAGAAGAAACAACTCTAGAATTTTCTTTTCAAGTTTGGAAATTAAGGACCACTTATATTATCATCAGCGGTCTAAATGGAGATAAACCCGGAAAAGCGATCCTTGCTCAGAACCTTTTTCACTTGTGTGATGGTGCAAAATGGGAATGAAAATTTGAAATGTGTACCTGCATTCATAATTCTAAAACTTGGTGTGTGGACATGAAACTCAGCCGAGTCAACTTGACCTAACAAGATTTCGAGCCGAGTCTATTGGAAACTCACCCATGGGTGTGGCTTTGTTGAGACTCAGACTAGTACACTCACCCACACTGTTAGTCACACCACCATGTTAGCCACCCTCACTTGGTAATGGATACCAAGACCTCAACTGTTGAAACGGGGTTATCTTCACTTAGTCTAATAAGACTTGGTATGACTGGAGCAAGTCACTTAAAGTAATGACTATAATAGGGAATCAAACATGCAACTAGAAGGTAGGAATTCCTGCTAACAATGTATCACTGAGGCCTGTTGTAAATGAGCCCCACAGAAATTTATTACTCGTGCCAACAAATTCTTCAAATGAGCCATGTTTGGTAGATACTTTTTGTAATAAATGGTTTTTCTAAAATTTAAAAATAGCATTAAATTTAGTTGAGAGAAAGGAAAAAAAAAAAAAAAAAGCAAGAGAGATTTCCTTGGAGAATTTTAAACGCCACATAATATCAAAGATGGGTGGGGCATGATGTAAGGCCAACATCAAAGGTGGCACATGGACAATCCACATCAAAGGTGAGCCCCACATGATGTGCCACCTATGGGCAGTGCAGGATGGACAGCCAACATCAAGTGGACCCTCCATGATGGACGGAGGCCATCAAAGATGGCCTGATGTGATGGTAGGTGTTGCATGATGGACAGGCAACATCAAGGTGGCACCATGTAGGATCCCATGTACTATCTGCATCAAGGTGATGCCCACATGACAGACGGTCCACATCCAAAGGGGGGCCCATGGAACCGACTTGTGGGTGGTCCCAAGATCGTATAGATCATGGGATCCCATGGGCCCACCCATTCAGGAGTCTTTTAGGTCCAACATGATGAACGACCACATCAACGGTGGGCTCCATAGGATGGATGGTCCACATCAATGGTGGACGGTGGAGAATGGGAGAAAGAATTTCTTCCCCAAAGCTCTTGTTTTTAATTAGATCATCTCAAAATGCAATTTTTCTTAGCTGTGAATTAGAGGGAAAAAAAAAAAAAGACAAGGAAAAGGAACTACAGCTGTTTGAATTTTTCTTTTTTCATTTACATTCCGAGGACAATGTAGTTGGGACTCCTAGTTGAAGTAGCAGATTACATCCGAGGACAATGTAGTAGGGACTCCTAGTTGAAGTAGCAGATTACAGGTAAGCCTTGCAGAATGCTTTCATTTTTTTTCCTTCTCCTCTTTTTTTTTTTTTTTTTTTCCTGGCCTTTTCTGTAGTTTTGCCTACTCTTTGTAAAGCCCAAAAGAGAAAAGGGAAATAGAAGAAGGGTGATATGGTACTTTACTCAAATGTATCTTTATTCTTTCACACTGAAGTGGTTTCATATGAAGTTGGTGGGTCACAAGGAAGAAAGGAGTGAGGTTGCTTCCAACGATTATTGCTGATATTTCTGCCATCGAACAGTACATTAGTACCCTCTCCTACCCTCCTTTTTACCCCTAATGGCACCTGGGTTTTTAGAATCAGCTCTCCTTTCGTCGACTCAATTTCCCTTTTTTTCCCTTCTTGGGCCTTCCCTTCAGGTAGCTCCAACTCCAAGAAAGTCTATGAATGGTGGCGAAATGGGTGTGTCAAAATGGCTCTCTACTAGTGATGATTCACTGGCTGATACTTGGGATGTTGATGTTGTTGAGTCAGACAAGTAAGAAGGGTGATGGTTTGACTGTGGCACTGCCATCATCAATGGTGGGTGGTGATAATAACCAGTGTGGGAATCATCTGCTGGCCTATCCCAATGCCTGCTGTTGCTGAAAAAGCTTGCCTTGTCATGAATCTTGGGACCTGCAAAACAACCACCACAGAGATGATGAAGAAAATGGGGAAAAGTAGGCCTATTTACCTACATTGATTCTTCCCTGGAAGACTGATTCTTGGGGGATTTTTTGAAGTAAATTTCTACCCTGGTTATACCTTCCATTGTTTCAAAATCATGTTTGTAAAGCAGGAGAAAAAGTATTTTAGGCACATTGATTTTCCAAGTATGTGAACAGAAGAAAAAAGGTTTAAAAAAAAAAAAAAAAAAGTGGTTTGGCATACCTGATAAAAGTATGGATGGGCACGTTAAAACTAAGGAATGGTGAATGCATGTATGTGTTAGACAATCAAATGGGAAGGAGGCTGCAATGCAGACACCATGGAGCAGAAAGAAAGGGTAGACCTCAAAAAAGGAAACCAATGAGAAGCAGCGGCACAGAAATCCATATGAAACATTACTTGCCCAGCACATACATATGGGAAGAGGGTCAAAAGGACACACCAGAAAGGAAATCGAAAGGTGCCTGCTCTCCACAAGACCCACTGTAAGAAGAGAGCTTGTTGCTGGTTGAACCATGGAATAAATCCCTGTAGCTTGAAGCTGAGTCTTCTCCTCCATTGGCCATGGGAAGTGGGCCATTTGGAACATCGACGGCAGCAGCAAATGGGAAGGAAGATGGGTTGCTGAAACTGGAGAGATTGAGGCAAATGGGTTCTGTTCTTGTAGCTATATCTTTGCAGGCAAAGCTGCCAGCCTCTTCCAACCTTCTTTGAACAGCTTGGCTCAGCTTCCTCCTCCTATAAGCGCTGGACTGCTCTCTGTATTTCCTTGCCATGATAACATGCCAATGGTTCTTGACTGCATTATCAGTCCTGCCCGGAAAAAGCCTAGCAATCATAGCCCATTTATTACCATACAATCTATGAGCAGCCATTAGCCTATCTTCCTCTTCTTCACTAAAAGCTCTTCTGTTGATCCTGGGGTCTAACTGGTTAAACCACCTCAATCTACAGCTCTTACCTTCAAAAATAGGAAGAAACGAATAAGATTAGAGTTGTAGACATCAATGTTCAAACGATGAAACTTACATTTAAATAAATAAATAAAAACATAAGTTCTTCAGTAGTATGGTTTTCTTTTTCTTTTTCTTTTTCTCTCTCTTTTTTTTGTAATTCCAACAGTGATGCTTTTTTTCTTTTTTATTTTGTTTTGAAAGTTACCTGATCTTCCTTCCAGCTTCTCTGCTATGAGATTCCAGTTCTGCGGGCCATAAAGAGCGACGAGTTCCTTGAGCTTGGCGTCTTCAGCAGGCCTCCAATGGCCTCTGGCACAAAGCTTAGACTGCCCACTGTCTGGTTCCTTGCAACCTCCTGAATTTTCATTTGGGTTTTCTTCATTTGTTTTGTCCTCTTCCATGGCATTGTCACTGGAATCAGAGCCCTTCCCATCACCCACCTCGCTGTTATTGTTGTTGTTGTGGCGGTGGTGGTCTTCCAAGCTGGTGCTGTTGCAGTTACCCATAAAAGGAAAAGCCCAGCTAGTTCTACTCTTGTCAGCGCTTTTACAGTAATAGCTTTCTCCTGAAGAAGAGGCTGCTGAAGCTCCTCCGTAGCTGGGAGTAATGGAGAGAGAGCCAATATCTGCAAACACCCCCATTGAAGAAGGAGAAGAGGAACAGCTCCTCCTTACACCGCCATAGGAATTCTCTTGTGGGGGATAGATATAGTTGCTAGTCATGCCTTCATTTTCATGATGGCAGATGGTGATGTTGTTGAACTGTTGCAAGGTCATTTTCATTTGCCAGATAGAAATGAAAGGAAAATAAAGATGGGTGGGGGAAGAGATTGATAGAGATTGAGAGAGATTGAGAGGTGAGAGAGAAAGAGGGGGTAGGAAGGGCTGCTGATAGGTTGCAGAAATATGTATCAAGAGACGATGGGTTGATATGAAAACAACTTGAAACAGCAAAAGTGTTTTAACAGAAACCCACACGGCTTCTCCTCTCTCTCTCTCTCTCTCTCTCTCTTACAGAGAGAGACTTCACCACCCTGACTGACCCTGACCTTTAATTTAAGTAGTTTCTTTCTGTTTTTTTTTTTTTTTTTTTTTTTTTAAATCTTTTTAAATTCCCTCTCTTCTTTAACAACCCCTGATCATTCACACGTGTGGATGTCAACTCATCACACATGCGAGGGTGAAAGTTAAGACCCTTTCCTATCTCTCTCTCTCTCTGTGACCTATTATCCTCCTGGCTGTCTCTCTCGCCCTTGACAAGAAAAATACTCTACTGTTCTGTCTGCTAGCTGGAGGCTGCACTGGCCAATACAGCCTTTCTTTTCAAGGGCAGGAAATGAACTTTTGACACCACACCTCCTGTAAACAACAGTAAATAGCCTCTCTCTCTCTCTCTCTCTCTCTCTCTCTCTCAGAGAAGTTAACCTCAGCTTCTGTTAACGCACCCGATGCAGACCCAAGGATTAGGGCTGTCAAGGGACTCTCGGTCCATCACTCCTTTTAACCTAAAGAAGTCAACCTCAGTGAGGGTTAGGGCTGTCGATGGACTAAGCTCAGGCAAGGTAAATTTAAAATCTTGAATAGGTCCAGCCCATCAGACCTAGCACAAACGGTTCAAAATTCACGCCAAAGCCCCTTAGCCCTACCTATTGACAACCCTATTATGAATGTTTTTTTTTTTTCTTTTTTTCTTTATTTGTTAGGAAGAAAAAATCTTATTCACAAGAAAGAGATTACAGAGTCCTTTGGGCTGAGCACCAAACAAGGAGGGAAATCCTGGTTGGAGCCTTCTCATCACACTGCATGACATCAATGTGACCTGGTTGCACTGACGATGTAACATGGTTGCAGGCTTATGTGATGATGTGGACCAATGAAAAAGCGTCAAGCAAGGTTTTTCTGCTTGGAGCCAACAGAGGATCCAGACTCAACAAAGAGAACTGGCCCTACCTATCATATGCTATACCAACTGAAAAACCTTTAAAAAAAATCAATCCAGCTATACTGCACTCAATCTGGATTTAGCTTCTATCTGATTAACCCTGTCCCCACCCCTGCATTGTCACCTCCAAGGAACCTAAAATAGACCTTGGGAGTTCCATTCCGCATTGTCTACTTGGAGAGGCAATACTTTTTCCACATCTTTGTTTTACTGAAGAAAACTTTTGTAAATATATTTTTCACATATTATAATAGTCATTTGAAATATTACATAGAAGTAAACATTTTTCCTTTCATTTAGCTTTTCGAGAAAATGATATTTTAGTTTCACTGGCCACCATGATAATTTAAAGGAAATATGCAATTATTACAATTTACTTTTCTTGGTTGCAATGTTTTCGATCACCAATTACTGTATTTGATTTATTAATAATAAAAATTATAATGATTAATATTTTGATATTGTTTTAATGTCAAATCATCACTAAAATATGCTAATATTATCATTTAAATTCAAGATTTTTACAAAAAATGTAATGATTATAAATTACTTTTCTTGTCTCCTAAATACATATGCACTTAACAGATTATTCCTGCCTTTGGTTATTCAATGGCAAAATCATAATGACATCACAATTCATTTATATTACCGAGGACATCAACAAACCAAACAACCTTGTAGGCTGTATTCTCTTGTTAATGAGGGAATGCAAATGCAAACACCTTGTAGTAGCATCTTCCTATAGGTAGAAATGTTTTGTCAATGCAAATTAGTTGCATTCTCAAGTATGCATTCTACCTAAACAGGCCATCAATGACAATGACATAAACAGGTTGCTTGTGACTGATGAAGCCCGTCCAAGCCAAGGGAGTCATTGAATACAATCCAGTTTAAAACGGCCCCACACCTGCTGGTTTGTTTCTTTTTGGCCTTGGCCTTTTACACAAGACCCACTTCCTAAAATTTATAGTTACGAAACAAAACCCCAGCCCTACACAAGACCCACTTCCTAAAATTCTATAGTTACAAACAAAACCCCAGCCCTACACAAGACCGGCCCACTTCCTAAAATTCTATAATTACAAATAAAACCCCAGACCTACACAAGACCCGCTTCCTGAAGTCTATAGATACAAACAAAATCCTAGCCCTTCTGTTTTCAAGACACAAAACTCACCTCCAAAAACCTCCCAGCTGCAACGTAATAAAAGACCATGTTCTTTTTTGTTTCTTTTTTTCTTTAATCTTTTTCGTGTGAGGCATGTTAGCAACAACCCACTTTCTAAAAGCTCTAATCATTCAAACCAACTTCTCCAATGAGTCAAAAAGCTAGTGTCTTTAGAAAAGATGAGTACCCAAAGTAAGCTAAATGCAAATGAAAACCAGCCCTACAAATAAAGCATAATAAAGGGATGGTGTGTTTCCACCGGAGGAATGTACTCAGCCTGCACTCCCATTTCCAAAAACACCAACATGTAAATAAATAAAAATAAATAAATAACAAAAAGAAATATCTGAGTTTTAAATACTATTTCTTAGCTTCTGGAAAAACCAGTGCCAGACGTTTCATTTAATGAGGTCACAGGGCAACAGGAATGTATTATCCTGCTGTGGAGAAGGAACTGAGCTGGTGCAGTCAAGAGCTTTGAAAATAGCTAATTATGGAAAGTAACCTAACTAAACGATGCAAGAAATGGAAAAACCAAAACAGGGAAACTCACAACAGATTGGGCCCATTTCAGTTAACCTTCAAGTCTCAAGGGCACCCAAAACCATGAGCCACACCCAAACCAAGGTTGCATGACATCTCTAAGGCTATGACCCTACCCTACAGAGTCTCCTTGCTGATGTTGCAGATGATGCTATCATTTATGCATGCATGCATGTGTAAAAGTTTCATGGTAGTTTTGTTATGTCTACACCCTACATGCATGAGAAAGAAAATGGGGGTATTGTTGGCAATTTGGCATGAGAAAAAAAGCAATGGAATGATTGAGGTTGGAATACAAAATTATAGATTAAGTTGATTCTCGGGGAAATATGTCTAGGAGCATGCCAGGGCTACTCATGGGATGGGATGTAAACCGTTCATCTTGTCTGTCCCACTGTCGACTATATGTCATGGCCCGAAAATCAGGCCAGTCGGGTCAGCATGTGGGCCATATGCGTACAAAGAAATGGATGGTTAAAAAGAATTGACCAATGGTCCACATTCTACGTGCATGCTTGTACAACTGGTTGACTGGATTGGTCTGAAACACATGCCATATTAGCAGGTGTTGGAAGAATAGGACTCGCACTTGCTAGTAACCATTCATTAATGCTATAAGATGTGTTCTCAGTGGGGGAAAGCTGGTCAAAACAACAGGATAACGCTATAACATGTGTTGGTGAGGGAAGGCCTGTAAATTTTCAATAGATCTTCATGTGGGGCTAATAAATGTTGAAGACCCAACTCATTTTCAGAGGAGTTACTTGATACTCTGGCGCATTGTGATAGTCGATGAGTGGACACTCGGGAAATTATACCCGTGGCTCACATCATTTGAAACCGAACCCTCCAAATTGTGGGAGCCAGTGTAGAAAGATAACCATTGGTAGAATAGTCTTAAGACTGATTTGTGGACATCTTTTTGCTGAATTCGGACCACCGGATAGTTTTCTTTTCAAAAGTAGCATAATCATTAGCTTTAGATCCATCTAAATGGGGGTTCACAAATTGGACAGTCTAATTTTGAGTTATTTGTATTCCAAGTGTATAATTTCTCAGTGCCTGTGTATCAATCATCACGCTCTGCCAGAGTATGAAAGTTTTTCTCTTCCCTTCTACTAGACCCTGGTGGGGCCATGAGGTTTTCAAATGAAGTTGACAAAAAACTGCATATGCCCCGTCCCATCTGTTACATACAAACCTGCTAGAAACATCTCTCTTTTTATGCAGATAAACAAACTACACAATTAATTAACATAATCAGATTATTATTATTTATTTTATTTTTTTTGGTTTAGTACACACACCCTACTGTTAGTACACCCATCTACCCTGTTAGTCGCACCACAATAGTTAGCCACCCCCCGCTTGGGAGTCGAGACCAGGACCTTAGTGTTGAAACGAGGTTATCTTCACTCAGTCTACCAATTGAGCTATGGATCAGGGTGTGACATAATCAGATTAAGGCGCCATCAAAATTCACAGTAATTGATCTCTCTTTTATTAGCATGGATATAACCCCATCCGAAGAAATTTTAAAGGAGGGTTGCCTAATCTTCCTTGCACTGGCCCACCTCCCCACTCACATTGGCTTTATCGGGTAGGTCCATGTCATCGACATTGTTGAAGCGAATTTGGTCCACATGGTTCCCAAGAAAAGACTCAAATGGGCCATGAGGTTGTTAGGGGGTCACCACTACATTTGTGTCTTACATGGGGGTTGTATCAATCCTAGTCCATCATGTCAAGGGAGTTACTAATGATGGGATAAGATGTGGAAGAAATATAGACTTGTGATATTTGCCCATCTTTGAATCTTTTGGAGAAGCAATGAAAGGAGTTCCATTGTAGAAATGGGTCTGTTTTTGTTATGAGAGGTTTACATGGAAAAAGAAGTCCAAAAGAGGGGATTGAGGTGGATTAGTGTGGGGGAAGGTGAAAGAGAGGCATCGAACGAACCCCACAATGTCCACACGTCTTTCCAGACAAAGGACAATACCCCATTCAGTCTCCAACTTTTCAGACCACCCAAACAGAGGAAAAGGGAGAAAAATCGTGTGTTGACAGGCAAATATTTGAATTGGAGAATATCTTGCTTTCATCATGCAATCTCCACCTCTGCACAAATCAAGTTTGTTAGTTTCTTCCAGCCATCTCTATCTCACGTGTCCCACCACCCTCACATTACTCGCACGTGGGGCTGTCTGTTGCAAGTGGTTGCTGCTAGACACTCTTGCCTTTGGTTCTTTCAAACCATCTCTGCCGACCTCCTCTCAGAATCCAATCAATGGAAACGACCTTCCACATAACAGACTCACACGTCTGGGACGGTGGACCGCAACTCCTGTAATTTTATTACCTAAACTTACCCGGCTTGTAGAAAAACAATTAATGGGGGCATAAAAAGACCCAATATTTCTTCCTCTCTTCTCTTTTTCTTTTTCTTTTTTTCTTTCTTTTTTATTTTTCTTATTTTTTGACAACATGGGTCATGTAAATCACATTTGTTGCTTTTGTTTGGCCAACTTTAAAATCTGAGGAAGACCATGATCTAGTATATAATAATAATTACTATAACAATCATGATGATGAGCTAAAGCACCGAGTTTACATGGTACGGCCCACCTGAGTTTTTTAATCTGGCTGATTTTTATTTACCTTTTCATCTTCTCTTCATCTTGTTGAGTTAGTCCTGATTAATGGGTTTGATGAAAGATACACCACATAGCGTGGCCCATATCAGATGTGGATCTAGATTACTTTTGACTTCATACATACATCCAAGTGGAGAACATGACAGATGGAACTGATTTCACATTTAAAACATGGTGAGCCCACCACAATGTATTATAGAGGACGATGGTTCCTCCCTCTCTCTCTCTCTCTCTCTCTCTCTCTCTCTCTCTTCTTCTTCTTCTTCTTCTTTTTTTTCTTTTTTTTTTTTATACTCTCGTCCATTAGGTACACCCCAATTCTAACCATTGAACCCAAAAATCATAATCATCCGAAACTCCGCTGGCCCACTCAATAGGAAATAGTTGGGAAGGAATCACCATTAGTTCATATGATGTACCTCATCATGATGAAAAATCACACACAAATAATAGTATTTCAAGAGTAAGTTGGTCATACCATGAAAATTAGGAGTTTTAGGTATAAGTTTATACAAGGGTCCACCTCAGAGTTGAATTAGCCTGATTTTGTTAATCAACGCCAAAAGAGTGGTCACCTGATGGGCAGCATAACTTTGTGCACAGTAAGCTTTTCAGCGCACATTAGCTAAAGAGACCTCGGTCCGTACTTGAGCAAGGTACCCAAGTGTTTTAATGCACTATATATAGTTGAGCATGTACGAACATCCACATGTATGTACACATATATATATGTATGGTCTATGATTTTCATGTCCTACCTGAGGCATGAGACGTGGACAGTTAAGATGGGACTCATATTACATGAGGTGAGAAATGTAGGGATGAAATTGCTTTTGCATCAGCCAACCAAAACCGAAAACTTCAGAGAAAGAGATGATCAGTGTGGCTGCACTAGTAAACTGTGGGTACGGTGAGATAGGTTTCTTGTAAAGAACGGGAATAGGCTGCTAGGGCATTCCAATGCTGTGTCCATGAGTAGGTTAGTGTTGGATTGGACGTCCTTTACTCTTCATGCATGAAGACCACTGACCGGTGAGCCGACCTCGGTCACGATAGAGCAAGATAGCAGGATTTGCTGGAACTTTTCTGGGCCATCCGGCTGGTGGAGGTCCAACCAGTCGGCAATTTCCTTTTTAGTCTGAGTTTCTTGCACGGGTTTATTGTGCAAGGAGTTTCTGATTTCGGTTTTTCCTATTTAAGGGGAAGTAATCCGAGATTAAGGTTGCCGCCTATGGGCCAAGAGATTGAGAGGGTTCTAGAGCAAGA